>OY743188.1:7500-674500 GCA_963555705.1 Ligustrum vulgare | reverse complement strand
ATTTTACTTGTATAATGGAGGTAATTATTGATGCTGTTGTCTTTCAGTTCTATTCTTAGGCAAGAGTATTGTGTTTGAGCATTCATTTTCTACATACCTATCATATATTCTCTGGTTAAAGAAGTAATTTACTTGCAGAGCGCCGGAACTTCTTCTGGGAGCCAAACAATACTCTACGGCTATTGATATGTGGTCCCTGGGATGTATTATGGCTGAACTGTTATCAAAAGAACCAATGTTCAATGGAAAAACGGAGTTTGATCAGCTCGACAAGGTATTTAGATTAATTAATCATTACTTGCGGACTTGTCAATAGTTAAATTGAGTCTTCTTTTATTCGGCCTGATTAGTTTCTTTCTGGATGTTCATACAGATTTTCAGAATCCTTGGCACACCAAATGAGACGATTTGGCCTGGCTTTTCCAAACTTCCTGGGGTCAAGGTGAACTTCATCAAGCATCAGTAAGTATTTTATACCATATACTCAACTTGACCGTAGTTGACCAAAAATTTATGTTTTCTTCTTTTTGCCACTGTTTTCCTAGGCTTCCAGCTTTGGGTGATTCTGGCCTTGCTTTCTGGCCTTCATTGGTGACAGATTCGTTTTCTAACTAAAATGCCATGTTTCTACTAACTAGTCATGTATTCCTTTCAGGTACAATCTATTACGTAGGAAATTTCCAGCTACATCTTTTACTGGGTCACCAGTACTTTCTGATGCTGGATTTGACCTGTTGAACAAGCTTTTAACTTATGATCCCGATAAGGTATTTTATTTTTATACCTATAAAAATACCCATCCAAATCTTTAGATAATTGAATATCCTTTTATCAACAGTTGCTAACTTTCTGTTGGGTAACTCTGCAGCGGATAACTGCTGAAGCAGCTCTGAACCATGAATGGTTCCGTGAAGTTCCACTTCCGAAGTCAAAGGAGTTCATGCCTACTTTTCCGGCTCAACATGCACAAGACAGGTACCCTGTCAGTATGAGTTTCATGTAAATTCTCGGAGTTGTTTATGTTAAACTTGTTTGTTTTTGATTGATTTTCAGGCGTACGCGTAGAGTAATGAAGAGTCCTGATCCGTTAGAAGAGCAGCGGAGGAAGGAGTTGCAACAAGGAGAACTTGGCACTGGTGGTTTGTTTAGCCAATAACTTCCGAATCTTTGTTCTTTGGTTTTTTGTAATATCTCAGACGTACATGGTTAAGGTGAGAGCTATGGATTGGAAGGAAGTTGCAGACATTGATTGTGAGACAATTGCTCATGCTGTTATTTAGCCAGCACGCCTGATGAATTAGGTGGACATGTTTCTCTTGTCTTTGCACATGTTAATTGCATATGGTGCAGGTTGACTTGTCTTCTTGGCCTCTGCTGTCCTAGGGCAATTCGTCTTTGGTACTGCTTTCAAGCAAGGTGTGGCATAAGGCACTTCCAGAGTTCCAGTTATGGGACTGTTTCAGTTTGAACTCGTGTATGTAACATATCTTATATTGGTCACTGTAAACAATTTTTTTAAAATTGTTTAAATACCAGAACAGTACGGTTTATTTTAGAACTCTTAGTGCTGTCAATTTTAATTCTCATATTGTGTTTGCAAGAGATGGTGATATAAAGCAGGGAGGGGGCAATCTTAGCCTTTCATGTCGAAGAATTTGACAGAAAGAATTGCATTCTGAAGGTAATCAACAATTCTGAATACATGGATGTAATGAAGAATCAAGATTTTGCTCTATCTACATTGAACAGCTATGCCATTAGATCTTGCCTGGGGTCTTTAGATCCATAGGTTACAAATGCTTTTTCTTTTCTTTTTTAATTGACCTCATGGTCATGCAATAACTAAGTAATCTGGAGCAGCAATATGTTCTATTGTTATACAAAAATGTTGTTCAGCTCCATGTGGTTTTTCTCTATTGATCTTTCATGTATTTGTTGCCTACCTTCGCATTTGATGGAGCCTTAGTCAATGTTAATTTGATTTGATTTGATTTCTGAATTACAACCTGATGAATTTTTTTCTTCTGATTTTTTTCTTTTACGATATACAATAAATCTTTGAGAGTTCATTTTGATCCTTTCTGAACTTGAATGATACCTGAAGTACAAGATGCAGCAGTAACATCTGATGAGATATTTTATTTCAGTGCTTCCAGCTGTTAGTGACTGCTTTTCCCATTTGTTGTTATTCTTGACGAGTATATCCGTTGAGGACCTTGTGATCGATTTATAGCGAAGGGAATTTAGAAGGATATGTTTATTTGGTTGTCATGACTAATCAATGAATCTTGATAAGGGCTTATCATTTTTAATTTTTTTTTTGTGCCAAAGGGGCATCTCTTTTATGTTGAGGACTGTTATTCAGAAGTATTAGTTTTCAACTTACAAAGGTACTGTCATATTTTCATCCATAAATCCCCTTTTTAGGGGCCCAATATTCACACTCAATTTCTTTCAAATTCATTTTCAGCCATATATTTTATTAATAATACTACCTCCGTCACACAAAGATAGGCTTGTATACTATTTTCGTCCATCCCACAAAGATAGGCCACTTACTATAATGAACATGTATTTAATTTTTCATTTCCTCATATACCCCTAATTAATGTACCTTGATAGTTAATTCCAATGTCAATTTAATGACGTAGTTTGAATGAATTAATGAGTCTTTGAAATTAACATAAGGGTATATTTGGAAAAGTATAGATAAATTTATTATTTCAACTATATTAACTATCATTTCTTAATCTGTGTGAAAATAGGTACATGCCTATCTTTGTGGGACGGAGGTCGGAGGTATATATACCGCATAAATCCAAAAAAATTTCTCACTTTTTAAGCATACATTTTCCCAAAAATAACTATTACAAAACTCATTTTTGTAAATAATAGGGCTGAAACAAGGGTACAACTGCTTAGACCAAAAAATGGAGCTTCTACTCATATCAATTTAACTTTCACCTTGAAGTTGCTTGGCTGATAATAATTAGTTAGCTAGTTAGTTACCATGATATCTCCTCCTACGCAAGTTAAATTATATGTAATTTGTTTTTAGTTTATCCTTGGTCTCTCATCTCAGAACAATGACCCAAAATTTAATTTTTCCGCTTTAATAGCATAAACAAGATTTGAGCTTTAAGGTAGAATTGAACTTCTTTGATATCCATCTAAAATGTCCCTGCAGTACCATAGCAAGCAGGTTGAGGAGCTAGTTTGCACAACTTCTTGGCACTTATAGAAACCCCATTTGTTTTCCATTCTACTGATGTTAATTTTTGCCGCCTCAAGCTCAAAAGAGGTACACTACACCTATATGTTACAACTTTAATGCTCTATTTGGTTCTTCATATGTATTTGCTAGATTGGTTTTAGTAATACTTCCGGATTGTCATACAGTAAATTATCAGATCTTTGATGCCTGTTTGTCCTATATATTTTGTAGCTTTTATTGAAATTTATACGTTTTAAAGCATAATTGACTGGTGGTAGGGCATAAATGATGTTACAATAATTTGTTTGCATTTCTTTATTTTTTCGTCCTTTTTGTCCCTTATAAAAGCATTTTGCTTCTAAGATTAGCAAAGTGTAAAATGATCATTTCTATAGGTAGAACTACCAGAGATGACTTTGAGCTCGGTTCATCAAGATGATGATCCAAGCTCAAGGCTTTGACCCACGAGCCTTCATTTTTTCTAAAAAGTTGACTTGTATGACAAGCCGAGCGCAAGGCTTCGACCCAAGAGCCTATCTTATTTTTAAAAAAAAATTGTAAAAAGACAAGTTGAAAACTCTCCTCATTTGTTCACGCCTGGGATCGGCTACTCAATAATTTTCGATTTGGCGGAGTTGAAATTGTACACGAATAATATTTGATTAGATAATGAAATTAAAACTAAGTAATTTTCTAGTAGGTGGAGTTAAAATTGTACATGAACAATATTTGATTAGATAACAAAATTAAAACAAAAAATCATTTACCTGATTTCTTACAATTTAAGCATACTTGTACGAAAATGAGCATCCTGCCAATCCTTGATGCACATTAATTCTTCTAAAATGTTGTCTTTGGGTTGGATCTTAACTTCAAACAGCGTTCATTTACCTTCACTGAAAGCAGACTTCTAATCAACCATGCTAACTAGAGGTGTTATTAGGCCCCTGTTTGGTATTGATAAAAATAAGATTTTTAGTAGATTTTAATTTGATAAAAAATAATGAGATATATGGTTGAAAAGTTATGGGACCCATAAAAGGTGTGGTTAAGATTTTGACTTTAAATTAGATCAAAATCTAAAATTATAGTGCTACCAAATAGGGCTAGATCTTTTGCAATAATAGAAACAGTTGAATATCTACGTTCGTTTCTCAAAATTCAAGTAAATCAAATTGTAAAGAATCGACAGGTTATAAGTTTCTAAACAATTCTTGTTTGAAATATTTTTTTATTCTTTTGGTATTGCAACGGGAACATATGGTCTAGAATCAAATGTTTGGTGAAAGAAGACATTCTTAAAGTATAGTGTATCCCTAATTTTTTCCCATAAATCCACTAATCGTACTTCGTCTTCTCCAAGTGAAGTAGAATAGGTTGGTGTAGAGAGTGCTCGACTAACATTAGCATCCAATCTTTAGTTGCATGACCTGTTGAAACCAATTTGAAGTGATCTCAATACTTTTGCAATTTTTTTACCCTTTCGCTTCCCTTTTGCATTGAGAAATCAGGTACACCTCCTGCATTATCCATTATGTTCTTCAATGTCATCCAAATCAATTGGATGACTACCTCCATCCAAATTTTTTGGAATGGGAACTTCGTTGAGATTGAAAAATTTATCATGAAAGCGTGATTGATGTATTATAAGTGATAGTCCGTTGAACAAATTCTCAATAAATTGAATAGTATCCATTTGTGTGTATGTTGGTACTTAAAAAAATTGAATAAGAAGAAATATGATCGTTGTATGAAAGAATAAAGATGAAATATGTAATTGTAGTATATGTAAAGATGAAATGTGTAGTAATTTGAGAATTGAATTGAAATATGTAAATTTAAAATTGAATTAGAATGTGATAGAAGATGGTAGATATTGTAAAAGGTATTAATAAATGAAAAATTGCAAAAAAAAAAAAAAAAAAAAAAAAGTGAACTTTATGACCGTTGGGGTCCCAACAGTCACTTTTAAAATGTTGAATGGTGATGACACTTTAATTAGTGATCAAACGGTCACTAAACCGAGCTGACGAGCCATGAGCGGCTTGGGCCGAGCTTTGGCGAGCCGCTCAGCCCTATTACCATCTCCAAGAACTATTGTGAGTGTTCTAAACTTCGATCCTTATTTCTTTCTTCGTACTGTAAAGGGTAGAAAAGCCCTGTGTAATGCTATTCAAAATGGCCTCTGTTGAGGTACCTCCTAATGTTGATGTTTATTACATTACACCTTTTCAATAGGTGCTTGGTTTAATACAGGATTTAAGTTCTCATTATGTTATATGGATATTTCTTGCAATAAATTTTTATGCTTGTAATTTTATTTTATTTTATTTATTTATTTTTGGCAATTGAAAAAAGCATCTAATACCTTGTTGAAGTAAGGAACCATAACATGTTCGGAATAGATTTCATTATGAGAGTTGAAAATGGACTTTCTCTACGCATTTCTTTAGACGGAGACTTAGTTTTTTCTTCTTTTCGGATGGTAAATATTTTTCAGAAAATCAACTAAAATTATACTCTTCTTTCTCATCTTTGGTATATATACATATCATAGCTCTGACAAATCAAGTTGCATGGATATCAAGCTTTTAAACAATGATAATAGAGTTGTTAATCTCTTGATTTATAACATTGTAATTAGACTTGTCATTTTAATACGCATTCCTGGCTGACACTCCTATTTTTGTTTTTGTTGGATGACCATTCATTATGTTTTATGGATCACAAACTGATCTGGCAACTAATATTGTAGGCTTAGTCTCATAGATCATAATGGTGATTACTAGGTCTAATGACCACAGTGAAGTTACAGAATCAGCTATTCGAGTCATGGGTATGATGCTAAGCTCTGAGGTAAGGGTTTGATGTATAGTGATCCAGAACTTGATAAGGGTGTTTTATGTTAATTGATCGGAAGAGTGGTTGCTTGTCGGGAATTGTATTTGGGAATTAATTTCTGTTTTCTGATCTCAGTCTATCTTGACTGTCAAATGATTCATAGGATCTTTTAGAATTTTGACGACCTTACCATTTGGTACCACGGTCTCTTTTTAGGAAGATTGTTGTCTCTAGCTATTGTTATTCCCTTTATTGATGTGTAAGGTTCTATTATTAAGGACTTAAAAGGTGGGTGATGTTTTAAGTAGTCTGACACACAAGAATGCTGTTTTTGGGTTTGTGATAGTCTCGCCTTTTTCTCCTTGATTACGTGTGCACAGAGTCACAAGTTTGATTGAATCTACAATTTGATACTTGCTGGGGAATATTCGCTGAATGATGGAAGGAATAGCTCACGCATCTGATCTTATATGCATTATCTTTAGGTATTAGTGTAAATATGCAGGAAGGTTTTCAATGCGTGTTCCAACCATCTGTCCATAGCACAAAGTTCTATGTACTTATTCTCATCATAGCAATTGACTTAGAACCTGACTGAGATATCTTCACTGATTTTGATTCTTTATAGGGGTTCAGGATGATTCATTTTTCTGTATTCTTTTATATGGCTGGACTGCGATGTACATGCGAGCTGCTGTGATGCACAATGCTATGTTCTTTGTACTGATCTATTTGCAGATCTCTTCCTTGGATCAACTCATGGATCAGTATCCTTGCATCATGGTGTTGCAAAACAATACTTGAGAACTTGTGCTAGTCTGAACTTCAAGAGGAGCTTTATGCTGCAGCAATTAAGAACTACTTGGCCAAAATTGTAGTACAGGCTCCAGCTCAGCTGGATAAACATTTAAATCAGAAGGCAGCCGACTTGAATAAAGAGCTTACTTTCATGAATGAATGCAATAAGTCAATCTTTTCGTATTTGGGACGGAGCTAGCCCAACTAACTCAAATTCCCAAGGAAAAAAAAAAGCAGGCCATGGTAAATCGACACTCATAATGTATATAGAAAATTTATTTTGTTCTTTGAAATCAACAATCTGTTATAGCTTATCAAGCCAGAAGAATGATTAGTAACGAATCATGAGTTAAAATTTCAACGGCTGAATTTATTTTATTTTCAAGTGAAACTATATGGATGTATAGGATTTCTTCCAATCCCCACAAAGCATGTTCCATCTACATTATGATCAAATGGCTACAATGCTGTTTTTGAAATTAGGGTGGCAGGTGATTATAAGTTGGATGTCTAATTGCCAAACGGTAGTGATGGTACTTGAATTGCGGCTCATTTTTACTAGGGCGAAATAATGCAATCTAAGACGGTGCTGAAATTGTCGGAGGCCCAAGTGATTGGAATAAATCATCAAATGGTAAATAAGGCCAAATGTCCGTTTGATTGTAATTTGTAAGCATGGAATTTGAGACAACTTATTTTTCATGGAAAATAACTCAAGGAATTTGGGTGGTGGTGATTTAAAGTTGAATTGATAATTGAAAGTATAGTAAATGTGGAAGATGAATGATGAAATTGTACTCAATAATACATTTTGACTTTGTATCAACAAAAATGATGCATTTTAATAATTTTGACAAATATGACATTATGACTTATTTACTTTTTAAAGAAGTACTCCTTTCATATAGAGATGATAAAAAAACTCGACCCAACGGTACCCGACTCGAACATGTCCCTAATGGGGCAAAAAAAACCCGATCTGCGGGTTGACGGGACCAGTATGAGGCAGTTTCTTGTGACCCAGACGGGTCACTGCGTGGGTGCGTGTTTGGCCGTCCCGATCCGAACCCGTCCCGATTAAATAAATTAATAAAAGATAATATGGAAAAATAAATAAAAAATATCGAAAAAAAAATTAAACGGGTCGGGTAAACAGGACGACGGGGTTGACCCGTTCCGAACCCGCCCCGACCCAAAATTCGCGAGTCGTGGGGCGGGTTTGGAATTGAAAAAATCTTGCGGGACGAGGCATGGGTCGAGGGAACCCGCCTCGTTACCATCACTACCTCCATCCACAAAGATAGGCTTACTTCTATTTTTATACAGATTAAGGAAATATAATTAATATATATTGAAACTATAAATTTACCTACATTCTACCTAATATACCCTTACTTTAAATAATGAGTTGTTCATATTTGTTGATAACAATGGATATTAAATATGAGTATATTAGAAAACGAAGATATTAATATACTCTAAAAAAGGAAAATGGCCTATCTTTATGGGACAAACAAAAAAAGAAAACAAGCATATCTTTGTGGGGGGGGGGGGGGTGGAGGGAGTAATTCCTTTTGAATCCTATTTTTCATGATTTTACTTGACAAGAATATTTGTACCAAAAAGTGGAAGAAATGATTTCTTTTTGTTTATGTAGAGGATTATAGAGAATGAAGAAAAAAGTGAGAAGATGAAACTTGAGAAAGAAGAAACATTAATGAATAGATAGAGAAATCAAGAATTTTTTTTCTTCCTTATACAACAGAATTTACATTTCATTTGCTTCCTTGCACTTCAAGATCTTGAGAGGGTATGTTGAATTTTTTGTTGTTTGATTTTCTTTCATTCAAGTGTTGGGTTTAAAAATTAAAACAATATTTCCTTTTAACTTGAGATTTTTCTTACAATGAAATCTGGGGTTATCCTAAATGGTGTTATTCATTTTTAAAATGGTAATAAACTCTTAAATTGATTTGTTTTGAAGTAGAATACATTTCTTTTATATAAACAATAAAGCGTTTACTCCCTACTTGTTATTTTCTGCCTTCAAAGTTTAGTAATTTTCATGGATTTAAAGTTGAGAATCTATTTCATATTGATGACAATGGATGTAAGAACTCCTTTACAGATTGCTCAATGTCAATTCTTGTGATTTGTTCTTTTAATTTTTCTTGGTTTCGAAGAATGTTCTTTGAAATATTTTTTATTTTATTTAATGGTTTGTGTGGATTTGAAGAAATTCATAAGATAAATCGTGGAATTTTTTTTTGCTTTTTTTTCAAGAATTTTCTAAGAATAAAGTAACATGCTCGTTCTTTGTTACTATGCTTCTGTCTTAGAGATCTAACACTTTTGCTATTTTCTTGCGCAAAAACACTCTTTCTTTGCAAAGATTATTGTCATGATTTTGGAGATTACTAAAGGAATGAAGTATGTTGACTCATAAGATGATGGTTTCAGTTTGTACTGTGTTGAAGTTGATGTTTTTTGTTGTGTTTCATCATGTTTAAATGAGAAAACACGTGAAATTCCTTCATTATCCAACTGTTGAGAAAAACTTTCTATCTCAACAATTGGACGAAGATAGATCATTGCCGATATAAACCAAACTAATTTTCTTACTTCATTTGCCTGGCACATTGAATTTGGACGTGATTGTGTATCGGATTATCTTCACTTCGGAATCATTGTATATGATTATTATTTGTTTGTTTGAAAATGGCGATCTTTGTGATTTGTTATTGATTTATCCATTCTCGAGCATGCATTGCATTCCTGAGATTATGCAACATTTCCCAACCTTTTTCGTCATTTGTCAAGAAAATTTGTCAATCTCGACAAATGAGATGAAATTCTCGACAATTGCTCAATTGTCCTGATTCCATTATTTAGTTGGAACTTGTACATGACTGCAAGTGTATGCTACTCTTTGATCGTGACTTAAGGAGCAAAACATGGTGCATACATCAACCATCATCTCGCTTGATAGAGGATATAGATGTCGATGAAGAACATAAGGTCGTCGAGCCAAACAAAGGAGCATTGGTGGTTTATGAGCCTCCTGTATTTGTGGAAAATATTGGTACGTTGATGGTGCATAATGTTATATGTTCATTGACAAAATATTAGTTTCTTTATCATTATTATATGGTTATTTATTTCATTAGATGCATGAGCCCCTAATGTAAATGGGATATTTGTATATCTACTAGACATGCCCCCAACTTGAGGAAGAGGAGGCTGACAATTTTGCTCGAACCAGAAAATGTCGTTCCAATGGTACTCGAGTAACATCGGTCAACATACGTAAGTCTTTCTCGAGGAGCGGAAGAAAGAGTTCAAAGAAATAAATATCAATATCATGAGGAGCTGAAGAAAGCATTAGTGATGTTTAGTACATGACTATTACAAACTATCGAGAATTCTAGATGTTAATCTCAAGATTGACAAATTACAGAATTTTTATGAAATGTAATAGTTTCTAGCACAATGAAATGGATTGTATTGTATTGTGATAACATAATTGCATTAGTACATATTGTCCACATAAAAATCAACATAACAACAAAATTACCTACATCAATCAAAAAGAGAGTTACCAAAACTCATTCTAACTATTACTTCCCCAAATCGGATTGGTAACATGTCACACGATTGTGACCTACACGACCATGTCTAGAACATTTCTTGACTTTGATATAGTTACGTAAATGAAACACACCTTTTAGACACTCGACTTTCATAGCATAATCTGGACAATTCTGCATACAATTGTCCATAATCATGTATGTCGTACCTTGTAAATCGAACTGTTGGTGTCGATGTTTGGAAACTGGCGAGTTTGACGGATTACTCGTTGAACTCGACAGTTCGTACTGCTCGACTAGGCGTAAAATATACAAGTAGTTATCAAATTATTCATCTAATAATTAAAGTTCTCATAAATGTTGAATTATCAAATAACAAAATATGATAAATAATGCTTTATGGTATGAAGAATATTACAATAATAGAGGATATTCATGCATTTATGAGGTAAAATAAGTTATTATCCTCATCCAAATCTATATTCATCAAAATCCCAATTCATTTTAAGAAAGAGCTATTTAACAACTTCAACATAGTTAGTGCAACATAATTAGGTATAACAAATTGAAAATGGTTACATCTTCAAATGAAATGTGAAGCCTCTAACTGTATTGTATCTTTTTCAAATGTCAATGGAGATTGGGAAAAAATAATAACTGTGTTGAGTAGAAATTACAAAATATTAAAATAATAATTTTTTTATTATTACATTTTTTTATTTATTTTTGAGAATTGATTTTTGTCTAATTCTATTATCCATTATTTTAAATCTTGTTTCTCGTGTGATGTTATGTATGCCTAATCAATCATTAATTGATTCATCATTGCAATAAAAAAGTTCCTAAAAAGTGGAATTGAGGGTAAAGCTAACATTTCAGTCCAAAATTAGTCATTTTTAACACCATTTGAGAAAGTGTCAAGTTTTGTGTACATTATGCTATGTAATGTCATCTACGAAAAATCTCCAAAATAAATTTTCAAATCTTCAAAGGAAAACATTTTCCTTTCTTCAAGAAAAATCATGAACATTGAGACAATGCAGAAAATGAATTTCATCAAGTAAAATGTAATTAAACATGAAAAAAGCTTTCCATTTTCATGAAATTTGCCCCAATCAAATGTACCCTTAGACATGGGAAAGGTAACCGATTAAGGTTTGAACCACGTTTTTTGGGGATGCAATCAGGGAACATCAATCAACTAGTTTGAAGTTCAATATTGACGGAGCCAGCGTCCCTAGGTTCCGGAGACTCATTCTGACTGAAACCAACCAATCGGATCTTTCATTTCTTTGACTAAAATTTGTCTAAAAGCTAATCAGGTACCTGATTCCTTATGGAACCAAGTGATAAAATTCGTCTAGTCAGTCAAATTAGAGTTTTTAAAATCAAATTGAAGCCCACAAATTATGTCTAATTGATAGCTGACTATGCAGCCATCTCATCACCCGGTTCCATAGAATTTTCGTGCTAGCGTAACACTTATGAATTTAACTTTGTAAAGATGTCCCTCCATGTAGCAGATACGACTATCGTTCCTTAATTTAGGAAGATTAGATTATTTATGCCTTAACAGAACTGAAAATCAAACTAATTACAAAATGCTATTGTGGCATGTACATTGTACAACAAACTTTGTACTGTTTGAAACGAAACGAAACGAGAAGAGAATTAATTATCCAAGACTTGGGATTTTTTAGAATTCCCAGAAAGGCCCTCAGATAGAGATGCTGTTTGGAATACCTCGACCGGTGACCCCCGGAGCAGAAGAGGGTAAAAGCAGTTCATAAGGAGGAACGCCGGCACCACTTCGGTTTTTCAGCTTAATATTCTTATTTCTTTGATGAATAATTCGCTCAATCTCTTCTAACTTGTTGGAGAATCTTTGAAACAGTTGTTGAACTTCAGGATCATTAAATGAATGTCTCTGAATATCGTGCAACTGGTTTATGTACTCTTCGTCTGCAGAGTGGGTCGACAAGGTGTCTTGAACCGCCATAACTTTAGTTGCTTGGAGTTGAGTAGGCAAAGAGGTCAAAAAAGTATACTCTGGGTTGAGAAGAAACTTGTCGTAATCCGGATCGCCTTCCTCAGGGATCGATTTCCGCATCAGAGTAGGACGGTTGGGTGGATACCCTCCGAATGGATATTGTCCAAAGTTTATAGCTGCATGTTGACCCGAAGCAACCCAAATAATCGTCGTAAGTATACCTGACAAGTCCTCTTTAGTCGCGAGGTTAGGCCACCACGGCTCATTTCTTTTGTCGTAATGTCCCTTGTTCTTGATCTCGTCCCACCAAGATTGGAGCTCCACATCGGACTTGATGGAATTAGGCTGAGAATAGTAGTGGTCGACGTAGGATGTTACCAATTCTTTAATAGCCGACCATATGAGAAGACCATCTGCTGCGTACGGATAGTCTTCGATCACCAGTTTCACACCTCCGGGCATCGATGGATCCTCAACCGCCATTCCCCTGCAAACTTAAATGTTAATTAATTAGAATGAAGGAACCATAAGTGAACAGTATATTATGATATTGTAACTAGAATTCAATTTGGTAGGTACACCAAGATTTACATTGATAAGAAACTTTACCTTCGAATCAAATCTGCTGGCAATGCTTCCATATCAAATCTCCACATGCTCTTGTAGGCTGCAGAACTTATTTCCATAGCATACTTACCTGGGCTGAAACATGCCTCGATAATTCCGCCCCCATTTATCAAACTTTGTCTCGCAAGAGCATTTATTTCCATAGTATAGCGCATATGGGGATGAAGCAGCTTGTGTACAGGGTGCATTGAGCTAAGCTGTCTGTGTGTAGCAATTATATAAGGTTCCATACTGGCATGAGTTCTCAACCTGAAATCGCACATTTCAAGTATTAGACGTGCAGGTTTTCTTTTCTTACACAAAAACCAGCAAAAACTGTTAGATTAGATCTTGCAATGATAAAGAAAACACAATCAGAATCACTCAAGCGAACACACACATTTATAGTGGTTCAGGGCTGAGAATTTCTCCCAACAGGGAGAATACAAGGTTTTTCAAGGTCCATGGGAAAAGTGTACAGTTTGATTAGGCTCCACACAGTCCAAAAAATATGATTGCTGTGCTGGTCAAATAACAAGCCAACATTCTAAAGAAAACTTGTTTGCTTCAATATTTTGAAAAATGTATTTTCCAATATAAGGAAATTTTTTTTAAAGAAAACTCAAAACGACTTTTTTGTCATTTTGAGTATTTTTCAGTGTAAATAACCGAAAACCTTGGAAACAAGATTTTGAGAAGTAACTTTTCAAAATGACAAAGCAAACACATTTTCAAAAACTAAAAAATAGACACTCAAAACACAAAACTCAGAATGGCTCTGACATTACGATGGACAATTTCAGGCATACCAGTGGTTCACAAGTTGATGGAAGCCGGCGTCATTGGAGCAAACATGCGCTTTAGCTAGCTTCCAAATCCAATAAGTTGTAGCGTGATCCCCGTGAGTAAAGATACGCTTGTTGCTTGGTGATGAAGGTGTTGGAGGAAGTGAAAGTTCAATGACAATTGGCCTGAGAATACCAGTATTGGTATAATGCAATACTGTTCTGGATGCATAAGCATTTCGCCCAGGCAAGGAGTTCATTTTCTCCATAAATGGCAAAAGCATGTCATGATAGTCAAGTATAAACAACCTTTTGTCCTTTATAGCCTGTATAGAATAGGAAACTCGAGGTGAGCTAGCTCCAAGGAATCAGAATCTTGTCTTGTTCTCTAAATAAACGTGATTGGTTACCTGTTCAACTGTCGTCCCATTCAGCTCTTTTTCCAGTATTTCCCTGGTGATTGCAGATTCCGGAAGGCCATAAATTGCAGGATCTAGTTTACTTAAAATTGGAAGTTCCTGAAAACAATTAGCAATCCTTAGAAATATAAATAAAATGGTTATATCAGATCAGGTAGCAACCAACTGAAAATGTTACCTTCAATAGTTGAATGTTAACTGGATTAACCCCGGCCAATATTTGCCTGGCAAACTCATTATCCCGAAGCCACGCAAATCTGTCCCCTGCCATGAAAGGTGCAAAAAGTTTATGAATATGATGAGATTACATTTCATACTTGAAGCCTGGAACTTGTAAAAATGGCAGCTAAACTCAAGCGAGGGGCAAAAAAAGGAGGCGCGCGTGCTTACGCCTTATAATGGCTGGTGTATCATATTTGAGCAACTTATCACCAACCGTCAACACTTGATTCATGACATTAGTGAGAGACAGAAATTGATTCTTGTTTTGTTGGAGCTCTTCCTCTGTTAAGAGGACACCATCATTATATAGCTTCTCTATGTCGGAGAAGTTGGTAAATGGTATGTCCGAACTCGACAATTTAGAGGCAATCAATGGTATGAGGTTGTGTAACACAGCCTTCAATCTTCCCTTGGAAAAAGTGTACTGCTTAATTTCCTCAAAGGTTTCATCGCGAGGAACGTAAACCGGATGGGGTTTCTCCACTCTAGTTTCAGTGAAGGGATCTGATTGGCACAAATTTCATTAATGAAGGCTGGAAATGTCAAATGGATGGATGAAAACGTAATGAAAATACCTACCTTTCTTAGTGTGCGGTCGACCACTTCGGCAGCGCCTGGGATAAGGCCACTCTTCATTACCTAACACCGGTCGAACCGTATCTTCGCCCTTCTCCGGATTACCCAAATCATTATAAACATCGTAATCATAGATTCTTTCGTGCATCTTCCTCTCTCCTTTTCCATTACCGCGTAGACTCAACAAGTCTTCTCGTCGAAGATCTTTAATGCCTGGTGGCGTTTCAGAGGGTAAATATGCCTGCAATTGCAATTGCAAAACAACCAAGCCATTTCATCAACTGCCATCATTTAGGTGAACATCACAAATTTTCAAACTACTCTTAATCCACCTATATTTTCTCTTTCACTTTTTAACCACAAATTCTAATTCTAACTGGAAAATATAAATAAACTAATTTATAATTGTTACCGTATTACAGAACAGAGTACAAGTAGCCCACTTTGATTATATTCGTTTCTCACCTGGTTTTTGAATATAATTCTACTTTCCGGATCATCTTTCCTCGCATGAATCCAAGTATAAGCCCGAAAGAATCTAGGACCTCCGCTAAATCCATGGACTACAATCTCCACCAGGAAGAACTCTTTATCGTGGAAATTGGTAATAAGGACAGCTCCAGGACTCCCAAAATCTTGTGGCACTGTGAAATCAGCGCCATACTCTACAATATATGGATCATTTGATGGCTTTGGCAACCATCCCCTCACAAAAGACTCTGCACTTTTTCCCGATTTAGTACCTGTCAGAAGAAAGAAATTCCAAGGTAAATTCTTCAAGTTTATTACAAATTTAACAGAAAATAGAGGAAATTGAAAACTGACCAGGATCAATCTCTTCACTGATGAGCTGAATCAAGATTCCTTTGCCAATCCCATTGATAAATGACTCCAACTGATCTTCAATCCTCTCAATCAGCCTTTCCTTCATCTTTTTCCTGATAGTAATCACTGCTTTTACATTTATGCTTCCACTTTTGGAAGAAGAAGAAGCCAAGGACCCATTATCCTCTTCAGGTTTCTCCACCACTACCACCTCCGTCGCACTAGTCTTGTTATCGCCACCGCTGATCACTGCCCTTACAGGGACCCTTCGCCGAAACCCCGGAAAAGGGGTGGTTTTTCTAGTGTGTCTCTGGTGTTTTCCGACAAAGTTGGTGAGCTCCGATCGTCGGAGAGTAAAGGGTCTTGGCTGAGATGAGAGCATTTCTTGAAACTGATTCCGAGTCAGAATCAGAAGGCAAATCCTGCAAGTGGAAGATTATGTGAACGTGAAATTATGGAGAAAAATGTGTGAACTGAATTATTTACTAGGAGAGAAGGAACCGTCCCTTTTCATTGTACATATATTTATGTCACATTTGTATATATTGATGAAGACAATCAAGTACATGATTTCCTTCAGATTTTTTTAATGCAAGTTAAGTAAAATACCCGAGTTCTTCATCACTATCAAAAGTTAATTCATGTTTTCTCTCTCAATAGAAAACCCACAAAAAAATAAAATAAAATAACGTCCATTTGCTTGCCTCCTTTACTTCATATACATAGATCATGATCAGTTTATGGGGTCTTTAGAAGATTGTTCTGGATAAGAAAAAGATTTTGCACAGAACCAAGGAAGTCAAACCTCGATATGCTGATGGTGGGACATATAACGAGATCCAAGGTCAAAGAGATTCAAGAGTCGGTGACGGGACTCGTTCACAAAGCATGGAATCGAGCCCAAACGGAAGATAACTTCGATACGAAAATCACATGCATTGCAATCAAATTGAAGACCAAACAGAGACCCAAGCGACCTCGCAGAAGGAATGATCAGAATGTGGCTTTTGACGGAAAATGATCACTAAGCGATCGCACAACTTCATCCTGTGCAATCACATGGTTGAACTAAAGGCAGATTTCGCGAATTTTTAACTTATTTCCGGATTTCTTTATTCTCTCAATTATTTGTAATATAAATACCAAATACTTCTCAAACCCTAGTTTTCAATTTTGTTCATTGTGAGTGCAATACACCATTGAAGGTAAATCCCTTCTTTAATCAAGTTTCCCTTTGAAATTTCTTCAACTTCATTTAGAATTATTATTCTTATGTTGTTGAATCAACAATCTTGGTATTTACTTATTTCTATTCATTGAGCTACGTTTTATTCCTTGAAATTTTGATTAGATTAAGCTTGAGTTCAGATTCAATTATTATCAATTTTAGCTTTTCTTGGGTAACATTATTATGGAAATTTTCGATCAACACATCAAATGGGTTCACATCACCTACCATGATTTTTAAACTTACCACCTTCTTGTTTTTAAATTTTCTAATAAGAAATTCAAGATCTAGAAAGCCCTGTTGAATAACGGGCACAATTATTATAGTTTGCCCGTCGTCGAATAATTTTCTAGATGCGTGAGGTACGACGATAATAATATTCAACTACAAGAATTCCTTCTTCTCATTTCATAGTGTTTGTTATTGAATATTTTTGAAGATTTAAAGCAACTATAAATCTTAAAAGAAGTGCCTAACAACGTGTTTGGAAGATATTTTTTCAAGAAAAAATGATTTTATTATTTATTTATTGTGTGGAAAATATGTGATTGCTTTTAATCTATTTCTTGTTCTAAATTCTAATATGATCGATGAAAATATGACCAACCACCTAAGTGTCCTTAATTTATTATCAAAGTCGTTATTACTTATTGACATATTTTTTATTTTAGTATAAATGCATAGATACTTTTTATTTCAGTATAAATGCATAGATACCTTAATATTTTCATTTTCACTTTATTAATGTTGGTAAACTCTAGAAGCAAAACTAGCTCTTATTTACCATGATTAAAATTACTGTAGAAACTAGTTTGATTTAACGTGCTTGTAGTAGTCAACTTCAAGTCTTTAACAAAGAGTATAAAAATGTGGTAACCTTTTTATCTTTAGTGTCAAGTGTTGAACTTAAAGATGAAGAATGGGTGGCTACAAAAAGAAAATGAAAATCTCCCACTTTTTGGTTGAGGACTCGTTTACCATATGGTGTTTGGCATCAGAGAATGACTCAATGACCTTCACTTTCTGGTCGGATTGTGACTGATTGTGAGGGGTGGGGTAGGATGAGGTGGTCGAGCTATTCATTGAATCGAATTCAACTCGTCTCGACTAAATTTATGAATTGTTCGGACTTGTATTGAGATGAATCGTGTCAATTCAAGCTCCAATATTTTTCATGATTTAAGGTCCTGGGCCAGCTCGTTTCCAAGCTTGTCTTATTAAATTTTTTTTTTTTTTTTTTAAGAAAATGAACCAACTGGTGAATGGCTCGCCTTGGCCCATAAGACCAATGAGTCATAGGATTGAACCCATTCTAGTTTATTGACATGAGATGAGCTTACCCCTCCGATATGTTGTCAGCATTCGTTAGTAGTGAGAAAAGGAATCGCTTCAAACATAACACGCATTATTATTATTATTATTATTATTATTATTATTATATTAAAAAAAAAAATTGCTAGCATATAAATGCTTGATTTTCTAATTTCAATTCTTAATTGAAGAGGTTGAAGTTTCAAGAATCCAAATCTTAAGTAGCGGGGTTATTGAATTCAAGATTGATGTTTTCAAAAGCTAATCTTTCGGAAATTAATTTTCTTGGTCAACGATTGAGCTGTTAAATTAAAAATAAATGCACCAACCTGACACGTACCAAATATTATACTTTACCTCATGAAAAAGAGATTTTTCACACGCAATAAATTAATTCAATTAGTTTCCACGAATATGACAACATGTATTGAATTTATAATTTTTTTTAGTACAAGATAAGAATCGTTTAGGAACGTGTCAAAATGTGCAAAATGTGCCAATACAAGCTTATCTAACACTGTAGATAGCTTCCACAACCTTTTTAAGTCAATTCAAGTCTCTTTTTACTCCACTGTACGAGCCTAACGGTAAAATGCAACTAGAACTATAAATCTGTTCGAAAAACAACTAAATCCTTAATAATAATGACGTACTATGTTAATTGTATAATCACAATAATAGAGCAGTTTGAAATGATACAAGCCTGTAATTTGCAGTCTTTATGCATGTGTGGACCAGATGCTGCTGACAAAAGCTATTGGGTTGTGGTACTTCCAGGCTTTCCAAATGCAGCAAAGACGGACCTCGTTTCACATGTAACAACTCGCCCACCATCGTCTATAGTGAAGGAGTTTCCAAAAGTTTCCTTTTGTAGAACGCTATAGCACCAAAGAAACAACCAATTTGTCAAATAATGCTATTTCTTGCCTTTACGAGCAAGAAAACGCTCCCGTGCAGCTAGTATCCTCTCGTTGTGATCATCAGAAGGTTCAGTAGCAAGTAAATCTTCCTTTGGCAAGTTTGAGTTTTCTACTTGAGTCTGTTCACGTGACTGACTGGTTCCACCACTGCTTCACAAGTAATACAAGACTCAAAAGTCAACAATTCAATCTTAATCAAATCATATATTTTAAAGGGCCCACAATTTTTCAACCACACATCTAATCAACTTTTATCAAGATTTACTAAAAATCTGGTTTTAATCTCCACCAAACAAGGACTAAACACGGTCATCAATTTCTGAAACACTTGTTCTTACCTGAGTTTACTAATATTTAAATTATCTAGTTTGGTTAGGATTGGCCTGACCCATGCCACCTCAACCGCGCACACATTCCGCATATATGGCCGTGAAGTAGCAATAAGTTCATGATATAGAACATAATTTGGGAGCATTCCCTCTTCGTCTGATTTCAATACTGACGATGGATGGACCTGAAAAGCATTCATCATGTGAGTATATAGAAGAAAAAGTAATTTAATTTTGAAAGAGAGAGAAGCAATTCCTTACAGCTTATTTGAGTTATACAAGTATATCCTTGCATTTATTATATTACTTTTGAAAAAACCATTGCAAGAAGTATTAGATTTTCAGCCTCTAATAATGAAATGAAACTTCATACCAATATAAAAACAAAGAAAGCAGCAGCAAGGAAAAAGTAGGACAAACTTGAATTAATGATAATTATCTACCTGAACTACTTGTGGTTTAAAACCTAGAGTTCGATAGCCATTATGGCGAATCATTCGCTCTGCAAGCTGATTTGCATACCCTGAACACAGAGATTTTCTCAAAGACCTATAATCATGGCCTTCTTTCCGTCTCTTACTTGTTTTGACATCCAGGGATCCTAACAAATGGCGCGTATTAGGACAGAGGATTAACCAGAACAGTTCAAACGCGAGTAAAAATTTATTCATGTGATTATGTTGGGGGCGGGAGCCGAGAGGGGAGGTGCTTGCAGCCAAGTAAGAAAAGTAAAAGTTTAAATAACTTAAAATGTGAGATTAAGTTGGAAGAAAATAGTGAAATATTTTGGGGTTCGAAAATTAGAAATAATTGCTCAATAATATTCGCATCAATTACTAAGGCCCTGTTCTCTTTGCTGTTTTAAGGCCGTTTTCTGTTTTTATTTTCGAAAACACTAAAAACGCGTTCTCTTTACCATTTTCGAAAACGCATTTTGGAAAAAAAAAAAAAATTGTACACAAAACGCAAAAAGCCCAAAACAGGTTTTGGGCGTTTTGTGTGAATTTCAACTAAAAAAGGCGGAAAACGCATTTCGTGATTTTTTTTTTTTAAGAATTATCCTAACTTGAAACTAAGCTTAAAATAAAGTTTGTTTCTTTGTTTCTTTTTTTTTTTTTTGAGAATTATCCTAACTTGAAACTAGACCTAAATAAAGTTTTATTGAATTCAATATCAACATTACAAAAAAAAAAAAATTAAGTGAGAATTCTTATTGTTATATTTCAAAAAATACCTTGATAAATGGACTCTGGTGATTTTAAAAGAACTTGCATTTTCTGGATTTTAATAGAACCAAAGCTTTCTCAAATCCCAGACCTGACCAAGCTGTATTAATATAGAATCTTAATGCTCACATTAGTATGTTGCAGGTAAACCATATTTTCAGTGTTTGTGAAAGGAAATTTGAGTTTGAGTCAATAGTATTCTGCAAGCAAATTAATTAAAAATAGTTGAAGTAGTATTCTGCAAAATTTCAAACAAACGTGTTTTCAGCTTTTCATTTTCAAAAACAGTTTTCAGAAATGACAAACCAAACGCGTTTTCAGCAAATTTGAAAACAAAAATAAAAACAGGAAACATAAAACATTTTCGAAAATGAAAATACAAAATAAAATACAAACAAAACGCCACCTAACCTTTTGCAATCTTTTGCATTATTTGAGACAACTGTTTCCTGACATCTTTGACAAACATCATCCCCCGCACCTACAATCAACATGTCGAACAATGAATACAATTTCTCAACATCTTTACACGACAACAGAATCTAAGGGCCAGTTTGATTTATACTTTTCGAGAATAGATTTTTCAGGAAAAAATTATGGATACACGTGCATAATTATTTTATTGAGAGAAAGTAAGAATTGAAAATAAATTTGGGGAAAAATGAGTTTAAAAAAATGTACCAAACAAGGGCTAAGAGTTGCTAACTTCTTTCTTTCAAGATACAAATCTTTATCAAATATTATGCTAGTTCACTTTGGGGCCATTTCTATACAATGATTCACTCTTGAATATTGATAAAAATAGTGTGACTCGACACTGGTAAAAATACAACTTTTATCACTTTTAACAATAACTAGTCTCGGAAATGTTTTCTGTGGTTGGATGGTACTGAAAATGGAATTCGAAAGAAATAAGACCATAATAAGCTAGATGATCATAGATATTCTATGATTTAAGTGAGAACGGCATGTGTATCTTTTAGCACATATCCTAATTATATAACCTTGAAATATACCTGCAAGTTGTTATCTTTGCACCAGTCTTTATTGTAGTCAGTTTGATGCCAGATCTCATAGATCTGCAGCAATTGGATATGGTCGCCCCAGCCAGAACCATCAGGAAGGTCTGAAGGAGGGTTCTTCCTCTTCTTCTCGGTGCTCTTGCTACAAGACAAAAAGAGGCTATCATGATCTTGATGGAAAAGTTGTGGACTTACAAAGGATCATTAATTTACTATAAATGGTCAACAATTTTAGAGCAACAAAAACCCCAGTGGGGAAGGGATTAAAAATGAGCTAATAAACTATCTTGGATCCTAATGACAGAGGTAATGAAGTTCATGAACCTCTAAGTTTCCATTTTACGGGAATAATTGATGTAGTATTCGCAAGTCAATGATAATTACTCAGTAGAATGACTATTATAAGAGCCAATGCACAAAGTTGAAACTCAATCAACATTGTGAAATATCCCAAATTAAAATTTTCAGATAATGAATCTGGCGCAATCTAACATAGGTATTGTTAATTTTTCTGATTTAATATAAAAAGAATTTTTAAGTTATAATGATAACATTAGACACAACATTTCTTCCTCTCTGAAAACAGAATGTGCGGCATACTCTATATTGCACAAAATAGATACACTTGTTGGCTGGTTGCACTATAACATAAATGAAATATGAGAAACGAATGCAATACTCATAACTACACAGGTATACACATGCCAATAGAAAAACAAAAGCAAATGTTTAAGTCTACCTTCGACCTGAAAGCAATGTAGTTTCCGCAGACAACATAGCAGCAACTGTCAAAGCTTGAGATAAACAGCCACACTCATTTGCCTCTAATAAGGTCCTAGAAAGCGAAGGTTCCAATGGAAGTTCTGCAGAAGTAGAACACTTTCAGCTTCTTAAGTTAACTCCAAGGAAGGATTCTTCCCTTTCCTACCGTCATTTCTGTTTCTTATCTTACTGAATGTGAGGATTGCAGTTTATACATGCATGTAGAAGTTGACTTAGCCCCAGTTTGAGCTCCATTCTTTGAAAATTTATTTTTCTCAAACATTTTCAATTGCACATCTCCCAAAAAAATAATTCCACATAAATCCAAAATTTTCCCTATTTTTTTAACCATGCATTCTTCAAAAAATAATTATTACAAAATCTATTCTCTTAAAAATTGCGGCTCAAACGAACCCTTAATTTTTTACTTTCCAAATTTCTTATTTCAAGATTCCTTGTTGAGGGAAAGGACACTGACTCTAATGTTATAATTCAGAAGATAATCTATTACCAGCCATGATTCGTCCAAGACTTGTAACTGAACCATCAACATTAATTGCGTCAATAAGATACAACTGCTTCAGAGCATCTTCTAGTGACTCGGCTGTAGAGAAGGCAATTCAGGCTTCTGGTTCAATATGGAGACTATAATCCTAAAAGGAACATAGGAACACTGAATAAAAGACAGTAAAAGAAATGCTTCCTTACAGGAAGGAGGGTCGAGAAAACCAAATTTGAGAACATTGATGTCTGGGAGGTCCAATGATTTTAAATATAGGACACTCCCAGCAAGAGAAGATCTCTGTATTTCAGGGATTGTAGCATCTAAGAAATCGTCCTCGTAAACCATAGAAGGGTACAAACGGTAACACTTCCCAGGACGTGTTCTTCCCGCTCGTCCTGCTCGTTGATTGGCCTGTACCCTGAAATAATTGAGAGGTTTTTTAAGAACAATTATATGTTAAGTAACAAGCACAGATGATAAATATACTAGTTCATCAATCAGTGGTACTACTGTTAAAGAAAAAACCTTGTCATATGGGAGTAAAAAAAATAACTATCACGTCACTAACATATAACAATTTCCTGATTAAAGGTGGCAAGTCCTGTTTTCATTGGTATGCTTGGGAGGGATGGAGTAGGAGAAGGGGAATGGATTCACATCATTCGCTTGGATGAAGGACATGTCATTTCCTCTGAGTTGTATTTGGAGGGGAAGAGGAAGTACGTTTTTTCCACTTTCATCCAAACCATTCATGTGTTCTATTTACAGGGTGCTGGGATCTTGTTTTATTCCTTTTCTAACACCTTCCAAGTTGGGATGACTAAAAACACACATCAGGAAGGATTCCAGACAGATCACAATGGAGCAGCCTTACTGCTCCTATAAGACTCGTCCATTGCAAAATGCAAACAGGGATTAGATTGACATGAATCTCAAAAGCTGTTATATACGTGTTTATAAATGGTTTCAATAATAAATAAGTGGAAGTGAGGGGTGGATTAGCAGTAGTACTCGCGTGTCCCTCGAAATGTGAGGATAAAAAAATGGTTCGAGCGTTCAAGAATCTAGACGATTAACTTAAAACTAGGACATTAGGACAGGATTCCAAATTGGGGGGAAAAATAAAAATATAAAAAAATACATGGAACAACACTAATTATTAATGCTCTTAAATATAGAACAATGAATGCACCTTCCCGCTATCCACCCAGACTCGAGAAGGCAATGTACAAAGCAAGGAAAACGTGAACTTGATGTCGTAGACATTATTTGCGATGTGATTAACATCATCCAATAAAGTATTAAAAAAATCCAAATATAGATACAAGTACAAGTAACACAGGGAAAGTTTTCTCAATGAATACAAGTAGGACAAAAATTCATACTTGCTAATTTGAACTACATCAAGGGAGTACATGCCCGTTGATGGGTTGTATTGCCGTTGCTTCACATAACCAGAATCAATTACATACCTGCCAATTGCAGTCAAATCATTTTCATACATTAATAATTTAATATACTGCAATGGTTATTCAAGCACCATATTTATTCTTATTTTAGCCTCTGGAAATGGGAGTTGTGTTTCAATTATGACAAACTTATTAGTTGGATAAATTATATATAACTAAATCCAAAAGGAATTGAAAAACAAATGACTTATTGAAATGATATTTTATGTAAGCATCAAGTCTCTTACACTACACCATCAACAGTCAAAGAAGTTTCGGCAATGTTTGTAGCAACAATAAATCGCCGACAGTTGGGAGGTGGAGGACTGAAAACACGGACCTGCACAATTACTAAATTGTGAAGCTCAATACACAGAACAAAGCTGACAGAATGAACGCAAGTTGTGAACATCTCTTAAGTGAACTTGTGCATTCAGTTCAGAGAAACGTAAATATAAAATGAAACCTTCAGAACCAAAGAATAAAATATGTAGCAGACATAATGAATATATCATAACAGTTGGAGAGAGCGAATAAAATCAAGCAGAAAAGAAGAAACGAACAGAATCATCCATATATCTGGTGATTTGGTGTAAAAGTTTTAAGTATCAAACAACCACGAAGGCCTTTTGGTTTATTCAAAAATGGAGCACAACTCATCGACACATATTTGAAACTGAAAAGTAATATTATCATTTAAAAATTAACAAGAAGTAAGATCTGTATCAATAATGAAGTCAGATAAGATTTACCCACAAAAGGAGATATCCTTCAAGGAGGATATGAAGGATATGGACAACTCCGATAATAACTAATTGCACTTCTAAAGATTTATATAACTCATCATACCTAATGCAAAAGCATAGCACCCTAATGCTATGAGTGCATGCCACGTATAATGTGCAAATGAAATATGCAAGTGTTATGCTACCCAGGAAAGTGATTTCACATATATTAGAAATGAAAAATAGTATAAAATTTCAATACATCTGACCAGGTGGTGTTTCGTGTAGAGGAAGTAATATTAGAATACAATGGGATTGTATGGCACATAAGGCATTTGAAAAGCATCAGGGATTACGCAAAACGATTGACATTTAAATAGCAGTAAAAAAATAAAAATGCTCTTTTTTGTATGAATAATAGGAGGGAAAAAAAACCACATTTGAAGTAAAGCAAGACTGGCCTGCATTTCAGGGGGCAAAGATCCATGAAGTGGCAGGATTATAGCATCCAGACAAGATCCTTCTTCAAGGTTTTGAATTCTCTCTTCCAATTTTGATACCATTTTCTCTATATCATCCTACAACAAAGGCTTGCTCAACTTGTACCAGTATCATGAATTATGTTACTCGGTAGGATTTAAGTAAGAGACACAAACCTGTCCCGTCATAAAAATTAGGACATCACCTTCTGGTTCTTGAGTGTGTATATCTGCCAATACAGAAATGTAAGGACAACCCAAATTAAGAAATTATTCTAGCGCTAGAAGAATACATTAACAGAGGCAAAACAAGCCATCTAAATCAACAAAAATGGAGTTAAATAAATTAAAATTGTAAACATGAAAGTAACATAAACATAAGGGTAGGGTCCAAACATACCAATGGCTGTCTTTAAAGCAGCCTCAATATAACTTTTGGGCCTTTCTGAGCTATGTAATATCTCAACAGGGAATAACTTCCCGGGTACATTGAGGATTGGGCAATTAGAAAAGAACCTTGATACCTTTTCACCATCAAGAGTGGCCGAAGTTATCAAAACCTTTAAATTCAAGGCACGCAATTTAATCAACCGTTTCATCAGTCCCAACAATATATCCCTGATCAAAGATATTTCTATAAATCAGAATATCATATATACGAAGCAATGAAATGAATAGGCAAGACCAGAAACCCAAAAAAAGGCAAGAAATGTGCACGATGCAAAAATCTGCAAAATAGTATTACTCGAGCGAAACAAAGTTTTACTAAGGCAAAAATTAATTTAATTTCCTTGGGCATCCACAAAGGAAATGGAGATTAAAAAAATATCCAAAAATTATTAAACTACAAAAACAGTGAAGAGCTAGATTAATAAAAATCAACGAGAAAGCACTATTTACGTGTTTAAGCTCCTCTCATGAGCTTCATCCAATATGATGACTGAATATTGATTCAGCTCAGGGTTAGAAAGACTTTCACGAAGGAGAACTCCATCAGTGAGGTACCTACACAGCCAACGACCTACCCATTATCAAAAGTAAAAGAATGTAAACAATTAACTGTCACTTCCAACTATTAGCATTTGAGAAAAATCACGTTACTTAATAAGTGTCTTCTCTGAGGTTCTATCTTCAAATCTTATTGCATAACCCACTTCCTCCCCAAGCCTAACACCAAGCTCCTGTGCAACACGCCTATCCATTACAACAAAGGAAAAAAGGATAAAAAACATTTTGGTCCAAGGGCATAAAAACTCACAAAATTCAAGCTGTCTATGCACACACAAATATATGATATATCATTACACCACGACCCATATAGACAATATGTAATGTTGTAAAGCATGCAGAAATACCAACTAATTTCAGCAACCTATAGCTCAACAATGCAGAAACTGAGAAAAGAGAAGGTCCAAAATTCAATTTAATTGTTACTGCAGGGAACAATAATCTAGCATTCGTATTATTCCCTAAGCAAATCTCACATGTTTCTATAATATATCGCCAACAAGCCTCAACTGTTTACCCTCTAATCGTAACTTGTTTTGTGTGCTGAGACATGGAACTTCTTCACTAATAAATTATCAATATATTAATGTCCACACGGCTTCGATCGCCAGATATTTAGTTACAGAAAAGTCAAGACCCCTCCTTTAACCTTTCTAACAGTGCTTAACTAAAAGTTTGTTATCTTCAAGCCTACCGAACTAAAGCTTCACTCCAAAAGCATCTCCACATCAACGAATGATTCAAGCAACTGAGAACTGTAATTTCGTCTTCCTGATACCAATGTACATTCAGTCATAAAGCCTTTTAGTTAGAGTACGTTTGATTGGGTGTTTTCCATTGAAAATGAAAATGTTTTCATCTAAATTCTATGAAGTGATTGTTTATTGCCATATTGATATTGATGGGTGGAATTTCGCGATTGTTCTTGTTTTTAAGGAAAAAGTTTCCCCTCAGTTGTACGACAAATTCAAATATCAATTTCACTTTCAATCAACCCCATTCAAAATTACTTGAATTTATTTTTCATGAAAAATAAGTTGTTGCAATTCAATTCCATGGAGAACATTTTCTTTCCACACAGATTCCATGTTTGCAGTCAAACAGACCCTAATCTCTTAATGCAAGTGAAAATTACCTAGAGACTGAAACCGCTGCAACACGGCGGGGCTGAGTAACGGCGATTGTTCCAGACTTTGTGAAACCTCTTCGGTGCAGAATTTGAGAAAGCTGGGTGCTTTTTCCTGAACCAGTCTCTCCAATTATTACTACCACTGGGTTATTTTCGACTGTTTCTACGATTTTCTCTTCAAATTGGATGATAGGAAGTTGCGCCATAGATTGACCGATCTTCTTTTCAAATGACTGATAATTGATGGCAATAATAATCGCCTGAGTTAGCAAATTAATTGAGGAAATTGGATGTTTTTGTTAGGGCTTTTGCCAATTCCAATTTGAACAAAGAGCGCCTTAATAGAAACGGTATTCATGGGGGTTTTATTGAAGGCCCGTGTTATTTGAACACACATTATGCCACTTGTGTGTGTTAAGAGTATTATTATTATGAATGCATAACTTGTGAATTAGGGATGATGAATTAGGGATGATGTGAAAGTAAAATAAACGAACTTCTAGAGAACGTGGATAAATAGACGAAACAGTTCAAAATTTACTTTCCAATGGTACTTTTTACATTTCAGTAATACTACCTCCGTCCCAAAAAAATAGTCCTATGATTATTTTCACACGGATTAAAAATTTGTAATTAGTATTGTTAGGTTATTAAATTTTATCAATATTTTTCATTTATACTCTTTATCCCTTATTTATTGTTTTTAGTGGACTCGCTTTGTTTTTTACAAAAAACTTGAAAATGCAATAGTTAAGTAGTTGGTGTGTATTGTACCAAGATACATTAAATAAGGGTATATGCGGAAATGAAAAATTTAATAAATGTTTAATATGGAAACAAGACTATCTTTTTGGGACAGACAAAAATAATATATTAGACTATCTTTTTGGGACGGATGGAGTATTGATTATGTTGTATTTTTTATAATAAAATTAAAATTAATTACGATATTATTTCTAATTTATTGCAGAGTCCAAAAGAAAACTAATTTATATCATACAACTTAATTGGATCACGTCCTTATCTACAGTAATTAAATAATTATAAAATAAAAATTAATACTGAGTCAGTATGTCTCACGAAGCGTCTGGATGTAGAAAAAACACTCCACAATCTCTATTTTTTTTAGTGTCACGTCGGCCTAACATCTTAATCCACGTTGTGCATTGGAGAGAGATTTTTATCATATTCCATCTATTTGTTTACGTGTCAAGTGTATTTTTCAATCCACGGAATGCATTGGAGATGCTCTTATCTGCTCACGTGGGGTGTATGATCGTTAATTAATACATGAAGTTTCACACATCCTAAATGAGTGAAATTGCACATAGAGTGGTAAATTTACGTATTCAAATAGCATTATTCTTTATTAAAACTATTATCTCTCCATCCGTGCGATGCACGATGTACGAAAATATGATTTTGACAGTGATTTAGATCAAAATTTATGAAAATCTTATCTTAATCTTAATATTATTAATATATATATATATATATATATATATATATATATATATATATATATATATATATATATATATATATATTAAATTCTTAAAAGTAGAATAGCCGTTACAAAAATACATACATAGTTTTTCGCCAAAATGATTTTCCAAATTTGGAAATTTTTTGCTAAAAAATAGTATATTAAATATTTTAGTAATTATTATTTTACATGTGTCATTAATTGCATTGATATCCGTGCTATGCTATTAATAACATCAAAATGTTATTTTTATGTTTTATTATTATTCTTTTAATAATTATTGTATTATTTTGAAATCGAAAAATATGTAATATGGGTGTCAAATTGAAGATCACGGTGAGAAGTTTAATGCAAACTAACAAGTGAGAGTAAATTGTAAATATATTGTCTGTAAAATCATATAAAAAATTAAAGGTAAAGTTTTATTTTATATTTTATATTTTTCCTCAGTATCTAATTAAATTAAATTAAATTAAAAAATAACTATACGAATTTTCAAGGCAAATCCAATTATATTGGGTTAATTTTTACAAAGTTAAGATTTCTTCAATTTATTCATCATTTTCACATTATTTTTATTTATTTACTGATTGTGTTCTTTTTTATATTTTTCATTATAAATTTAATTAACTAAAATATGCAATAATATATTACAGATTTTAACAATTAGTTCATATAATTTTTATTAAACAATTGATCGGTCAGTAATTTTTATTAAAATAATAATATAACAAGATGAATAAAGAAATTGTCAGCATTAAGAAATAAAAATCAATTAATGTAACAATATTTATTAAAATCAATGACTATTTTTTTTAGAAAAACATTTGAAATTAATAATTAATGCTTAAAAAATCAAATTATACAAAAAAAGTCTATCATACACCTCTTTTTGGAAAGAATATGATGAAGAACAAAATATAAAAAGAAAAGCGTCGGTTTTAATGAGAATATGTAAGTTGAATTTTGCACATGTATTGTATGAGCCTAATTTTGTAATTCAGATTTTTTTTTTTAAAAAAAAAGAATATTTCATTTATTGAACGTTAATTCCAAATGTGGAGTTGATATGTTCACAGTACAATCTCTAAAATACTTATTTATATTTTTAATAAATAATTTTTTTATTAACATATAATTAAATATGCATTTAATTATGTTCAATTAAATGCATCACACTTAAAAATTAAAAATTATTAATCATGCGAGGGATCTCTTAAGTTGAATTCCACGTTCGTGCACCACAAATCTTGAGGTTGATTTTCACTTTCTTTCATCGTCAATATTGCTTAATTGTTTAAATATGTTTTGCCTATAGCAACTTTCGTGTATCACACTGGTGTGAGTAACTACAAATTGTACAAACAATGTATTATTTAAAGAGGTTCTCCAAAATTGATGAGAATTGTAATTTATTTCTATTTTGAGCATTCGTTGACAGTCTGTATTATTAATCAAAACAAATTATGTGTTCAATTTTTTTCTTATTTTGTAATGATATTTACAATAAAATGTTATTTTTTCTATTTTATTACTATTCTTTTAATAATTATTTTATTATTTTGAAATAAAAAAATATATAATATGGGTGTCAATTTAAAGATCATGGTGAGAAGTTTAATGCAAGTTAACAAGTGAAAGCAAATTGTAAATATATTGTTTGTAAAATCATATCAAAAATTAAAGGTAAATTTTTTTTTTTTAATTTTCCCCATTATCTAATTCATTTTAAATTATATCATTTAAGTTCTATAATATTATCTATAATCTTATCTTAATCTATTTTTTTTAAGAAATCTTAGCTTCTATTCGGCGGTTCATTATAATGAGCCACCGCCATTTACTTAGAATTTTGTGGTTAAAATTGGCGAGAGAAAATATGTATGGTTAAAAAGTAATTTTAGAAATTTTGTAAATTATAAATTGTAATAATTGCTTATTATAATAAGTTGACAAACAGAGGCTTAATCTTATCTTCTTAATCTTTATATAATGTATAAAGGTTGAGTAGTTTCTAGAAATAATTTTTCGCCCATTTTCCGTTTCCATAAACAGTAAGTTCCCATAAAAACTTAATGCAAAGTGAATTAGTATGAATGCAAAATCTGGATAAATATGAACGCATTTATTGCCTTAATTATATATAAATTAAATAATAATCAATATTTTTTAATCAATTTTAATTTTATTATTATTAACACTAATACTGAATGAGTTCAATTAATATTTTTAGTTATCAGTATTAAAGTTATCATTTAATTATTTTTTTTATTTATTTGTTATTTTTAATATTATAAATTCTATGTGTAGTCATCAATATAAAAATTATGTTTTAATTATTAACGATCAAATCATTTGATATCTTTAATATTAAAAATCATATTTTCTAAAATATACGTGGTTAAAAAAATGCGCTGCTTATAAATAATTTATAGAAAAAATTATTGAACGAAGACTAATATTGAATAATTATACTTTGATTTCTTTTTAGTTAATAATATCAATAAAATGATTAATATTTTATTAATCATTCTTAATTTTAATAAATTTTTAAAGATTATAGGGTATAAGATTTTTTGTATAATTTCGTGATCTCCAACTTTATTCGGTTGTTGACTATTTGACTTTGATTTTTTTAGAATTGTTTTTGTGAAAAAATGATTTTTTAGAATATATAGTTAAAAAATAGTATGAAAAATAGTAAAAAAACACTTTTTAAAGAATGTGTGATTGAGAATGAATGTTCAGAAAAATTGATTCTTGAAAAATCAATTTCATATGGGTAAGTGATAAAGTACTATATCTTATGGGTTAAACAACCGCTCTGCTTTTATGAATCGAGATGCATAGATGATTTCTTAGTATATAAAGCTAAATGTATTTGCGATATACATTCATTAAAATTTTATCAAAACTAACATTTCATGTTGCTTAATTTGCTACATTCATTTAAATATATGACCACATGTATTTAATTTGTAATGTTAAAGTAAATATTTAATGAAATATTTGTTTAATAAATTTAAATATCAAATATTGTAATAAAATAGTTAGTACCAATTCTAATAGTACTATTCTGATAGTGATAAATTATTTGTGATAATTTATAAATTATATTTTGAAAAGATTAATTACATCAATAATCATTAAAATTGAATAGTTATGCAAATATTTAGTGAGGTATTTTTCTTTTTTAAGTAGTAAGTTATTTAAGTTCATAACTATTACAATTATGGTGACTTAGAAAAAAAATTGGCCATATTCAGTACACTTTATTCAAACCTCATTTTTATAAAAATCATTTTTAACTAACATTCTATTAATAAAATAATCTACATATAAATTTTAAAAAATCATATTTTTAACAGCTCATTGTATCAAAATTTACTCTTTCGAACTACATTATTTAAAATAATGAGTCTCAAACAGGTGCTTAAGTATACATTCTCCACAAAAATCATTATTATTAAACTCATTTCCTAAAATGGTAATTAGTAATATTAATTTACTATTTATTATTCATTTCGGACAAAATTCAGATTTAAAATAATCTAATTGAATGCAGATTTTTAAATAGTTGCATTTTTCAGGTCTCGAAATTTCTTGGTCCGTCATCCCTCTTGAAAATCAATTACAATTTTTTTTTTTAAATTCGTAAAAATAAAAAAAAATAAAACTTTGTCAATATCACATAAATATTTTTATTTAAAAATAGAAAATGAAAGAGGATGAAATAAGAACGTTCATCATTCTATTTTTCTTTTTTCTTTTCGTTTTCGTTTTAATAAAATTCTGAGTGTATATCACAAATATATCTATTTTTTTACTTATTGCAAATTCTATTTAAATGTAATTTTTCTTTTGCATTTTAAGTTTTAAATTAATTCAAATTAGAATAGCCGTCACCAAAATACACAAATAGTTTCTCGCCAAAAAAAATTCTAAATTTGGAAATTTTCTGCTAAAAAATAGTATATTAAATATTTTAGCAATTATTATTTTATGTGTTATTAATTGCATTGACATCCGTGTTATGCTATTAATAACATAAAAATACTATTTTTTCTATTTTATTATGATTTTTTGGGGGTTTTTAGTTAAATGGGTTTGGTAGACAATAACTTCAGTAAAAAAAGACATTTCTGTTAAAATGTCAAAATTACCTTTAATGAAAGGGTAAACAGCACAAATGGTCCCCAACCTTTGGTTTTCTTGCGAAAATGATCTCCAACGTTTAGATTTTGGCATTTATATAATTAGAATCACCAAACGTTGCGAAAATGGTCATTACCGTTAGATTCCGTTAGTTTTCACCGTTAAAAACGTACAAATAGCACAAATGATCCCTAACATTTGAGTTTCTTGCGATAATAGTCCCTAATATATTAAAGTCGTGTTTGATATATTTAATTTGTAACTTCCAAACGTTTGGCGCATTTAGTCCCTAAGACATTAAATTCCTAAATGTTTGGCATATTTAGTCCATAATATATTAATCCCCTATTTGAGATCAATTATTTCAAACAATGTGCTTTATAATTTTAATTTTTTGAAGAATTTGTGATTTAAAAAAAATACATTGAATTTATTTGTAGATTATTTTAGTGATTGAATGTGTGGTTAAAAACGTGTTTTAAAAAATAAAGTTTATTTTTTATTTCTAAAGTGTACAATAAAATATTTAATAAAAATTCACTGCATTAACATTTCAACCTATTGGTAAAAAAATAATAATAAATTCATGGAGTATAAACAAATAAAAATATTGGAAAATCATTTTAGGAATTGAATGACAAATATGTTTTTATCAGTTCTACTATCAATTTCGATTTTCGATTTCGAAAATCGATCGATTTGAAAAGTAAGTTTGGAGAATTTGGGTTAAAAAGTAAGATTTTTTTTTTTTTTTAATTTACGCATAAAGTTTTTAAAAAAATTATTAATAGAATGTGTGAAAGAAAACGAGTTTTAAAAAAATAAAATTTTGAAAATCAATGTTGATTGGTTCTCAAAATCGAAAATAAAAAATAGAATTGATAAAAACATATTTGTTATTCAATTCCTAAAATGATGTCCAATATATTTGTTTTTTATGTTCCATGATTTTTTTTTTTTTTTCCAATAGATTGAACAATTAATCCGGTGAATTTTTTTAAAATATTTTATTGTGCACTTTAGAAATCTAAAATAAACTTTATTTTTTTAAAACTCGTTTTCAACCATACATTCCATCAATAAAATAATCTAAAAATAAATTCATTTTTTTAATTCACAAATTCTTCAAAAAATTACAATTAAAAGGGGTAAACAGCACAAATGGTCCCCAACCTTTGGTTTTCTTGCGAAAATGATCTCCAACGTTTAGATTTTGGCATTTATATCATTAGAATCACCAAACGTTGCGAAAATGGTCATTACCGTTAGATTCCGTTAGTTTTCACCGTTAAAAACGTACAAATAGCACAAATGATCCCTAACATTTGAGTTTCTTGCGATAATAGTCCCTAATATATTAAAGTCGTGTTTGATATATTTAATTTGTAACTTCCAAACGTTTGGCGCATTTAGTCCCTAAGACATTAAATTCCTAAATGTTTGGCATATTTAGTCCATAATATATTAATCCCCTATTTGAGATCAATTATTTCAAATAATGTGCTTTGTAATTTTAATTTTTTGAAGAATTTGTGATTTAAAAAAAAAAAACTTGAATTTACTTGTAAATTATTTTAGTGATTGAACGTGTAGTTAAAAACGTGTTTTAAAAAATAAAGTTTATTTTGGATTTCTAAAGTACACAATAAAATATTTAACAAAAAATCATTGCATTAACATTTCAACATATTGGTAAAAAAATAAAAAATAATTTTTAAAAAAATCATGGAGCATAAACAAACAAAAATATTGGAAAATCATTTTAGGAATTGAATAAAAAATATGTTTTTATCAGTTCTACTCTCAATTTCGATTTTTGATTTCGAAAATAGATTGATTTGAAAAGTAAGTTTGGAGAATTTGGGTTAAAAAGTAAGATTTTTTTTTTTTAATTTATGCATAAATTAAAAAAAAAAATTATTAATAGAATGTGTGAAAGAAAACGAGTTTTAAAAAAAAAAAATGAAATTTTGAAAATCAATGTTGATTGGTTCTCAAAATCGAAAATAAAAAATAGAATTGATAAAAACATATTTTTTATTCAATTCCTAAAATGATGTCCAATATATTTGTTTGTTTATGTTCCATGATTTTTTTTTTTTTTTGCCAATAGATTGAACTGTTAATACGGTGAATTTTTGTTAAATATTTTATTGTGCACTTTAGAAATCTAGAATAAACTTTATTTTTTTAAAAGTCATTTTCAACCATACATTCCATCAATAAAATAATCTACAAATAAATTAATTTTTTATTCACAAATTCTTCAAAAAATTACAATTAAACGCCACATTATTTGAAATAATTGGTCTCAAACAGAGGCTTAATAAGTTAGGGACTAAATACACCAAACGTTTGGAAGTTATAAAATAAATATACCAAACATGATCTTAATATGTTAGGGACTAATCGCAAGAAACTCAAAGGTTATGGACCATTTGTGCTATTTGCACGTTTTTAACGGTGAAAACTAACGGAATCTAACGATATGGACCATTTTCGCAACGTTTCGTGATTCTGAGGGTATAAATGCCAAAATCTAAACATTGAGGACCATTTTCGCTAGAAACCTAAAGGTTGGGGACCATTTGAGCTGTTTACTCCAATTAAAAGCCACATTATTTGAAATAATTGGTCTCAAATAGAAGTTTAATAAGTTAGAATTAATACGCCAAACGTTTAGGGACTTAATAAGTTAGGGACTAAATACGCCAAACGTTTGGAAGTTATAAAATAAATATACAAAACATGACCTTAATATGTTAGGGACTATTAGCGCAAGAGACTCAAAGGTTAGGGACCATTTGTGCTATTTTCACGTTTTTAACGGTGAAAACTAACGGAATCTAACGGTAGGGACCATTTTTGCAACTTTTGGTGGTTCTGAGGGTATAAATGCCAAAATCTAAACGTTGGGGACCATTTTCTCAAGAAACCTAAAGGTTGGGGACCACTTGCGCTGTTTACCCTTAATGAAAAGGAATGTTTATTTTGAAAAATATATCTCCAAATTTAGTTTGGTTGATTTAATTCAGGGCTTCTGGTTATATTTATATTTTTTAATCTTTTAAGTTTCTCTAAAAATGTTTTGTATTGTGATAATTTTTCAAAAGATTTAGGATGATCTTTTTTAGTTATATATCCTAACGCTATTTTGTCTGAAACTTCTTTTTCTATATCTTCGTATTCTCCTATGATTTTATGAACTGTATTTATATTTTTTGCTGTTTCAACAGAATTAATAAATTCTATTCTATTTAGGATAGTATAGTCAATATGTTCGTATATCTCTTTTAGTTTAGATTGTCCAACAGAATGTATATTCTTAGATTTCTAAACAATAGCTGACAAAAATGAAATTTTTTTGTTTTCTAAATATAGTTTATGATCACAGTTATTAGAAGTTGATGCTTCTGAAGTATTCATGAATTATCTGGTTTATAAATTATTATACAAATTTTTTTGGTATAAGTCCATTATTTGATCCAGTAAATTACAATAATCTGCAATATATTGTTCGTATTTTCTAAAAGTTTATTATATTTTTCAGAGATATGTTTTCATTTTTCATTTGATGTTTAATATCTTTTAATTTTTTAAAAGGTTATCTAATCCTTCGATTGTATATCCTGACATTAGGTTTGGATTTTATTTGTTATAATTTTATTTTCTAATTTTATTTTAAGTTGTAATAAATCAGAATAATCTATAATATATTGATCATGGTTTTCTGAAAGTATATAATATTGTTCAGATGATTCATCCATATCTATTAATTGAGATATAATGTTATCTATTTTTTCCATTATTTTTTCTAACAAATTGTCTAATCCTTTAATAGTATATTCAGGCATTATAAAAATAGAGGTAAATAATTTATAAAGTTTCAAGTAATTTTTCAAATTCTGTCAGTGTTTGGGAATTGATAATATCTATATCAGTCATGATATCTATGCTTGGTTCAAATGGTATATTATATTTTGAAATATTTTTCTTTCTTTTCTCTAATTTATTAATTATATCTTGGATATCTTGTATTACTATAGATCTTATAGTACCTTTAACAAAGTTTTCTATCAAATTTTCTTTAAAACATTTTAATATCTCTTGTGATGCATAAAGTTGTTCTTGGTATCCTATTTTATCAATTCTATTTCCATTTTCAATTCCTTTTTTATTTTTAATGTTCCTTTTAACTTTTGATGGACCTCTCTTATATCTGAGTTTTCTTATGATGTAATTTTCTTTATTCATGATAAAATTTTCAAAAACTAGTAATGAAAGATTCATTTCTTCCATCAGTGTCATAATCTATTATCGGATCATAATCATAATCATTATCAGTACTAAATACATGCTCTAAATACAATTCATTATTTATTTCAGTATTATCACTATCAAGCCAGAAGTAAATAATTGATTTTGTAATTTCTATTCCTAATAATTCTTTTAGTTTAGGAAAAATAACTAACAAACATGGCATATAAATATGATATAACTTTTTTATTTTATTATTTGGTCTAGTAAATTGTTTATGCATGAATAAATATTCAATTATACTATGATATTCATCCTTATAAGGACTGTTTTGATAATTAAATTTAACAATTCTGAATTCTGTCATGTTAACTTATTTTAACAGTTCTTCCTCCTCCTAATTCCATAAAGACATATATATTAAGAATACTAACCTCTTTTTCTGTTCTTTGTACCTTTGAATTTTCCTTTTGATATCAGTGATCTTCGGTCTCACAGGTAATCGCTATCATTCCCTTCAACGGCCTCCTACTTTTATGGGTAATTAGCCTCACCCGAATTCATGCCTTCAATGTATAATATCTTGCTAGAAAATAATTTGGACAAAGTGTAGGGAGTTTTATTAATAATATATCTTCTTTAGGAAATAGGATTTAGAAGACAGAGACTTAGAAACTCATATCTTTTTAACAAAACGATTGGAATTTTATTGATTCAAAGAGGACTGGTACAAGACTTTGGTATGAGAATTTTTTCAAAGACAGAGAATTGCTTTGACTTTCTCACAAGTTGTGTGCTCAAATGATCTCTGTTTTTCAATTAGCCTGGAGGCCTCTATTTATAATATTACATTGGACACAATTACATCACTGCTTACATCATCGACCTAATAATTTTACAGCTTTTCATTTCATAAGGACACACCTGTCTTCTATTATTTATTACAAGGACATACATGATCTCTATTATTATTTTTTTCACATGACCCTTACATTATAGGGACACCTATCCCTCTATTATTTTCAGTCTTTACATGGCCCCTACATTGTTCTGCATTGTTTATTTAAAGCATATTTATCAAATAGCTTCCACTTGTCCATCAATTCTGTTGGCATGTGGGGGAATTCCTGGCTATACACGTCTCTTGTAAGGTAGCAAAGCTTCCATGGATTTGATGAGTGTCAAACTTGTTGATGTATTCTTTCAAGATTGTTGACTTTTCATTTCCTCCATTAGTGAGGAGGGTCCATCCATTATATTGGCGTATGCATTTGAATTTTTTATCATACAAGTTTTTGGCAATATTGTAGAAAACCTTAATTCCTAACACCCTTCGAGATCTAAACCATGATCTTGTAATATTTGGTACTGGCCTGGTATTTTTTCCAACTTCAAATTGAAACTTTCGAGCAACATATCCAATTGTGATAATATGCTCAGCGGGATAATATATCCTTCTATCAATTTCAGGAGTAATTGAGTAAAATTTTAAATATATAGGTCTTCTTTGTGTGAATTTTGAAATTTCTCCTTTTAACAAATCATCAAATTTTTGAATCTCTTTCATGTCTTTCCCTGGGTAGATAAGATCCAAAAATCCATAATCTGTTGCCATTTTTGTTATAACGAGATCTTCTCACTGAGTAACGATCAATCGTGGGTATACATGATCTCTAGATGAAATGTAATAACAATCACATTCTTGGTGTTCATATATAACTTTGAAAGTAGTTTTATATTCATCTTCTTTTGGTAAAAAAGAGGAATCATCTTCCTTCTCAACACGAATCTTGACTACCCTTGTATGTTCATCTTTGGCATTGATTATTATTTTTCGAGGACTGGCTTCATTTATGGCAACTTTCTTGGGACTTTGTTCATCTCTTTTAATCGTTGGTCCACCACTGCTTCCAGAAGATGTACTTGTTTGTATTTTTGATATAACATGTTTGGTAATTAACGATTCAAATTGAGATTCAATCTCAATTATGTTATGGCTCAATTCTTTAGTATAATTGTAATGAAATTTTGATATTTTCATCAATTGCTTGAAACTTTCTTGAAGAGTCTCTGCTAGTTGCTCAATTCCAAGTTTTATATCTTTAGCTTCCTCTGTGAGGAAGTTTATTCGCTGTTTAGCGTCTATCAAGGATTTTTTTTTATTATCCATCTGCAAATTCAATATTTCTGCTTAAAAAATCTGCAAAATAATTATTGACACCTTTAATATGAAATATATCAAAATTATCAAATGTAAATAGGCTTGCCATCTATGGAGCCTCCTATATCGAGGTTCTGGTGGTAACTTATTTTTTTACTAAGCCTGCAACTTGATAATTATCAGTTTTCAACCAGTGTTCTAAATTGCGCGCATTACACGAGCACTGTGTGCACATACGCGCGATGCACACCTCTCGCGCGTCGCTTTGGCGAAAAGCGCGAAAAATGCGTTTTGAATTTTTTTTATCTAAAAAGCGCGTGCGAAGCGCGCAACTGGCCTTTTTTTTCTTTTTACTTGTTCAAGTATGAGTAAAATTTAAATCAAATATCTAGGAATTTAAAAACGCTTTTTAACGCTTACTCCTGCTTAAGCTTCAAAAGCTTGACTCTTGGGCTTCACGCTTCGTCACACTTCACGCTTTTTAGAACACTGATTTCAACAATGAATTTTTTGGATAATAAAAACAATGAAAACTTTTTTATTCCTCTGATAATTGCTAACAATTCTTTCTTATGAGCAGTATAATTTATTTCTACTTGGTTAAACGTTCCACTGGAGTATCTACAAATTTCATTAAGATCTGTTTTTAATATTGCTGCCCAATATTTATCCGAGGCATCAGTATTAACTATTAGATTATCTTTTTTCATCTGGTAATCTTAATTTTGGTAAATATTTACATTCTTCCTTTAGTAATTTGACAATTTTTGTATGTTCATCACTCAATCCTTTGGTATTTGTTTTCCTAAGTAAAATCTGAATTTTATGTCTCTTTTTTGAGAGATTTTCAATAAATCTTTTTGCATAATTTAAACATACTAAGAATTTTTGTATTTGTTCTTTTGATTCTAATTTATCTGAAAATTTTTCTATCTTTTTAGATATATGAGTTTGTAGTTTTATTCCTTTCGTATCTATTGATAATCCAAGAAAATCAATTTCTTGTTTTTCTATTATAGTTTTGTTTTTTGAAAGAACAATTCCTTCTTTTTTTGCATTCACTTATAAATTTTATTAAATGATTTCTATGTTCTTCTCTATTATTAGAACATATTAATATATCATCAACATATACAATTAAGAATTCATTAAATTTTCTAAATATGTTATCCATTTTTCTTTGATATATTTGTGGTGCATTTTTAAAACCAAGTGACATTACCATCCATTCATATTTACCTTGGGGTGTACTAAATGATGTATATTGAATACTATCTTCTTCCATTTTTTACTTGCCAAAATCCTGATTTACAATCAAATTTAGAATAGTATTGTTTTCCTTTTGCAAGATTTATTAGTACTTCTTTATTTGATAAAAAGTATCCATTAAATTTGGTATATTTATTTAATTCTTTATAATTTATCACCATTCTAGCTTTTCCTCTTTTTTGTTCAGAATGTTTCATTACCATGAAAGCTGGACTACTATGGGGTACATTACTAAGTCTAATTAATTTTTTGTTAAGTAATTCTTTTATTTGAGTTTTAAATTCTTGTGTATCTTATATAGTATACATCATTGATCTAACTCTTATAATAATATTTTCTATTAGTTCTATTTTAGCTCTAGGATGATATGGTTTCTAAAATGATAATGGATTTTCTCCATATACTTTTTCTAATTGATCAATAACTTTTTCTATGCTTATTGTTATATTTGTTTTCAAAACATTTTTATACATTATTCTTTTATTTTTTATTTTATTTTGTGTAATTGGTTTTTTTCTCCCATTTATCACCACCCTGTGTTGACTGAACTCTATAAGGTCTAAATTTTCTTCGTATTTTTAATAAATGTCCACAAGGTGTTTGTAACATTATCATATAATTATTTTGTTTGTAATACTGAAATTGTTGTATAAAGTAATTTTCTAGTAATATATCACATTCCAATTTGTTATAACTATATATTTTATTCACAACTATTTGTTTACTTCCTAGTATTATATCGGTTTTATCAGCACTATTAATTATTCGAGTACTTTCTCCTGTAACTCCTGTTATTTTTATTTTCCCATCAGTATTCCATGATTTTATTAAGAAATTTTAAATATTGTTATATCACTTCCTGTATCAATTAATGCACATGTTGTTATATTTATTTCTACAATGGTAACTTATATATAAACAACAAATGGAAAATTTATTTGGTTATTCATTTATTCAGCTTTTCTACATAGCATAGTTTGACCATTATGGGTTATGTATAATCATTCACGTTTTATACTATAATCTTCCAATCCATTTAGGAAACTCATTCATAACATTATATGAGGATTTACCATACTGTTATCTATATGGCATGGTACTAGGAGATTTATTCTTCCTATTTTTATTGGTACTTTAACTTCAAGTTTAGTCATATGTATTTGTCCATCAAAATTTATATATCTATACGGATCAGTTATATGAGATATTAATCATCTATTCATGTTTGAAGCTATACGACATTCACTAGCTCCTGTATCAATTAATATATTTGATCATTTTACATGTTCTTTTTCATTGAAATATTCACCTTCTATTCCCTTGTATTACTAGTTTCTCCTAATTGTTTTCTACTGGGTAAACTTGTTGATCTTCTAATTAATCTGTCATCTTCAAATGTTATGTTATTATTAGGGTATTCTTCTTCTCTAAACTCTATAATTTCTGGTTTATTTTTTGTTATAGTAAGTTCATAGTTTCTTGGGACTAAACTTATTTGTTTATCTAGTTCCACAACTTTACCAAAATCTTTGCATTATTTATGAATTTCAATATATGGTTTTTTAGAATAAATGATTCCATAATTAGAATTGGTAAACGTATATAATGCTCTATATTCCATAGTCATAATTTTATCTCCTAGTTCCATTATATCATCTTTATGTAATTTGAAATGTAATCCTAAAACTTCATTAAAGTTTCTATCTTTTAACGATATACAATATTTTGGGTAACATGTAAATATTAGTTTCTTATATGCTAGATTTCCTTCTACTGTTCCTAAATGACTGTCTTTTAAATTTATTATTCTTCCATCATTTAAACTTACGGTCAAAGGTGAATCAACCCTTCTCTAAATAAGGATTTGAACATTATTTGGATACCTGCTAAATAAACATATTGGATTTTTTCACTTTGTTTTTTATTGATCTTTGTTAATAATTTTGTAACCGTATTTTTTGTTAAAAGATTTAATTTATGTGTTCTTTGAGTAGTTCTAACATTTATTGCTCTTTCAATTTTATGATATTCATTTATTGCCACTCTTTCTCTTCTCCATATTCTGTCTAATATTTTCCATTTTCCTATTTTCAAATCTAAAAACAATTTTTGTATTTTCCTAAACTTATTATTATATAAAGTTACTTTTAATCCATAGTTTTATATTCCTTCATATTCTTGTTTATCTATGTTTTTTATTTTTTTTCTATTTCTCTATTCTGATTCATTAATTTCTGAATCTGTTTCACTTATATAGACTTCTTGATCATAGTATTCTTCAATGTCAGATATTTCACTTAATTCACTTTCCATTTCTAGATATTCTTTTTGTAATATTTTAACTTTTTTTTTTTGTTACAATCAGGGCTTATATGCCCAATTTCTCCACAAATCTAACATTTTCATTGACTTTTGTCTTTCTTATAAGTTTTATTCTTTTGTTTTTTATTTGGATTATATCTTCTTTTGTAATATCTTCTCTTAGGTTTTATATATTTCTTCCTAAAGTTTCTAAATTTTTTAAACTTTCTATTTTTATATATATATTTTTTCTTCTTCTTTCAGGGTTGCATCCCCATTGGGTATGTTTTTCCATATCTTCACAACATATTCTAGTTAATTTTCCTGATTTCTTTAATAATTGTCTTTGTTGACATATATATGCTAATCTTTCAAATATAAATTTTATCATTGATCCTAATGTTCTAAGTATTTCAGGGTTATTTCTGATAAATTTTTCAAATTCTATTTTAAAGTATATTCCCCATGAACCTGGTAATCTATATATATATATATATATATATATATATATATATATATATATATATATATAATAACTGAGATTTTGGCCAATTAATTTTGACCATATCTCATTTGTCAACATATTCCCAAATTCAAGATTTTTTTTTTTTAATTAAACTTTTCACGTAGCAGTTTTGAACGGTTGCACTGAAAATGCTTTAGTGGGTATGTGGGTTGTTGTGTATGATGATCCTGAAGTTATTTACAGCATATCACATTCTTTGGTTGGTCCTTCTACTCGTGTTAGTTGATCTCCGAAACACGAGAAAGAAGATATATGAAAGCCGAGAGGGATATCTTGATAGAGATTGATCATCCCTTTATTGTTCAACTCAGATACTCATTCCAGGTAATTATTCTTCTTCTTTTTCCCCCCGTAAGTCATATGGTTTATGTAAATGAGATCATAATGTAATTGCTTTGTTATTCCCTCTGAAGCCCATTTTTTGATACGGAAAAATTCAAGAATTCCTTCTAATTTCTCCTTCCGATGAGTATCTAAACTCGCAAGTTATTGAGAGCAGTTAGTGACATCTCTGGAATCTTTCAAAACAAGGTTAGGTTTCTTTTTAATGGGTTGTGAATTTTTTGAATTGGATGTTAATTTTTGAATTGAATTTGTATAGTTTTTGAATTGATTTTGATAGCTGAAGTTGTATCTACAACAATTGAGCAATTTTCAAAACCAATAACTTCAACTACATTATGTGGCAATAATTTTGATTGTAAGCCTGTCATTTAGGTAGGAGGGTAAAGGTTTCCTTCTACCTATTCCTCTGTAATTTACTATTATTCTTCTTATGCATATGATTCTATGTACATGTAATTAATTTTTTGGGTTTAGGTTATGAATTTGTAATTTACTGACAGATATTAGGGAGAAGGATTTATGAGTTTTGAAGGGCTTGTGTAAAATGGTGCATAAGGGCATAAATGAGAATATGGAGGTGGCAGATGAAGTACCATCGGCGGTGATGGCGGCGATGCAGAGGAACGTGTATTTTTAATTGGCTTAAATTAAGGATTTTTGTTATTTAAGAAATAACGTATGATGTTTTTCACTATTTGTCCCTAACGTTTTCAACTATTGCGGATTTGGGGCCTATTGTTTCCATTTTAGAAAAAGCCCCCCAAGTGAACCTGATCGGCTGATCGCAGTATTAAGAGGGAGTACTTGTAACATACCATGAAACTAGAGAAGAAATCCATCGATTGAATGTGTTAGATGAGGATGCCAAAAGTTGAAAGAAAAAAAAGAAACCTAAAGAATTCGAAATAAAGAAGATTAAAAAATGTTGAAGTTTTTGTGCAGGTGATTCTACCCATGGAATTCTTGGCACAAAGCGAAGCCTGCAAGTCCATAACCACGTCAAGCAATGAGATTATGCATCGAGACATGGTAATATTTCTTCTATAATAGCTAAATGCATCCATGAAATAGTTTTTCTATTTTCCCATTCTGGAGTAGTTATGATTTTTTTTTTCCTTTAATTATTCTTTTATTAAAACCAAGTAAAGAATGTTTTTTGGTCAATTTAGATGTGTTTGCAATTCATCATCTGTCAATTCTAACTCAACGATTTTGGTTGACATTCTAAATCTCTTATTCAGATCTTAATATTGCGTTTGTTGGATTGGATGAGTTCCCTTAACTGAAATTTTCTCTTTTGTTGATATATTGTGCATTTTTACGACCCATAAATTCGTATATTCTTATGCTGCGGAACGAACTTAGTTTGACTGGATTCATGTACACATTAATAGACCAAATTTAGTTTGTGGTTAAGCATTTTATAAAGTCTTGCAAATGATTTCTCCACTTGGTCTTGATGTATCTGTTATATAGAGCCGAGGTTGTGAACTAAACCTTGCACTTGGAGGTGCATCATTTTTGCATCACAACTTTCATCCTTCTATTCTTTTCTCAAAGAAGCAATGTTCCTATGAATTGATTTTTCTGACTGTAAACTGTTCTTCCAGTTTGATGCACGTGAAGGATAATCTATAACAATAAAACAAAGAAGCCTGGAAGCCAGAGAGTTCGTTGCGACTTGCAATAAAGACGCCATGCCTGGGAATAAACTTTGGACTGATGGACTAATTTGTGAGTTTGAATTTATGCGAGTGCATAAGAACTCAATTGTACCAATTTTTTTTTTTTTTTTTGGAACACCAATTATCTCATTATGTAGATAGTTTTAATGCAAAGAAGCCAATAGAATTTTTTAGGAGGACTTGGCCTGCTTCTCAAAAAGTAGATGGCTGCAATTTGGTGGAATCGGTGCCTTTAATTGAACTAGGTCAGGCTGGCTATATGGACATGGATGGCCAGAACTCTCAATTAGATTGCTTCCAACCCATTGAAATATTTGAAGGGAGACTTTGGGTTCCAATTGGATGGACTATAATTTATGAACTTGTCCAAATGGTGAGTGATGATGCAGAAAGGTGTACTCAACAATTTGATTTCATAGGTTATGAGGATGGGTAGTTGTACCCGATTTAGCTGCCACATACTGGAAAAAGCCAGCTAAACCTATGTGGTGGTGCCATCTTGCAGCAGGTCACCGTTATGTAGATGCATGGCTCAATGATGCCTTGTGGTTACATCCTACGATTAGTGTTGCTCTGAGAGATGAAAGTAGATTGTTAATTGATCAGATGAAACACCTTTTATATGAGGTATATCTCCTAATGATTCCATCTATTTCTTGATTTATGAATGTAATTTTATTTTGAGTTCCAGATAGTTGGCTTTTGAAATTGTGAGATGAACTTTACCCCCATGGATCTAACCATTAGTATCCAATATCTCCATGTAAAGATATGTTTACATGCATATTCTAAATGTTTCTTTTAGTGTTGTAATATTCGACTTTATGGTTGACTTCACCTGGAATGTTATCATGTTGATAAATCTCTCCTGTCAGATTTATTATAAACCTTTTTCTTACTCTATTAAATTTTATGAGAAAGTTCAAAAGTTGGAAGTTTTTCATTTCATTTTTCAAAACACGTAAGAAGTTCGTTTATGCAATTAAACAATTTGTTTATTTATGAGAACAAATGATATTCAATCAAGTTGGACAAAAGCAAAGTACCAGTTCTGACCTGATTTTACTGTCTTTATTGACCTGATTATGTTAAATTCTTCAAAGCCCTCACCTGAAGGAAATTATGCTTCTAAGTGAATTATTTTTCCGCTATTACTAAGATATTGTACGTCATTTTTTTTTTTTTGCGTATTATCTTATCAGGAGTAGCTATTTTTTTTTCTTTTTTAAATAGTAAGTGTCATCTTCCGATAAGAACTTGCAGAGCTTATAGTAAAACACAAAGCTTATGAGGAGGTTTTCCAAAATTTGTAATACTTTTGATAACGGAATTATTATTATTTAAATTGACAAACGTTGTTGTTATGTTTTATTGATTTTTTTCTCATTATTTCATGTTAATACATTATGCTTTGAAATTGGAATATGTCCGTGCATCGCACGGGTGTGAAACTAGTTTATTGTAATACATATCTCTGTATACTTCTTAATTTTCGTTACTATAGAATTAGACATAATAGTATTCTTTGAATTCACAAGTATATTCTTTGATTTTACACATATCACATATTGTTAAATTTATTAATTTCATTCTTGCATTATTTTTTTCTCTAATTGATTATGTTTCAGCATTACTTATCAAATTTTCTCCTAAAAATTCATCCGCAATTTAATGTACTAACTTTTTTATATCTTTTCTATTTGATTTTATTAGTTCTATTTATACATTTCTTCTTATTAATGCTTTTGTATCACTACTTATTCCTTCCCACCAATTCCTAACATGTCCTTCAAAAGATGATGTTAAAAAGTCTATCATTCTTTCAGTATTTTTCCATGTGTCATCTTTATTGTATAAAAAGAACAATATCATTGAATCAGCCCAAGTTAATAAGGCTTTTTTAGTATCTATTTTACAATCCAAATCTAATTTTGTTCCTCCATGATTAATAGGTTTATCGTAATTATTATTTGGTTCAAATCTATCTTTATATTTATTCCCTTTAGGTGGTTGTCTATCTCTGATTCTGTAACGACCCGGCTCCCTCGCTGGGGCCTTCTCCGTGTCGCACTCATGGTCTTTTCACTCCCCCTGGTTGGTCTAATGGTAGCAGGATTCTAAGAATCATTGTACTAAACCCCTAGGTACAAGGTTCGAATCCTACGGAAGGCAAAAATCCACTTCTGGAGAAGGCCCCAGCGAGGGAGCCAGGGGGGAGTGGAAAGACCATGAGTGCGACACGGAGAAGGCTCCAGCGAGGGAGCCGGGTCGTTACAAAAAAGGCGCCTTTTTTGTAACGACCCAGCTCCCTCGCTGGGGCCTTCTCCGTGTCGTCGGAGCCGGGTCGTTACAGATTCTATCATAATATTGTCGGCGTGGTTTACTATATAAGGGTATATAACTTTCATCCGAATCTGGTAATTCTTGTTTGGAAGTTCCTACTGGAGCTGGGCTACGTGCTCCTCCAGTATTCATTAAAACTTGATATTCATTAAAATTTTATAGGCTTAATTGGTCAAAATTTTCTATAAGTAAATCTAATTCTTCATTCATTTTTATCTTGTTTTTCTTCAATTTTTCTTCAGCTTTTAATTTTCCTAAAGTTTTTTCTATGGATTTTTGTAATTCTAATTATTCTTCTAGTATTTTTGGTAATATATTTTTTTTCTAAATTCATCATCTATACTTCCTGCTTCTATTATAATTTTTTCTTGTTCAAAGTGCTTCTTTCATATTCCGAGTATTTCTTTTTCTATGAGTTTTTTTGTCTATTTTCTTATCTTTGTTTTTGTTATTTTCTTTGAATTCTCTAATCTCTAGTTTAGTATATTTATATCATTTCTTACTTCTTTTAATTCAGTTTTTACTTCTTGAACATTACTTATTAATGATTTTATTAATATTTTTAGATCTTCAATATATTCACTTATTGACATTTTATACTCTCGTTTAATAATTTGAGTTTTTTGTACCTTAAATAGTTTGTAGTATATATCATCTATTTTTATTTCTAATTTTTTTATTCTTTCTTCTATTGATATGATCCTTTCATTTTCATTCTTCTTTATTTTCTATTTTAACTTATCTATTTTTTCTATGATTATTTTAATTTTATTTTGATTAATTAATTTTCCTGATTTTCTTTGGAATTCTTTCAAAATCTCTTCGTCTATATTTTTAACTTCTCCTATCATATCTTTTAATTCTTTAAATTGTATTGTTAGTTTACTTTGAATATTTTGTAATTTTTCTTTGATATTCATATATTGTATATTTAACTATTGTAATTCTTCAATAGCCAATTTATCTTATATGTTTATATTTTTATATGTTTGCCATAAAAATGCACTTATCCAGTTTAATTGCATATTAAGAAATCTATTGGATTCTCCCCACGAGCTTAATGGTTGGAATATGGTTGTATTAGCTCCTTTTATTTGATAAGATCCAACTGGAATTCTTATATTTTCTATTTTTTTTCAAATTTTATTTCTGGAAATTCTGTCATTAATTTCTTCCTTTGATATGTTCGATTTATAGAATAAGTTCTGTTTCATATTTTGTTTCTTTATAATTCATTATTTGATATTCACAATATTCTTCTATTGATTCAATCATTAATTTTCTATGATATATTCTATAATATTTTAGATAGTCTTCCAATGTTTTTGTTTCCTCTTATTTTTCTTTTCTAGTTTCCTCTTTGTTTTCTAGAATTATTTGTATTTTCGGTAATTGCTTTAAAATTTTATTATAATATTCTCTCTTTTTCTCTAATAACTTTAATCTTAGTTTTTCTTGTCGTTTTATATTTCTTTCTTTTCTTATTTGATCTATTAAATTTATTCTTTGTTCTATTATTAAATCTAACTTTTCATTTGTTTCTATGTCTAGATATCTAACTAATTGAGGATCTGCCGTATGATAATCCATTTCTATAATCTTTATATAATTCTTCTAGTATATCTTTGTGGATTAAATCTAATATTTCGTTTATGATAAAATCTTCTTTTATTATATCTAAATTTATTAGATCATAAATATCTTTTCTTAAATCTTTGTCTAAATATTTTAGAGTTCTTAAGATTTATATTTCATAATTATCGGGTAGTATTAATGTATGCATAATCATAAATCTTGATGTATATATTATGTATTTATTTTTTGTCATATAATATTTATCTTTTAGATCTGTCATATGGCTATGATACCAATTCAAGGGTGCTACTATAAGCCAAAAACAAAAAAAAAAACAAAAACAAAAATCAATTAAAATTATATAAACAAAATTATCTAAGGACTTGAATGAATTTTTCTATACTTTAAAGGGCTTATATTGTAAATTCTATGTATGATGGCGTTTTATTTTGAAATCGAAAAACATGTGATATGAGTGTCAAATTAAAGACCACAGTGAGAAGTTTAATGCAAGCTAACAATCAGAGCAAATTGTAAATATATTGTCCATAAAATCATATCAAAAATGAAAGGTAAATTTTTATTTTTTTATTTTTCCTCCATATCTAATTCATTTTAAATTATATAATTTAAGTCCTGTAATATTATTCAATAATTAGTTAACTAAATTCATTTTAGTCATTGATGATTAATTTCCGTTATAGTTTTTTCTCATCAAATTAAAATAAATAATAACTATACGAATTTTTAAGGCAAATCCAATTAAGTTGGGTTAATTTTACAAATTTAAGATTTCCTCAATTCATTCATCATTTTCACATTATTTTTTATTTATTTACTGATTCTGTTCATTTATCTATTTTTCATTATAAATTTAAATAATTAAAATATGCAAAAATATATTACAGATTTTAACAAATTGTTCAATTAATTTCTATTAAACAATTGACCGATCAGTAATTTTTATTAAAATAAAAATGTAACAATATGAATAAAGAAATTGTCAGTATGAAGAAAGAAAAATAAATTAATGTAACAATATTTATTAAAATTAATGATTATTTTTTTATAAAAAACACTTAAAATTAATAATTAATGCTTAAAAAATCAAACTATACCAAAAATGTCTATCTTACACCTCTTTTTGGGAAGAATAAGATGAAGAACAATATATGAAAAAAAAAAAAAACGTCGTTCTTCATTCCTTTTTCATTTTTAATTAAATACTTATTTCATATGTTAAAATATAAATTTGATATTTGTAAGTAACAAATGATCGTGCTTCGCACGGGTGTAACACTAGTATATTAATTATACAATCATATCACAATAAAATTTTAATACGAAATTATTTTATTTATTAAGGATCTGTTTGGTAACACAGTTTGGTTTATAAACTGATTTATTTATGATTTTGAGTAAAAAGTAATTGTTGAAAATTGAAGAGAAAAATGTGTATGATTAAAAAATGGTTTGAAAATTGTGTGGTTTATAAAATGGTTTATAAACTATTTTTGCAAGTTTATTGACACGTGCTTAAACATAATTTTAATGCTGATAGTTACACATATTATTTTTCAAATACATTCCAACACGCGAGAGTGATTACTTCTAACTCTTCTTAATTTTAATTTATTTTTTATTTTTTATATAATTTAATTGAAAAACTTAAATACACAATATAAGGAATGTTCTTAAATTCTTTAAACTAAAACATTCTTTTGTTCTTTAAACTAAAATATTTTCGGGTTATTTAAATGTTTTTCAACACATTTTATTATATAATTTTATATCTACAGAAATAATTTCATATTACTTTACCAAATTAATTACACTATGATTAAGTAGAATATTTTTGAATAATCTTTTTTTTAATAAATTTAATAAAATTTCTAAATTATGGATTTTGAATACTTTTTTTATAACAATTGAAAATTATCTATTTATTTTTTAAATAAGACTTATAATGCTTTAGATGTAATTTTTCACATTATTTCACAAAAAAAAAAAGAAGTTAGAATATATAATAAGATTAATAATTACATTAAAATCAATCATCCTATTAAGTAAAACACATTTGTTAAAAAGAAAAATTCAAATTGTCCTTTTTTGAAATTGAAAAGAAGCATCTCAGTTTGACAAAATGTTTTTAAATAACACGTTTTTAAATCACTTTTTAATCCCACATCTTTTTCTCTCTCCACTTTTGAACTACTAATTTTTATCTCGAAAACATCACATTCTTTGTTTTTAAACAAAAAATTTTAATTACTAATATTTTTTATATAATTTAACAGTGCTCAAAACGATTTTTGTTTTTTATATTTTTTTATTATTTGGGAACAAATGCATGTAGTACTCAAAAGTGTAATTCAAATTTGTAATCATTACACTTTGGAGTTTGGATTGTTCCACTATTACATTTTAAAATGGTTCTAATTCCCACTGCACTGTAATGGATCTTTTTTATATGTAATTCTCACGTTTTTGGCAACAAAACTTTCCAAATTTAGAAAGTACATTTTGGTGGGAAAGTGTGTGTATTTTATTTTTTATAAAGACTTTGTTTTTATAGAAAAAATATATAGAATATAGATATAGATAGCAGATTGAAATCATTGATTTATGGGAATGGCCACCATTGTGTAAATTTCCTATTTTATCCTTAATGAAATGAATTATTTTCTTTATAAAGTATATCCTTAACTTAGGTTGGTTTAATTCAGTACTTCTTATTAGTATACCGCTTACTCACGGTGGGATCCGACCATAGACAGTGGCGGATCCAGCCAAGAAGTCCAGCTAGAGTGTTGACCGTTGACCCCGTCAGCCATTGACCGACGAACATCAACGATCACAGTAGCGAGATTGTGAATATTTTTTAATGAAATAATATTTAAAAATGAATAAATAAGTATAGAAATAAAATAAAAAAATTTTAATGAAATATATGAACATATAATTCAATACAAACCAAAATAGATGTAAAATACATGACATGACATCCTAACATCATCTCTAATGTTAGGGTAATATGACTCGATCGGGGGCCGTTTCCCTGGATTTGACACAAGTTCATCCATATTGAATTCAGTGTGAAATTTCTTTGTGTTATAAAAGTCTAATTACTCACGTGGTCTACTAGACACATTTGCAAGACTACTAGAATTAGAACCACTAGGTTGAGATTTTCGTTTAGATTGGAAAAAACGTGTCATAATCTGTAAATCAATGATCACAAATGAAATCAAATATTCACCAAATCTCAATTCACAACCTACAAATCAATAATCACAATTCACAAATCTAACCACATTACAAAAACTTAAATGTAACATTTATGCAAAATTCCCAAATCAATTATAACGAATCAAGGTTTAGCCTCATTACCTGATAATTGAATTTAGTGTGAAATTTCTTTGTGTTATAAAAGTCTACTAACTCACGTGCTCTACTAGAAACAGTTGCAAGACTACTAGAACTAGAACCACTAGGGTGAGATTTTCGTTTAGGTTGGAAAAAACGTTCCAGAAACTGTAAAGCAATGATCACAAATCAAATCAAATATTCACCAAATCTCAATTCACAACCTATAAATCAATAATCACAATTCACAAATCAAATCATATTTTCATCCCAATAATCCAAATTCACAAATCTAACCACATTGCAAAAACTTAAATGTAACATTTATACATAATTCCCAAATCAGTTATAACCAATCAAAGTTTAGCCTCATTGCCTGATAATTGAAATGGGAAATTACAAATGGATCAAAACTTGGGGAATGATAATGTGCAACAATGGGCGGCCGAGTAAAGTAATCTAACCAAAAAATTGAGAAATCAAATATCAATATTACTGATTAAAATGTTTACAACTTAGACATTAACATTACAAAATCTAAAAATTACAAAACCAAAAAAAAAAATTAAAAAATTAAAAAAAATAACAACAGACAGGAGACAACTTACCTTCGCTGGTCAGAACTCGGAAGCAAAAGGAGCTGGATTGGAGTGCAATCGGCGGGCGGAGGCAGCTGGCGGCGATAGTGGCGGGGAACTCGAAGCTGACCAGTGAGGCAGTGACCAGAGTGAACGCTGGGTGAGAATCGGGAGGAAAGGGGTTAGGGATCAATTTTTTTATTTGGCTTTGGTTCAAGATTGGACCAAATGGATTTGAGAACGATTTGTAAAACGTTTGGTCTTTTGGGCTTGGGTACTAATTTGGGCCAAAAAAAAATTCAGACCTTTGCACCGGTTGACAGGCGCACAACGCCACCAGCGCCAGCGGTGGATCACTGGCTGGGAGGTAGCTCGGCCGCTCTCCTTGCATAGAGGTGGATCCGCCACTGACCATAGATCCATTTCAAATTCAAAGACATGACATCAATTAGTGTGTATTCTGTATAAATATTCACAACGAAAAGAATATCAATAAAAATAAAAATAAAAATAAAATTAGTAAATTCGTTTGTTTGTTAAAATTTTGGAGTTTAAAAATATGTTTTTTTTATGTTTTCAGGACAAGGTGTGTGGTTGAAAAGTGGAGAGAGAAAATATGTGATTAAATTTTTTTTTGGGAAATTGTGTTATTTAAAAACACGTTTTTTTTTATGTTTCCAAATAAAGGCTAAACTTTCACAAGTTGAGAAATTAAACATTTTCAAATATTTCAAAACTACTGCTCCAGATATAAATTCAATAAACACTGTCCAACATCACCAGCCAATAATGCAAACCAAATTGAAATCAGAAAGCCTAGGTTTCCATAAAGCTAAGAAGTGTAAGTTGACAAATGCTAGTAACTATCTCAACAGGAAAAAAAAGATAAGTAGCCAAAAGTCCCATCGAATACAGACCCTTAAAAACCCTAACTACACAGTCAAATGCTAGTGAAAAACTCTTAACCCCAAACCGAAATTGAAATTAATAAGCAAATGTGTAACGACCCGGCTCCCTCGCTGGGGCCTCCTCCGAGCCGTACTCATGGTCTTTCCACTCCCCCCAGGATTGGGCTCCCTCAAGGGGCCTTCTCCCAATCTTACCCTGAAGTGGATTTTTGCCTCCCCAGGGATTCGAACCTTGTACGTAGGGGTTAAGTACAAACTTCATGGAATCCCTGGTACCATTAGACCGAATCCCTGGTACCATTAGACCAATTGGTCTAATGGTACCAGGGATTCCATGAAGTTTGTACTTAACCCCTAGGTACAAGGTTCGAATCCCCGGGGAGGCAAAAATCCACTTCAGGGTAAGATTGGAAGAAGGCCCCTTGAGGGAGCCCAATCCTGGGGGGAGTGGAAAGACCATGAGTACGGCTCGGAGGAGGCCCCAGCGAGGGAGCCGGGTCGTTACAAAATGGCACTGGAAATCATTCTTGCGTTAAGTTAACTCATCGTTTTCTTAAACTTAATTATTGAGGGACGTAGACTTGCGCAATCGCAGAGAAGCTGAAGATCGAATATGTGTTCACCTTTGAGCGACGCTATATTCGGCTATTTCATAACCAAATACCAACATATTGACGCTTATATTTGAATCAATTTTGACGTAGATGGAATTAGGGAAAGAAAGAGTGGAGTTTTTTTGTTAAAAACTGGAAAAAAAATTGGTAGATTTTGGGGAAATTTTGGTGAGTTTCGAACGAATTTGGGTGTGAGTCATTTTTTGAATACAAACATCCACGCTCCCTTTTGCTTCCTAGGGGAGAAATACCTCCCTGCGATCGGTGATTATATTTTATTTTTTAACATTTTAAGTTCTTCTAAAAATGTTCTATATTGTGATAATTTTTCAAAAGATTTGGGATGATCTTTTTTAGTTATATATCATAATAATATTCCTTCTGAAACTTCTTTTTCTATATCTTCGTATTCTTCTATAATTCCATGAATTATATTTATATTTTTAGCTGTTTCAACACAATCAAATTCTATATTGTTTAAGTAAACATAATCAATATCTTCGTATATATTTTTCAGTTTAGATTGTCCAACAGAATGTATATTTTTTGATTTTTCAACAATGGCTAATAAAAATGAAATATTTTTGTCCTCTAAATACAGTTTATGATTATTAGAAATTGGAGCTTGTGAAGTGTCCATAATTTTTCTCATACAAGTCCATTATTTGATCTAGTAAAATGCAATAATCTGTGATATATTATTCGTATTTTCCTAAAAGTCTATTATATTCTTCAAAAGATATATTTTCATTTTCCATTTGATGTTTAATATCTTTCATTTTTCTGTCAATTTTTCTAAAATGTTATCTAGTCCTTTGATTGTATATCCTGACATTAGGTTTGGACTGTACTTTCATTTGTCATAATTTTATTACCTAAATCCATTTTAAGCTTTAATGTATTAGAATAGTTTATAATATATTGATCATGATTTTCTGAAAGAATATAATATTGTTCAAATGATTCATCCATATCTATTAATTGAGATATAATGTTATCCATCTTTTCCATTATTCTTTCTAACAAATTATCTAGTCCTTTAATAGTATATCCTGGCATTTTATATACTAAGATCAAACTGTAAACACAAAAATCTAAAGTAGTTATAAAATAATCTATAAAGTTTCAAGTAACTTTTCAAATTCTAACAGTGTTTATGAATTGATAATATCTATATCAGTCATGATATCAATACTAGGTTCAATGGTATATTATATTTTGAAATATTTTTCTTTATTTTTTCTAATTTATCAATTATATCTTAAATATCTCGTATTATTATAGATCTTACAGTGCCTCTAGTAAAGTTTTTTTATCATATTTTCTTTAAAACTTCTTAATATTTCTTGTGACGCATAAAGTTGTTCTTGATATCCCATTTTATTAATTTCATTTTCATTTTCAATACCTTTTTTATTCTTGATATTCTTTTTACTTTATATGGACCTCTCTAAGATCTAAGCTTTTTCATGATATAATTTCTTTCATTTATGATATCAAAATTTTCAAAAACTGGTAAAGAAAGATTCATCTTTCCCATCACTATCATAATCAAATATGGGATTATAATCATTGTCACTACTAAATACATGTTCTAATTTAATTCATTATTTATTTCAATATTATCATTATCAAGCCAAAAGTAAATGATTAATTTTGTAATTTCTAATCCGAATAATTCTTTTAATTTAAGAAAATAGCTAAAAACACGGCATATAAATATGATATAACTTTTTTATTTCATTATTGAGCCTAGTAAATTTTTTATTCATAAATAAAGGTTCAATTATGCTGTGATATTCATTTTTATAAGGACTATTTTGATAATTAAACTTGATAATCCTAAATTCTTCCATGATACAAACTTATTTTAAAAGTTCTTCTTCCTCCTAATTTCATAAAGACAGATATATTAAGAATACTAACCTCTTTTCATGTTCTTTGTACATTTGTATCTTCCTTTTGATGTTAGTAACTTTTGGGCTCATAGGTTTCTGCTATCACGCCCTTCAATTGCCTCTTGCCTTCACGGGTTATTAGCTATACCTGGCCTTATGCATTGCCTTCACTATATAACACTTAGATGTAAAATATTTCAGACAGAGTGTAGGGAATTTTCTTAATAATATATCTTCTTATAGGAAACAGGATTCATAAGATAGAAATTTAGAAACTCATCATATTTTGATAAATCGATTTGAAATTTTATTGATAAGATGAAGATTGATACAAGATTAGTACGAAGATTTTTTTAAGGACAGAAGATTTCTTTGACTTTCTCACATATTGAATGCTCAAGTGATCTCTGCTTTTTCCTAGCCTAAAGGCTTCTATTTATAATACTACATGGGATACAATTTTGTCATTGCTTACATCACATGTTTCAATAATCAGACTCAATAATTTACATTTTATGTTACATCATAGGGATACTTGTCCCTCCATTATTTCCAGTCTTCACATGGACCCTACACAGTGCTGTCTTGTTTCATCAAAAGCAGATTCCAGCTGTCCATCATTTTTGTTGGCATACAGGACAATTTCTGACAATGCACACCTCTTGTAAAGTTGTAAAACTTTCATTAATTTGATGTCTATCAAATTTGTCGATGTATTCTTTCAAGATGGTTGATTTTTCCTTTCCTATATTAGTGAAAAGAGTCTATCCTTCACATTGACATATGCATTTGAATTTTTTCTCATACAAATTTTTGGCAAAATATATTATAAAGGACTTTAATTCCAAACACCCTATAGGATTGGAACCATGATCTTGTGATGTTTGGTACAGGCTTGATATTTTTTCCAACTTCGATTTAGAAATTTCTTGCAACATAACCAATTGTAATGATATGTTCAGTAGGGTAGTAAACCCTTCCATCAACTTCTGGACTGATTGAATAAAATTTCAAGTAAATGGATCTTCCTTGGGAAAACTTTGAGATTTCTCCTTTTAGCAAATTATCAAAATTTTCAATTTCTTTCAAATCTTTTTCAGGATAGACCAGATCTAGAAATCCATAATTCGCTGCCATTTTTGTCATGCTGAGATCACCTCCCTTGGTAACAATCAATCGTGGGTAAACATGATCTTCAGATGCAATGAAATAACAATCGCAATCCCGACGTTCATATATAATTTGGCAAAATTTTTTATATTCGTCTTCTCTTGATAAAAAAGGGGAATCATCCTCCTTTTCAATTTGGATTTTAATCACTTTTGTATGTTCATTCATGACATTAATTGTCAATTCTTTTTTTGGACTGACTTCATTTGTGATCACCTTTTTTAGGCTTGGACTTGGTTCATCTCTTTTTATTTTTGGTCCACCACTGCTTATAGAAGATGTACTTGTTTGTATTTTTGGTATATCCTGTTTGGTATCAATCTGTTTGCCATTTAACGATTCATACTGAGATTCAATCTGTTATCATTCAATTCCTTGGTATAATTGTAATGAGAAATTGAGATATCTATCAACTGCTTGGAACTTTCTTGGAGAGTCTCTGCAAGTTGCTCAATTTCAAGTTTTATATTTTCAGCTTCCTCAGTGAGGAAGTTCATTCGCTCTTTGGTATTTATCATCCATCTGCAAATTTAATATTCCCGCTTCAAAAATCTGCAAGATAATTATTGACACCCTTAATATGAATTATATCAAAATTATAAAATGCCAAATAAACTTGCCATCTGTGGAGCCTCCTATATTAAGGTTCTGGTGATAATTTATTTTTGACTAATCCTGCAACTTGAGAATTGTCGGTTCAAACAATGAGTTTTTTAGATAATAAAAAAATGAGAACTTTTTTATTCCTCTAATGATTGCTAATAATTCTTTTTCATGGGTAGTATAATTTATTTCTACTCGGTTAAATGTTCCACTTGAATATTTGCAAATTTCATTAAGATCTGTTTTTAATATTGATGTCCAATACTTATCTAAGGCATCATTATTAACTATTAGATTATCTTTTTCATCTGATAACTTTAATTTTGGTAAATTTTTACGTTCTTCTTTGAGTGATTTAACAATTTTTGTATGTTCATCACTCCATCCTTTAGTATTGGTTTTAATGAGTAAAATCTGGATTTTATGTCTCTTTTTTGAAAGATTTTCAATAAATCCTTCTGCGTAATTCAAACATCGTAAGAACTTTTGTATTTGTTCTTTTGATTCTAATTTATATGAAAAATATTCTATCTTTTTAGATATATGTGTTTGTAATTTTATTCCTTTTTTATCTATTGATAATCCAAGAAAGTCAATTTCTTTTTTTCTATTATAACTTTCTTTTTTGAAAGAACAATTCTTTATTAAATGGTTTCTATGTTCTTCTTTATTATTAGAATATATCACTATATCATCAACATAGACAATTAAAAACTTATTAAATTTTATAAATATGTTATCCATTTTTCTTTGATATATGTGTGGTGCATTTTTTAAATCAAATGGTATAACCATCCATTCATACTTAACTTGGGGTGTACTAAATGTTGTATATTGAATACTATCTTCTTCCATTTTCACTTGCCAAAATCCTGATTTACAATCAAATTTAGAATAATATTATTTTCTTTTTGCAAGGTTTATTAACACTTCTTTATTTGATAAAAAGTATCCATCAAATTTGGTATATTTGTTTAATTCTTTATAATTTATCACCATTCTAGCTTTTCCTCTTATTTTCAGAATGTTTCATTACCATAAATGCTGGATTACTATGAGGTCCATTACTAAGCCTAATGAGTTTTTGATCAAGTAATTATTTTATTTGGGTTTTAAATTCTTATGTATCTTGTATATTAAACATCATTGGTCTTACTCTTATGATAACATTTTCTATTAATTCTATTTTGGCTCTAGGATGATATGGTTTTCAAAATAATAATGGATTTTCTCCATAAACTTTTTCCAATTGTTCAATGATCTTTTCTATAGTTGTTTCTATTTATGTCTTTAGGACTTTTTTAAATCTTACGTTTTTATTTTTTATTTCATTTGTATCATTGGTTTCTTCTCCCATTTATCACCATGATGGGCTGACTGAATTCTGTAAGGTCTAAATTCTTGTGGTATTTTTAATAAATGTCCAAAGGTGTTTGTAGCATTATCATATAATTATTTTGTTTGTAATATTGAAATTGTTGCATAAAATCATTTCCTAATAATATATCACATACTAATTTGTTGTAACTATATATCTTATTTACAACTATTTGTTTATTTTCAAGTATTATATCGATTTTTATCAGCACTGTTAATTATTTGAGTACTTTTTCCTGTGTCAATTAATGCATAGGTTGTTCTATTTGTTTCAATAATGGTAACTTGTATATAGACAGCTAACGAAAAACTTATTAGGTTATTCATTTATTCAGCTTTTCTACATAGTATAGTTTGACCATTATAGGTTATGTATAATCCTTCACGTTTTATACTATAATCTTCTAATTCATTTAGGAAACTCATTCCTAATAATATATGTGGGTTTACCATATTGTTATATATATGACATGGTACTAGGAGATTTATCCATCCTATCCTTATTGGTACTTTGACTTCAAATTCAGTAATATGTAATTGTCCATCTAAATTTATGTATCTATACGGATCAGATTTATGAGATATTAATCCTTTATTCCTGTTTGAAGTTATATGATATTCACTAGCTCTTGTGTCAATTAATATATTTGATCCTTTCATATGTTCTTTTGCATTGAAGTATTTACCTTCTATTTTCATATTTCCAACATTTCTATGAAGTATTATTTCTCTTGTATTACTAGTTTCTTCTAATTGTTTAGGTAAACTTATTGATCTTCTAATTAATCTTCTATCTTTGAATATTATTTTATTATTAGGGTATTCTTTCTCTCTTAAATCTATTATCTCTGGTTTATTTTTTATTATAGTAAGTTCATAGTCTTTTGGGACTAAAATTATTTGTTTATTTGGTTCCACAATTTTACTGATATCTTTACACTCTTTTTTAATGCATGGTTTTTTAGAGTAAATATTTACATAATTAGAATTAGTAAATGTGTATAACATTCTATAGTCATGATTTGATCTCTTGATTGCATTATATCATTTCTATGTAACTTGAAATGTAGTCCTAAAACTTCATTAAAGTTTCTATCTTTCAATGAGACCCAATATTTTGGGTAACATGCACATATTAGATTTCTTTCTATTGTTCATAAATGACTATCTTTAAATTTACTATTCTTCCATCATGTAAACTCACAGTCAAAGGTGAATCTATTCCTTCCCTAAATAAGGATTTAAACATTATTTGTATACCTGCTAAATAAACATATTGAATCTTTTCAGTTTGTTTTTTTATTGATCTTTGTTAATAATTCTGTAATTATATTTTTTGTTAAAAGATTTAATTTATGTGTTCCTGAGTTGTTCTAACATCTATTGTTTTTTCAATTTTATTATATTCGTTTATTGCTGCTCTTTCTCTTCTCCATATTCTGTCCACTATTTCTCATTTTCCTATTTTCAAATCTAAAGATAATTTTTGTATTTTCTTGAACTTATTATTATCAAAAGTTACTTTTAATCCATAACTATCTATTCCTTCATATTCTTGTATATCTATATTATTGTTTTCTATTTCTATATTCTGATTCATTACTTTCTGAATCTCTTTAACTTATATAGACTTCCTGATCATAATATTCTTCAATGTCAGATATTTCTCTTAGTTCACTTTCTATTTTTGTATTTATTTTCTTTAGGTGGTTGTCTATCCCTAATTCTATCCTAATATTGTCTATGTAATTTACTATATAGAGGTGCGTAACTTTCATCTGGATCTGGTAATTCTTGTTTAGAAGTTTTTATTGGAGGCGGATTAGGTGCTCCTCCAGTATTCATTAAAACTTAGTATTCACTTAAATTATCTAGGCTTAACTGGTCAAAATTTTCTATAAGCGAGTCTAATTCTTTATTCATTTTTATCTTGTTTTTCTTCGACTTTTAGTTTACCTTAAGTTTTTTCTATGAATTTTTGTAACTCTAGTTCTTCTTCTAGTATCTTTGGTAATATGTTTTTTCTAAATTCATTATCCATACTTCTTGTTTCTATTATAATTTTTCTCGCTCAATGTGTTTCTTTCTTGTTCTAGTCATTTCTTTTTCTATAAGTTTTTTATCTATCTTCTTATCCTTATTTTTTTTTTGAACTCTCTAATCTCTAGTTTTAGTATATTTATGTCATTTCTTACTTCTTTTAATTCACTTATTAAAGTTTTTATTAATATTTTCAGATCTTCAATATATTCACTTATCAATATTTTATACTCTTGGTTTAGTAGTTTGAGTTTTTTGTACCTTAAATATTCTGCCATACATATCATCTATTTTTGCCTCTAATTTTTTGATTCTTTCTTCTATTGATATGATTCTTTCATTATCATTCTTCCTTGTTTTTTTCATTTGACTTTTATATATTTTTTGTAATTATTCCAAATTTATATTGATTAATTAATTCTCCTGATGTTCTTTGAAATACTTTTAAAATCTCTCCATCTATGTTTTTAACATTTCCTAACATATCTTTTAATTATTTGAATTGTATTGTTAATTTGTTTTGGATACTTTGTAATTTTTCTTTGACATTCTTATATTGTATATTTAACTATTGTAATTCTTCTATAGCCATTTTATCTTGTGGATTTATGTTTTTATATGTTTGCCATAAAAAGGCACTCATCCAATTTAATTGCATATTAGGAAATCCATCAAGTTCTCCCCATGAGATTAATGGTTGAAATATAGTTGTATTAGCTTCTTTTATTTGATATGATCCTACAAGAAGTCTAATATTTTCTATTACTTGTTTTTCAAATTTTATTTCCAGAAATTCTGTCATTAATTTCTTCCTTTAATATGTTCAATTTCTAGAATAAGTTCTGCTTCATATTTTATTTCATTATATATCATTATATTGTATTAACATAATTCTTCAATTGATCTTAGCATTAATTTTCTTTGTTGTGCTCTATAATATTTTACATAATCTTCCATTTGTCATGTGTTATTATATTGTTCTTTATTAATTATTTCTTTGTCTTCTAAAACCATTTGTATTCTAGGTAATTGTTTTAAAATTCTATTATAATATTATTTCTTTTTTTATAATGATTTTAATCTTAGCATTTTTTGTCTTTTTATATTTCTTTATTCTCTTATCGGATCCATTAAATTTCTTCGTTATTCAATTAATAAATATAATTTTTCATTTGTTTCTATGTCTAGATATTTAACGAACTGGGGGTCAGCTCTATGATAATCCATTTTTGTAGTCTCTATATAGTTCTTCTAATATGTCTTTGTGTAATAAATCTAATATTTCATTTATTGTAAAATCTTCTTTTATGATATTGAAATTTATTAGATCATATATATCTCTTCTTATATCTTTATCTAAATCTTTTATAACTCTTAAGATTTCTATTTTATAACTATAAGGTAATACATGTTGATTTCTTATTATCATGCTTGGTGTATGTATTTTATAATTATTTTTATATTTTGTTATATAATATTTATCTTTTTGATCTGCCATATGGCTCTGATACCAACGGAGGGGGTGCTACTATGAGCGAACAAAAATCAATTAAAATCATATAAACGTAAAAATTTAATGACTTAATTGTAATTTTTTTCTAAGTTTTGATGACTATAGTTGAAATATTATATGCAAGGATATTTTTGGTAGTTCCTAATGTCTAAGGCTATTTTCATGAGTTGATAAGATTGTATGGCTATTTTTATGAATTGGTAAATTTGTATGGTCATTTTCATGGTATACCACCGGTATTCATCATCAAAGAAAAATACCGAGTACCAACTTTGGCTTATTTTATTTAATTCATATATTATATATATCTTTGGCTTTTTTGTTATAACTAGTTTTTCTCACATGCTTTGCACGTCTTACGTACGCAATAAAATAATTTATATTTTGTGTCTTCTATGTAATAAAGTATAAAATGAAAATCCTTAAATTATCAATTTATACATATATGATTATAAGTCATTGATTATAAAATATTATAAAGAATATGTTATTATTTAAAATAGATAATATTGTGGCAAATTAAGAAGTATTATTATTAAATCATATTACGTAGAATCTTTTTTAACTCTTACAATTGTGTCTAATTAAGTAATTTTAACTTTAATAAAAATAGTTATTTATATGAAAATTAATCATTTACTCATTTATTAACTTGTGAATAAATTTATAATGGGCATTTTCAATTTTTCCCAAATAACTTTTTGTACGATGGGAAATTTATAAAATAAAATTCCTATAGCAAACAAAAGTTCGAGAAGATGTTGAAATTGTGTTTCAATCATAAAAATAATTTCTTTTTTGATCAGATTTGAACCACAAAGATGTTCATTTTCATTTAATTACGATCATCATATATGATATAAGTGAAGATTGAATATGTATATATCTATATAAATATGTTTCAATAACTTATCTCTTATTGCGCTTGAGTAAAAAATGACTCTCATAAGAGCGTCTAGATAAATAACTCACTTTATTACCATTTTGATTGTTCAAAAAGATAGTGGCTTTAAAACGTATTCATTTTAATTCAACTCATCGTCTATCAATTATTAACCATGTTCCAGTTTATACTATTTTTGTTGTAAGATTTCTTAATTCAGCTATAATATTTTCAAAATATCATATCGATAAAAATGACACGTCTATGATCTATATTTAAATGAGTTATTGAGGCAATGACAGAAAAATAAAATAGATAAACTAAGAACGTAAACTTTTACTACCAACTTAAAATTAGAAAAATTATAGATAGGTTGTTTTTAATCATTCTAAGAATCATTGTACTTAACCCCTAGGTACATGGTTTGAATCCTGCGGAAGGCAAAAATCCACTTCCTGGAAACGAGGCGGCAGCCCTTGAGGACCAGGACGACCAGGAGGGGGTGGAAAGACCATGAGTACGGCTCAGAGAAGGCCCCAGGAAGGGAGCCGGGTCGTCACAAAAAAGCCTCCCCCCTGGTCGTCCTGGTCCTCAACGGCTGCTAGCCTCGTTTCCAGGAAGTGGATTTTTGCCTTCCGTAGGATTCGAACCATGTACCTAGGGGTTAAGTACAATGATTTTTAGAATCCTGCTACCATTAGACCACTAGATAATAAATTAATTTAATGTTAAGTAATTGAAAAACTATAATAATATGAATTATATTATAGCATTGTAAATTTTAAAAAAAATAAATTTATATTTAATGTTATTAAATATGGGGGTAAGGGTGTATTAGGTATATAATTAAATATATAAGGGTAAAATAGGAAATCAAAAGTTTCTCACTCATCCACACTTTTAACATAATAATAATAAATAGATAGATTGATGTAGATATAGAATAGAATAGAAAATAGAATAGAATGATGCAAATGTTAATATAGAGTACTACTCCATATAAGCATATTACACTAAATGCAATTTGTTGAACCATAAATATAAATAAATATATTAAAAGTAAAAAATATTTACTGAGCCTTTTATGGCCATTATTGTAATCATTTGGAAAATAGAAGATTAAGAGGTTGTCTTATTTTTTAGTGGTAACTCACCTTACTTAGTGATAACTTACCTTACTTAGTGGCGATTTAACTTACTTAGTGTAATCAATTTCTCCCTGTAAAAGATGTATCGTTCTTATTTTGGAAGGGGAGGGGGAGCGGGAGAGAGAGAAAAGAGCTATCTTCTCCCCTCATGTAAAATTTTAATTTATTATATACAATACAATATATATATATATATATATATATATATATATATATATATATATATATCCAGGTCGGATCATGAGTCCAATTGCAATTTGTCTTATAATTTAAGTAATTTTTATAAAATTTCTATTATGTTGACTAAAAAGATGTCTTGTCATTTTTTACGTCAACAATTTGGTACTCTATGTGGGAAAATTGTACATTAACCACGTATGACCACATTTCAAATGCCACAAAGAATGTGCTAGAAAGTGAGTTCAAGAGTCTTCAGAAAATATGGCAAAAATATAAATACGAATTGGTGGAGAATAATTCTCCATCAAAATGAATATTTTTTCAAATTCGGATGAATCGTCACATTCTTGGGGGTCTCCAATATTTTGGATTAATCTCCATTTTTGGGTTTTTCTTTTGGGTCTCAAAAATTTTGGAGGGATTCCACACTTTTGGGTGGATTTCCATTTTTTTTTTCTTTTTGGTCTCCAAATTCTTGTATTAATCTCCATATTCTTGAGCGGATAAGCAAAAATTTTGGAGGGACTCCACACTTTTGGGTGGATTCCCATATTTTTTTTTTCTTTTGATAAGAAAATTGGTACATCAAAATCGGATCTGAAAGTCTGTATGGACTTCCATATTTTTCTTTTGAAAAGAAATTTGACTCGATCTTTTCCCTGGTTTTCCTATTAATGAATTGTGGGAGATCAGGCATATATAGATAAGATTAACAATCTTCTAGATTCTTGCTGGAGATTCGGAGGAGTCTTGTTGATTATCATCAATTTCCCTTATAAGTTATTTTTTTTCTTTTCTACTGCAAATTATACATTCATGCTCATTTTTCTTTAAGTTATATGACTTGGAGAACAAAATCAGATTTATGCAACATTCTAAAGAAAAGAGAATAAAATATTCGAGATGGATCTAATGAATCTAGCTTGATTAATAATCAATACTTATATTTCCTACTTTATCTTTAATTTGCTCTCTTTCCTCCCAAATGAAAAATCATGCTGTAGTGGAATCTTGATCGTAAATTCATTTTGAAAGATCCACTATGTTGTTGGATTACACAAGAGAGCAAAGTGCCATGATCTTGTACTATTGTGAAATTGAGCTTTGATCTAACAATGACATTTTTTTGGCTTGTATATATATATATATATATTATTTTATTATTTTTTTTATGACAAGTTTTTTAGTCTGCCTATTGCAACATTTAGGACTTTCTTATTTCCTATGTTACTCCAACACTCTAATTATCATGTTGTATTTGTGTCATGTTGTATTTGATCCTCGTGCTAGTTCTACAACAATTTATACAAGTTATGGAATGATGAAATATTCCATATACTCCTTTGCTATGTTAAACTTTTCACAGGATATTTATGTATCCATTTTCACTTTCACCTTCTTCTAAGAACATGAAAAATCACAATTCTACTGAAAAAATATATTGAAGCATCTTCGATTCCCTCTATTAGATAAATCTCGAGGCAAAATGGACATTTTCTCGAGGTGAACTCATCATAAATTTTCTCAGTTAGCTATTTAAAGCATAGCAAATGGGCACATAAAACCTTCATAACTAGAGGGCTCAAGGGAATGTTTCCTACATATTTGAATCTTGCTATTATCTTATAGAAATATATAATTTATGTTTGGATTTCTTTTGACAGGGCATGAGCAATGATGTAATTAAAAGCGTCTACCAAAATGTTGGACGATAGAGCTGTGCATTTAAATCATCCATCAAGATATCAACACCTACATCCATTCGTCTCCAAGGGCGACAAGGATAGAAATCGGGTCACAATGTCCAAAAACTCTCCAAGGCCAACCATGACAGAAATCGGGTCACAGTGCCCGACAACTCTCCAATGCTGACCACGATAGAAATCGGGTCATAACGCCAACAGCTCTCCTAGGCTACCACGATAAAAATGGGGTCACTATGGCCATTAATACAAGACACCCGACCACAATAAACAATCGGATCACTAGGGTTAAAAGTACAAAGACAGTCAACAATGGTAGATAACTGGGCTACCGCTACTATCAATTAGAAAATGACCTCCTTGATTTCAAATTGACAAGGCCCGAATCTAAATTACTTTTAAATCCTGACCTGGGGGGCAATTGTTGTACCATAAATATAAATAAATATATTAAAAGTAAAAAATATCTATTGAGCCTTTTATGGCCATTATTGTAATCATTTGGAAAATAGAAGATTAGGATGCTGTCTTCTTTTTTAGTGGTAACTCACCTTACTTAGTGATAACTTACCTTACTTAGTGGTAATTTAACTTACTTAGTGTAATTAATTTCTCCCTATAAAAGATGTCTCTTCTTATGTTGGAAGGGGGGAGCGGGAGAGAGAGAAAAGAGCTATCATGTAAATTTTTAATTTATTATATACAATACAAAAAATATATATGCAGGTCAGATCATGAGTCCAATTGCAATTTATCTTATAATTTATGTACTTTTTATAAAATTTCTATTATGTTGACTAGAAAGATGTCTTACCCTTTTTTACGTCAACACAATTCAAAACAACAAATGCATCAAACAAACTAACCAACTAAACCTCTTTGAAAATGCTAGGAGTGAACGAAGTAAGGCAAATCTTCAGATTCCAGTTTTTTAATACTCTTGTCTTTGCTAGGAAGATCTTCTTTAGTGAAACTAGTAATAAGCACATGCTTCGCACGTCTTTTATAAAGGATGAATGATAAGGAAAAATTAATAAAGAGAGCATATTTTTTAAATAAAAAAAAATGTAAGTTTAAACCAAAATTTTAGTTTTGAAATTATTTATTTATATTCTTAATTAAAATATAATTATTTTTTCCTTATGAATTAATTAATGGTTTTAATAAAAATTTAAGAGTGTTATTGACAAAACATAAAAATATCTAAATATATTGTAGATTAAATAATAACTAATAATATTTAATGAAAATAAATTAAATTTTAAATGTAATATCAAAGGTTTTCCACTCATTCACACTTTTATTGTTGTTATTGTTATTGTTGTTGTAGATGTAGATGTAGATTAAATTAAATAAATGAAAAAGATAGTAACATGAGAATAATAATATGAAATTATATTACAATATTGTAAATTATTTGATAATAAATTAATTTAATACTAAATAAATGAGAAAATATAATTATATGAAATTATATCACAATTTTGTAAATTGTTAAACAATAAATGTAATAAATTATTAATGTTATTAAATAAAGGTCTAAGGATAAAATGGATATATAACTAAATATATGATTGTACCCTAAGTAATTAATTGGGAGAAGGGTTTAGTTGGTGTAAAGGAAAAGAAATGAGGGTAAAATCGGAATGTGAAAGATTCTTTAACATCCATACTTTTTAAAGTCGTGTAGATACCTTATAACATGATTCTCCTTCCAACTCTTAACCAATTCCATAGTTGATTGGTTGACAATACGCGAAACAAGCTTGAATGTTCTGTCAAAATTCTTGAGGAGGAGATGGACTTGTTCAATAAGATAACAATTCATCCACTGGCTATGATGATTAAGTATCAGCCAAGAAATGCACCGTGGATCATCCACTTCAAATGTAATGTTCTGAACGTCTCTTTGAGCGCGGGATTGAGCAGTTATTTTAAAGGCTTGATTTTCTCGTTAGTTAATACTCCATCCGTCTCATTTATATAGACTTCATTTTCTTTTTCTCTTATCCCAATTATATAGGTTTGTTTATTTATTGGGAATTATTTATTTTATTTTATTTACTAATGTACCCCTACTTATTACTTTCAATAATAATAGTTTTGATATTAATAAGGGTAAGTTCGAGATTTTCTTTACAAAAATTATCTTTTCACTGACATTAAATATGTTTTCTTAATCTGTGTGAAAAGTCAAACAAGTCTATATAAAAAAAATTTAATTTTTTTTGTATATTATTTTTTATATTTTAATAATATTGTAATAGAATTTTATTTATGTCTTTTATATTGTGGTGATTATGTATAAGCATTACATAAAATGTCGATTGAAATTGATATTACAGATAACAACTTTCATGCATTGTGAACTTCTAGTTAAATACTAATGGTACCGTAGCTCGGGTAAATCATAATTTCTATGACCCCATCAAGAATTTTGCATTAGAGGACTGCGATATATAATAACTCTCTATCCCAAAACTCGTAAGAACGTGCTTTCCAAAGGTTTGGTTTGGATTTGCTTTTTAAAGTCCCAACTTCTGCTTCTCAAATAAGAAAAATTATTTTATGTTTTTTGTAAGCTTAAAAAAAATTGATTAAGGGTGTGTTCGTCGGCTTTCCTGGCTAATTGAGGCACATGCAGTAGTTTACATCCTCTCCAAAGTTTTAGGGACGGGGCAGTGGGGACCGTCAAGGTTGCGGTTCAACCTTTTTATAATGTGATTTATTTGTGTTTTGTAAGTAAAATGTGTAATTGGAAAGTGAAGAAAGAAAATGTTTATTATAAAAAAGTGATTAGAAAATTGTATAAATTATAAATTGAATTATAATTTGTAATGCTAGCCAGAAGAACACACCTTAAGAAAGATCTACCATTTGGTAGCATATTTTGAGAAGCAGCAAATGGTAGATTTGACCTTTTAACAGGGACGAATTCAAGATATTTTAGATGGGGGCTAAAACTTAATTTGAAGAAGAGGGTTGGGGAGGTACTAGACAACGATTTTTTTTTTTTAGCATACATTACATTAGTATGAAATTTATGTAGTTATAAAGATCGTCAATGTAATACATTTTGTGAAAAATTCATCAAATACCAAAAAATTATATTTGAACTTTTCTGATGAAAAATATTATTTATTTCAACTTTATGAGGTTTTCAACCACCATATTCTTTTACAATGAAATATAGATCTAACTTTACATTCCTAATCATCATTTTCTTATTTCAATTTTGTCAATTAAAAACCAAAAAGTAACCCAAAATCCAAAACATTGAAGAGTATAATCTATATATTAGAAAAAGTTATACTCACAAATCACTACTTATATTTATACTCAACACAACTATAATCCTAAATTCTTAATTCTACAAACACACGGCCCACTCACCAAAATGGACCCACTACACTACCTCTCTCTACCCACTTCTCTCTCTCACCAGATTCGTCTTAAATTCTAAATTTTAGCTTCTCAAACAAATTGTTCAATATTAAGGCACTAATAGATGTACACCTCCAATATAAAATAATCAAGTATTCTTAATATTTAAAATTCGACACTTGACTATTTTTTATTAGATGTGAACAATTGTTATATTGCTCATGGTAGACAACGTAATAGAACTACACACACACACACATACACTATAGAATTCCATCACGTGTTTCACACGTCTTATGTACGTGATAAAAGAACTTATATTTTATATCTTCTATGTAATGAAATATAAAAATGAAAATTATTAAAATCATCATATTATACAAATATAATTATTAATCATTTAATATAAAATATAATAAATAATATGTTATTATTTATGATATATAGGTATATTAAGGAGTATTAATACTAAAACGTGTTAGATAGAATCTTTTTAAACTCTTATGATCGTGTCAAATTAATTATTATTACTAATTTTAACTTTAGGCAAAATAATTATTCATATAAGAATTACTCAATTACTTATGTATTTATTAAATTATGAGTAAATTTTATGATACACATTTTTTATTTTTATCAATTATTAAGTGTACATCATGACATTTATGTAGCAAAACCAAAATTCGAGAAGACGTTGAAAATGTGTTTGAACCATAGATATATTTTCATTTTTTTTCTGATTTGAACAAGTGGGTTTTCTTTTTCATTTGATAAGGATTTAAATCATATTTTTATTAGATTTTGATAGAAGTTGATGAATTTTTGTGGTTAAAATTTTGTAGGCTCCATGAAATATTTGGTTAAAATTAATTGTTAACTTTGACTTAATTTAAAATCTGAATTAAAATCAACACCAAATGGGGGCTTAATTAACTACGTTCATCATGTAAGTGAAGATTGAATACTTATTTATCTATAAATATATTTTAATAACTTACCTCTTATTGCGCTTGATTAAAAAAAGTAATAAATTATTTTCTTCAGAGTAACCATCATGTTAGCGTCCAAATAAATAACTCTATATTTTTTATTTTGATTATTCAAAAATTATTGTTTTTAAAATGTATTTATTTTAACATTAATCGTAGTTTACCAATTATTCACCATGTTGATTATTTTAACTCTCTCCATATACTATTTCTATTGTAAGATTACCTTAATTCTGCTATAATATTATTAGAATTTTGTATTGTAGAAAAAAAATTACGTCTATATTTGATTTACGTTGTAAACTTGTAATGATTTAGTTTTAGAACTGTATAAACATATGTATTGAATTACAATGTAGTATAAGATTGAAAATGGTTATCAATAAACATATTTTATAAATTATATGTATTGAATATAAGGACCTTATATTTAAAATTGAATTTATTGTTTAATTATATCAAAACCATTTGAAAAGTCATTCAACATTTATTTATGTGGAAATATAATTTTTAATTAAGGATATTATAGACATAAGAAAAATAGAAGGACATAATTGAAAATTAAAAGATTCCTACACATCCATGCTTTTATATATTAGTGATAGTGATGATTAGTGATAGTGATGTTGTAGATGAAGATAACTATTAGTTGCACATGTAATGTTTATATACGAGTGTAGAATAGTGAGATCAATTTTGTATATAGCGTTTGTTATGCTATTATCTTTATGTTTAACAGAATGGATGACATGATGATTTTTAAATATGTAATGCCTTATCTTGAGTTCAATTAATATTTTTAGTTATCAGTATTAAAACTATTATTTAATTATTATTTTTCTTAATTCATTGTTATTCTTAACATTATAAATTCTATGTGTAGCCATGAATATAAAAATTGTGTTTTAATTACTAATGGTCAAATCATTTGTGATCTTTAATATTAAAAATCACATTTTTTCAAATATATATGTGGTTGAAAAAAAGTGTTGCTTATAAATAATTTATAGAAAAAGTTATTGAACGAATGCTAATATTGAATAATTAATGCTTTGATTTTTTTTTTAGTTAATAATATCAATAGAATTATTAATATTTTTTAATCATTCTTAATTTTAATAAATTTTAAAGATTATAGGGTATATGATTTTCTGTATAATCTCATGATCTCCAATTTTACTCGATAGTCGTATCATGATAATTGCGAAATTTTCAAATTATTATTTTGACTACTTATTTTAGTATAAAGTTTGATTGGTTAAATTTAAATATTTTGTTTACTTATTTTATAATTATTTTGATTGATATTTTTGAATGAAATTGAAAAATATGTTAAATACAATAGTCAAATATAGAAGTTACTATTAAATTTGCATTTTTAATGAAATTAATAATAATTCATAAAAATTATTAAAATCAATTCATTTATTATTTAAATATATAAATTGACATTTATTATTCAAAGAAGATTTTAATAATTTGAATTAGTTATGTTATGTTTTAAATTCTAATAATTACTGTAATAGAAAATTAATTTTTATACATTTATACATATGTTGATTATGTATAAACATTAAAATTTTACGAATACTTATTGAAATTGATATTGTGGATAACAACTTTCGTGCATCGCACGAGTGAAATACTAGTTATATATAAAGAGAGAGCACTTTCAAAATACAGGTTTTGAAACTTTTCCCGCCTAAACCGTCTTTCCTAAAATGGAAGTATTTCAATGTACCAGAATACTTTTGATAATTTACTATTGTTTTGAATTAAAAAAATATGTAATGTATGTATCAAATCGAAGATCTCAATGAGAACTTTAATACAAACTCACGAGTGAGAGTCAATTATAAAAATGTCTTCCCTAAAATCAAATCAAAGATTAAATGTAAAAGTTTCATCTTGTACGTTTTGCTTTTTCCAAATGTCATACTATTTCAAAATTGTTTTTATTTAAGTAATGATATTTGTAATTTCTTAATTGAATTTAATTTGGTCAAAAATTTAATTAAACAAACATTTCATGTTGCTTAATTTGCTACATTCATTTAAATATATGACCACATGTATTTAATTTGTAATGTTAAAGTAAATATAAAATGAAATATTTGTTTAATATAGTTAAATATCAAATATTGTAATAAGATAGTTCGTACCAATTTTAATTGATGAGATCCGAGAAAGTCAAACCTCGATGCACGTGTTGGTGGGACCCCTGACGAGGTCCAATGCCAAAGTTGTTCAAGATTCAAGGCTAAACAAAGTGATTAAGTCAAGAAAAAAAGCCAAGAATCAAGTTGGGGGCCAAACACATGAAAATTGTTGAGAATTGGACTCAGCCAACTTCGGTCGACCGAAATTTTGCAGAGAATTTTGGGTGCAACCTCAGTCGCTTTTGGTTGAGCCATGTTCAACTGAAAGTGTACTTTCGGTCGACCACCTGATCGACTGAAAGTGATTTCGGTCGACCAGCTGGTGGTTGACCGAAAGTTGCAGAATTCAAAAACGCGGGGTTTTTTGTGCAATTTCTGATTTTTCTTTATTTCTTTTATTTTTGTACTATAAATATCCAACACCCCAAACCCTAACATAACTTTGGATGTTCATAGTGAATGGTCTTGTGAGACTCCTTTTGGGTGAGGGTAAACACTTGTTACTCTTGTAATCTTCTTGAAATTTCTTCAACTAAATCTATAGTATTATTATTCTTGTATTTGTTGTTGATTTCTGCTGCTTTGAATTTTGTTTAATCTTTATTCATTGGTTAGGTTGTTTAACCTTTGAATTTTGGGTAGGATAAACTTGGATTAAGGTGTTTTATCACTTATTTTACCATTTTAACTTTCTTAGAAAGTTATTAACTTGTTATGAAAATTTTTGGTCCAAACATCAAAGGAGTTCACATTACTAATAGTACTATTTGGATAATAATAAATTATTCGTGATAATCTAGAAATTATATTTTGAAAAGATTAATTACATCAATAATCATTAAAATTGAATATTTATATAAATGAGTGATGCAAATGGTCATTGAAGTTTTGTTTTTTTTTTTTTTTTTTTTTTTGTGTTTTTTTAGTAGTAAGTTATTTAAATTTCTAACTATTACAATTGTGGCAACTTAGTAAAAAAAAAATAAAAAATTGGCCCTATTAGGTATACTTTATTCAAAACCTCATTTTCAACTAACATTCTATTAATAAAATAATCTACACATAAATTTAAAAAAAAAAAATCATACTTTTTAACAACTCATTGTACAAAATTTATTGCTACAAACTACATTATTTGAAACAATGAGTCTCAAACAGGTGCTTAAGTATACATTCTTCACAAAATCATTCTTATAAAACTCATTTGTAGATAATTAGGTCTCAAGTAAGGACTAAATATTCCCACAAGAAAAAATGTAATAGATAAAGGGAGAACACTTCTCAAAAAAAGGATTGGCCCAGTTTCCTGTTTAAAACACATTTCCTAAAATGGTAATTAGTAGTATTAATTCACTATTTATTATTCATTTTGGACAAAATTTAGATTTAAAATAATCTAATTGAATGCAAATTTTTAAATAACTGTATTTTTCAAGTCCCGAAATTTCTTGGTCCGTCTTCCCTCTTGAAAATCAATTTTAAATTTGTAAAAATAAAAAATAAAAAAAAAAGAATTTTTCAATATCACATAAATATTTTTATTTAAAAATAGAAAATGAAAGAGGATGAAATAAGAGCGTTCATCAATCTATTTTTCTTTTTCTTTTCGTTTTAATAAAATTCTGAATGTATATCACAAAATATATCTTTCTTTTTTGCTTATTACAAATTCTATTTAAGTGCAATTTTTATTTTCCATTTTAAGTTTTAAATCAATTCAAATTACAATAATTAAAGAAATTCCTGAAACGATAAACATACAAACCATAAAAAAAAAAAAAATTAAAAGAAAATTAAGGTATGTGTCATGTACATTTTTTGAAATTAATTAACTTCTTTCCTTTCTCATTTTTAATTAATATTCATTTCATATGTTAACATGTAAATTCAATAGACGTGAGTAACAAATGATCGTAATACTAGTTAACATAAGAATATCACATTAATATACAATACGTGAAAGTTTAAAATAACAAAAGTTATATATTATTATTCCATGAAGTAGATTTCTTCTACAATCTACACTTAGGTTGCTGATCCATATGGGAGTCCAAAAACAAAACATCAATATTTGCATTTCTTTAGAGCAAAATTATTTTTGGTGAATTTCCACTTCAATACAACAAAAGATAAATTGGGACAGAAAACTTGGATTATCATCTTCATCGTTGGTCAACTTTTTTACTTGCTCCCAGTTCATCCAATTTCTAGAAAAGAGATCTGTACCTGCACCATTGATTTGCTGAAATAAAAGGTCATCCATTTGTAATGAGTACATCAAGAAAATCACCATGTAACATAATCTTGTAGTTTCCTTTGCATGATTGATCATGGAAGTTTATTTTATTCTGATTCATGTTGTGATGGGTAGTTAGTCTTAAGGCTTTCCTCTTATGAAGGATCCTTAATCCATTGTTAGGTTCCATCATGCTTTGATTCTTATCTAACCTCATAATAATGCACCATCAAATAGACAAGCACAACCATTAAAAAGTTTTCTAACGAGGTTTACTTTACTTATATAATAATTTAAAGCTAAATTGGAATAGGTAATAGGAGCTGGATTTTCCTGGTCCCAAATAACAACAAAGACAAAACAATGACGGGTTTTCACAAGATGCTCCTCATGTAAAACTTTGAAATGCAAATTTGGTCAGAATCGTAACAAAATTCATCAACATAAAGAACAAAAGCAACTAACAACAACAACAATAATAATAAATAAATAAACTTCAACAATCACACTGTATATAAAGAAATTTAAAGGAGAATTGAAGTACGGGATTTTAACTAGATGTGAAATGATTTTATAACAGTTATTTTCCAAAGGAATTGTTCAAATAGCACAATAGTTGTAAAATAACCAAGTACTTGTGTACAACACAAATTCAATATGTGTCTATCTCCAAGTGCACATAACAAGTATTATATCTGAAATTAAACAGCAAGATGTTTCATGTGCAATGTAATCATATGAAACTCGTGCATATATTGAGGTCTGCCTAGGTTGTAGAACTCACAAGGACTTAAAAAACAAGATCGACTGGAAACGAACAATCCTAGTACGACTCTAAAAGTACAATAATCATAAATCCAGATTTTCCTTTGGGTAAAATACGCATTCAACACAACTCAATAAGTTTAACCGAAAAGATTTCGATCAACTATTGACTGAATGCAAAACTGCAGCATAAGAAAAGATACATCCTCGTATCATAAGTTCAAATCGCTTCTAAACTCATTGTTAATGATCAATCAAAAATCATGCGATCCAGATTCAGAAGATCAAAAACTAACAAGCACGTCTAATTCATTCCAAAACTGGGACTTGGTTCGGATCATAAGTAAAAAGTGTTGAAATCAAAATTCCAAACATTGAAATCATGATTTTATTTTCCCAATAATAATAATAATAATAATAATAGAATCAGCCAAAGAAATAATCTGAAAAACAAAATAGAATTGAACCCTATACACAAAAAAGGAAGAATTAGTTCAAATATATGCCAAATTTCAGTTCAAAAACATTACAATCAACAGATTACTCGACTCCGTCACTCTCATATTTCTGGGCTGATTTTATGTTTTTTAGGCATTTGACTTCTTCCAAATAGATCAACGGAAGGAACGAAGCAAAAAGCACAAAAAAATTGAGAGAGGTGGAGGATACCTTTGAAATTTTGGCTGGAACATAATAATATTTAAAACACATATATGCAGTGCAGAACATAAAAGAACCCAAAACATGATGGAGAATATATAAAAGAAATAGTAAAATGTTTGCTTGTATCGATATTCAAAGCAAAGAAGGAAAAATATCCTTGGACGGGATCATGTGTCATATAAAAGATCTCTAATTTAGGATCCCCTTCAATGGTAGAATATAAATTAATTCTGCATATTATGTTTTTTTCCTCCAAATTTATAAATTCTGTCACCTGTAACACGTTATTCACATTTTGACACTACTGCCCGTTTTCTATCAAGTGATTTTGAACATTCTTTGAATCTAAGAAGGACAATGTCAGAATTAGGGAAAAATCCAACATGGAATCAATAAAATGTAGATATTTTTAAGAATTTAAAGTTTGTCCCTGCAAGAAACTGTGGAAGAGAGAGCACCAAATAATATCGTGAAAAGCAAATTGGTTTTGGAGTTGTGAGTTGTGACATGAAAAGCATTTTTAACGACATCATTTGGATAATATGGATGGGAAGAAATTGCAGAATATTTGAATAAAATGTGCACATTCTTTTGAGTTAACGTAGAAGGCATGCAACACACCTGGTATCATTATGAGCCTCTATATACGGTCTTTATTTACCTTTTTGCATTCCCCCTCAAAATTACTAATTCACAAACACTACTGGAACGGCACAGCACGTCAGCAATACCACAACAGATATACTTATCGACAAGAGAGCAAGACTAACCTACCCAAGAGAGAGAACGCAAGAGCGACTCCCCACAACAAGGCCGGAAGAATTCAATTTCCCACGGCCTTATTTACCAAGCTCAGGACTAGAGAAGCATTTTAGGAATTTGAGGTATCGCTAACGTAATAAGGATGAAGTCTTATTCATATAGTAATGTCCCTAGCTTGCGCCCTATTTTAGACCAAGGCAGGTTTGGAACCTATCCTATCACCTTTATCAAACCCCTTGCTCTCTTCCTTAGTGCAACTGTCCTATTTTTACAATGGGAATATATATCTGTTTTACGGCCATCAATGTTCCCAATCTAATTATACGAACGAAAACCAAGTAAGAATAGAAAGGGTTCACAGCTACGCAAATCAAGATCGATAAAAGGAAGTTTACATAGACACAATAAAATCAAGGAAGTCCATCCAGAAACATAAGGATCGATCCGTCTCTGACATATCATTTTTCACTTTCTCAATATGGCCAATCTATAAACGTAGAATCGTGAATTTTAACCCCTAGAGATGCCGAATGTTTTTCTAGTAAGAATATGAGCTTCCCGCGCTCCTGACCCCAAAATGGGTATTCAATCGTGATTCTCCGGATGGAAAATGTCCATATCGACGATCGTTGAAGCATAATTTGAATAGTATTTTTCAAACCCACTCTTTTTATTGTGTAAAAATAAAATAAAATAAAAATATTTTCATCTTGTTTTTGAGTGACCAATATATTACGTATAAATCTAAAAAATTTCAAAAATTCTAATTAAAGAAAACTTCACAATGTCATTCCACATGACGTGTACACGCCAAAAATATCCACATCATTTTCTAATCATCTTGCTCCCGTAAGAACTATAGAAACGACACATGTATTATTTTCTAATCATTGTATTATTTTTAAAAAAGTCAACGACATATATTGACGATCACGAGATAAATTTATACAAATACAAAAAATATATAGAAGTAGAACTTTTTCACAATTATTACTACACAAACATCTATCATCACACGCCACTTGCTTTCCTACCAAAAATAGCCTCCCTAGTTACAAGTTTTATTCCTCTCACCCACAGCTCGGCAGTTTCGACTCCCCCCTCGCATGCAAAATGGATTTCCTTGTTCTTCGTAGTTACCACCCGAAACATGCCCGGATCATCAGCATCAAACTTCTTCCTTCGGTTCCACCGTAGTGTTGAGCTAGGACCAATCTCGGCTTCCCGACAGATCACATTTCTCTTACTCGATTTTCCCCATCGCAATATACCGGTAGCATCCACCATCTTCAACACCTTCATATGAGGGGCTCCCTTGCCTACCTTCGTATGCTTCTTCACATATGCCCCCCTCAACACGAGTTTCCGAGCAAGCTCGTCTAATATAATATATTCTGCATCATTAATACCAGCACTGCCTTTTCGTGCCAAAGAAAGTGCTGTCTCGTGCCTTCCATTCTTAAGATCGCATCTAGCCCCGCTTGAAATTAAAAGCTCACACATGCTTCCATCACCTGCCCTTGCTGCCAACATGAGCGGAGTATATCCATCACAATCAAGAACATCGATGTCATGTTCATCGTTTATTAATGCCCGAGCCAAATCTAGGTCACCAATCCGTGCAGCCCAATGGAGAGCAGAGGATCCACTAGAATTCTGATTTCCCTTTGCGTAGGCATATTCAGTCAGTACCTTTTTAAATGCATCACTATTCTGACTTGCTTCTGCTAGACTAACTGCTGTTTCACCAGACTTATTTTGAATTTCCACATCAGCCCCTGCATTAACAAGCAGCCTGAATGCCTCAACATGACCACCTGCTGCAGCAACCATAACTGCAGAAAATCCGCTCTCGTCTCTCTGGTTAAGATCAATATCTGGTTGCTTGATAAGTTTCTTCAAGGCCTCGATCTCATTTGCTCGAGTAGCAAACAGTAGAGAAGAAAAAATTTCAGAATTGCTGGATTGAGCAATTTTCCCTGTTTGAATCACATCCAAAACTGCTTGCTGGAAGCCAAGCGTCCACCGTATTGTTCCAGCAATCGACCTAGCGCACTGACCAGAAGTATTAGTTAAACCGAAATCAGCGCCTGCAGAAGTCAGAAGTTTGAGGCACTCCTCCTGCTTATTTCTAGCACAAATCATTAGAGCAGTCTCACCAGATCCAGTTTTTGAATTCAAATTACAGCAGGATTTTATTAGGAGGCTAATAATTGTAGCTAATCCAAGTCTTGTAGCAAAATGTATTGGATATAAATCTATCTGTTTAGTTGTTTGAATTGGTAGTTCTATATCAGCACCGCAACTCAAAAGCACACCAAATGCTCTTGCATTGCCACATAGGATTGCATGGTGTACGAGTGTCCTTCCCAGATGGGGAATGTTAGGAGAGATTTGCTGAAGAAGCATGCGCAAGATAGCACCACTGGCTTCAAAGTACTCCACTGCACACCAAGTGACACGATAGGGCTCAGCCAAGCCAGCGCCTACTCGGAACTCTTCCCCTGTAATTGTATCCCATGACCAAGCTCCCAGCCTAACCTTAATGTCTGTTCTGACACCAACCTAATTTTCATGGTCGTAGAACAAAGTTAGATCACATCGAACAAATTCTGCTCACCACCACCGCACTTTTATGCAATGGTTCGCATATATATGGTGTTATCTGTTAGTAAATTTGAAAGTCGTTAATAATATGATTACCAGCAATAGCAGTTTGACAACAGAGATCTGCCTGCTAACAATAGCAGCAACAAGTGCATTACAGTCAACGTTAGCATGGAGAGATGGCTTAGAAGATTGCAGCAGCACCCTTGCAGTTGCATTAGCATCTACTCCACTCTGCGACCAATGAGAAGAGAAACTCGTCAAAACTGTCATTGATGTGTAGCATCCAGAATCCGTCATTTTCCTTAAGGTCTGTTTAATTTGTGGGTACTAAGGTCGGAATTAAAATATCAAACATATAAATCTAATAATATTTGTGATATTTTTTGTTCTGGGATCTGTCAAATATGGGTGTTTCATTAAAATATCTGCCTTGCTGTCTTGCTGAACTAAAAGTGAGGTATCAATATGAAGTACCTTTATGAGTGTCTCGACAAAATCAACGAACCCCCTACTGGATGCAGTTACAAGAGCGGTAACTGCAACATGAGAGCGGACCATAGCAGAGGCCATGAGATGCTCAGCAGCTCTGGCCCGTCCCAGGTAACATGCTTCCAACAAAGATTCCTCACATGCAGCCTGACCTGCCCCGGCATTCAGCAGCATATCCAACACCTCAATGTGGCCATCCCTCACCGATGCTGTTGTCGCATACCCTCGGAACAGCTTCTGGTTCACATTGGCTCCAACATCCTATGCTCAGAAAAATGACAAAAAACAATTTATTATCCGAAAGATAGCAGCACAAAAGGTGGATTAAACCTGATAGAGCCATAATTATTATTCCAATTTCGCATAATCAAAATCTACAATTTATTGTAGGCCTTACAGGCCTCAAACAAAGACAAGTCAGAATGAATAAAAATAACACTAATGATTGCTTCCAATTCGAAAACAATCAACGGCTGCAGTTGCACAAAACTCAACTTTAGGCTCTGTTTGACGGCTGGGAGCTGCCATTTATTTTGATTTATTGGGGTTTTTTCTAGGTAAAATGTGTATTTAAAAACTGGAGATAAACATTGGTTAGAGAAATTCTGTAATTTATAATTTCGATTATAATGCAGCAGCTGAACAGAAAATTCAACATTAACATGACTCGATAAATTATAATCAATCAACAACGCTCCATCGGTTTCAAAATTGAAATCTTCCACAATAAATACCTGTAAAATCGAAAATATCCGAAACTAAAACTAAAAATATCGAAATTCTAATGCACTGTGTCATAAACTTTTAACAAAATATTGAACAGAAAAGTAAATATCCAAAACATATTTCTAGAAGAGACAAAGAGAAAGAGAGCAAACAAACTGAATGCAGTAAAAATGCACAATTATGTAATTTTTTTTAAAAAAAAAATCAGAATTGATGGAAAATGCTTAGGGTCAGTTAGGAAGACTGACCAATAATTTTCTGACGAGTGTTAAATTTCCATTACTTGCAGCAAGAAAGAGAGAGGTTACGTCAGTCTTGAACTCCTCAAACTCAACTCGAACCCCACTGGCACTCTCGCCGTTCAATACAAGCTCTGTTTTTCTGGATTTTAAGCACACTGTTCCGATGAAATTAACGTCCACAAATAAATTCGAAATGAGATCCAAAGCTAACTCAAGATCATCAGCATGAGTCGCGTCTACGAGTTGCTGAGAGATCAACTCAGCTTCGTAGCCGGATCTCAATCTCACAGGAAATACTCGTTTTTCGGCTAGGAAACTGCCGCCAGTAGTGGTGGTGGTGGTGAAGACAGCCATGTTTCTACTCATTTCATATGAAACGACGAGGAATTACGATTTGCATGTAGATTGTGTGTGCTTGTGTGTGAAAAAGTTACAGAGAGAATCGGCAGGGAAAGCGAGAGTTTAACGAAATTTATTTTTGACTGGTTCTTTTGAAATTTTAAATTAATAGACATTTATGGGACCAAATCTCTTAATGTTTGATTTCTAATTTTTGAAATTTACTTAATGTTAAAAAAAAAGAAAAAAGAAAAAAAAAGGGAATATATATCGATTTGGTAAAGTTATTATAAATCAATTTATAATCTACATAATTTCGCAAATTACTTTTTAATCACATATATTTTCTTTATATAATTCTTAATTACACATCTTACCTCGAAAAACCAAATAAATTAGCTTATAATCACTTTTCTGAATCCGTACAGAGGTTGAATAGTTTAGGTTGAATGTCCTTGAAATAAAACTCTATTTATTGTAGATTATTGATTTAATACAAAAATGTATATCTTTGATACAATAATCACAAATTGATTATTTTTTGAGATAAAAATGTATCAATTAAATATTAATATGAAAATCTGGTTTTTACACTTTTGCGCAATGTTCATTTTCATTCGATTCCTAAAATCATATTTAATTTTTTTTGTTGAAACAGCGTGTAAAATCCTACTACTTTATCGCCTTAGACATGTTCTCATGCTTCCTTTTAAAATAGAAATAGAAAGGTTTTACCAGATCACTTATTTCTTTGATTACTTATTTCTATGTGTTTTTTCTATATACATATTATAGGCTTATAGCCATAAAACAGTAGATATTGTGTTATTTACTTAATATTATATTTTTAACTAAACCGGCTAAAATCTAAAATACGACATATCCAAATGGCCGGATTTGGCCTGCTTTTCCAATGTCATTACGAAGGACAATGATAAAGAATATAAACATAGTAAAATTAGGGTTAAAAGGATGCAACAAAAATTGCACCCAATTCCAATGTCTACAACATGACATTGATTCTAGAATAAATGCATTAAAAATGACTTGTGAAGATGAAGACATTATATTTTTAATAGTCGTGGAATGAAAGTATCATTTCATCTTCGTGTAAAAAAATATGAAAGTGGATCGATGATACATTTCATTTTTTGTCTTATGTTAACTAATAAGCAAAATATATTATTATTCAATTTATTGTACCTTTAGCCTTTGTTTGGCAATTCATTATAACGAGTACACTCCATTTATTTCGGATTTCGAGGTAAGATCTGTAGTTAAAAATTAGAGAGAAAATATATGTGATTAAAAAATAATTTGAAAAATTATGTAAATTATAAGTTTTAATTATTATATATTATAATGAGTTACCAAACATGCTAATATATCACAAGAAGTGCATTTGCTTTTTAAATATCTTATGGCTAATTTGCAAAAATTGTCCCTATCCTATGAATATTGCTATGTAGGGACCTGTCCTTTGGATTCCAACATTTAAGACCCTACCATAAACTAATGATTGATCATTAAACTCATCACATATTACACCTTACACGCTTAATAGAAAAATATCGTGCATTATTTATTCATCTATTCAAACTATTATTCATCCAATCATTAGTCCCATTTAACAGAAATTGTCACATACCCAAAGAAAATCAGACGTGTCACATTGACGATGTTAAATTTTCAAGTTAATTAAATGAATACCCATTAAATTTGTCTATTGTTCTTAGAAGATGCAATGTGTTGAAATAGTAAAAATGTATTGAAGATATCAAATTGGAAACATCGAATATCATCTCAAACATCCAATAAAAACTTTAACATAAACTCAATCTCAATTTCAATCTCATCTCATACAAAACAAAGACTCTATGTACGACACTTATTATTCTTTCGCAACCAAATGTGTAATTCACTCAGAGAAAGTATGTTCGCTCGAGGTTTCATGCAAAACAATTAAATAGAAAACTCAGATGATGTATGTAGGAACAAATCTCTTGAGATAAAGTTCCAAAAAATGGTGCAATTGAGAATGGAGGGGGGGGGGGGGTCGTATAAAATTTCAAGTATAATATGAAGTTGAGAATCTTGATTTTATTTTCTGATTGCCTTTTTTCTTATTAATGATTTTTGAGTACCTTCCTAATGCAGGTTATTTGAGGTTATAGTAAATGGGATTGAGCAGCTTCTTCGGTTGAGTGGTTTGTGAATTTCCTTGCATGAGATTGGTCATCGTACTGGTTCATAAAAGTCATTAGTTAGTAAGAAAATAGTAATGAATGTCGTAAATAATTAGTCACTTGGTCCGATAATGGACTTCTTTCTCAAACTATAGATGTCATCATTAAGGTATCAATTACTCCTAAGAATGTCCTCATTAAGGAGATGAGTTTTGAAGAACTCTAATCTTACCTAGATTGCTTCATTCATCCCTTACAAAAGCCGAGTATGAAGGGCATTTGTGGTTTAGACGGTTTACAAAACTTTGTGAAAATCCTTTATTGGGAGATTAAGGTTGCAAAACAATTAATTGGGATTGCAGGGATTTCATAAGAAATTCACGTTAGATGACTACTTAAATTTATTCCTATGTAAAGAAGAAACAAAATCTCCAACTTCAAACACTAGTAGTCATTTCTGAGATCATCACAATGCAATGAAAACGAGAAAATATATAAACAAGAAAAGATATAAATGAGAATTTTATTTTTGGTGAAAAGTAATTTCAAATTAAATTTTTAATTAAAAAAATAAAAGTGGTTTGGTTCGGTTTTTTGCGGTTTTTGAAAATCAAGCTAAACCAAACCATTTTGAAACAGTTTGGTTCGGTTTGAGGAAAATAAAACCATGGGTCCATGTGGTTTCAAACCAACAAGTTAGGTTCAGTTTGCGGTTTCGCGATTTTTTTGTGCAGTCTTAGCCTCCAAGGGACGCAACCCACAATTACAAGAAAGTAAAAATTAGATGCAAAAAGTAAGATGAAGAAAATTTCATTATCTGTCTTGAGAGATGATTTGTCAGTCCTTCAAAATATCTAGATTTCTTGCTTTTATACGTCTTGTAACCGCTCCGCTAAAACTATCATTTGATCTTAATCGCCATGTCCTTGTTTGAATAATCTCACAACATTTCCTCAATAACCCAAAAAGCATGTTCCTCTTTGACTCGCCCTGGTTAGAAGAATCATGTCTCGTCTTGTTCACCTTGCTTGGACGTACGCGCCCTGTAATGCATGCCAATTTTTCATGACATTATAAACTCTGATACCAACTTGTAATGTATAAAACAAATCGTGAAAATATTGTTATTTTCTTTTCATAAGCTAATGACATAAATGACGTCACATATTGAGATTTCAAAATCACTTCATTTAAATTAAAGCCCATTTATTTTAAAAGTAACGATATTAATATTTAGGTATTTATAGTTAATATAAAAGATCTTGACTTTTAGATAAATACTATCAATAACAAAATAGTAAGTTTGTAGTTCAAATACAAGAAACCTCATTCAGTGTCTTTACAACTCACAGGACGTCACTTAACACAACACCATCTGTCTCGTCGTGAGCAGAATATAGTACACATGTGTTATTGCACGTAGACAAGTCGATCTCATTTATTCAAGACCAGTTAAATGTATTCGAGATCAGTTCAAATATATTCAAGATCAATGCAAATATATTCAAGTCAAGTCAACTCATATATTCAAGATCAACATAAATGCATGTTTTACATATATTCAAGTTAAATCAATCTCATATATTCAAGACCAGTGCAAGTGCATGTATTTTCAAGAAACACGACTTTTAATGGACCCATATTATAAATCAACTACTATCCCAAGCGCATAAATAACAAGTCCCTTTAATCTTAGATATCAAGCAGGGAAATCACTCCCAGATAACAAGCAAGGAAATCACTCCCCGATAACAAGTAGGGAAATTAATCTCTAATAACAAGGGTAACCACATCGTTATCCAGTTATTGGACTCCATGGCACGAATAGTAGGACAAGCGCCATAGGTGATTTAACAAGCGGAATAGAATATGACTGCAAGACCACACTCCAGTTGATGTTACCTACTCCGGTGCAATGATGAGAGGTTGAAGAGTGGATGTCATGGTTACCTGCTCTAGATGCTACTCCCACTCTTGCTCCTGCCATGTAGCCTACTCTCAAAGTTACTAGTTGTTGCTGAAGAAGTGGCCGTCGTCACCGAAGTGGTTAGGATGTGGAGAGAGAGAGAGAGAGAGAGAGAGAGAGAGAGAGAGAGAGAGAGAGAGATGTGGTGTGTGTATAAAATGAGGGAGTTATTGTTTAAGATGGGTGTGGGTTGGGGTTGGATAGGTGGGATGAATTTATTTTAATTTAATAATAATATTATTATTATTATTAATAATTAAATTTCAAATAACACCTGATTTGTGTTTAAAAATACTAGTATCACACTCATGCGTTGCACGAAATAATAACATGAAATGATTTTATTGTGAGACTGGGGCGAGTAATTTGTTTGTGATCAATTATGGGTGATTGTGACTAATTAATAGATAAATTGTGATCAATTAATTTGAAATTTGAGATCGAGATAAAGTTGTGACCTACAAAATTCGAGATTTGTAACCTATAAATAAGTTGTGACTTAAGAAATTTGTAAATTGTAGCCAAAAAATAAGTTGTGACCACAAATTGTAAAAATTGTGACCCATAAAATCGAGATTTGTAACTGAGAAAAAGTTGTGACCTACAAAATTCGAGATTTATGACTTACGAGATTTGTAAATTGTGACTGAAAAATAAATTGGGACCTAAATTTTCAGAATTTGCGTGACCGATAAATTTTTTGACTTGTAATCAATAAGAGAGCCGTGACCGATTAATTTGATAATTTGTGATCGAAAAATAAATTGTAACATATAAATTTGTAATTTGTGACTGAGAATAAATCGTGACTAATTAATTTGATAATTTGTGACTTGTGACCTTAATTATTTATTTACCAATTTAATTATATATATATTTTTAACAAAAACCTGATTTTTGAATTAAAAGAACAAGATTTTTAAATATTAAACTTGGAAAAATACATAATAGAGGTGTTTTAAAATACAAATTTCAAAATGAGGTCAAACTTCTATAATTTCAAAATTCAGGTTGTAATTAGAATTGATTAATTTAATTAAAGAAATAAAAATATTATAATAAATTGATATATTAAGGTCACAACATTATATAATTTCAGGTCACAAGTCAAAATTTTAAGGTCACTATCTTATAAATTATTAGGTCACAAATCTTTTACGTGTCAATTACCAAATTTTAGGTCACAACTTATCGATTATTAGGTCACACTTTTTTTTAAGTTACATTAACAAATTATTAAGTCAAAACTTTAGACAATCACCATGTGCACACAACACCTGCTGCCGCCAACATCTCACTACCATTTTTAGGGTTACAAGTAAAAGAATTATAGGTAACAATTTTACATCAAAGTCATAGCCGCCGCCACCACATAATCTTAATGTCGTCGCCACCACAACCGCCCCCAACCAAAGACAAAAAACAAGAATGCTGATGAGGTCACAATTGTCCTTTGCCGCTACTCTCGTCTCACCATAGCCATCACCCCCATCACTGTCACCTCAAACAAACCACCACCATGATCCGCAATCACGACCTACAACATAGCCCCCACCCCTCAAATTTCTCAAGGTCACATCATCTCACACAATCAACACTTGCAACTGCCCCTACCACCGCTAGCGTCTCAACACCACCACCACGGCTATCAACGCTGCCTCTGCCATCATGACCTCCACCACAACAACCAGTAAATTGCACACCATGTCAAAATTCCAAAACCAAAATTCTATTCCCTCCTCACCACAACCACCACTTCAAGTCGACAGCACCACCACCAACCAACGTTTAAAAAAAAAAGGCAAACCACGCCGCTGCACAGCGGGACCCATGCTAGATCTTGCAGCGACATCGCTGCCTCTTTCAAAGTAGGGGATAGTTTTTCCCAGAATCCCACTCCACCGGCACTTAAACTTGCCTCAACTCCAACATCCAACTCCACCTTCACCTTCACCTCCAACCCACACCACCAGCACCTTACCACACCGAACTAACACCAGCACCTCACCACTACTCTCAACACCGCACCATCACTGGCCACTGCCAGTGCCGCTAACACCACCACAATGAGAGCCTCCTGCATTTAACCTTACGGCCGACACCACCAGTCACTATCGTCGCCACCACCAAAACAAAACTACCGCAAACTTCAAGACAACAACACCACGTGACACCGTTATACATATGGACTTCAGCAACGACGAAAGCAACACTATGAGGTGACGCTGCTGTCGTTTGATTTGTAGAAGAAGAGGAACCAGAGGGTATTGTTGCGAACTAGTGGTAGTGGAGTGAATTATAAATGGAAGAGTGATGTATAATTAGGAAATTAGAATTGGGGTTTAGGATAGTTTAATTTAATTTAATTTAATAATTATTAAAATTTGTAATAATGATCCGATTTTTGAAGTTATTTAAGTTTGATCTTATTTATAAATTTGGATCTTTAAAAGTAGAGGTGGATGTAATTTTCACTATTAAATTTTATCTTTAAATTCTTTTTATGTATTTTACCCTAAAATGTAGGATTGTCAAGACTGTGTATAATTTTGTTATTACAAGCTGTGAATACTCAAAGTTCGATCAAAATCAAGCTCACTATTTCAACAAACAGAGTCGAGTAAAAAATGGGAATCGGATCTAGGCACACTAAAATTGATGTGTATTTGAGGCGCTTGCAATCTGGACCCCAATTCCCCAAATCAATATCACTATTCTCTTTCATAGTTTCACAAAGTTTTCCACCTAAAACCTAAGGTCCCGTTCTCTTTGCTGTTTTCAGCCTGTTTTGAGTTTTCGATTTTTGGAAATATTGAAAACGCGTTCACTTTGCCCATTTTCAGAAACGCGTTTTCCAAAAAAAAAAAAATACAAAGGAAACTCAAAACGAGTTTATAGTTTTTTGAATATTTTGTGTTAAAAAGTCCAAAACAACCAAAACGCGCGTTTTGAATTTTTTTTTTTTTTTTGTAAATGTGATATACTTCCTTCACTTGAAGTTCTTATATTATTTTGCTATTATATATAGATCCACTTTAAGATTTTTTTTTTTTTTTTTTTGTAATTTTTTTGTTTATTATTATTATTTTTTTAAATGTGAGACACTTCCTTCACTTGAAGTTCTTATGTTATTTTGTCATTATATATAGATCCATGTTAAGATTTTTTTTTTTTTTTTTGTAAATTATTATTATTATTTTTGTAAAAGGGAGACACTTCCTTCATTTGAAATTCTTATATTATTTTGTCATTATATATAGATTCATGTTAAGATTTTTTTATTTTTTTTTTGGTAAAAGTGAGACACTTCATTAACTTGAAGTTCTTATATTATTTTGCCATTATATATAGATCCATTTTAAGATTTTTCTTTTTTTGTAATTTTTTTTTATTTTGTAAAAGCTAGACACTTCATTCACTTGAAGTTCTTATGTTATTTTGCCATTATATAGATCCATGTTAAGATTTTTTTATTTTTGTAATTTTTTATTTTTTATTTTTATTATTATTATTATTTTGTAAATGTGAGACACTTCCTTCACTTGAAGTTCTTATGTTATTTTGCCATTATATATTGATCCATATTAAGATTTTGTTGGTATGTGGTTAAACTTTTTTTTAGCTGAAACAATATTAATGATGAATTTATTGACATAGAGAACTAACTGATTTATTAAAATTAAAATTAATGTAATTCAACAAATCAACCATTTTTTACATATAAAATATCACAAAATAAATATATCAAAAAATTACAAAGTAAACGCATTTTTGAGTTTTCTATTTTTGAAAACAGTTTTCCAAAATCACAAAGAGAACATATTTTCAGCAATCCCAAAACAAACAACCAAAATCCAAAATTCAAAACTCAAAATTCAAAATCGAAACACGAAGAGAACGACCTCTAAATATTCAGCTTCAAACGTCAATTTGATGATGAAGAAGGGTGGAGACGATGATATAGAAAAGCTTTGTATTTCTCAACAAAGCACAACGAGAACAACTTTCCCTTCAAAGCCTCCAAGAGTAAATAGTTCAATAAAAACAAAAAGCCAAACTTTTTCTTCAAAGCAACAATGACTCAAAATTTCTTTCTTCTTTCGACCGTGATCGTGATTTGGATAGCCGGTCATCACGTTAACATGATAGGGATAAGGAAAGGGAAAGGGATCAGGATGTGGAGTGAAGGAATAGAGAGAAAGATAGTGAAGAAGAGCAGAAGACACATGAGCGTGCTCGATTGGAGAAATTAGCCGAGCGAGAACGTGAAGTTGAATTGGCTGCTATTAAGGAACAACATTTGGGGTCTAAGAAACCTAAGAAGCTGGTGATTAAGCATAGCGAGAAGTTTCGGTTCTTTTTTGACTGGGAGAATACTGAGGATACTTCTCGGGATATGAATGCAATGTATCAAAATCCTCATGAAGCTTGGCTACTAATTGGTCGTGGACTTCGAGCGGGAATGGATAGAAGGGAGCAGAAAAAACTTGCTGCTAAGAATGAGAAGGATATTCTCTAGGAGATTAGGAAGAAAGAGGGTGTTGAGGTGACTCACGAGGAAGCTGTTGCTTAGAAGAAAAAAGAAAAAGGCTGTAAATTTGTACGATACTTTTGATATGAGGGTTGATCGCCATTGTTCCGAGAATAAGCTAGAGGATATAACGGAGAGAGACTGGAGAATCTTCATGGAAGATTTCAATATTTCTTATAAGGGCTCAAAAGTTCCCCGCTCAATGAGGAGTTGGATTGAGAGGAGGTTGACTCCTGAGTTGTTGAAGGTAGTGGAGAGGACTGGCTATAAGACTCCATTTCCAATTCAGATGGCTGTAATTCCTTTTGACCTGCAGTAGCATGATGTAATTGGCGTTGCTGAGACTGGTTCAAGTAAAATTGTTGCCTTTGTTCTTACCATGTTGAGTTACATCACCCGACTTCCACCTATATTCGAAGAGAATGAGGCAGAGGGACCTTATGCGGTTGTGATGGCGCCTACTAGAGAGCTCACTCAGCAAATTGAGGATGAGATGGTAAAGTTTGCACACTATCTAGGTATTAAGGTTGTTTCTATTTTTAGTGGGCGGTCCATTGAAGAACAAGGTTTTAGGATTAGGAAAGGGTGTGAGGTTATGATTGCAACACACGTGTGTCTTATTGATTGCTTGGAGAGGAGGTATGATGTTCTTAATAAGTGACACTGTGTAGTTCTAGACGAAGCTGATCGAATGATTGATATGGGTCTTGAACCTCAAGTTATAGGTGTATTAGATGCAATACCTTCAAGTAACTTGAAGCTAGAGAATGAGGAAGAAGAACTTGATGAGAATAAGATTTATAGAACGACCTACATGTTTAGTGCTACCATGCCACCTGCTGTTGAGCGACTGGTAAGGAAGTACTTGAGGAATCCTTTAGTTGTCATCATTGGCACTGTAGGAAAGACAACTGAACTCATTACTCAACATGTTATCATGGTGAAGGAGATTGATAAATAGGGTAGGTTGAGGAAATTGCTGGATAACACAAAGAAAGTAGCTGATAATGTAGCCAAAAAATTTGGATAAGGACGGTTATCGTGTTACTACATTGCATGGGGGAAGTCACAAGAACAACGAGAAATTAGCCTAGAAGGATTTAGGACTAAGAGATGCAATATTTCGGTTGCCACTATTGTAGTTGGTCGTGGTACTGATATACATGATGTGGCAGACGTTGTAAATAATGATATGCCTGGTAATATTGAAGTTTATCCCCATCGTATTGGGAGAACAGGGCATGCAGAGAAGATGGGTGTTGCCACCACATTCTTGACTTTGCATGATACTGATGTCTTCTATGATCTGAAGCAAATGCTTATGCAGAACAACAGTCTTGTGCTTCTAGAGCTTTCCAGACACGAGGCTTCAAAGTTTAAGCCAGGTAGCATCCGTAACCGACGCCAGAAGGAATGACATAGTTTTTGCTAATTGATGCAACAATTTGGCCATATTTTCCCACAAGTGACCAAAGATTTGATTTTGTCGAATGCTTTAATAGGTTTATGAGGTCGATGAATAGAGTTTCGAGAAAGAACTATTTTAGCTGATCTCAAGTTTATTACTTATAAAGCTTATATATAGCTCGCCCCACTTTGTCTTTTTGGGACTATTGTTTAGTTTGTTTTATTGTTACATTAAGGACACTAATTGGTTGAGAATGAAGCATTATTTCTCTAATTCCTCTTGATTGGTGGTTTATAAGTAATTAAGGAATGCTTCTCCAAGCTTTTAATTCCAAATGCAGATTCGATTTTTCTTGATACCTGGCATTGACATTTTACTATTACATTTTTTTTAAATGCATGTTACTTGTCAGGGGGACGGTTAACAAATATGCTTATGAAATGTATTACCTTTTGTGGATGTTACATGTGGAGGAAAATGGATTGTTCTAGATTTTTCCCTGGCGATTGTGCTAATTTTTTACTGCTTGGTTTTCTCTTGCATAGTTGATTGTTACTTTGTCTTTTTTTTGGGATCAATTTTTTTGTGGATACCTTTTGATTCTAGTGTTTAAACTTCATGATTGTGCTTGTATTAGCACTGGAAGTTGGTTTTACATATTACACTTAAATGTATAGGTTGATCTCTCTGTACATTTGCTTTAAACTCTTGCTTCAACCTGTCGTAGTGTTTGGATATTAATAATGTTAATTGCACTACACACAATTGAATTTATAGTCATCAATAGAATCCGATATTAGAGGAGTGTTGTGTGTTTATCATACCGCAGGTCTTGATGTAAATATTGAAGTTCTCTTGTTCTTTGATCCCAAGGTAGACTCCTTGATGTTCTCTTATTTTTGTGTCTTTCTGGCATTTATATTATGTCAAGAACTTGAGTCCAAGCCCAAACCAAGTAGAATTTTAGTATAAGAAGGAAATTGAGTTCAGGCCCAGGCTTAACTTGGTGATTGCTTGGAGATTGTCGCATTGGTTCTACTGTCTTGGAGTTAATTACCCCAATCATCACTCAACTTTACCAAATGTTTTCAAGGGTCACTGAACTTTAAAAACTACGTCATTCATCATTAAACTTTTGAAAAAGAATCCCATCCATCACCGAAACCATGTCCGTTAAAAATCTGGACGGAAAAGATGATGTGGCTAACGGTTTTCCTACGTGGCACGTTCATATTGGCGATTAATTCCAATTAAGCAAATTCCTAGTGAAGTGGGTTTTTTTTTTTAAGTTGTTAAATTAAGAAAATTTATAAAAAAATAGAAAATATACAAATAGAATCTTGGCTTTCAAACATGATACAAAATTGAACTAGAATTTTGGAAAAAATATTTCCCCCCAAATTGGAACACTCACTCAATCTTGTTGTCGCCTCGTCGGTAATCTATAATAGGAGGCTGGAACCCAGTAATTGCTAGTACATGAACCTTTAAATCACCTCCAACTGGAAATCACGAGTCCCTTCAAGCTATAAAATTGCAATCACATTCTCCTACTGAAAAATCTTCGTTCGAAACCAATACAATGGAGGAGGAGGAATGTAGTTGTAATGACACAGGTCCCACTTAACTGGCTATCCCGACTGTTAGATGACAACGTACTGTTCCCACTGTATCAACATGATTCTTTTCATCATGTTTTGTTCTCACTCGCACACTCCCCGAGAAAACTTTCCAGGGGGTCACCCATTATAGAATTTCTCCAAGCCAAGCAAACTTAATTATGGAGTTTCTAACGATGAACTTCCGAAAAAGAAGGTGTACCTTATTGGTATGAGTAGTACCTATCAAATCTTTTAAGCTTTCCTAGCCTAGGTGTTACAATCACCCCCCTAGACTCGCTACGTCCTCTTTGTGCTTAAACCATCTGAGGATCCGTTACCAGGCGTTGGGATTATAGAGGTGGCTCCCGCCCTATGGCATAGCACTTTGTCTCGCATAGCACTTAGTTTCTGATTTCTGGCCAGCGATCGTCTCTGATACCATTTGTAACGACCAGGGTCTCACTTAATGGGTTGTCCCGGCCATTAGATGACGACGTATTGTCTCCACTGTATCAACATGAATCTTTTCACTGTGTTTTGTCCTCACTCGCACACTCCCTGAGAAAACTTCACAGGGGGTCACCCATCATAAAAATTCTCCAAGTCAAGCACGCTTAATTGTGAAGTTTCTAACGATGAACTTCTGAAAAATAAGATTCACCTTGTTGGTATGAGTAGTACATATCAAATCTTTTAAGCTTTCTTGGCCCAAGTGTTACAGTAGCAATAGTTTAGTGTTGATTCCTTAATTTTTTTCCCCGTCTTTATGTTTTTTTTGGCAATGTAGCTTCTGTTTTAGGGTAGAGAATGCAGGAATACTGTAGAGTGAATGCATTGGTTTATGTATGGTGTGGATGTTGTAGTGTAGAATGTACAATTCCAAAAGAGTGGAGGATTACGATTACCATGAATTCAACATTAACTATTAACATTTAGCACTGTCTATACATGAATTCAACATTAATGTTTACAAAAATCTACTGGCTAGAGCCTATTAACAAGGCATTTAGGGAAATTCATATGACAACTATCCTCCTCTAAGTCTGAGCTAATTTCGAAATTTAACTCCTCCGAAGATGGGACGACATGTTTACTGCATGTGAATTCATCAAGACCGAATGAGAGCTTCTGCAGATGGAGGATGAAGTTGCTGGTTCCATTTATTGAGAGCACTTGCTGGGCGGTGACTGATTAGATGTGAGAGGAACACTGGTTGAGATTTTAGGGCTTTGGGTGGTGATGAGATTCATTTTGGGGAAATAATCTGGATAGTTTCATTTGTGTCGTGTTTGTTTATATATACGTTTTAGTGAATACTTTTTTATTTAATCTAACAACTTTCGAAAAAATCCACATCACTAGCAACTTGCTTACATGGCATGAACAACCAACATAAACATGCCACATCATCTTTTCCATCTAGATTTTTAACAGACATGGCTTCGGTGATGGATGTGTTCGCTTTTTCGAAAGTTCAGTGATGAATGATGTAGTTTTTAAAGTTCAGGGACCCTATGGAAACCTTTGATAAAGTTCAATGATTATTAGGGTAATCAACCCACCGTCTTCAAATGCCTTAGGTGATCACTTGGTTAAAAACCAAGATGATCGCTAGGGGCAACTTTCAAATTGTGAGTTTTGGCCCTCCATGCTTTATTTGCATAACGGTCCTTCGTTTTTTTATTGATGCACATTAGTCATCAAACTTTTGATTTTCTTCAATTTAACTCTTGATCGATTTTGATTTTTTCCCTTCACTTCCTGGTATACATTTGAGTCTGATGCATTTAATTGGTTTCGATTTACTCCAATTCATAAAATGTCTTTGTTTCAACTTTCAAGTCAATAAATGAATAAATACAATATGCAATGAATAAGTAGAAAACTATAAAATGACAAATTAATCGCTTAGTTTTAGAACTTAAATAAGTGCACAAAATGCACTTATCAAGAGGTTCAAAAGCTTGGAAAAATGACATACATTATCGTATGCAAAATGACAGTACGGTGCAATAGAAACAAATTATTAACAGTCAAAGACCTCTTATCTTAAAACCTGACTTGTGGGATGTTTTTAAAATCTCTGATGTCTTTTACAAGTAGGTAGAGTGGTAACTCAATCAATCCCTCTATTTGTTGAGGAGATTACATATAGAGGAGATAGAATGGCGAATGCTGTGGTCCAGAGAGTTAATTCCGATATTCATTTTCCCCATAAGAATTCATTGTTTGTTGACATTTTTCTATTGTTGATGTGAAGGTAAGAAGTAAATATGCAAAAGCTTGGATTCTACAATGTTTTAGTCGACCTCTTGATTACCTAAGTCGACACTACCATCTTTTGTGAATTCATAATGGGGAAAAAATGATGAAACTGGAGAAGGCGAGATTAAAGACAAAAAGGGATGTAAAAGTGATGACTTTCACATTACTCAATATATTATGATAGTATGATATTAATCGAATAACATCCGCATTGCAAAGTATTTACTGCTAAGGGCTCTTTTATGGCATATTCATTTTCTTTACTCGTATTTGGTGAGAGGAGGATGAAATGGAACAATCAATGTCTGTCAGCCCGGACATTGACCTGGTCGAGAGATTGGGTCAACAGTCGGAGGGTCAATACGGAGTCGACTAGGGGTCAATCCGGATATTAGTTAATATTAAAAAAAAAAAAAATATATATATATATATATATAACCCGGGTCCGGGTAGGCCGAGTTTCCCGGGTCAACCCGGGTCGTTGACCGGGTTTGACCCTACTGGGTTTTTAATGTGACCCGACCCGAATTTTTGGGCATGGTCGCGGGTTTTCGGGTGGTCGGGCCAGGCCGAGCTTGACAATATTGGGAACAATAGAATAATACGTAAGAATATCAAACCATGAACAAAAAATGAGTATGCCAAAGACTACTAATAAGAATCAATTTATGTCCGTCAGTTTCAAATTTCTAAACTAAGAAGAGAAATTAAAAGAAAAACTTAAATCCTTAAAATAAAAGGAAATAAGAGACTCAACCCCAGAAATAGATGAAATGTGTGGATGAAAATACGTGATTACTATTGATTGTTGATTTTAATTTTGCCTCTATTTGGTAAATATATATATTTTTTATATAAACAAAAAAATGTGATGTACTCAAGGTAAAATATATTACTGTAAAATAGTTTGAGAAAATATGTGTGGTTATCTTGTTAATGTTTATACAAGTTACCAAACAGAGATTTGGAGTAAAATCTAGACTATAATCTCTCTATCTCTATATTTAAAAGATTCAATCTTCAATTGTCCGTAAATTGGCCAAATTGGGGCACTGTTCATCCAATTTCTCATTGTGCGGGATATATATATTAAAGATAGAGCGTAATCTTAGCAACAACTGCTCGTAACCTTCCCCTTTTTTCTCAAATTTTTTTACTTTGCTCATTATCCATTTCATTCGATCAAACAAAATCACATTGGAAAGGATCCCGCCATGGATTCATATTCGGATATAAAATTGGAATGAATTCTGTCACAATTCAAATCGCCGTTTTCAGAATTGTATTCAAATGTGAAATTCGTGAAGATGATAATGACAGCAATAGCAATCTTCAGAATTATCGATTTTTAGAATTTCATTTGCACTCCAAAAATGGTCGATTTCAAAAAACATTTTTGGCCAAGCTGAAATCAGTATCATACTCGAGATTATGATTTGTTGTGGTTTACGATAGTCATGAGGCATATATTACGAATGAAGACATTTTCGATGTCTTCGCTTTAATATGAGATCGCAACAACATGTGTGATAATGGAGGAATGGTATCAATCCTATCGTAAGGGCTGCAACTAAAGAAATTCAAGAAGAGTCGAAATAAGCCTATGCTGAGAAATCTACTTCTGCATCAAGAATCCCTTTCCTCTACAACAATCTTTTGGAGTACCCGTAATTTTGGCTTCCTATTGGTCCACCATCAAATGTTTTCCAGTACAATGTGCATCGCTTGCTGATGTTGCCACGCCATTGCAACTTCCTCTTCATCTGAGGGATATTCTGCGTTTACATCCAGAACAAGATAACTCCACGAGTCTCAATGAGCCAGGAGCTCCCATATTTGTATACCCAATCTTAAACCTGAGCTCCATCAATTTAAAATATATCTGCTCGGATTCTGGGTGGGACTTATCTCCTACCCGAATGTACTTATTTTATTTCTTACATTGAGCCTACTGCAGGTAGGCTTCTTTTTCACATTGTTGGATTCCATTTTGACCCTAATTCTTTGTGCATCTTGCCATCTTTCGGATGTTGCAATCAATGCAATGATGTTTGAATAAAGGACATAAGCAGAGTCATCTGATGGGTTTGTTTTAAGAATATTTTCAGCAGCTTTCTTTCCCAGTTCCAACAAACTTCTCCAAATAAAGTCATTTGGTGCAATGGGCATTTCTTTGATAAATTTTTCAGCCTCAGCAAGTCTTCTAGATCATCCAAGAAGATCAACGATGCCAACACAGTGCTCTATAGAAGTCGAGACTCCAAACTCAGTGGTCATTGAAGCAAAATGTGAAAGACCTTCATCTACTGGACCCTCATGACTACACACAGATAGAAGTGAGACGAAAGTGACATGGTCGGGTTTCGCCCCTGCTCTAGCATTTCATGAAAATTTTCCCTAACCCTCTACAAGTATCCATGCCTAGCTAAGGATGATATTGCATCAACTGAAGCCACGAGGAAGAGGAAAGTATTGTGCAAACTGAAGAATCTCCATTGCCAATTGTACAATCAGTGAGATTCTAGCAAGAGCTAATGAAGAATACAAGGACCATAATATGTTTTAAATATATGTCCTTAAAGTTAAAGAAGCCTTTATATTTGAGATTATGATGTTTTATGTCCATATTCTTGGATGGATGGATAGTTTAAATCTCAGTCATGTACATACTTCATGCTTTACTTAAAAGAAGGCTATTGTTGACGATGCCTTTTTGTATTTCAGACTAGTTGGGTAGTTTACCATTATATTAAATGCAGATGGTTTCTTAAGCAAGAGGGTAATGTATGACTTTAATTTTTGACTTCATCTTAGTTTTTTTATTTATCATTATAGTTTAGCATTTTAAGATGAATCGCAGAAGTTAGTAATCTGAAGTTTGATGAAAGTTTCTGTGACATTTTGTTTGTGCCTTTTTTCATTTTATATAATGTGAAGTTATAATTTATCCACAATTAATCAATCAATGCAATTAAGATGACTTGTCTTGACCTTACTTTCAACTAAAAAAAAAAAAAAAAGATGACTTGACCTCATCTGCTAATTCAAAGTTCAAACAATTAAAATAAGTTGAATTAGAGGTGACCAAATTGTGTTCATCATACAATCTATGCATTTTTACGTGGTTCATGTCGGCACTAAGCTTTTTGGTTATTAAACTAACTTGGCTAATGTTCTTTTTTTTTTAGGGTAAAACTGCCTCGTTAAGTCATTAAGCTTTCATTGGTTTCTAGTGCGGCCATCGTTCCCCACAGAGCACCTGATGGCCATCTATCAAAGACCTGATATGTAAAGTTGGCAACCTTCTCTCAGGTACTCAATTGATATCCAATCTGCCTGATCACTTCTTTTTCATTTTGAATCCTCAATTAAATCTATAAGACATCATTATTTTGTGAATCATGTGTAAAGAAATAACACTTTGTGTTAGTAACAGAGTGTTGCTACGAAGATGGAAAACATGATTCATGAAATGGAAAATCAGGTCGTGCAATGATACTTACTGGATCTGCGAAACAACCCCGTTAGTCCCTATCCTGGATGTAAACTAAAACAAGATTCGAGATATGATGTCCACTAACGACACTTCGAGATCACTTTGAAGCAGCTGCTTTGCAACACAGTTTAGCCAAAAGCAAATTGTCACCAAATGAATAACAATCAAGATTTTTGCTTGCAGTTGAAAATTAGAATTGAGAGATCGAATGTAACTAGATTGAATGATGCTTTGTCTCAGTAGACAATTGATGGTTCAGCCTTGAATTCAATTAGATTAAAAACTAATCACTAACCACGGTTCGAGAAGACAATGAAGCATCTCTTGTCCAAGGCAATTCCACCAAGTGTATATTAAAAGTTAAAACACAATTGAAGAACATCCAATACTACTACAGGCAATTGAAAAACAAGATTTGGGTAACAGACTTAATACAAAAAATGATGCTATGTCTCGATGGCCAACTGAGTGCGGTTCAATGTTGATCAACAACAATTTTTATCTGGAATTCAATCAGGTTAAAATGTGATCATTGACCATGGTTCTAGAACACCGTGAAGCAGCTCTTACCTAAGAAGTTTCACCAAATACATGTTAAAACACAAAATGAAGAACTTCTTAGACTATTGCATGCATTTGAATCTTAGGATTTGAGTAACAGAAACATAATCGAATTGAATGATCTCTGTCTCAATGGTCAACTGAGTGCGGTCCAACATTGATTAACTCCCTAGAATTAATCAGTTTAGAATGTGATCAATAACCATGGTTAGGATCATATTTAAGTAGCTCTTATCAAACACAATATCAACAAAAGCATAACAAAAACAATTGAAGAACGTCCTAGACTATGGCAGGCTTTTGAAACTCGGGATTAGGTAACAGAAACATAATCGAATTGAATGATGCTCTGTCCCGGTAGTCGACTAGTTGCGATTCAGTGATCATCTGCATCAGCTTTTATGTTGACTTCAATCAGCAATTGCTTATTTTTGGTAGTCGAAGATGAAACTAGAATAATGTGCAACAATTTACTCAGATTTCTGCTCAGAGGTAATTTTGGATTGATATTGAGATAAGCTCAGTCAAACTAAATGCGTAATACAAAAGTAGCCGAGAAGTGCTAAATTGAATTTTGATTTGAATTTTGAAGTAGCAGTCCATTAATCCTTTGAGCAAATTCAGGGATCGTTATTATCAGAATTAGTTATTGTGGCTATATTAATTTCAATATTTTAAAATTTTAAAAAAGGTTGCAATTTTTTGTCGTGAGGTTTAATGATTTTTCCTAAAATATCTCCTTTAATCTTGAATAATAATAGTTTTAAATCTTGGATGATAGTTTTACAATATTTTCATTTCAAAATGATACTTTTCATTTTTAAGAATTGTGTATGATATTTCTCAAATAAAAGTTTCAAGGGTGAGTATCCATCAAAACCCCCCTTAAATTAATATGAAACTCTCACATAGTACATAATCACATTATTTTCGAATTACAAACCTTTTAATTGTAGCAAAAATTATAGTCATTCAAAATGATCTGCTATGATATTTTTTATTTATTTATTTTGCTTCCTTTTCTTTGTTTGATTAATTTTGAGGATACAAATAAAGTCTTAATAGCAATATCTTAATATTAAAGTGAAGTTTTCGCACAATACTTTACTACATTATTTTCGAATTACTAAACACTATTCATCCAATTTAGGCACTATTCATCCAATTAAACACTATATGCGGCAACAATTGAATGCACTATTATTCGTCCAATTGCATTAAACACTATTCATCTAATTAAATTCAGGCACTATTCATCCAATTATACACTATGTGGGTAACAATTGAATTTAATGTACTATTCGATCATTTGTCCAAAGACTACCTTGAACATCTTTCTGGAGATCTTCTCATGTTTCTATTTTTATCGTTTTGTGTTATTTTTTTTTTTCGTTATGTTAATTATGATAGTTCAAATAAAGTCATAATAACAATATCTTAGTATTGATGTGAAGCTTTCACAAAATATTTTGTTATATTATTTTCGAATTACTAAACTGTAGCAAAAAAAATTAGTCATTTAAAATAATCAATTAGCTATGTATTTCATCTTTCATTAATTTTTTATTTACTTTCATTTTTGGTTTGTCCCAAATTCTAGGTTACTTTCTTTATTGAGATAATATTAATATTTTAATTTGTTCTAAACTTCTCTGATAGGAAAATACTGACAATATGTGTGCAATGCACGCATCAAAACTAGTCCATAATAAAAAGTAAAAACAATGACTCAAATTTAAAAAAGAAGATTAAAAATATGATGCAGGTAAAACGCCCACCGTGGGGCTCGAACCCACGACCACAAGGTTAAGAGCCTTGCGCTCTACCAACTGAGCTAGACGGGCTTGTCGATTTTACTAGTTAAAAATCGTTCAGTACCGACTTCGAAACAGCGGATCCCCTCTGTATTGCAGCTCAAGCAATCTGACTATTTTCTATCACATTCTCTCCAAATACTTTTCAGGTTCACAATTACTCTGCTAGAAGCCCACGAAAATCAGGTAAAATTAAGATTTTATTTGAAATTACTATTAGACCAGGATTATACTCAATCCGAGACTTCACAATTTTTCATAATCTGCTCTATTTCTAGGTCTTGTGTTAATATGCGGCGAGGTATAAACTAATTTGCTGCTATTGTGGCGTTAAAATGAATGAATTGTTAATTTAGACTTTATTGATTAATTTTCACTTGAAAAAGGTTACAATGATGAAGATTGACTTTAGCCGACTTGACTCCTCGGCCCCGCTTTGCGGAATCAAAGAGCACGACGAGATCTCGAAGCATCCTTCGTTTGAACTTCCTGTTACCAGTAATGTGAGTCCTGATTAATTATTTTCTGTTTGGTTAAAAGCAAGTCCCTTGCTGGGAATTTTCTTTTGTTAATTTTTTTGTTATATATTTATCCTTTCGTTTTGGGCTTGTTAGTTTGATGGATTTCAGAAAGATGCTGTCCAAATGGTGAAGCCAGCAAAGGGAACTACTACCCTAGCTTTTATATTCAAAGAAGGTGTTATGGTTGCTGCTGATTCACGTGCTAGCATGGGAGGATATATATGTGAGACTTCTTGACTAATAAGTACTTGGTTTTGGCATGTAAATAATGCGAAGCTGTATTTTCGATCTTGAGGGTACTTTACTTGTTTCTGAATCAGTTTTTGACATGGCAACTATAAGGTTTTAACATGTAATCATAATTCCTGGCCTGGAAGTACATGGGGGGTTTAACTTGTAATCTTAAGTTAGCTACATGGTTGTGCTCTATGCTCATGGACATGCTAGCTTGTCGAGTCACTACCCTTACATATGAAGTTTGAATCATCAGGCGATCACTTTAAATTTTTCCTCTTCCTGTCAAAAAATACTTTTAGGATGGCCGGAACCTAATGATCAAATCAATGTAGCACTTGCAAATGGTTTAATGAGAGGAGGCCCTGTTCCATGGGCCTCAGGGAGTGAATTTTATTTAGATCACAAGAGTCTGGTGTAGCCGTAGTTACATATTCCCTTCCTTTTCAACAATGTAAAATTAGTGCAAAAAGTACTTATTGACTTATTGTTTGAGTGTGCTGCAAGTGTGTGTGTGTGTGTGCCGTAGTCTTTTGGATAGAAGCAAACACAGAAAATTCTGCCAAACATTTTTTTTTTTTACGAACTGAGAACTAATTTGGAATTTTCATGGTAAGCAGAGGCACTTGACAGTTCTTCTATTTAGTGAGGGACTCTACTTTCATATCCTGAGCAATGCATTCATTTTACAAACTGAGAACTAATTTGGAATTTTCATAGTAAGCAGAGGTACTTGACAGTTCTTCTATTTAGCGAGGGACTCTACTTTCATATCCTGAGCAATGCATCCATTTTTCATGGAGAATCCTGAAATTTTTTTACTTTGACCATTTTCTTCAGATATGTTTGATTTTTGACAGACCCCCGTAATATTTTTTGTCCATTTCTGAGTCATGATCCATAGATGTTCTGAAACTGTTTGCTGGACTAGAATGCTTTTGCTATCTATGCAACACTCATAGTCTGACAGTGTATATTTTATATGTTTCTTATTCTTATTCTTATCTGTATTTTATTTTTTTTATGCTTTGGGGGGTTGCAAATTGATACTCGCTCATATTTTGGATCTGAGATTGACATTCATCAATTTCTTATGTTACATTAAAGCATATCTATACTATATTTTATAATGAAAAAGTTCCCGCCAAAAGCCTTTTTTTTTTTTTTTTTTTTTTTGGTATTTTGGTTAACTGTATACTCGGAAAGTAACATTAATGGTTTCAGCGGGCTGACACCATTTTTAAATTTAATTTTTTTTTTTTTTTTTTTTTTTAAAGTCTGTTTGGCAAATATGTTTAAAACTAAGATTTTTAACACAATTTCTCAAATCACTTTTTCACCAAACATTTTCTCTCTTCACTTTTTAACCACACATTTTACCTAAAAAATATAAAAAAATCATGTTTTTAAAAACAAAACTTTTAACAAATAGTCTTAACTTTTTTTCTCTTGCTATGTATGTTTTTGTAATTTGGTCTTTTGTAATTTATCATTCTTATCTTCTATTTTATCATAATAATTTTTAACACGTACAAGTATTAAATTTCAATCACTCATTCTATAAAAATTTTACAAATCACATTATTTGAAATAGTAAATTTCTCAGAATTTAAGGTTAAAAGTAGAGAATTTTTTTTAGTTTGTATGTAGATTATTTTATTAGTAAAATGTGGCAAAAAATGAGTTTTGAAAAAAAAAAGTAATGTTTTGAATAAGTGTAGATAAAATGTGTGATTAAAAAGTGGAGAGAAAATGTGTGTGATTAAAAAGTAATTTAAGAAATCATGTTGTTTATAAATTGATTATAAAATGTAATAATTGCATTAAAAAACATAAACTTATATTTATCTAATTTATGCAATGTCTATTTCATCTTGATATTCATTATTCAAAATATCATTTATCACACATTCTACAAAAAATTTACAAACCATGTTATTTGAAATGACGGATATTAAACATGGGGCTAATAATAACATGACACATTATTTCAAATAATGAGGTTTGAAATAGTAAATTTTTTCAGAATGTAAGGTTAAAAGTAAATAATTTTTTTTTAGTTTATTTGTAGATTATTTTATTGGTAAAATGTGGCAAAAAAATGAGTTTTGAAAAAAATTATGTTTTGAATAAGTGGTGAGAAAATGTGTGTGGTTAAAAAGTAGTCTAAAAAATTATGTTGTTTATAAATTGTAATAATTGCATTAAAATACATAAGCTTATATGTATACTAACTATTTTTTTTAAACTTTGCATAGCACACGTGTGCTCATTAATTGCTTGGAAAGCAATTTGTGTCAGCTATTTTTTTTGCCTTATTATTTCATTTCATTTATTTTTCTTTTTAACTTTTTCGTCTTGCTATGTATATTTTTGTAATTTGGTCTTTTGTAACGTGACATTCTTATCATTTATTTTGTCATAATAATTTTTAATACACATATAAGTATTAAGTTTCTATCACACATTTTACAAAAATTTTACAAATCACATTATTTAAAGTAACGGGTCTCAAACATGGGGCTAATAATAACATGACACATTATTTTAAATAATGAGGTTTGATATTTAAATTTTTCAGAATGTAAGCATCTGTTTGGCAAAGGTTAAAGTAGAGATTTTTTTTTTTTAGATTATTTTATTGGTAAAATGTGACAGAAAATGAGTTTTAAAAAAAAAAAAAAAAATGATGTTTTCAATAAGTGTAGAGAAAACGTGTGATTAAAAGCTGGGAGAAAATGTGTGTGATTAAAAAGTAATTTGAGAAATGATGTTGTTTATAAATTGTAATAATTGCATTAAAAAACATAAGCTTTTATTTATCTAATTTATGCAATGTGTATTTCATTTTGATATTCATTATTCAAAGTATCATTTACCACACATTTTGCCTCTGTTTGATACCCATTAAATTTTAATACATTTTTCTCTCTCTTACTTTTAACCACACATTCTCCAATAAAATAATATTATACTTTTATTTTAAACCATACATTCTCCCAAAAATCACTATTCAAAAATACATTTTTCCAAATAATTTGATTATAATTGGGGCTCTACAAAAATTTTACAAACCACATTATTTGAAATGACGGGTCTCAAATAAGGAGCTAATAATAACACGACACATTATTTCAAATAATGAGGTTTGAAATAGTAATTTTTTTCAGAATGTAAGTTTAAAAGTAGAGAATTTTTTTAATTTATTTGTTAATTATTTTATTGGTAAAATGTGGCAGAAAATGAGTTTTAAAAAAAAATGATATTTATAAATTGTAATGATTGTATTAAAAAAGGGAAACTTATATTTATCTAATTTATGCAATGTCTATTTCATCTTGGTATTCATTATTCAAAATATCATTTAAAAAAAAAAAATTTCTGTTCATTTTACACTAATAAAATAATTTACACACAAACTAAAAAGAATTGTCTACTTTTAACCTTACATTCTGGAAAAAAATTACTATTACACGCCTAATTATTTGAAATAATGTATCATGTTATTATTAGCCTCTATTCCGTCATTTCAAATAATGTGATTTGTAACATTTTTGGAGAACGTAAAGTTAAAAAGTAGAATTTTCTGAATTTATGTAGATTAGAAATAATGATGACAACATTACAGAAAGACCAAATTACAAAAATATACAAAAGAAATGAAAAAAATAAAAATAAATAAAGAATAGGCAAAAAAAAAAATAAAAAATAAAAATGGCATCAGTTGCTTTTCAGCGGCTGACACCATGCAATTATGAGAACAAGATTATATATCAATCTATTATAAAAAATAAAAATGGCATCAGTTGCTTTTCAGCGGCTGACACCATGCAATTATGAGAACAAGATTATATATCAATCTATTATATATATTGAGATTAATGTAGTATTGAATCCGTGTGTGTATATATATATATTGAGTAATTACCTGTTTTTATGCTATGGAAAGCGAATAATTGTTCGGTTAAACTTTCTATATAAATTTATTATTTTTATATTTGTAAATTTATTACTGTGGATTTTTTTTTTTTTTTTTTAGAAATTATATGTGAATACTATGGTTAATAATGAATTATATTTTTTAATTATTCTTAATTTTAATAGTTGCATAAATGTTATATGGCATACGATTTTCAGTATAATTTTTTAATTCCAACATTGCATGTTGTCATATGATAATAATTGCTAGATTTAAGTAATTATTATTTTTGACTATTTGATTTTATAATTAAAAAAATATAATTTTATTGGTTAAATACAAATATTCGTTAGTTTAAGTTAAGCACGCATTTATAATTATTGTTATTGATATTTTTGAATGAAAGTTGGAAAAACTTAAATTCTAGAGGAGAATGCAGAATCGTGAGAAATATATTGATGTCTTTCACAAAATTAATATTGTACCATAATATTACATTACATCAAACATGATATATCATTAAATAAACTACTTAATTTGTATTTTCTTTGAAATTAATAATAGCTCATAAAAATTATTAAAATTAACAGTCATGTGAATATATAAACTTGAATATATAAATTAACTTACTATTCAAAGAAGTTATTATAATTTGAATTAGTTATATTATTTATTAAAATTTAATAGTTATTGTGATATAATTAGGGATGTCAACGAGCTAAGTCGAAGATCAAGGCTCGAGCTTTTTTCGAGCTGAGCCAAGCCAAGTCCCGAACTTTTAATTTTTTTTAATTTTTATAGCAAAAATTCATAAAATTTTTATTGAAAATGTATATATATAGCAAGTTGAGCCGAGCTCGTGGTCGAAATTCATTGCTCAAGCTTCTATCGAGCTTTTTTTAGCGGGCATTTTTTGGCTTGAGCCGAGCTAAAGCCCCTCTAAAAAAAAAAGCTTGGCTCGAGCTTTGACTCGAAATCTCTAGCCACGAGCCGAGCTTAGCCCGATCTTTTTCCTAGCCGACGAGCCGTTTTGCCTTTCCTAGATATAATATTATTTTCATGCATTTTAAATTTGTGTTAATTATGTATAAGCATTAATGTTTTACAAATACTTATCGAAATTGATATTTTTAAATAATTTTCGTGCATCGCACGGGAAAAATGCTAGTGCTTACTAAAAATAGTTAAGCTGTTATGCTATGCTCCTTCAGTGATTCAGTAATATGATTTTATGACATAATCAGGGACGTAGCTAGGAATTTAATCTTGCGGGGGTGAAAATACCGGGGGTTGAGGGACTAAGAGGATTCGAAACGACAATTTTGAGTACCAAAATAGACAAGTTAATTTTGTAATGATGTTGTTAAGTGATAGGATCTTTTTGCTTAGAAATCCTCCCTCGATCTGCTCTATATAAGGAAATATAAGGAAGTCATATCAGGAATGTTTATGTGTCTTGAAGTACAAAATGACTTCACATTGTTCAATAATTCATCCCATCCATCTTCTCTGTAGTTTTGAAGTTGAGTTTTCGTTGGCGGAGTAACCGGACTCGCGGCGTTGGCAGTGGCGGAGCTGCGGAGAGAAGTTGATTTGAGGAAGAATGAGTCCAAGGGTTCTGAGTTGTGAGGACTGAGGTGTGTAGTCTGATTAGGCGTTACAAGATTAGGTGGGTTGGGTATATTTTTGGGTAATTAATTTGGGTCATTTGCTTTTGTATTGAATTTAGGCTATTTATTTATTTAAGTAACTATTAGATTTTTTTGTTCAGGTTTAAGATTTTTGTATGATTAAATTTTAAAGTGTAAGTTATTGGGTCAATATTTATTAATGGAAACAAAAATAAAAAAATTCAAAATTTTGCGGGGGCGAAATTGAAAAATATATTACAAATTAACTAGAAATGGTGGACTAGCGGACAATGTTTGGGGGGGGGGGGGGGGGGATCGCCCCCCCTTCCCCCCTCTATCTCCGTCCCTGGACATAATTTTTTGCATTTTAAATATTATAATATTTCTTTTCCAAATTCGTATTTGATTGGGTCTACATCTCCATGTTAATTATGTCAGCATCACAATCTGTGAAGAAAATCATTGAAATTAATCCCTACATGCTTGGCACAATGGCTGGAGGAGCTGCTGACTGCCAGTTCTGGCACAGAAATCTGGGTATTAAGGTATTTTAATTGAGTTTGCCTCTAATCATGATTTAGTTTCTTTTATCATTGTCATTCTCAACGAGGAAGCTAGATGGTCAATTTGTGCATTTTGTAGATTAATGCATTATGCTTAATTGGGTGGTTTATCCATCTAGCATTGGTAACTGTGACATTTTAAATCTTCTTAAATAATAGATTTGCTAGAAAGCTGTAAATCTTGCTTTTCACTGTTTCAAGTTTCTGAATAATGTATTATGGTTTTCATATTTAATAATTAACAAAAAGAATGAAAAGGAAACAAGCTAAAATGGCGCAGAAATTGATGTAAAAAAATGATTCTGGAAGAAAGACAGGAGGTTCTAGCTTGATCCCTTCCCAGTCATCTTAAAATTCAGCTTGTCGAATGATTTAACTTATCAGATGGAAAGGTTGTTTCATATTTTTGTGCCTAATTTTTCTAGTGCAATACCCGATATGCTGCATATTTGGGTTGATTGATTTCTAATAAAACAAGAGGCTGATTTTATCCATAAACTCTTAGATAATATTCTGATTCTGGCAAATGAAAACTGATAATAAATCAAGTGTGGATATGAAGAATCATTGAGCTTCTCGTCCATTTCATTCTCTTTTGGACCTTCTTGTCAATAAAATAATTTTCCCAGCTTATTTCGTGTGAATGTTATAGGCATATCGTGCTTCAAATTTAAGTCAAGAGAGAAAAGCAAGGATGAGATTCCCATTTGTACACACACACACACACACAGAGAGAGAGAGAGAGAGAGAGAGAGAGAGAGAGAGAGAGAGAGAGAGAGAGAGAGAGAGAGAGAGAGAGAGAGAGAGAGGGGTTATGACGCTCTGATTCTGGTTGTTGTAATAATTGGTTATGGCACTTTCTTTCTAAATCTCAATCTCATCCAGAAAAGGAAGGATAACAACAGAATGAATGGGGAAATGCGATGCACTTTTAATTCCTGAGCAAGAATCAGTTAATTTTTTTTTTTTTTTTTAAAACTCTTCATTGACTGATCATTTTATTGCATCTGTGAAACTTTGGATGTCCATGAAAATGCAATGCATAATTAGGACAGAAATATGTGAACCAATTGTCTACAACATATGGTTGCTACTTGCTAGAAAGTTTACCAGCTGATGTAATTTAGATGCCATTTGGTGGCATGTTATATGTTTTCTATAATTGCTTGGGGTGTCAACACACCCCTTGAGATACTATTCATAAGTTTGTGATTCCAATTTGAACAACTACGGTTGAATATAAATATATTATCTTTTTGTTATGCTGTATTAATACAGGAATAATTATTATATTCATTTTGCTACAAGAATGCTAATTGATGGTTATTCGGCATACTTCAGTGTCGATTGCATGAGCTGGCAAATAAGAGAAGAATATCCGTAACTGGAGCTTCAAAGTTGCTGGCTAACATTCTCTATTCTTATAGGGGAATGGGTTTGTCTGTTGGAACTATGATAGCTGGCTGGGATGAGAAGGTAATGAGTGAAATATATTAATATAGCATGCCATTGATCTGCATCCTTTGGATGCTTGTAATGAATGCTTTTGCAATTTGGTGTAGGGTCCTGGCCTGTATTATGTGGACAGTGAAGGAGGAAGGCTGAAAGGAACTAGATTCTCTGTTGGATCTGGTTCACCATATGCTTATGGTGTTTTAGATAGTGGGTGAGTTATTCATATCCCCGTTGTGAATGTTTCACATTTTTCTTTTAAATTGCGGTACATTCAATATGATGATATGAAACAAGAATCAGAATTGCTGCAATGTTTCCTTGAACCAGTTTATATATATATATATAGTACTAATAATATCTATGCATCACACTTGCTTGTTTCCTGTGATTCAAATAAACGATATACGTTGAGACTCTTGCAGATGAATTTTTTCACAACTTATATTTATTAGTACTTTCCACTTCTGCATTCACTCTTCAGCTTTAATCTAATGAAATTGCTATAGTGGAACCTTAATGTTGTTTTGTGTTGTAATTTTCTAGCTACTGTTACGATATGTCTGTTGAAGAAGCTGCAGAGTTGGCTAGACGGGCTATTTATCACGCAACATTCCGTGATGGAGCTAGCGGTGGCGTTGCCAGCGGTAATGTACTTGTCCCCTTCATCTCCTTGTTCTCTCCCTCGTATTTCTGTGTGCATGCTGGTTCAATCATGACCTGGGTTTTATTGCAGTTTATCACGTTGGACCAAATGGATGGACAAAGCTATCAGGCGACGATGTTGGAGAACTTCACTACAAATACTATCCAGTAGAAGCAGAAGTTGCAGAACAGGAGATGGCTGAATCTTCAGTGGCCTGAGAGAGAACGAGTGAAAATAAATAGAATATTTGCTAATTGCTACTGTGTGCTTCTGAATTACATTTAACGCATAAGACGTGCTCAAACTTGTTCTGCTTGTAGTATTTTGATTTACAAACAAGTTCTGTCATTCTTGATGCAGTTCAATTCTTGGCTCTCCTTTCCCCTTCAAATCGTGCCACCAACTTTTCTTCATTTATGGGTGCTTTGTTGTGTGTTTCTCCAGTGATTTTCTTTGTTCACGACGTGAATTTAAATTACGAATGCACACTTTTCTGATTATGAGTTGCCTGATTTCTTTGATTGTTGCTGATATAATCCATGATCTCCCTTTCAATTATCAAAAGAATTGCATTTCATAATCATGGTAGAAGAATGTGCTCAAGTGACTTTGCTTTGTAGCTAATTCAAGGCTATTCACTTTTGTGAAACTACCGAGAAAGGAAATGGACCCCTGCCCCCACCCTTTCCATGATACAGATGCTGAAAAAACTAGATGAGAGTTGTCAATAAAATTTATCTTTACAATGAAGCAAATGCTTTTTTCTTCTTGTTTTTTCATTATACCATCCTTTTGTCTAGGAATATTGTGCTTGACAAGGAATTTATCATTTTGCATAAATTTAATGGCATTGTTGTTACTCAGTTTCTTGGATCATTAGGGGATGAACTTGGGAACATAAATAGACTACTGCCATATCCCCACATGCAACTGGACAGATCACATAAGTTATAATAATTTTTATCCCATTATCCAATTGTTTTATTCTACTTGATGAATAATATATAGACAATCAAACACACTTTTGTTTGCTTCTAAGCATGTTTTCATGATTGGGATTTGAGTATTATTCTATAGGACAGAAAAAAAAAAGTCAATTAAGAGGGAAAATAAGTACTTATACATTATTTATTTATTTATTTATTTTAGTACAAGTGGAAGAATTGGACAAATTATGGTTTTTTTTTTTTTTTAAATAATTCGAGTGTTCAAGTTTCACCCAACTAATCCTGATGGAGGATGATTTTACCTCTTAATTCGCCTTCCAGGTAAATTCAAAAGTAGATACAATCTATGCACACTTGAAGTACACATTTGTACAATAATTCTCCTTTTCATGAACTCTCATTTACATCGTGCAGATGGACCCCTGAAGAAGTGATATTGTGCATCACGACCTTGTCTCTATGTAAGCAATAGCCTTCCAGTATTTAAATGTTGCTTTCCAAAAATAAAGATTCCAATATACGATCCTCTAATTTCAACTCTTCATACTTTACTGCTGACCATGTCCTTGGGGGCAATAAATTATGTTCTTTTCGTTTTAGCCTAAGAAGATGTTTTGTTTACTTGGATGAGATGCTAAGGTTTAATGATTAGTGATTTATCCTTTCTCCTCGTCAAGGTTGACAATAATATCACGAACCCGATATTTGATGGAGATCTGACATAAATGAACGGAAATTACCCGACTAAATGAGTTTGTGGGTAGGGTATGGAAGTAAATTTTAAAACCAGACATGGGTATGGGTTGGATGTGGGTTTTACTACAATACTCATACCCGACCCGCATACCCATTAATTTTCTTAAAGAATTATTATAGAATTTAAAATAAAAGTGATTGTTTAAAAAAAATAAAAAATAAAACTCAAATATCTATTGACATTGTTCACGTTTAAACCTTAATATGTTTAAACTATTGACTTTATTAACGTCTAAAAAAATTGTTCAAATTTGCTTGTATAGTTTCAACATAAAACAAGCTTTCTTCAACTCAAATTCAAGTGAAGTTCAACATTTAACTGATTCAAGTTAATTCGGAGCACCTATAACTTATTTGTAACCTAAAAAAATAATAAAATAAATAAATAATTAGTAATGAGTTTTAAATGGGTATAGAAGCAAATCCGCCTCGACCTGCACCCGACCCGCAATTCTTAAATGGGTAGGGTATGAATGTTGTAAATATTTAGTGGGTAGGATATGAGTTTGGCAAATCCGACCCATACTCGACCCATTGCCATCACTACTCCTCATATGCCAATATATTCATCCACCTACCCCGTTGGTCATCCAAAAGATTTTGTGCTGTATTATACTTATACCCGTGCGTATCTGATATATTATACAAAAAAAAAAAAAAAAAAAAATGTAATTTTAGATTTTTCTCTCGTTAATAATGTCGAAGTCTGCTTAATTCATTTTACACAACACATTACTTTAGGAACCCTAATAAAATGAATATAGCATTAATACTTTACACAATTCAAGGTCCTGGGATCTGTGTCTTGAATATACACGTTATGAAAATGTTTCTACTCAATGATAAAAAGAATATATTGATCCAGGTTAGGTAGCCCAATAACCCTTTGGATAAAGCTACTTTGGTCGAAAAACCTGATTGAAAAATTATGGACTGTTAATTTTAAAGTTGATGTGATGAATAAATAAATAAATTGCTGTCATATGTGTTAGGTGTAAAAATTCATGTAAAATTTTACGTTCTTATAGCATTATTGATAACCCTTTTTATTTTCAAGCATTTACTCTCGATGGATCACACCTTGATCCTGAGCCATGTTTATCATCCATTTCTTGAAATCAATAGTTGTAGCATTATAAGATTCATATACCTTCAAAAATGCTTATTTGAAAAATGCTTTGATACAAGAAAGTGATCGTTGAGAAGGCCACAACAAAATATAAAAACTAAACGTTTTATACAAAATAAAGAAAATACACAGCATAAAACTAAACAAAATGGCATGGATTTGCTTGTGAAAAAAGAGAAGAAAGACAACTTTATGGCTATAAATTTTTATACGCAAATCTTAGCCTCTATTTGGTCCTTATTTTTAAAATTCATTTTCAATTGTACATTTTATGAAATTCACAATTTTTATCAAACTTTTAATTATGCATTTAATTAATTTTTATAAAAGTTTAATTAAAAACCATACTAAGTTCAAAATTAGAGTAAAGAAAAAGATGTAATTTACACTGTGTATATCACAATCACCGTTTCTTTGCTTTTCTTCTACTCCCAACACCCCACCCCAGTCCTACTGTTACTGTAAGAGTGGCTGTGGAGCCCGGTAATTAGAACCCGTCCTCTTACTCCAGTCTTTTTCTCATAAATTCCTCAACTTCTCCCTGGCCAAACCCCACCACCACCACCACCACCACCAATGAATACAGTATGAAAAATTACAAAGCAAAACAGCCTTTTCAATCCCTTTTTGTATTTTGATTTGTACTGTGTTTTTTGTACCATGATGTTCTTGCAAAGGTTGGGTTTTTTTACCATTGTTGTTTTATTGAATTTTGACGGAGACACAAGATTTGGAGCTTGTTTGACTTCCGATGGTCTGTCCTTACTTTCCTTGAAGTCCGCCGTGGATGCGGCCGCCACGGCCTTTTCCGACTGGGATGAGAACGATGCAACGCCATGCCACTGGAGCGGAATTTCATGCATGAACGTCTCTGGCTCGGCGGACCCGCGTGTTGTAGTCATATCCGCTGCCGGTAAGAATCTCAGGGGATATATTCCGTCGGAGCTTGGCAGCTTGATTTATCTCCGGCGTCTTAATTTGCACGATAACAACTTTTATGGCTCCATTCCCGATCAATTGTTCAATGCTTCATCATTGCATAGCATCTTTCTCTACGGTAATAATCTCAGTGGTTCTCTACCCCCCTCTATGTGTAACCTTCCTCGCCTCCAAAATCTTGATCTTTCTAGAAATTCCATATCCGGGCCACTCCCCAAGTTTTTGAGGAACTGTCGGCAGTTGCAAAGGCTTTTTCTTGCCGGAAATGTTTTTTCCGGCGAAATGCCAATGGGAATCTTCCCTGAACTTGCCAATTTGGAGCAGCTTGATCTCTCAGCAAACAAATTTAATGGTTCAATCCCAGTAGATATAGGAGAATTAAAGTCACTTTCGGGGACTTTAAATTTGTCGTTCAATCATTTTTCTGGGAAAATTCCAAAAACATTAGGTGATTTGCCACTTACTGTTAGTTTTGATCTTAGGAGTAATAATTTAACCGGTAAAATTCCGCAAGCAGGGTCGTTCGCGAATCAGGGTCCTACGGCATTTTTGAATAATCCGATGTTGTGTGGATTTCCATTACCAAGGGCTTGTAAAAATAATTCAGAAAATACACCTGGGATTCAGAGTGGTTCTCGCGAAAATGGGGGTATTATTGAGAGTAAGGGGTTAAATCCGGGTTTTATCATATTGATAGCTGGGTCTGATGCTATTGGAGTGGCATTCGTAGGATTAGTGATTGTTTACGTGTATTGGAAGAGAAATGATTCTGATGGGTGTAGTTGTACTGGGAAAGGGAAGCTTGGGGGAAAAAAGAAGACGGGATTGTGTATTTTTCCTTGCATTAGTGGTTTCCCAAGCAACGACTCGGAAGTGGAGTCGGAAAAGGGTGGTGGTGGGATGAGTAGTGGGGAGGGAGATCTTGTGGCTATTGATAAGGGGTTCAATTTTGAGTTAGACGAGTTGTTGAGGGCATCGGCCTATGTGTTAGGTAAGAGTGGGCTGGGGATTGTATATAAGGTTGTGCTCGGAAATGGAGTGCCTGTGGCCGTGAGGAGATTGGGAGAAGGCGGGGAACAGAGGTATAAGGAGTTTGTGGCGGAGGTTCAGGCAATCGGGAGGGTAAACCATCCGAATGTTGTGAAGTTGAGAGCTTATTACTGGGCACCTGACGAAAAACTTCTCATTAGCGATTTTATTTTCAATGGCAACTTGACTTCTGCTCTTCGCGGTATGTTATTATTTATGTTTCACTTTTCTCGTTAAACTTTGTTGTAAGAACTTTGTAGGGGAGAAAACAATAGGTGGAATTCCGTGTATAAAATATTTGATTGAAAAGTGATTTGTGGAAACACGTGTGATTAAAAAATGATTTGAAAAAATGTTTTATTTATAAATAAGTTAACCTTAAAAGTTGGTGATTTACTTGTAAAATGATCATGCGATAGGTTATACTTTGACCTTGGTCATTTGGATATTCAAGACACCATTGTCTGAATACTTGTTCATTAGCCCTTCTCCTAATTTTTCCGGAAGAAAAAGAAGCTAAAATATTGTTTATCGTATTGTTCAATTCTATCCATCGATATCAACGTATATTTTCCGTTATTTTTACTTTTATGTTGGACTGATGAGGTTCACTTTTATAGGGAAAAATGGTCAGCCGTCATCCAGCTTAACATGGTTAACCAGGCTGAAAATTGCTAAAGGCATAGCACGGGGCTTGGCCTACCTACAGGAATGTAGCCCAAGAAAATTTGTCCATGGAGACATAAAACCGTCAAACATTCTCCTCGACAATGAATTCCACCCGTACATTTCTGATTTTGGCCTCAACCGGCTGATTACCATCACGGGAAACAACCCTTCCTCCTCCGGGGGCTTTATTGGTGGTGCACTTCCATATCTAAAACCAACCCAACCGGAGAAAACAAACAATTATTGGGCACCAGAAGCTCGAGTCACCGGTAGCCGACCTACTCAAAAATGGGACGTCTACTCATTCGGGGTCGTCTTGATCGAGATGCTGACAGGTAAATCTCCCGAGTTTTCGTCCCCAACCACCTCAACCTCTGCTGAGCTCCCTGATCTCGTAAGGTGGGTTAGGAAGGGATTCGACGAGGGAAGTCCGTTGTCTGATATGGTAGACCCTACGTTGCTTCAAGAAGTACGCGTCAAGAAGGAAGTGCTGGCTGTATTTCACATAGCCCTTGCATGCACAGAAGGAGAGCCCGAGGTTCGACCGAGGATGAAAACTGTTTCTGAAAATCTTGACAAGGTTGGATTATGAGAAATCGGCACAATTATTATTGAGCTTATTTTGGGATTGCCGAATCTTTTAGAAGTGAGCAAAACTCGTCTGCAGTTTGGTGTGTTTGTCCTACTAATAATACCTAAATGTTTGAACATTCTTTTCACCAAATTTATCTAGTTTTTTAGGCTATTGAATAGAAATTTAGTTCATACTTTTGTAATTTATGTACTTTCTGTCTCTGAAATCTGCATCTTCTCTACATTAATTTGCAGTATTTAATCTTCCTTTTTATTTTTTTTCCTTTCAAATATAAGTTCTCACAGGCTAGTTCGCACGATCTGTAAGTCTCAATAGTCGAGCTCAGCACAAGCTAAGGCATGCGTGTGCTTTTCACGTATCGAGTTACTCGTTTGGCACATTTCTTACCCCCTCGACTTTATACTTTGACATCTTCTCGTGTATCTTAAAACAATTTGAAAGAAGGCTTTTGGTAACTAAAATAAACCGATTTATAAATCAGTTTATAAACTACAAAATTTTACAAATTGTTTTTTAACCACACGTTTTATCTCTCAAATTTTCAATTATTACTTTTTACCTCGAAATTATAAATAAATCAGTAACCAAACAGTATTACCAAACAAAGGCTATTGAAAGTGTTACGACCACACCTAAGTAAGCTTGACACGTCATTCGTGGGACCCATTGATTGACAGCTGTGCTAGGAACTCTGCCAATTACGACGTTACCGAGGTGAAATATTAACCGAGCTCCAGAGGTTGAACTACTTGCTCCGAACTGGTATTGTCCGAAGTATATGCCCCAGTGTCAAGGACCGCAGCTATCACTTAGCCCCTTGACTCACTCGCGGCCTGCAGTTAGCCCAACTTCGACCGCACTCTGTAAATATTATGTAAATTATTGTAATTCCATTTTAATTGTAAAAGTTTATTATGATTCTTCAGCCCTTTTAACGTCTACTGCTGTAACTTAGGTTTTTTCTCCGAAGTCTATTATAGGGGGTATAAGATTTTAAGACTTTCAAGCTTTCTGGTGTTCCCCCTGCACCAATCTTTGTAATTTACTGCTTTCAGCAATTGATGTAATTTACTGCTTTCAAAAATCAATGAACAATGATGTTTCAATGCAATCAAGTCTTCTCTTGTAAAGTTTTCTTTTATTTGTAATCAAATTCAACTTTCGTTCCGAAGTAAGTGAGAAAAGGCGGAAGGTAGTCTAGCGGAGCAGACTACTGCCGCACGGTGCCCCTTTCTGTGCTAAGAGGAAAGACGCCCCGTGAAAGTTGGTATCAGAGCCTTGGCTCTCGTCCCTCGATAAGAAAGCAATGGATCCGAAGGCTTCGGATGCGAGTGCATCACAGATCACCGATATGACTGATGCTAAGAAGAGTACTAAACAGCGCGTGGATGCGCTTGATGGGCAAACCACAAGGTTATGCTATGCTGTGGAAAACCTGGAGGAAAAGGTTGAAATGGCGAAATCGTATATTCGAGATATACACATCCAACTGGATGAAAGCCGAGCGGCTTGCACAGCAATGACTGAAGCTGTTGCGATCATTTGTGGTCTGCAGGAAGAGATGGAAACGATGAGAGTTCAGCTACGAATTCTCCAACGTGCGGTGGGCAATGGGCAAGCTCCCGCACAAGAAGAGTATGCACCTAGGGTCAGAATCCCCGAACCGTGCACCTTTGGTGGGGCATGTGATGCAAAGGAAGTTGACAACTTCCTGTTTGACATGGAACAATACTTTCTTGCTGCTGGCATCAGAGATAAAGCTAGAAAGGTGACTACAGCTACAATGTATCTGGGTGGAGATGCAAAGTTGTGGTGGCGGTCGAAATATGTTGATATTCAGGCCAATCGAGTCACGATAGACTCTTGGGAGTTTCTGAAGGAAGCAATTCGAAACCAGTTCTTCCCAGAGAACGTGGAATATGAAGCCCGTCGGGCATTGCGGGAACTGAAACATACGGGCTCCATCAGAGAATACGTGAAAGCCTTTTCTGGACATATGCTGAATATTCGAGATATGTCGGAAAAGGACAAACTCTTCACCTTCATGGAAGGCTTAAAACAGTGGACTCGCAATGAACTCCAGAGGCAGAAAGTTACAGATTTGAGCACGGCAATGGGAGCTGCCGAATGCCTGATGGACTATCAAACTGAGTCTAAGAAGGATCGACCACACTCTGGTGGTCAATCGAATGCTGGAGGAAACAAACAGTTCAGGACTGGCTCGAGTTCTAATGGGGGAGAACGGAATTCCACCCAGAGAGGAGGTGGCTATCAAGGTTCTCGTCAGAACAACTTCCAGGGTTATCATCAAGGTAGTCGTCAAGGCAACTATCAGGGTAGTAACCAAGGTAATTGGAGTAAAGGAAAAGCTGTGGAGGGTAGATCTGATACCGCTCCTAAGATTTCATGCTTCTTGTGCGAACAACCTCTAGAGTGTCTGAATGTCTACAGAAGCGAATGGTGAATGCCTATTGCCAACTAGCCAGTGGGGTATCAACGTCTAAGCAAGATGCTCCTCCTGCTAGTAATAATGGCGAGACCGATTCGGAAGAGGACGAAGAGGTGGTTGGTGCATTTTCCCATCGATGCAATGCAATCTCAAGTTGGACCACGGAAAAAGGAAAAGTGCCTGTGAAAGAGGCAAAACTGAATGAGCCCAAACCTCGCATTTGTCGAGCAAAAGGGTTAATGTACATTGATGTGAAGATCAATGGGAAGCCCATAAGGGCTATGGTAGATACTGGAGCCACCCATAACTACCTTGCAAGTACTGAAGTAGGGCGACTTGGTTTGGTTCTAGAGAAAGGAAACGGAAAAGTGAAAGCCATCAACTCGGCTGCTCAACCAATTGCAGGAGTAGCCAAATCTGTGCTAATCAGGGCTGGCCCCTTTGATGGAAGGACTAATCTGTCAGTTGTCCAAATGGATGATTTTAAATTCATTTTGGGATTGAATTTCTTCGGGATACAAAGACAGCAGTATTCCCACACTCTGATTCCCTAATGATGATGGGCACTCAGCCGTGTGTCATACCCACTTCGGCAGGAAAGGTTGGCGAGAAGAGTATCTCGGCCATGCAATTCAGTAAGGGCTTCAAGAGAAACGAACCCTCATTTTTGTGCACTCTTCGTCTAGAAGAGATTGAAGAGGCTTCTGGTCCTATTCCTAAACCGGTTCGAAAGCTTATACTAGAGCTTGAGGATATTATACCGGAGGAGTTGCCAAAACGATTGCCACCGAGGAGAACCATTGATCATGAAATTGAGCTTATTCCGGGTGCCAAGCCGCCTACCAGGGTACCCTATCGAATGTCTCAACCTAAGCTTCAAGAGCTTAGGAAACAGTTGAGAGAAATGCTGGAAAGTGGGATTATGGTGCCTGCGAAATCACCATACGGAGCGCCCGTGTTGTTTCAGAAGAAGTCGGATGGGTCTCTCAGAATGTGTTGTGATTATCGCGCCCTGAACAAGATCACTGTGAAAAACAGTTATCCCATCCCGTTGGTGGCCGATTGCTTTGACCGATTAAGCAAGGCAAAATATTATACGAAGATTGATTTTCGATCGGGATATTAGCAAGTTCGGATCAAGGAGGGAGATGAAGCAAAAACTACCGTGGTGACCAGATATGGAGCTTTTGAATTTAAAGTCATGCCTTTTGGCTTGACAAATGCTCCTGCCACTTTCTGCACGATGATGAATTAGGTGCTGCACGGATTTTTGGACGATTTTGTAGTCGTATATCTGACGACATCGTCATCTACAGTGAGACATTAGAGGAACATGTGCTCCATGTCAGAAGAGTCCTCAGTCGACTCCGAGAGAATGAATTGTATGCGAAGCCATCCAAATGCTCATTCGCCCAAACCTCTATCAGCTTCTTGGGTCACATTATTGAGCAAGGGAAGGTTCGCATGGATTTGAAGAAGGTTCAGGCCATCAGGGATTGACAGCCACCAAAGAACGTACATGATGTATGCTCCTTTCTTGGGCTATGTAATTATTATCAAAGGTTCGTGAAGGGATACTCAGAAATTGCATTGCCCCTGACGGAGTTAACGAAGAAGGAAAAGGTTTGGGATTGGTCTGCACAATGCCAATCAGCCTTTGAGAAGTTGAAGAAGGCTATGTGGACAAACCCGGTGTTAGCCTTACCGGATGTGACGAAACCGTTTGAAGTTCAGACAGATGCTTCAGACTTTGCTCTCGGTGGAGTTCTTATACAGGAAGGACATCCTGTTGCTTTTGAAAGCCGAAAGCTCAATAATGCAGAACGTCGTTATTCAGCACACGAAAAGGAGTTGTTGGAGGTTGTTCATTGCCTCAGGGTTTGCCGTCACTATCTATTGGGGTCCCCATTTATTGTGAAAACCGATAATACTGCGGTTAGTCACTTCATGTCCCAGCCGAAACTTTCAAATAAACAAGCTCGCTGGCAGGAGCTTCTTTCGGAGTTTAACTTTGTGTTGGAGTATCGGCCAGGATCCAACAACCATGTCGCAGATGCTCTCAGCCGTCGCGCTAACTTAGCTCCAATATGTGCAATGGCGGCTCTTTCAGGGAGCGAAGTTACTACGGACATAAGGGACCGAATACGGGCACTTCTGGAGAAATACCCGGCTACAATATATTTGGTCGACCTCATCAAACAGGGCAAAACTCGTCAGTTCTGGTTGGACAAGGGTCTGGTGAAGACAAAGGGGGACCTTATGTATGTCCCGAAGGGTGGGGATTTGAGAAAGTCCTTGATAGAGGAATGCCACGATACGCTCTAGGCTGGACATCCGGGAGAAGAACGCACTTGTGAACGCACTTGTGCACTTTTGCAACGTGCCTTCTATTGGCCGCAGATGCGGGACGACATCGCCACTTATGTGAAAACTTGTCTTGTTTGTCACCAGGATAAGACAGATCATCAGAAGAAAGCGGGCTTGCTGGAACCCCTTTCCGTCCCATCTAGGCCATTCGAAAGTGTGTCAATGGATTACATAATTGGATTGCCAAAAGTTTCAGATTTTGGCACAATTATCATGGTTGTGGACCGGTTATCGAAGTATGCAACTTTCATCGCAGCGCCTAAGTATGTTTTCGCCGAAGAGACAGCTCACCTCTTCTTCAACCATATTGTCAAATACTGGGGGCTGCCTAAGGACATCGTCAGCGATCGAGATACTCGGTTTACTGGCATATTTTGGACCGAATTGTTCAAGCTTTTTGGTTCAACTCTGAGCATGAGTTCTAGTTTTCACCCACAATCTGATGGACAGACAGAGCGGTTCAATTCTATGCTGGAGGAATATCTTTGGCACTTCATATCTACGTCGCAGAAAAATTGGGTGAAACTCTTGGATGCTGCCCAGATATGCTTCAATGCCCAAAAGAGCTCTTCCACCAACAAGAGTCCTTTTGAGATTGTCACGGGCCAGCAACCGTTACTCCCCCACACGGTTGATTTGAACTTAAGTACCAAGTCCCCTCAGGCAAGGAACTTCTCTCAGGAATGGAAGCGGAATATTGAAATTGCTCGAAGCTATCTTGAGAAAGCTCAGAAACGATATAAGAAGTCTGCTGATCTGAAGTGCCGTTTTGTTGAGTTCAATGTGGGAGATCTGGTTATGGTTAAACTTCTCGATAGAAATTGCTACAAGCTCACCAGAGGGAAAGACTCTAGATTGGTTCCAAAGTACATTGGGCCAGTACCTATTGTGAAGAGAATTGGGAAGGTGGCCTATTGTAAGACCGCTTTTCATTCTATATGCAACTTTAAATTTCAGGTAATATTGTTATGAATGTTATTATAAATTATAAATTTATAATCTTTAATGTTTATAATTGGAATTATTTTGCAGTGGAAGGACTTGGACGCCGTCATGATCAATGTACCAATTAGAAAGTTATTAAATTTTTCATACAATTTTATGCTTAATTGTTTATTCGATTTGTTACTTACCAAATTTCTATTTTTATCAATTGTAAATTGCCTAGATTGCATTATTTCGTAAATAGGGCACTCTGTTAAACTTGTGAAGGATTTTTGCACTTAATTACCCATTTTGAGAGTTGAGGGACCAAATTGCAATGTGTCAAAAATTTCGCCATGGTAGTGAAGTTGAAAGGAAACAGAAGGCGGTATTGGCCAACCTGCAAGTTGGGGTGGCAAAGGAGGTCTCCGAGGCGTCTACGGCCCAACTTCAGGGCCCTCTTCCAGCCCTAATGCCACCGCCTACTCTGCTGCCTGTGGGCCCTCAGAGGCCTAACACAGAAAAGGAGGCCGACCCTAAGGGAGCCCTTCCAAAGGGAAAAGGGAAAAGGTCTGACAGGGGCGGATCCAAGAGAGACAGGGAGGCTAAGGATGCCTCAATGTCGCCTCCTTTGTCCGAGGACATTTTCGAACATGCCCCTGAGGAGGAGCCCGCCCCCCTGAAGAGACTCAGAAGAGGTAAGGGCAAGGAATCCACCTCTGCACCTCCGCCTCCCATGATCGAAGACCTAGAGGATGAGCCTTCTGTGCCCATTCCAGGCTTGGCCTATGAAGTGACACCGGAGGGGGCAAAGGAGCTCAAGCACATCAAAACCAGCATTCTCCCAAGGGATGTCACTTTCAGCCCTTCGCTGTTTGACTCTCCCAGTTCACCTCTAGCCCGGGCTGCCTTTATAACCGAGCAATTTTGGACGGAAGGCTGGTCCGCCTTCTTTTCTAGTGCCAGTCCGTCCCGGAAGCTGCTCGCCGCTAAGGCCATGAATGCCCGGGCGCTGGCCCTTATTGACGAGGTGGAATCGTCCGTGGATGAGGCGCAGCGGGACAAGAAGAATGCTGAAACTGCTCTCCGGCATGCGGACAACATGCTAAAGGAGATAAATGATTTGAAGACCCAGCTGGCCATAGCCCGAAAGTCTTCCTCCGAGGAGAGGACCAATGCCAAGCGGCTCCAGGAGGATAATGATAAGTTGAAACACGACCTCCTGGCCTCTGAGTCTGACGTGGCAACATTGTGCAAGAAACTGGATGATTCTAACCGTGCCCAATCCATCGCCTCTGAGGCTCTGACTACCGCTAACGCAGCTAAGTCCAGGCTGGAAGCCGAGGCGGCAGCAGCGAATGAAAAATTGGGGAGGGAGCGGGAGGCCAAGGAAAAGGCGGAGGAGGACCTTGCCTCTTTGGAAAAACACATGCAAACTAGGATTACTGAGGTTCTAGAGCAGACCGTCATGACACGGGTGGAGAATGCTTTAAGTACCCGAGTGTCTGAGGCTGTCCAGAACTTCAAGGACACTTTTGAAGAGACCCCAGAGTACGAGGCGATGCAAAGGGTCTTTGGGAACCTAGGGGCCAGGATGGCTTTGGGGGACGTGAAGGAAGCTTATCCGGCTTTGGACCTGTTCTCTATTGAAGCCTTGTACCCTGAGCCTCAAGATGCTCCTGCGGATCCTCTTGGCGTGTCTGATAGAGGCCCCTTGGAAGATGTCCCTCCTCCACAATAATCTTCTTCTGTATTTGTTAGCTTTAGCTTTTTGTTTTCTTCTTTTCTTTCTTTTTGTAAGTCCCCCGGCACTTCATATTGTACATGTCTCATTTTTATGAATGGAGCAGCTTATTCATATTTTGGTGCAGCAACGTTTTTCCTTTACTGCTTAAACACGAGTATTTCCAAGTGCGAGTTTCATAATTGTAAGATGATATGTGGGACCAAGTAAATGTTTGTCTGTAAATGTCTTGATTTGTAAAATGCACATGATTTAGAGCACCTCGGACAAGCATAACTTAGTTCGGCTGGAGGGGCTCCCGTGCCTTTTCCTCCTCGACCATTTAGTCCAAGGCGATATCTAAACCTTTGGTCGTGGATGGCCATATTTTGGGTGTGCTAGTCCCTCAAATCCGATGTGGTCATTCATGAGCGGATCGAATTTGTCATCACTTTGCAGCAATAATTCTATTCAAGTTTAATCATTTGCTATTCCCCCAGATCCGGCACAATTGATATACCTTTACTAATTAGCTCTGATCTTGACCAACCTTTGAGCGATTTTACCTTAAAACTCTGTGACACCTACATTTACATCTTTGTATGAACCTCTGTTAATGTCGCAGTGTAAATTCACCAGAGTCCCTTGTTTTTAGCAAAGATCTTGCCTGGCGGAGGCGTGTTGTATTTGCGGCCAAAATAACATAAGAATTTTTTACGTTTGTCTTTTACGCTTATGCACACAGCACTTAGTATATCTTGCAAACGCTTTGTCCGTATGTATGAACTAACTTAACGCACCAAGGATTTTGGTCTAAGTGACAACATTTGGTTATATTTGAATGATTCCAAACATATCGTGCGGTGAATGACGGTGAATGAGTGCGGCACCTTAGATTTTGAGTGGTTCGAAGCATTTATTGTATTAAAACTCCCAATCCTTACGTGGTGATCGTAGTTTAGCCTTATGAGAGTCCCTTGTCCTTAACAATTTTTATGCATAGTGTGGGCGTATGGTGTCATGACCAAAATAATTTTAGAATGTGTGTTTATTCATGATGGTTGTCTAATAGAGATTGGCGTAACTTTTAACGCAGCTCGCCCACGATTTTTTGAAATAATATGATAATGTTGCAATCATAGAGGAATTTAGTTTTACTGAAAATAACGGCGAATGTGGTCCGTATTCCAAGGATTACATAGAGGAACTCCAGACAAGTCCTCAATCATGTATGTTCCGGGTACCACCTCGGCAACAACCTTGTAAGGGCCTTCCCAGTTAGGCCCCAGAGTCCCTACTCCTGGCTCCTGTGTTGAAGGAAGAACCTTTTTGAGAACCAAGTCCCCAATATTAAAGCGTCGGCTCTTCACCCTTTTGTTGTAGTATCGAGCCATCTTTTTCTGGTATTTGGTCATTACCTCTTGGGAATCATTCCGCTTTTCCATTAAGAAGTCTAAACCGGCCCTTTGCGCTTCCTCGTTTCTAACTTCGTCATAATGAGTTTGTCGAAGCGTAGGGATTCCGATTTCAACGGGGCATACCGCCTCGGCTCCGTAAGCCAGCGAGAAGGGTGTTTCACCAGTAGCGGTGTGCGAGGTGGTTCGAAGCGCCCATAACACCTGTGGGAGCTCGTCTACCCACGCGCCCTTTCTGAATTCCAACTTCCTTTTCAGAGTATTTTTTATGGTCTTGTTCACCGCTTCAACCTGCCCGTTGGCCTGTGGGTGATGTGGAGATGAGAACAGCTTCCTGATTCCCAAATCGTCACACAACTCATCCACGCTTCTGTTTTTGAACTGTTTTGCATTGTCACTAACCAGCGAATGTGGTATTCCGAACCGGCATATGATATTTTTCCAAATGAACTTGGTGGTGTTGGCCTCGGCGATCTTCATCAAAGGTTCCGCTTCGACCCACTTGGTGAAGTAGTCAATTGCTACTATAGCAAAGCAATTGTTACCAGCTCCTCTGGGCATATGACCAATAATGTCAACCCCCCACTTTGCAAAGGGCCAAGGGCTAGTTACCACAGTTAGCTCGTGATGCGGCTGATGTGGTATGGTCGCGTGTCTTTGGCATTCACACATTTCCGCACAAATTCATGGGAATCCTTTCGCATAGTAGGCCAAAAATATCCCTATTTGAGGGCTTTCCGAGCTAGTGACAAAGCCCCGGTGTGGTTGCCGCAGATGCCCTCATGGATTTCTCTCATCACATACTGCCCTTCCTCTAGCTCCAAACATCTTAGCAAAGGAGAGGTGTAACTCCGCTTATAAAGTAAGTCGTCTAAGAGCACGAAGTTCGCAGAGTATTTCCGCAATTTCCGAGCTGCTTCGGGCTCGTTTGGAACTGTCTGATGCTTTAAATATGCGATTAGGGGGTTCATCCAGGATCCCTCTTCTTCAATCGCCAGGATCTTCGGTCCTGGCTTAATGGATGAGGTCATCATGTGCTCTACAGGGATCAGATTGTGGAGCTCCGAATCACTGCTGCTTGCTAGTTTGGCCAAACCATCAGCGTTGGAATTCTCTGTTCTGGGAATGTGCTGTAACTCCATTTTTCCGAAGTGCATAGCTAAATCTCTTACTTTCTTCAAGTAAGCGACCATAGAGGGTTCTTTGACAGAAAATTGCCCATTGAATTGGCTTACAACAAGCTGCGAATCACTGTTAGCCACCACGGACTTAATCTTCAATGCTTTTGCAAGTCTTAGCCCGGATAATAGCGCCTCGTATTCAGCAACATTGTTGGAGGCTTTGAATCCAAAGCGGACTGCACTGTGTAATTTAAACTCTTCTGGGCTTACTATCAGTATTCTTGCGCCGGATCGTCCATCAGCCGAGGACCCATCAACGAACAATTTCCACTTCTGTCCATCATGTTGGCTGTCCTCGGTGTTGTCTACCATTTCGACCTCAGGTGGATGGGTGAATTCAACTACGAAGTCTGCCAACGCCTGACCCTTTACGGCGGTCCGAGGCTCATAATGTAGGTCGAACTGGCTGATTTCTATCGCCCATTTTAGTAACCTCCCAGAAACGTCTGGTTTTTGCAACACTTGTCTCATGGGAAAGTTGGTGAGCACTTGTATGGAGTGTGACTGAAAGTAGGGACGAAGCTTACGTGAGGCTGTGATCAACGAGAGAGCAAGTTTTTCCATATCTGGGTAGCGCGCTTCGGCGTCCAGCATGGCTTTGCTTACATAATATACTGGTAACTGGTTCCCATCCTCCTCTCGGATTAGCACTGAGCTAACAGCCTCTTTAGATACAGCCAAATATAGGTAGAGAGGCTCGCCAGATTTTGGCTTTGATAGCAATGGGGGGCGGCCTAAAGAAGCTTTCAGGTCGGCAAACGCCTGCTCGCATTCTGGTGTCCATTGGAATCGCTTTCCCCCCTTCAGGACCTTGAAAAATGGCAAGCATTTGTCAGTGGATTTTGAGACGAACCGGTTCAGGGCCGCGATTCTTCCCGTTAAGCTTTGCACTTCTTTTGGGTTCCGAGGCGACTGCATGTTTAGCAGAGCATTGATTTTGTCCGGATTGGCTTCGATTCCCCTCTTATTCACCATGAATCCGAGGAATTTCCCAGATGCTACCCCGAAAGCACACTTTGCCGGATTGAGTTTCATCCGATATCTTCTCAAAACGTCAAAGGCTTCTGACAAATGGAGGATATGATCAGCAGCGACCATGCTTTTGACTAACATGTCGTCAACGTACACCTCCATAGTGTTCCCCAATTGTTTCGAGAACATGCGGTTTACCAGCCTCTGATAAGTAGCTCCCGCATTCTTCAAGCCAAATGGCATAGCTCTGTAGCAATAGAGTCCTCTATCTGTGATAAATGAAGTATGCTCTTCATCCGATTCGAGCATGGGAATCTGATTGTACCCGGAATATGCATCCATGAATCTTAGCAACTCGTGTCCCGCCGTGGAGTCGACCAGTTGATCAATCCGGGGCAATGGAAAGCTGTCTTTGGGACATGCCTGATTCAAATTAGAAAAATCAATGCACACCCGCAATTTCCCATTGTGTTTTGGTACTAAAACAGGGTTTGACACCCACTTCGGATATCGGGACTCTCTTATGAAGCCATTTTTCAGTAGCTTTGCGACCTCGTCTTTCAAGGCCTCATACTTGTCCGAACTCATGGGCCTTCTTTTTTGCCTGTGCCCAGGGCTTCGGGGATCCAGCTGGAGTCTGTGACAGGCCTCCTTAGGATCAATCCCAACCATGTCACCATGCTTCCATGCGAATACATCGAGGTTTTGAAGTAGGAAGTCCTTTAATTGACTCTTGTATTCTGTTGGCGAGTCCAGTCCGATCTGTAATTCTTTGATTGGATCATGTGGGTCTACGCCGAAGCATTCCAACTTTTCGGCCGGGGTGGGGCAATTGTCACCTGCCATCCTGGGGTCTAGATCTTCTAAATCCTCCTCTAGGGTCATCGTGACATCCTTATCTTCAGATGACCCTTCACCCAATCTTTCAGGGTCTGGGGCAGCCTCGGCCATAGCTACATCACTGATCATGTTCAGGCTTCGATCCTGAAACTTCCGGATCGCATTTGTGTAACAAGCCCGGGATTCTGTTTGGCTTCCCCTTACAGTTGCAATGCCATGCTCGGTGGGGAACTTCATGCAAATGTATTTGGTATGCGTTACAGCCCCCAAGTCAATAAGGCCAGGCCTTCCAATTGAACCATGGTAGGAGGAGATTTTGTCTACTACCAAAAATTCCATAGGAATTCTGGAGAGGGTCGGTGACTGCCCTACTTCAGTCGTAAGTGTTATGGATCCTCTGGGGGTTATGCTGTCCCCCGTGAAACCGTATATTGGATCAGGGACTGGAATAAGTGGGGTGCTGATCCCCATCTTATCAAAAGTTGCCCCGTATATCACATTTACCGAGGCACCATCATCCACCATCATTCGTGATAGCCCATTTCGAGCCACCACCACTCTGATAACCAATGCGTCGTTGTGCGGGAAGTGCACTCCAACAGCATCGTCTTGTGTGAAGGTGATAGGTTCCGTCTGAGGAATCCCAACAGGATGAGAATGGATATGATAGTTCACGTTGGCGGGCTGCTTGGCCTCTCTTATATACCTCTTTTGGGAGTTGTTTGTGCTCCCACCTGGGTGGGGGCCTCCCAGTATTGTGTCAATTTCACGAATGGGGAGGTCTGCCACAGGCGTAGGTGGTTCCCGTGTATCTTTAGCATGTGCCGAGGTGGTGTCTTGACCCTTATTTCTGTCTCTTTGATGATTGTTAATTCTTTCTTTAGTTGAATTCTTCCACGGAGCTCTCCTATCAGCTCGGTTGAACTTCTGGCCACCAGATTTTCGAGTTCTCCCTGTGTCGGGGGGGAAGTCACCTCCCCTTCTCCCCTGCGCCTTTTGGTCAGCTAGCATGTGGATTTCCCTGCAATCCTCTGTTGCGTGACCGTAATATCTGTGGTAGGCGCAGTAAGCCCCAATCATGGGCTGTTTTCCACTTCGGCTGCTTTCCACTCTCCCTTGAGCAGTGTGAGGATTTTGAGAAGGGGTGTTAGAGTGCAAGTGAGGGATAGCTTCCGTAATTTCTGCTGCAAAGCTGGATCCTGTCCCCGGAAATGGACGAGGAGCACCACCTCGGTTACCGAGGACCCTATCCTTGTTTCCTCCCTTTTTGAGGTCCGCTTCATTGGAATATCCAAGGTTGTATCTCCCTTGGGGGTGATTATCTCTGGCCCTAGCCATTTCCTCCGATACAATCTCTTCTTTCATCAGGTCTACCAGGGTGTTGTAATCCCTTGGTTTCCTGCTCCGGACATCCCTCCAAAACATGCTGGTCATATCTATCCCTCCTTTTAAGGCGGAAAACATCTCCGCCTCTGTGATATTTTCGCAGATATGCATTTCTTCAGTAAATCTGGCTAGGTAACTTTTCAGAGATTCGTCCCTTCCTTGCCTCAGATCCTGAAGGCGTTGGAGTGGGAGTTGGCCAGGCCTGGAATAAACAAAGCCATTCTTAAAAGCAGTTTTCATATCCCTCCAACTGTGGATGCTGCCAGGAGGGAGTTTTTTATACCATCGTATGGCACTTCCCTCAAGGGTTAAAGCAAAAGCTTTACATTTCAGTGCCGGGGTGGCCCCGGCTATTTCCATGCTGGCGCGGTAATTTAACAGGTGATCATCAGGATCACCTCGGCCAGAGTATTTTGCCATTTCTGGCATCTCAAAGTCATGGGGAACGGGGCATCTTCGGAGGCCCTATGTGAAGGGACTTACTTCCTCTTCGTCATCCAACTCGTATGACGGCAGCTCGCTGTTCTCGTCGTGACCGGAATACTCTGGATCACGGTATTGGCCATAGAGCGGCGGAGCGTACTCTTTCCTTTGTGGTGGTGGAACGTGGCCGTAGTTTGGCCTTTCATGGCTCTGTAATTCATTACGAGGATTAGTCCGAACTGCTTCGGCTCTTCTTTCTTGCCTATTCCTAGGCTCATGTACTGATGCCATCCTTTCTCCCCCCATACCTTGTTGGTCCCGGTACATTTGATCCTGCGATAAGGCTTCTTCAGCGCGTCGCTCGCGCCTATTTCTGGGCTCTGCGGCATTGCGCCGACCTGGGCCCGTTTGTCCCCGTCGTCCCTTGAATAACCCTCCTATTCGGCTGAAAACACTGCCAGAATTTGCGGGAGAAGCCTCCCTGCGTCTAGCTGGGGGTGGGTTTTGTTCCCCATGTGTTCCATGTTCTGGGTCTCGCTTGTATAAGGGCTCGGAGTCCACTTCGGCGTATGCCTGCGGATCCTGATAATAATAAGATACAGTGGCCGCTTCGGATGGTGAGTAGTGTGGCTGTGAGTATTGCTGAGGCATTGCGGGTTCGTTCACAGCATACCCTCTGGCCATAAAGGCGTTCATTGCAGCAGTCTGTTCTATTTGCTGCCTCTGCATCTCCAGCATTTGGGCCGCCATGAGTGTCATGTCTCGCATCATGCTGCGATTTCGGTGCCGGCGAGGTGGATTAGGTTGTGCCACTTCCTCGTCGGTGTTTTCATGGAGTCCTTGAGGAACTTCGTCCTCGTTGTGTCGGCCACTTCCTCCCCTACGGGGGTTAACATCATCGTCACTTTCATTCATGTTTCAGAAGAATTTCTGTTCTTTAGATTGCTTTTCAAGGATAGATAGACCTTTGTCTTGCCGCTTCAAACCTTTTTCAAGGTTATTAAACTTATGTTTCGAAGTTCTTTACCTTTTTCAAGGGTGTTTAAACTTATGTTTGAAAGTTCTTTACCTTTTTCAAGGTTGTTGAAACTTATGTTTCAAAGTTCCTACCTTTTTCAAGGCCAACCAGCTTATCTTTCAAAGCTCCTACCTTTTTCAAGGCCAACCAGCTTACCTTTCAAAGCTCCTACCTTTTTCAAGGCCAACCAGCTTATCTTTCAAAGCTCCTACCTTTTTCAAGGCCAACCAGCTTACCTTTCAAAGCTCCTACCTTTTTCGAGGCCAACCAGCTTACCTTTCAAAGCTCCTACCTTTTTCGAGGCCAACCAGCTTATCTTTCAAAGCTCCTACCTTTTTCAAGGCCAACCAGCTTATCTTTCAAAGCTCCTACCTTTTTCAAGGCCAACCAGCTTATCTTTCAAAGCTCCTACCTTTTTCAAGGCCAACCAGCTTATCTTTCAAAGCTCTTTGCAGTTATCCGCTCTATTGTAAGAGGTTATTCGTCCTTTTTCAGGGCTACCTTTCTATGTGTGGCTTTTTATCATGTGTTTTCGTGGTTAGCAGTATGGCTTCCCACAGACGGCGCCAAAATGTTGATCACAAAATCCGGCTGGACCTTGGACCAACACGTCTCAGCTCCTCCCTCTTGAACACGTGGATCTCCTGCGCACTAAGACAAACAATCAGCTTGCAAAGGGGGCCGAGGTGGCTCCCGTTTGCACTCCGATGCCTAAGTCAGTGCTCATTTTAGGCAAATATATATTGGGTGCGGGAGATAAAAGTGTGTAAAAGAGAGAAAAGGGAGTGAGAGAAATATAGAGTTAAGAGTGAGAAATTGCTAACCCTTTACTTGGAGACAATTGTGCTTCATTTATAGTGAAACTTCTTGTCTCGGATTGCGACACGTGGCATACTTTACACTTGTCATCACCCTAGCTTATGGATGTGACAATCTTGCTTTTCAAACCGTAATCATTGCTACATTTCGTAAGGGATGGGCGCCTGTCACGTCTGGGTAAATGCAGCGTCCCATCACTGACTCCATCTCTTTCTTCTGGTCAACGCCATAAAGCACCCCGGCTGGGTATAAAGCACATCGGACGGGGCGTTAACCAGGTCGGCTAAAAGAGGTTTGCTTGACATACCACCTCGGCATTCATCCCAAGGTGATATTCTAGGTCTTAGCTGTGGGTCAAGGTCCATTGGGCCATTATTGGGCCTTCGCTGGTGGATCGCTGTACCTTTCTTTGGGCCCGCTTTCAACAGGTACAACTAGGATTTTGGTACATTGACGTCACGGGCAGCAGATGTTCCTCCACTTGCAAATCCAGATAACGGTAAATGCTAAGGACATCAAGTAAGTAAACTTCCCCCTACTTTTATCAAAGTTGAATGCTAATGTGGAATTAATGTACTTAATTGACATTCGTGTTAATTACGGAATTTTAATGCTTTTGGTCTACCATATGCAATTAGGATACCTCTACCCACAAATGACCCGTCGATCTGCGAGATTGACACCATTTTCGGGGGTCCACCCCTAGGAAGAATCACCAATAACTCCAAAAAAAAGGTACATCAGAGAGGTCAAAGAGCCCACCAACGTGAACTATCACATAAATTCACACCCCTTAGACTTCAAGAACGGAGCCCATTACATACACTCTAGATGATGCGGTCGGGGTACATTTCCCACACAATTATGCGTTGGTAATCCCGATGATAGTCGCCAGGAATGGCCTATCCCCGATGTAGGTGGATGATGGAGCCTCTGTAAATGTGATTTACAGGGTTACCTAAGACAAGATAAGAATTGGTATGCCGCTCATTCAAGTTCCAGACCCCATTTACAACTTTACTAGTTTGTATTGTTCCAAGAGGATCCATAATCCTCATGATCGAAGTAGGGCAAGCACCGGTCGTTTCCAAAATTTCAATGGAATTCTTGATAGTAAACAAGAGTTATTCGTATCATGGTTCCATTGCAAGACTAGGTCTCATAGACTTAAGAGCCGTCACCCACATAAAGTATATTTACATGAAATTCCTAACTGAAATTGGGATAGCAATCGTTGGGGTAGCCAAACTGAATCCAGGTCATGCAATAAAAATGCAATCCAAAAATTCCAAGATCGGATGGTCAATATGATAAGCGATGTAGCAATGACTAATGCAGCTTCAGACCCTAAAATAGTGGGTTCCGAACTTGACGAAGACACAGATGTCAAAATGCGAGAAGAAGATGTTTTGACAGATTTAGATCTAAAGATGAGGGGTGCTGAATGTCATAACCACTCCAACTGAAAAGTTGGAGTGCTTCTCAGTCGATCCTAAAGATCCCAAGAAGGAGCAACACATCGGACAAGACTCCACGTGCGAGTTCAAGGAGAAATTGAAAATTTTCCTTTGTCAGAACCTCGACGTATTCATGTGGGAACACGATGATATGGTGGGCATAGACCTGAATGTGGCTTTCCATGGGCTTCAAATCAATCCAAATCCACCCGAATACAGGCAGAAAGAAAAGGAGATCGATGAGTTCGAAAAATACGAAGCATTGAAAGAACAGGTGTCGAAGCTGTTGAAAAATAGCTTCATCCGAGGATCTAGGTATCCGAAGCGAGTGTCAAACCCAGTGCTTGTCCCTAAGTAAAGTGGGAAGTTGAGGGTGTGCATTGACTTTTTGAATCTAAATCAGGCATGCCCAAAATAGAGTTTTCCTTTACCCCGGATCGACCAACTGGTTGAATATACGGCGGGACACGAGGTGTTAAGCTTCATAGATGCTTATTTCGGATACAACCAGATCCCCATGCACACATCATATGAGGAGCACACGTCCTTTATCACGGATAGGGGGCTGTATTGTTACAAAGTTATGCCCTTTGAATTGAAAAATGTCGAGGCCACATATCAGAGGTTCATAAATCAGATGTTTGCCAAGCAGCTTGGAATCACCGTGGAGGTGTATGTGGATGACATGCTAGTAAAAAGTATGGTGGCTTCAAGCCATATTGAGCACTTGGCAAAAACTTTCAATATACTGAGAAAGTATAGAATGAAGCTCAACCCTCTAAAATGTGCGTTTGGATAGGATCCGAAAAATTATTGGGATTTATGGTAAATAACAGAGGGATTGAGGCCAACCCTGAAAAAATCAAAGCGTTGCTTGACTTGCGCTCTCCCCAGAACCCCAAAGAAGTGAAAATCTTGACAGGTAGAGTAGCGGCGTTGAGCAAATTTGTTTCCAAATCCACAGATTAATGCTTGCCTTTCTTCAAAGTCCTCAAAGGAGGAAATAAGTTCCAGTGGACGACGGAATATGAGGAGGCCTTCGCAAAGCTAAAAGACTTAGGACAGGTCCCGTTATTGTCAAAGCCCAAGGCCGATGAGCCTTTGTTCTTATATCTAGATGTTTCTAAGGAAGCAATAAGTTCCGTCTTAGTCAGGGAAGTAAATGGAAATCAACTCCCGGTATAATACGAGAGAAAAGCCCTGCTGGATGCTAAAACATGCTACCCAGTCATGGAAGAACTAGCTCTGGCGCTAATCATAGCAACCCGGAAGCTTCGTCCTTACTTTCAATCGCACTCCACATAGGTGCTTACCAACTTCCCTACAAGGCAGGTTCTACAGAAGCCAGACGCGTCTGGGAAGTTAATGAAATGGGCCATGGAAGTTAGTCAATACGACCTCTAGTTTATGCCACAAACAGATATAAAGGGCCAAGCACTGGATGACTTCATAACTGAGTTTACACATCCACCCCAGGTGGAGATGATTGAGAACGCTGGAGATTGTCAAGAGTGGGGGTTGTTCGTTGATGGGTCTTCTACTGAAGGTAGATCTGGAGTAGGTGTTCGCTTCGGTTTCTCAGCCTCTAATAATGTGATGGAATATGAAGCACTTCTGATTAGAATCATAGGGGGCTAACCCAAGAAAACTTCATCGTTTGAGCCAAAACAATTTTGAAGTACATTTTTGTGGAGCACCGAGGCAATTAAGGGCTATTTTGGGAGAAGATTCAAGGCTCAAACAAGTAATTAAAGTCAAAGAAATAAGCCAAGAATCAAGCTGTGGCCAAAAATAAGAAGAAATTGGACTCAACCAATTTCGGTCGATCGAAAGTCATTCTGGTCGACCGAAACTTCGCAGAGATTTTGGGGTGCAACCTCAGTCGCGTTCGGCTGAGGATTAGTCGACCGAAAGGGACATTTCGGTCGATCGAAACACCCTGTTTCAGAAAACGGGGTTTTTCTTGCAATTTTCGAAATTGCTCTTTTGGTCCATATTTTGTACAATAAATATACAGTTTCCTTTCAAACCCTAGGAATAAACTTGGTTGTTCATTTGAATTCTCTTGAGAGCTTGGTCCTGAGACTCCTCTTTGGGTTGAGGTAAAACCCTTTGTTACTCTTGCAATCTCATAGGAAATTAATCAGCTTTACTTGGGTATATTATATTCTTGTGTTTGTTGTTTATTTCTGCCATCTTGAAATTTGTTTAATTGATACCCATTCGGCTAAGTTTGATAACCTTTGAATTTTGTGTTAGATTTAAACCTGGGTTAAGGTGTTTTATCGCTTTTTTTTACCACTTTAGCTTTCGTGGGAAATTTTCAATTTAAATCAAGGGTATTTTTGTTAGATCGAAAAACTTTGTTAGGGTTTCTGAGATTGTGTGTTTGATTCTAGTTAAATGAGTTTTTTTTTTTTTAAATGGATAGTGATATTTAGGAGAATGAATGGTTGAACTTTTGTTGAAATGTCAAATATTGTGGGCTTGACTTTTAATTGATGGTTGGGATTTGGTTGAGATTGAGTATTGTAGAAAAATAAGAAAATTTTAATGAAAACGACTTATATGGAGTAAGTATATTAACCCTGGCCACCCCATTGCAACGGAGATAGCATTTGCAGTTTTCGCCCGCTAAACCTTAAGCAGAAGCTAAGGTGAAGAGAAAAATGGCGATTGTGCCGAGGACACTATCTACAAAGGAGGCCGACATACAGATGATGTTTGCAGCTGAAGTCCACCTCGGCACCAAAAACTGTGACTTCCAAATGGAACGTTACGTGTTCATGTGCCGGAATGATGGTAAGGTATTTGAAATATTTTTTTCTTGGTTCAGTTATGAGATCTGATGTTTGCTGGACGGTTGCTGTGATCATTTGTATCGATTTAATTTGATGACATTTTGCGATGTGTGTTATGTTATTGTGAGTCTACATTCTTGTTTAAATTCTTATATCTTTCAGATGTATATTTTCGAATTAGTGGAAAGAGGTAGAACATGTAGATTTTAAGTTATCTATTGGTCTTTCATAATGGGACCAAATATCTACCTTTACAAATCTTTGTTCGGCGACTCACATGGATTATAAATTTTGTTTATTTGTGTTTTCTAGGTAAAATGTGGGGTTGAAAAGTGGATAAGGAATATGTGTTTTGTTAAAAAGTGGTATGAAAAATTGCATAAATTATAAATTGGTTTATGATCAGTAATGATTGCATTACCGAACATTGTAGTTTATGAAGTATTTTATTTTACTTGGAGATTGAATTATTAAATTCAAAAATCAGGTTGCCTAGTTTGGGTTTTTTTCCTTTTTATCATAAAAATTAAATTATAACTTATGTTTGATACTTCGTTTATAAACGGTTGTTTATAAATAGTATGGTGACAACATTTTGTTGGACATGAATCTTTGATTAGTCGAAATTTTTAACTTTCAAGGAAAAAAAAGAATGTTCAATAAGATGTTGTCACGTGATTGTTTATTAAACAACTTTTACCAAACATACGCTAAATTGCTTATTTTGTCAATTTTAATTTCATATATTTTTTGGTATTAGGATTTTTGGGAGTCTAGTTTTTATATTCCAGTGTCTTCTTCAAATGATGGTAATGAAAAATGATTTATGTTCATCTGTATAGGAATTTATATCATTAACCTAGGGAAAACATGGGAAAAGCTTACGATGACTACAAGGGTTATTGTTGCTATTGAGAATCCTCAAGACATCATCATTCAGTCTGCTAGACCATATGGTTAGAGAGCATTCTTGAAGTTTGCACAGTACACTAGTGCACATGCAATTGTTGGTCGTCATACTCATGGAACATTCACCAACCAGCTTCAGACTTCATTTAGTGAGCCACGGCTTCTGATCCTTACTGACCAAAGAACTAATTATCAAGTGAGCTCTTTTTAAGTATATGTGATGCATTTTTTGTTGGCTATTGGTTTAATAAATCGAGAAATTGGTTAAGTATCGAAAACTGACTAAAATGACTTTGTGTTGACTTCGTCCAAATACTCAAACCCGACTCAATCCGTTTAGGCAAATTAGTTTGCTACTTCGCTACTTCGGGGCGCACAAACGGGGATCGACCTGCCCGGTCAGGTCACTGGGGTCGAGGTGGCAGTGCCCCTCGTGGGGGCTTAGGGCAACGCCCACGAGTGGTTATGTATTTACTATTGGAGGTGGAGCCGTGTCCCGAAAATTGTCTAAACAAACATATATAGCTCAACCCACAATGGAATATGAGTTCATTGCGTTAGACAAAGCTGGAGAACAAGCAGAATGACTTTGTAATTTCCTCGAGGAAATTCCTTGTTGGGAAAAGCCAGTTTCTGCGTTTAACATACATTGCGATAATCAATCAGCTATAGCAAGGGCACAAAATATTATGTATAATGGTAAGTCTTGACATATCCGTCGGAGACATAATACCATTAAACAGTTAATATCGAATGGTATAATCTCTATTAACTACGTGAATTCAAAAGAAAATCTGACTGATCCTTTAACGAAAGGACTTGCAAGAGATCAAGTATATCATCTTTCGAGGGGAATGTGCCTAAAGCCTATTGAATAGAATTACTATGACGGAAACTCAACCTTGTAGATTGGAGATCCCAAAATCTTGGTTCAATGGGACAACTAAGTCATTAATGATTTGGAATAAAGCACTTATTTCCATTCCTAAAACTTGAAGTGCTATGTAAAATCTGTAAAGGATAAGTATACCTATATACTTTTAATGATTCATAACAAATAGAAAGGTATGAGATCACTTATATAAGTGTGAAGTGGGGCTGCTTCTACAAGAATTAATTCTCTTAGAGCACTTATGAAACCAAGAGTTGTCCAGGGCCAAAATGGACACAATCATGAGAACCTAATTGGTTAGATGAGTCATGGTGTTGGCACAATTGTTTGGGTTTACATGAACGGTTGGATGGTTCAAGATATCGAGTTCACCAACTAGCCTAGTAAATCCGATTATACTCAAATAAAGAAGGTTCAAAGCTACAAGCTACCTATCTTGATGCTATGACTTGTCGCATGTACTCAATTTGTTAGAGTCTGCATTTCATTCGCATTGTGTTGTGTTGTGTATATCGAGGAATTTCCATTCACGTGGGGGATTATTGGATCTTGGTTTAACAAATCGATAAATTGGTTAAGTATTGAAAATCGACTAAAGTGACTTCATGTCGATTTCGGCCAAATACTCAAATCCAACACAATCCGTTTAGGCAAATTAGATTTCTTTGCATGTATTGAAGGGTATATTTGGCATTTCGAAATTAATATCGGATGAATGAGAAATTACGGAGAAGGGAAAAAAATTTGGTCGAATTTTAACCATGCGATCGCATGGTATTATAACCATGCCATTATACGTGAAAACATTATTTTCTGTTTTCTTGTAAAGTCGTGCAGTCGCACGACTTATAACTGTGTGGTCGCACGGTATTCCGAAAAGTTTTGTTTTTCGAAGTGATGCGTGGTGTGGCTCCACAAAACTTCATCCACAACCCTTCATCATCTATAAATAGGACCATTGGGATGTCCAATTACTCATACCAATGATATGCAATCACAATATCATTCTATCTTCTTCCTTGAATCAAAATTTTTGCATTGTGTTGCATAACTTTTGATTTTCTTTCATTTTCATTTTTGGAGTACAAAAACCATAATTTTGGTTCGTTGTACTTGTGTTTTGGAGTACTACAAATATAAGTGAAGTTGTTGTATCTTGGGAGTCGATTTCCATAAATCGTAGGCACCGTTGCGGAGCAAATTCGACTTAAGGACAAAGTGTTCAACAATTGTCTCTTTTTTTCTTCTTGTTTCCTTGTCGTTACTCCGTCCATTTGTCGACACGAATTTCGTATGAATTATTCTATTTGTTTGGCGTCAATATACACAAAATATTCCAACATTTCTCTCTCTAGATTCTCAAATTATTGATTAGAATGTTGGATTGCTTTTTTTTCACCGTGATTTTGGTACTTAATGGGATCTTTTTGGCTTCTGTAGCCTATAGAAGCGGTGCTTTCTAGCATCCCCACCATTGCTTTCTGTGACACCGATTCCCCCAATGAGGTATGTTGATATTGGCATCCCTGCCAACAATAGAGGGAAGCATAGCGTTGGTTGTCTTTTCTGACTCTTGGGAAGGATGGTTCTGCAAATGCGTGGTGTCATTGCTTCGGTCGCAAGTGGGATGTGATGGTAAAATGCCTAGAAACTTTTGTTTCTCATACTTTCCATCGTGGAATTTGTGCCTTTCTAGTGGGATACAAGGATTCTTTCAAGATTAGTATTTGCATCGTTGGAGGCACATTAAGATTGTGCTCAGTAGTAAATAATGTTCCAAGTTTATGAATTATAATTTCGCTTTACCAGTTCTGTATTGACTGCCACTGGTTTAACAGAAAAATAGAGTTGCATATTATGAGTTTTATAGTTTTATTTTTTGATGCTTTTAAGTTTTTCGATTTTATTTGGGCAGGTCGATCTATTCTTTTACAGGGAGCCTGAGGAGGCTAAGGAACAAGAAGAAGAGGAAACACCCGCTCTTCCCGATTATTCTGCAGTTACAGTTGGTGGTGATTGGTCTAGCAGCAAGATACCTGATGCACAATGGGCTCCCGATATGGCTGGTACTTTGCCACCTATTGCTAGTGGCTGGACTGGAGAAGCTGGTTAGTATCCTCTCCTGTATTGTACTGTACTGTACTTATAAAAGTGACCTGAAATTAAGTGTCTATTTTGTGCCTTGTTACGCATTTTGACTTTATTTCGCTATCATAACATTTTTCCGTTCCTTCTCATGATGAATTCTTCCGTTATTTTTTGTGAGAAAGGGCTTGTTTTGAGATTCACAAGATGAAATGTAGTTTTTTTACCACTATCTGAAGATATGTAAAGTATAAGCGTAAATTATCGTCCGTAATTGGGTTCTCTATATTACTCTGAATTAGATTTTAAGTGATGAACTATATTGTTTCGCTTTAAGTGATGAAAATGTGTATTTGTTAGAGATTGATTTAGCAACAAAGTTAATTGTACGAGCTAGTAAGAACTCCTTTGGTCTTGGTTTGAATTTGTGTGCACACATTCAGTTGCAGGGGTAGCTACTGATCTGATGGGTGGGAGTCAGCTGCTGCACCCCCGATGGCAGCCCCTGGAGTTGACGTAATTCCTCCTGTTGCTCCAACCGGATGGGATGGGACTTAAAAAAAAAAAAATTGTTCAACTACTGGTCCAATTTTCATTTTAGTTGCCCTCCCCTTAATGATCTTTGTTTAGTGTTATTCGATTTCATTCATTCAATACGTGGTTAGTTGAATTTTATGCTTGATTTGTGCTTTTAATCTTTCCATGTGCTCTAATAATTTAGCACTTTAGCTACCTTATCTTATGCTTTAGTAAGCATTTTTATAAACAATTGTGTACAAGATATATATATATATATATATATATATATATATATAAAATAACGGTATATGAGTAGGGGGTACTCGTGGATTCAAGTGGTTTGACCTTTAGCATGTCTTATAAAGCATTTTTATATATACTTTCCAAACATGCTCTTGGAATTATGAGAAAAGTTTCCAAACATGTCTTATAAAAGCATTTTTATATATACTTTCCAAGCATGTTATGTGACAAGACCATCTACTTGTGCCGAAAATTCTATGAAACCAGATGGAATCAGATGATGAGATGACTGTCTAATCAGCCTAATTAAAGTTTTTAAAATCAAAATTGGAGCCCACAAATTATGTCTAATTGATAGCTGACTAGGCAGCAATCTCATCACATGATTCAATAAGAAATCAAGTACCTGGTTTTATAGAATTTTTGCTACTCGTATCAAAAACTTCATGTCTTAGAGTCTTGTAAATCACGATATCTCAATGTATGCACTGACTTAGTTTTCTAAGGGTGCGTTTGATAGTCGTTATTTTTCATGGAAAATATGATTTTCCATGTGATTTTTCAACTTTACGCTGTTTGGTTGCCTAAGTTTTTCATGAAATTCATTTTTCCACTTGTCTCGAAATTCAGTATTTTCCTTGTTTTGAATGAATTCATTTTCCAAGGGGGGGATGTTTTATTTTCCATGAAAAATCTTATACCATTTTTTTATGTTTGATCATTTTTTTTTTGTTAATTGATTTATTTTTTTCTAAAAATGAACATTATTATTATCAAGTACAAATGTGTGAAAAAATAATTTTTTTTTATTAAAATAGATCAATTTTACTTTATTTTCCATGAAAAATAATGTCAATCAAACAACAAAAGTTGAAAAATTCCCTACTTTTTCCACCTAAAAAATTAAATCAATCAAACATATTAAACTTCCAATTCCCAGGAATTCAATTCCCTGGAATTCATTTTCTTTCTACACAAATTTCACCATCGCTATCAAACGCATCTTAAGTGTGATTTGAGGGACTCGTGTCTTGAAGTGTCGTGATTTGAGTGGATGATCTTATCACCGTGATATTGAAGTATTCATTTAAATCAAGACATTTCTTGCATCTAGCCATTTAAATCACGATATCTTGATATTCACACCCACTTTGTCATCTAGGTGTGATTTGAGTGACTCGTGGTTTAATATGTCATAATTTGAGTAGATGATTAATTGATTTTACCATTGTCATTTTAAGTCGATGACTCGATAGCCATTCCAGACCAGGAATGTACTATAATGGCTCAAAGAGCTGCTTGGTTTTGCCTATGTCCCCAAGTAATTAAGAATCTTCTCTAATTCCTGTAAAACATTGAACAATGTAGAATTAAAAGTATGCTGCGAACCAATCGGGTAATTACGTGTTAGCACTTTCGAAATCACGTCTCTCTCCTTCTCCAAACTCAATTCTTCCAAAATTCACGCTTACCCTTCTATCCTGTATAAAATTTGGACCTAAAGGCTCCCAAAATGTCAGGGTCAGTCCTAATGGATCGAGCCGCCTAATTTGAGTCAAATTAGCTTTTAAGTTTAAACACTTGTTGCTTGCACGCTTAAAATTGAGTATGGGATTTGTATAGTGATTATTTGGCCTATGGGAGTAATGAAATTAGGACACGAGTGAATATTTTTTAGTTAGGGTTAGGGGGTGACGTTAACATTTAATTGACTTCCCTGGTGAATTAATAATTTAATTAATGTTGAAAAAGAAAATGTGATTATCTTGGACGAGATAAGGACTTGTGAAATAATAAAGAATAATAGTATTTGATACATGGAGACAAATAACACCACCAAAAAAATCAATTTAGAGTGTGTTTGATATTGTTTAAAAGAGTTTTTTTTTTTTTTAAATGAATAGTGATTTTTAGGAAAATTGATGATTGAAATTTGATTGAAAAATCAAATATTGTAAATTTGACTTTTAATAAATGATTGAGATTGAGTACGATAAAAAAAGAAATTTTTTTAATGAATATCAAATAAGGGCTTATACTCATCTAGAGGCATAATCATTTTTTCTTTCCCACTCTTCTAATTTAAAAGAAGAAAAAGACAAACCCTATTCTTTTTTTTTTTTTTTTATATCGTAAATGTAAAAATTTATAGATCAAATGTGTTACAAAATCTCCGGACATACCCGGAAAAAGACATGACACTGTAGCCAAAATTACCCTATGGAGCTATACAAAACTTGGACACAGTCAAGCGAGAGAACATACATACAAACACGGACATACCCGTCAAAACAACAAAAACACCGACCCTGTAGTTAATTTAATTACAAATACCTCGGACCATGTCCGGACAATTAATGAAAGGCTACAAGTTGATCAAAAGATAAAAATCAAATATCCACCACAAGAGATTCAAAAAGATCCAAAATATGAGGATTGATTTGTATACATTTGTTTTGATTTTACGAACTATGCTGTCTTCATTCGACTTTAGGTACTCAAAATGCATTCGACTGCAGGCAATCCAAATATGACTTGTTAGCTCTCCACACGTAAACAATAACGCTAGGACTTCATCAAAATAACATATCCATTCGTAACCAAGAAGTTTATCCACTTGCCTCGACTACCGCAAAAAATATCCTACACGGCTACTTGCTTGGATTACTGTTGCAGTATAACATTTTCAAGATCTTGGACAACCCACGAGAGGAAAAATGATGAGAAGAGAATCAAGACATCAACAAGAGCATCAGGTCAAGGTTTTGTACGACTTATCAGCTTTGGTTTTGAATATTCTCCGGTCACCTCCTACGCCAATTGATTTCTCCGATGAGATCCAACCCCGCCGTCGTCCTCCGGAGAGGAGTGAACTGATGGTGCAGCAGCAACTTACGCCGGCTGGATTTGCATCTCTGCTTCTTGGGGTTTCCTTGGCTCTAATGCTGTCTGGATCTGTGACTTTCTTTATTGGGTTTATGTTGATGCCTTGGGTTCTTGGACTGGTTATATTTCTTTACTTTGTTGGGATAATTTCGAGCATTTCTATGATTGGACGAGCCATTTTGTGTTATGTGTCTGCTCCTCCTCCGCCCAGAAAAGATGCCTCCTGTAAGAATTATCTCAATTTTTTGTTAAATATTCGGTTTTTAAACATTATTAGACGTGTGCCCTTTTCTTTGTTAATGAAGTTGTGTGTGTGTGTTTTTTTTCTGTTCAGTCTGATTTTCTGATTTAGAAAGTTCCGTTGTAGGTTGGATTTTTTAGTAATTAGCTGTTCTGATTGAGGAAGTTTTTGGTTGGTTTATAACTTTTATTCTAGCTGTTTTCAGCTGAGCATGTTTTTTTTTTTTTTTTTTGGTGCTCAAGAAGTTAACTTTTTTGCAGTATATTTACTTTTAATCACAGCCAAACATGCTTCTGACGTGGATTAGTTGTGGAACAACAGATCTGATGAGGATTAGATATGGTTAAAATTTTGAACTAATTTCATGTTCGATCTCAAATTTATTAGCCAGTGAATTCTGAAAAACTACAACTTAGGCACTGAAGGGTTGATGCATTTGATGTGAGACTCTTAAGTTTAGGGATGCTAGTGGAAAATCTTTGGAGTTTACAAGAATAACAAATTGACAGTGCTTAACACATAATAACAAAGAGAAAACAAGTCATATGAAACAGTTCTCTGCCGTGGTTGCAAGTTGAAATTTCGATTCATGATCGCTGCTCTTGAACCGTAGTTTCAAGTAAATAGGTTTTATGAGAAGTAATTATTTTACTTGTCAAAACTGGAAATAAGTTACTTTTTTATTTTTATTTTTTTACATTACAGTAAGAATACATTAGCCAAAACCATGGACCGATCCGGCCATTGCGAGGGCGTTCGACCGCTCAGGTTGGATCCGCCAAAATATCTTTTTTTACCATATAATTTTAGATCCGAAATTTTTTTCTCTTACCTTGTAGTGTCCGCTCGTGTTGAAACAAATTCGCTCGTTCTGGATTGACTTCCTAGATTCGTCACTGGCCAAAACTATTCTATATTGCTGTTTTAGAAGCTCTTCTCTTGGCTTACATGTCTGATATACTTCCTCTGTTGACAATGGCAAAGTTTTGTTCATCAAGGATAAGTTTGTGACTTTGCTTGCTTTTCCATTTTGATGAGTTTTAGCAAGACTTATTTTTGTAGCATAAGAACCATAACAAGCCTATTTAGCTGATATCTTCATTCTAACTTACCAACCTATGCTTGCTAGCACGGGTCCTCAGATCCCTGATTGTAGTCGCTTGGGGCTCTGTGTGCAAAATATAAAGTAATCTTTTTTGGGTTATAGTGTACTATTGCCTTTATCTTTAGTACAGTAAACACGGTGTTTGTAATGCAGATCGTCTAACACATAATTCCACTTATAAATAATGTGCAGCTTAGTTATTAGACTTTTCATACTCAAAAGCGTGGTAAATGAGATTGGAAGATTGTATGCAAAATTTTGTCTGAGTTTGATAAAGATGGTGGAATTTGAGTGGAAAGAAAATAAATTCCAAGAAATTGAATTCTTGAAAATTGGAAGTTTAATTTGTTTGATTGATTTAATTTTTTATGTGGAAAAAGTAGAGAATTTTTCAAGTTTTGATGTTTGATTAACATTATTTTTCATGGAAAATGAAGCAAAATTTTACTATTTTAATCAAAATTATTATTATTATTATTATTATTATTATTATTATTTATTTTTCACACATTTGTACTTAATAATAATAATGTTAATTTCTTAAAAAAAATAAAAATTAAGTTAATTAATAACAACAAAAATGATCAAACGAGACGATCCACCTTAAAAACCAATTCCTTAAAAAAGCTATAAAAATAATTCCATGGAAAAAAATGCTATTAAACACTTAAGTAGGAAAATTTTGATGGAAAACGAATTCCTTTCCACCCAAATTCCAACCTATCAAACACAACCTTATTCACTTGTTTCAGATGCTTTTATATAAATGTTTGTCGATGAGTAACTGATTCGGTTCCTTCCTTGAATTGCAGCCTGGAAGCTGTTGTGAGGCCATTTCAGTGGTTCAATAGTAGAGGGTAGGATATAGCAGCACTACTATTCTTTTGCCATGATGCTGCATCCTGCTATGTGGAGGACACAGGATTGTCGATATTGAATATTACATGGCGTGACATCTTTATTCCACAGAATGAATCTGATTAGTTATTTTTACATAAAGATATATGAAGATCAATTTCTGTTGCCACCTTTTTGTTTCTGTGCTTGTGATATGTATGATCATTACAAAACTCTGTAATTTTTCATTTTAAAACTTGTATTTGCTGAGATTGGTGAATTGGAACAATTAGTCGCACCAAATCATCATGTTTATGTAGAGCCTCGATTTCTTTTTTCTTCCCAATATTGATGGAAGTGTAAGATAATCCTATCCGAGGATCGACTGTGATATAATACTTGTTTGTATAGCTGGTTTCTTGTTCTTTAGAGACTGAATGTATATACTAAATATGTATCTATTTTTTTGTTGGTTTCAGTAGCTGAGGTTTAGCTTTCATGTATCAAAAGGCGAGTCTTAGGGGCTCTCGAGCTTATTTACCATAACTCTGCACTGCCCGGGTAGGGCGATGGCATGGCTTGTTATGAGATAGTCGTGTTTTGGCAGGCCAATCTAGGGCTGTCGATTTACTACATTTTGAAAAGAAAAAACTTGGTACGACCATAGCGTAGTCCGTCTATCTATTCAAATGTGTGCTGATTTACTGCAATTTTGAGAAAAGCTTCTGTATGACCGTCCTATATTCATCCACAATTACATTACATCATTCAAGGATGATGGCCACTAGATATGAAATCCAGTCGCCACGCGGCGGGTGGAAGGATTGGGTAATGGGGAGTGGGCACCCACCACAGGGGTGGTGTATGAGTTTTGTAAGAAATCCATTGAGTTTAGAACAATTTCCTACGTCACGTATCAATATCTTGAATTTTAACATGGTCATTTTAAAATTTCCTCCCTCCCCCTATTGATTTGTTGGGTGGGCTTCACCTACCAATGAACTCCAACTCGCCAAGTGTCATAAAAATAATGATCAAATATATATATATATATATATATATATATATATATATATATATATATATATATATATATGAGATAAGTATATCGAAATATAAAAGATGAAAAAGTACAAAAATTCGGTCAAAAACGGTGAGAATGGGTAAAAAAAGAGAGTAAAAATCGGATTATATAGACCGATTGGACCAAATCGGACAGATCGGATAGATTGGACCGAACTAACTGGTCCAGACAATAATATGATTGCTTGGTTCACAATCAAACAATGGCTTTGTATAAGCGATTTTGAGTCTGCTTAAGGATTTGATGATCATGAGATCGCATAGTTAAATATTTTGATCGTTGGCAGAAAATTCTAGAATTTTTCATGTACATTTTCATCAACAAATTGCACTCTTTTATGAAAAGTTGTTGAACAACGAACAGAGGTGATGGATTGTATAAATAAGGATAGAATTCATGATTTTTAACAATTAGATTATCATCATTACATTGGGATTATCCCCTCTACATTCTTGTTCTTCAAAATTGGAATCTTCTTGATGTGATCCGGACCCTCGACAATAGAAGTCATAGCAGACTTGACGGGAAAATTTAAAGATTCAAGCCAAACAGAGAAAAAAAGGACCAGTTTTGACATTACGGCCGTAATGTCAAGGATCACGGCCGTAACAAAATCCTCACGGCCGTAACATATTTCAATTACACAATTACGGCCGTAAATGAAGACCTCACGGCCGTAAGACTGCTTCTGGACGTGCGCCGCTGTGGGGTTTAAAGATTTCGAAATATTTTATTTCCTTATCAGTTTTTAGCTATTTTAGGTTAGTTAGAATTCTATTTTGAGTAAATTAGCGATTAGGGTTTTATTCTACTTATTTATACGCCTTTTTTGATTCATTGTAATTGAAGACTTTGATGATTAAATAAAACAGAGATTGAATGTTTTTCAATTGTTTAATGTGTGGATTCACATTACAAACTCAAACTTATCAAGATTGATTATCTTGTGGCGTTCATCCCGAATTTATCAAATATTCGCGAGAATATTTGTGGCGTTCAAATCAGAGACTTATCAAGGAGATTGGGCAAATCCTTGTGGTGTTTCGAAAGTCGTGGTTCTTTATTCTGCATCGTCGAGCCATCGCGTCGTGAATATCAGGTCATGATTCATCCGTCCAACCACAACCTGAGTTTGGAACTTTCCGGCGTTTCTTCCGCGCTTCGAACCTCATCACTTCTTGTTCCTAATTTTCAAGTATTCAATTGTACTATTTGAAACTTGGTTCAAGGCTTGAAATCCGTTAAAGTAATTTGCTTGTAGGCTTCTTAGCATTCTCATTACAAGAAGACGCAAATTTAGCTTTTAGGATAGCATACTTTGCGATTCAAGTATTTATTCTTCTTTGTTGTTTCCTATAATCTTCTTGGTTCTTTGTTAAAGTTTGTACCTACTTCACAAAGCGGATATTATCACTACGAGGAAGGAATTTTCTGAACAATCTAAAAGCTAAATTTGATATGGCAACCGAAGGAGACACAACTATGGCTACAATCAAACTCATGGATCAAGACTTGGTATGGTTGGATTGTTTTGATGGTTCAAACTTCACAAGGTGGCAAGACAAAATCAAGTTCTTACATACTACGCTAAAAATCATCTACATACTTGATACTAATTTGGAAGATCTACTCGAACCATCCGACAAAAACATAGAACAAACAAGGATTGATCGAAAGAAGCGAGAAGAAGATGAACTTATATGTCGTGGTCACATTTTAAATGCAATATCGGAATCGCCTCTATGATTTATACACTAATACAAAATTTGCAAAAGAAATATGGAATGCATTTGAAAACAAATTCAAGGCCAAAGAAGAAGGTACTACTAAGTTCCTAATTTCAAGGTATTTTGATTTCAAGTTTTTAGAAAATATTCCCCTATTACCCCAAGTGCATGAATTACAAGTGATTGTCAATAAACTTAAAGCGATGAAGATAGAACTTTCGGAATCATTTCAAGTAGAAGCAATTGCAAAATTGCCTTCTACTTGGAGAGGATATAGGAAAAAAATTCTTCATAACTCCGAAAACTTTTCATTAGAGCAAATTCAAAAACATCTCCGAATTGAGGAAGAGTCGAGGGTAGGAGATAGGATTGAAAATTTCCCTGTTGGCACTTCTAAAACCAATGCCTTGGAGAACAACAAAGTGACCAAAGTAAATAAGAGAAAGTTTACTAAGGACAACAACAACAACAACAAATTAAAAAAGAAGCCCAAGAGAGAATGCTTTGTCTGTGAAAAATTCGGTCACTTTGCGAAAGATTGTCGACATAGAAAACAAAGCAAATTTGGAGGCAATGTTAATTCCATTGACAATGATGAAATTGTTGCTACTATAAGCGAAGCAAATTCTGTCAAAGGAAAAATTTCGGGATGGTGGTATGATACATGCACCACCGTTCCTATTTGCTATGACAAATCCCTTTTACAAGACTTATCAAGAAATTGATGATGGTCAACAAATACAAATGAGGAATGAACATTGTTCAAAAGTTATAGGCAAAGGGAATGTTAATCTTCAATTCACATCTGGAAAAGTTGTTACACTTACAAATGTATTACATGTGCCATATATGAATAGAAACTTAGTAAGTGGTGATTTGTTGGAAAAATCGGGCATCAAGTGTATTTTTGAGCCGGGAAAACTTGTATTATCCCGCAATGGTTTCTTTGTTGGAAAATGCTATTCTACTAGTGGAATTGTCAAATTGTGTATTATTGGCAATACTATCAATAAAATAAATTCTTCTTACTTTGTTTGCACTTTAAATTTATGGCATGATAGGTTAAGGTACATTAGTTATTCTACTTTGCGTAGAATGATAAAAAGTGGCATGCTATCTTGTGAATTTACATAGAATGAAAAATGTGAAATTTGCACTAAGTAAAAAATGATTAAAAAACATTTTCAAAGTGTAGAGAGATCATCTAACATTCTTGACTTAGTTCATACCGATATTTGTGAGCTTAATGGTATGTTGTTAACTAGAGATGGAAGTAGATACTTCATAACTTTCATTGATGATTATTCTAGATTTTGCTATGTTTATTTGATGAAACATAAAGATGAGGCTTTTCATATGTCTAAAGCATATAATGAAGCAGAAAATCAAAAGGATAAAAGGATTAAAGTTCTTAGAAGTAATAGAGGTGGTAAATATTTTTCTAAAGAACATGATATTTTTTGTGAAGAGTATGATATTATACATGAATGTAGTGCACCTAGAACACGTGAGCAAAATGGCTTAGCGGAAAGAAAAAAATAGGACCTTAATTGTGATGGTAAATGCTATGCCAGCTCACAAGGTCAAAATTACTTAATAATTTATGGGAGGGACTTTACTTACCACTTATCACATTAGTAATAGGATTCCTTCTAATAAACTTAAAGTTTCACCTTATGAATTATGGAAATATAGAAAACCTAACATTGGATAGTTTAAAGTGTGGGGCGTTTGGCTTGTTATAAAACACCAATCCTAGTAGGACAAAACTAGGACCAAGAGGGATTAAAAGTACCTTTGTTGGATATGCTATAAATAGCAAAGCATATATGTTACTTGATCTAATATCCAATGTTATTATAGAATCACGAGATGTTGAATTTTTTGAGCATTTATTAAGTGTTGATGAAATTCCTCAAAATTCAATGGAGATTCAAAATGAAATTCTGTCTTCTAATGAATTACTAGAAACATCTTCTCGGTGATTGAGTCTAGTGAGCCTCGAAGAAGCAAGGGATCTCGTAAAGAGAAAGTGTTAGGACACAATGAGATTGATTCTAAAATGATTTCCCTATACTTGGTTGAAGCAACTAAGGAAGATTTAGTAAGAACAATTCCATATGTTCTTCAAATTTATAGAGATCCTAAAACATATAAAGAAGCAATGATTTCTAGAGATAGCAAATTTTGGAAAGATGCTATCAATGATGAAATGAAATCTATAATGTCCAACAATACTTTGAAGATTGTTGAATTACCGGCTGGATCAAAAGTCATTGGTTGCAAGTGGGTATTTCGAAGGAAATATAATACCGATGGTTCAATCCAAATTTATAAAACATGATTAGTTGCTAAAGGTTTTCAACAAAAGGAAGGAATAGATTACTTTGACACTTATGCACCTGTAGCTAGAATTACTACCATTAGAATTCTTTTTGCATTATCTTCTATATATGATTTATTTGTGCATCAAATGGATGTTAAGATTGCATTTTTAAATGGAGAATTAGATCAAGAAGTTCATGGAACAACGGAAGGTTTCATTCATTCGGGTAATGAAAATAAAGTTTTAAACTTATTAAATCATTATATGGTTTAAAACAAGCTCCTAAAAAATTACATGAGAAATTTGATAATGTAATTATGTCTTTTGGTCTTTTACATAATATGGTAGATAAATGCTTATATATCAAAAAATGTGATAAACATGTTATATTTGTATGTTTATATGTGGACGACATGTTGATTATAAGTAATCACATGGACGGTATAAAAGAAACGAAGAAGTTTCTATCATCAACATTCAAAATGAAAGATCTTGATCAAGTAGTTATCATATTGGGTTTAAAAGTGATCAAGAATGATTTTGAGTTTGCATTAACTCAATTACATTATATTGAGAATGTGGTTGAAAAGTTCAAACACTTCAACATTAAAGCGGCAAATACTTCACTTGACTCAAGTATAAAACTTGTAAAGAATGTTGGAAGAGCTATTGGACAACTCGAGTATGCAAGTGCAATTGGGAATCTTATGTATGTTGTTCAATGTACAAGACTGGACATTGCATTTGCTGTAAGTAAACTTAGTAGGTTTACAAGCAATCGAAAGGTTGAGTATTGGAAAACGATTGGAAGAGTTCTTGGTTATTTAAAGAGAACTAAAATTCTTGAAATTAAATATTCCAAATTTCCAGCTATACTTGAAGGATATATCGATTCAAGTTGGATATCAAGTGTTGGTGAAAACAAATCAACCTCGGGATTGTTGTTTACACTTGGAGGAGGTGCTGTTTCTTGGAGATCTAAGAAACAAACAATGATTACACATTCCTCCATGGAATCAGAGTTTGTGGCATTAGCTGAAACATGAAAAGAAGCAAAGTGGCTTAAGGATTTTCTTTATGAAGTACCATTAGATATGAAGAACGAGTCTTCAATATCTATATTATGTGATAGTCAAGCTACTCTAGCAAGGGCTTATAACGAAGTCTACAATAGAAAGTCTAGACATATGAGTCTTAGACATGATTACATAAGAAAATTAATAAAAGATGGAATTATTTCACTTACTTATGTAAGATCAAGTGAAAACTTGGCTGATCCATTCACAAAACCTCTTACCAAAGAGTTGGTAAGACAAACATCGAGTAGGATGGGGCTTAAACTCCTAATATAAAATTCACCAATGATAGCAACCCTACCTGTTATTACGAAATGAGTAATTTACGGGTTCAAAGGGTAACAAGGAGTCATTTGATAAGTGAATTGTTATAGCACTTAGAAAATAATTTAAAAGCTCTATCCTAAGGATGTAAGTGCTGGGGTAACTGTTTGGAGGGTTAAATAAATCTTAAAGAAATTCAGTACTTAGTACAAGTGCCTTTAAATAAGTTACCAAGACACTATAAGAATTTCTACTAAATGAACTTAGAAGTGGTGTCACTTCAAGGAAAGTTGGAGTTACTTAATGGAAAGTTCATGAACTCGGATGGGCGCAAGACCATTAACGTGCCAAAGTAAATTGTGTGGAACATGTTGAGCAAGAATGTTTGCGTGTGCGATATCGCCGATAACATCATAAGGGATAACTGGTTCAAAGCTAAGTAGAGATGGCAATGGGTAGGGTATAGGTCAGGCTCATACCCTACTCGATAAATATTTATAATATCATACCCTACCCTACCCTACCCTACCCATATACCCACTTAAGAGTGGCTGGTCGGGTGCGGGTAGAGTACTGGTAGGGTGCGGATATATTTTTATACCCATTAAAATTTCGTTAAATATTTTAATTTTAATATTTATTTTTATTTTTATTTTTGACATTGGTGGCAGCCCAAAGTGGTGATGTATGTATGTATGTGTGTGTGTGTATGTGTGTGCGTATGTGTGTATATATATATATAATGCTTGTTCAACAATAATATAAGTATCTAATTGTAATTTTTTCATGAACTTCACATGTAAATACTAATTAACAATCCTTGCGCAACATAAAAATATCAAAATGATTTAAAAGTATAACAACATCCATTGTCCAAAAATAAGTAGACTCCAATTATTCAAAAATAAGCAAATATCAAAGACTCCACTTGTCCAAAATTATATACTATTAAAATTTAAATATAGTGATTTTTTTTAAAAAAATTAATAGGTATATGGGTTGGGTATGGATTTTTCTACAATACCCATACCCATGTTGGGTTTCTAAATCTACACTCATACCCACCCAAAAACTCATTGGTCGGGTAATTTCTGCCCATTTGTGTCGGGTACCCATAAGGTTTCAGGTTCATGAGTATTATTGTCATCCCTAAATCTAAGGATATCTGGGATCTCGATATCACTTTGCAATGTTAGCACTAATGTAAGGTTTAAATCGAAAGATACCTTATCTTATGTGTGACATTGTTTATAATTCTAAGTTGAGTTTCTATATTTGAACAAGTGAGAGATTGTTATAAAAATGTTGCTCAAATATATATATACATATGAGATAAGTAAATCAAAGTATAAGAAGAAAAAGTACAAAATCGAGTCAAAAAGGGTGAGAAGCGGTAAAAATGAGTAAAAATCGGATTATATAGACAGGTTGGACCAAACTAGACGGACTAGATAGGCCGAACTAGACTCATTGGTCCGGACAATAATATGAACCAAGTGTTTGCTTGGTTCACAGTCAGGTGATCGCTTGGTATAAGTGATTTTAAGTCTGCTTAAGGATTCGATGATCATGCGATCGCATGGTCTTTAAACTACGCGATCTCATGGTTAATTTTTTTTACCATTGGCAGAAAATTCCAGAAATTTTCATGCACTTTTTCATCAAGAAATTGCACTCTTTTGTGAAGAGTTGTGTGAACAACGAACATGGGTGATGGATTCTATAAATAGGGATAGAATTCATGATCTTTAACAATTAGATTATCATCATTACATTGAGATTATCCCCTCTACATTCTTGTTCTTCAAACTTGGAATCTTCTTCATATTGCTCTTCTTGTTCCTAATTTCCAAGTATTCAATTGTGATATTTGGAACTTGGTTCAATGCTTGAAATCCGTTAAAACAATTTGCTTTTAGGCCTCTTAGCATTATTATTACGAGAGGGCGTAAATTTAGCTTTTAGAATAACATACCTTGCGATTCAAGTCTTTATTCTTCTTTGTTGTTTCCTATAATCTTCTTGGTTCATTGTTAAAGTTTGTGCCTACTTCACAAAGTGGATATTATCACTACGAGAAAGGAATTTTCTCAACACCAAGTGGTGTGTTGGTTATTGATACATACAAAAATAATACATACTATATGACCTATGGACATTCGATTACGATCTATTGTTATTCGATTCGATCACTCCATAACAAGGTGGTAATGGTCAAATTATGTCATGATCGACCAAACTATCAACGATCATGATATACGATGGACGATCAGTTATCTCATCGGATCATTTCTTGACACGTGGCAAGAGGAAAATCCGACATGCATGGTAACTCCATTATTAATGGGCAATTATCACGCCTTAATTAACGGTCATTATCCCTTAATGGGAGATCCTTATCCCTTGATGGGTGATAATTATCCCAAAATAAGTGTCTATCATTCCTTAATAGGCTGTTATGGTCCGAGACCTATAAATATGCCATATACCTGTTACAAATGATCTCTCTCTTTCTTTCTATATGAATATATCTCTTAAGAATATTTATATTTTAGATTCCTCCCGTAAACTGATTCTCACGCCAAAGGTAAAACGGGGAGAATTCCCGCCTCCTTTTGAAGGTATCACAGGTCCAAAGTAACCAAACAGGGGGCCTGTCTAATCGATGAAACGATTGACAAAATCGATCCGCATCATTGACACCGTTTGTAGGAAATTGATCAAAAAATCATGTTGTTCAAAGATCAATTTCTAACGAAATAATTGATTTTTGTTCCATAATGGACCCGAGACATCAAAATGGAGGATTTTAACCTTTCGCATATTTCAATGATAATAGAAAAAGGAGGAATTTATCTATCCAATAGTTTTCTCAACTGAAGATTGTGGAGGTCAACCACTATTACCATGGTTTATACACTGCCGGTGCGCCTTCATTTTGATTTTTGATTTTCTGTCAACGAGATAATTGGATCCATTCTCTACCCATTAAAGTTCTGAAATTCCTAAAAAAGATCTGGAAAAATCTATCTTCTAGTGATGGATATGGAAAACTTTTTCAATTCGACGGAATCAGTTGGAAAATCATAGGTTGAAAGAGGAGCCGCCCTAAGAATTGAAAAAGGAATTTTCTGGTATTCTTTCTCAACAGCCCTCAGTTCGAACCGCTAGGGATACGTGAAGCAGGTCTTTGGTCGCCATCATAGACACCAGATGGACGGAGGCAATCCCTTCCTGAAAAGCTCTCGATCGTTGATTTTGCGTTCAATTAGGGGTCCAAATCTTCGATTATGATCAACGATGTGATCGAAGAGGCTTGCGGAAAATCTATTGCTTGTCGAATTCATGGCTCCAATAAATTGCAAGTCGATCGATCACTTAACGACGACAAAAATAAGAAATCAGCAATGAATTTTCAAAGCTTCACCAGAAAAGTCTCATTCTTGTGTCGCACTGGAGATGTTGGAGGAGATAAGATGATGGATTTACCATGTTAACAACCATTGGGTAGCTACTACATTTCGTGGAAAACTCCGCTGACCACCATTAAATCAACCATTAAATCATCCTGCAACACCACGTTAACCACTGAAGAAGCACTGAAGCAGACATTTCCGGCTTTGATTGGTGCTATTCATTGAATGACGTGGAAATTACACCTATCCCTACATTATAAAAATCAATTTCATAAATAAGATCAAATTTGTATTATTTCAAATTTCAGGTATTAATTAAACATTTTAATTTTAATTTTAATTTTAATATTAATATTAATATTAATAAAATAATCATATTCATCTATCTCCATATATACATATCAAACTCTAATTCTCCTCATTCAACACGTTCTCTCTCTTCCTCCATCTTCTCTTCCCTCACCCCCGGACTCTCTCTCTCTGCAAATTCACTCACCGCGCCTCCACCCTCTCTGGTAAACCACTCACCGTGCTCCACCTTCCCTTTGGCGAACTCACTCACCGCGCGCAGGAGGTTTCAATGCCGACGTCGCCAGGAATAATAGTTGTTGCTGGACACAGTTTCGATTTCGACATCTCTGGGAATAGCATTTGCTGCTGCGCACAGTTTCGACCTCGACTTCACCGAGGATGGTTGGAGACATTCTTAGATCTGGAGACAGGGATCTTTAATATCAGATCTAGTAGTTTGGGTCACAGGTATTGATGTTGGTTGGGTGGTGCTGTGGTGTTACTGTGGTGGGTGAGGCTGTGGTGTAGTGGTGTGGTGATGCGGCGGTGGTGGTGGTGGTTGTGGTGTGGCAGTTTGGTGGATGCGATGGTGGTTGTGGTGTGGTAGTCTGGTGGATGAGGTGGTGTATTGGTGTCCAGCGATGATGGTGGTGATGCTTTGTGTGTTGCAGTATGGCGATCTGGTGAATGCTGACTGCAATTTTTTTTTTTTTTTTGTGGCGGTGGTGGTGGGCCGCAACGTTAAGATGATGGTGGTTTGTGAACGGACTGTGGTGAGATGGTGATGTGGGCAAGTTTCAGGATATACTGTGACCTAATAATTAATAAGTGAATAGTGACCTAATAATAAGATAATTGTGACTTAAAAGATTGATGACCTAATAATTTGATAAGTTGTGACCTAGAAATAACTTGGGATCAATTAATTTAAAACTTGTGACCTTGCAATTTATTTGTGACTTGATAAAACTGTTATTGTGACCTACTATTTTTGATATATTGTGACCCTGAAATTATTTGTGACTTAAGCAATTTACATTTTGTAACCTGAATTTATATTGTGTTGTGACCTGAATTTATATAATTAATAAAAAAATCTAATTATTTAATTTAGTTAAATAATTTTATCTACAACCTGATTTTTGAAATTTTTTAAATCATATCTTAAAATTGAAATTGTGTATAGTTAACACCTTATATATGTATTTTTCTCTTGAATGATTAATCATATGGATTTGGGCCAAATGCTTCACTATGCTTGGGCTACCACTAAATCTGATTTGGACCCTCTCCTAGGAATCTTCAAATCAAGCGGATTGGTCGTCTCATTTTTCCAACCGATGAGGGTCGTTAAAGAAAATATCAGAGTTCTCTATTTAGGAGAGGCCGAGATAAGACAACCATTTTTGCTGAAGTAACTTTGATCGTTTATGGGGTCTGATTGAATAATTGCAAAATAGTTGTTCTGATTGCTTCAAGGGTAAAAATAATAGAGGGGAGTAAAAACGTCTGTTGTCACCGACGAGGTCACGTCAGAGATGATCACCATCGTGATCCATTTAGTAGCCATACAGTTCTCGAAACCAGGTGTACTCTAACCCTATTCATCAATCCTTGCATAATGCTGATCATGTGTTAGAACTATAAATCTTAACAATCTCATATGATATGTGATCACATTGCCAATCTATGTAGAAAATTGAGATTATGGATTAAATTAAATCTGCAAAAAACTTGTGAACAAGCTATTATGGACTTGACATGATATTCATAATTTAATTGATATAAGCTTTATTACTTCTTGGAATATGATGTAAGATTGGATTTAAAATGAAACTTTCTTGCTGAAATTTTGGCAAAACAATAGCAAAAATGGAAGACACTAAGAACATCTATTGAACATCACAAAGCAGCGCTAGAAATAGGTTTCACTCATCGCAGTCGAAGAAACTATTAAAACCCACAAGGAAACAAAACACGGAAAGCCTACACGGCGTGATCTCTTACAGCCGAAGAAGTCGCTCAAACCCAAGATTTTCCTGTATTCATCATATTATAATATCTTCGACAATCATAAAAATCAAATTTAGATGTAGAACAAAGAAATAAAAAATCACACAAGCTAAAGGCTAGAACTAATCACTTTTAGATTGTTTATTATAGTTTGAAGACTAAAAACGAATGATGTCAAACACAGATGAACGAACAGATAGCGACAAAGAGAGTCTTTCAGAACAATATGGAGATCCTTTAAACCCAAAAAAATAAAAATAAATAACAAAAGCCTCACCGAAAACACAAAACTTAACGTGAGGAAAATATTGAGGCAGTCAAGAAAGTACTTAAAATTGTGGAACTCGGAAAAAAAAAATTCTTAGCGAAAACATGGGTAGCGGTACAGGAGGCCTCCAAAAACAAATAAAATTAGACTTAAAATCAATGGAACCACCAATAGTCGAAACCTTAACAAACATATAAACTAATGACAAAAAAGGGTATCGAAGGTGAAGAATGGACAAATAGAAGACAGTAATCTCTGAGGTCGACTGTACTAAACTCAAAATCCAAAAAAAACCCGACTCTGAAACAGTGAAAATTGACAAGATTAACTTACCTGTAGATATAAACACTTCAAAAATGAAGAACACTCTCAGATAAAAAGGGTGGGATTGCTTAGAAATGGCCTAATTAAATTGGCCTTTCGCGAAAATAACCAAAATTCTTATCAATTTATTAAAATAGCCTTAAACAATAGGAACTACCAAGTTTACCCTTAAATATCATATTTCAACCAAGCCTCTTAGATTTTAGAAAAGTCACAACTTAGTCCTTAAAACTTTACATATTTTTAATTAATTTGTTTATACGATTATATTTGATTTTTGTTCGCTCATAGTAGCACCCCCTCAATTGGTATCAGAGCCATATGACAGATCTAAAAGATAAATATTATATAACACAAATTAAAAATAAATATATAATATATACATCAAGATTTATGATGCATACATTAATACTACCCGATAATTATAAAATAGAAATCTTGAGAACCTTAAGGGACTTAAACAAAGATATAAGAAAATACATTTATGATCTAATGAATTTCGATATAATAAAAGAAGATTTTATCATAAACGAAATATTAGATTTAATTCACAAAGATATACTAGAAGAATTATACAAAGATTATAGGAATGGATTATCATAGAGGAGAACCCTTATTAATCAAATATCTAGATATGAAAACAAATGAAAAATTAGATTTCATAATAGAACAAAGATGAAATCTATTAGACCAAATGATAGAAGAAAGAAATATAAAAAGAAAATGATTTCTAAGACTAAAATCATTAGAAAGTAAAAGAAAATACTTTAATACAGTTCTAAAACAATTACATAATATACTTATGATTATAAATAACAAAGAAAAAATCAATATGAAAAAATATGATATAACTAGATAAATAAAATATTACAATAAAAGTTATAGAGCACAACAAAGAAAAATTATGTTAAGATCAATTGAAGAATTTTGTGAATATAATATAATGATATGTAAAAAAGTAAAATATGATACGGAATTAAGATTAGAAGTTGAGCATATCAAAGGAAAAATTTAATGACAGAATTTCCAGAAATAAAATTTGAAAAACAAATAATAGAAAATATTAATCTACCAGTAAGATCTTACCAAATAAAAGGAGCTAATACAACTATGTTTCAACCATTAAGCTCATGGGGAGAATCCGATGGATTTCTTAATATGCAACTAAATTGGATAAGTGCATTTTTATGGCAAACATATAAAAACATAAATTTACAAGATAAATTAGCCGTTGAAAAATTACAACAATTAAATATACAAGATATGAATATCAAAGAAAAATTACAAAACATTCAAAATAAACTAACAATACAATTCAAAGAATTAAAAGAAATGATAGGAGAAGTTAAAAATATAGATGAAGAAATCTTAAAAGAATTCCAAAGAAAATCAGGAGAATTAATTAATCAAGATAAAATTGGAATAATTATAGAAAAAATAGATAAATTAAATGAGAATATAAGAAAGAATGAAAACGAAAAATCATATTAATAGAAGAAAAAATAAAAAATATAGAAATAAAAATAGATGATATGTATGACAGACTATTTAAGGTACAAAAAACTCAAAAACCAAGAGTATAAAATGCCAATAAGCGAATATATTGAAGATCTAAAAATATTAATAAAATCATTGATAAGTGATGTTCAAGAAGTAAAAAATGAATTAAAAGAAGTAAGAAATGATATAAATATACTAAAATTAGAAATTAGAGAATTCAAAGAAAATAATAAAACCAAAGATAAGAAAATAGATAAAAAATTCATAGAAAAAGAAATACTTAGAATAGGAAAAAAGCATTTCGAACAAGAAAAAATTATAATAGAAGCAGGAAGTATGGATGATGAATTCAGGAGAAACATATTACCAAAAATATTAGAGGAAGAATTAGAATTACAAAAATCTATAGAAAAAACTTTAGAAAAATTAAAAGCTGAAGAAAAAATTGAAGAAGAACGAGATAAAAATGAATGAAGAATTAGATTTGCTTATAGAAAACTTTGACCAGTTAAGCATAGAAAATTTTAATGAATACCAAGTTTTAATGAATACTGGAGGAGCACCTAACCCTGCTCCTATAGGAACTTCTAAACAAGAATTACCAGATCCAGATAAAAGTTATGCACCATTATATAGTAAACCACACCGACAATATTATGATAGAATTAGAGATAGACAACCACCTAGAGGAAATAAATATAAAGATAGGTTTGAACCAAATAATAATTATGATAAACCTATTAATCATGGAGGAACACAATTAGATTTGGATTGTAAAATAGATACTAAAAAAACCTTATTAACTTGGGCAGATTCAATGATACTATTCTTTTTATACAATAAAGATGATACGTGGGAAAATACTGATAGAATGATAAATTTTTTAGTAGGATCTTTTGAAGGACATGTTAGAAATTGGTGGGAAGGAATAAGTAGTGATACGAAAGCATTAATAAAAAGAAATGTACAGACGGAACTAATAAAATCAGATAGAAAGGGAATAGAAAAGTTAGTAGATTATATTGCGGATGAATTTTTAGGAGAAAATTGGATAAGTAATTTTGAAGCAGAATCAATAAGAGAAAAAGATAATGCAAGAGTAAGATTAATAAATTTAACAATATGTGATATGTGTAAAATCAAAGAATATACTTGTGAGTTTAAAGAATACTATTATGTCCAATTCTATAGTAATGAAAATCAAGAAGTATATAGAGATATGTATTACAATAAATTACCAGGTTCATGAGGAATATACTTTAAAATAGAATTTGAAAAATTTATTAGAGATAACCCTGGAACACCTAGAACATTAGGATCAAGAATAAAATTCATATTTGAAAGATTAGCATATATATGTCAACAAAGACAATTATTAAAGAAATCAAGAAAATTAACCAGAATATGTTGTGAAGATATGGAAAAATCTACTCAATGGGGATGTAACCCTGAAAGAAGAAGAAATAATAATAAAAGAAAATATAAAAATAGAAAGTTTAAAAAATTCAGAAACTTCAGGAAAAAATATATAAAACCCAAGAGAAGATATTACAAAAGAAGATATAATCCAAATAAAAGATAGAAAAATAAAACTTATAAGAAAGACAAAAGCCAATGTAAATGTTGGAATTGTGGAGAAATATGACATATAAGCCCCGATTGTAATAAAAAGAAGGTTAAAATATTACAAAAAGAATATCTAGAAGTAGAAAGTGAACTAAGTGAAATATCAGACATTGAAGAATACTATGATCAAGAAATTTATATAAGTGAAACAGATTCAGAAAGTAATGAATCAGAATCAGAATAGAAGAAATAGAAGCAAATAATAACATAAATAAACAAGAATATGAAGGAATAGAAGGTTATGGATTAAATGTAACTTTTGATAATAATAAGTTTAGAAAGATACAAAAATTATCTTTAGATTTGAAAATAGGAAAATGGGAAATATTAAACAGAATATGGAAAAGAGAAAAAGTAACAATAAATGAATATCATAAAATCGAAAGGGCAATATATGTTAGAACCACTCAAGGAACACACAAATTAAATCTTTTAACAAAAAATACAGTTACAGAATTATTAACAAAGATCAATAGAAAGCAAAGTGAAAAGATTCAATATGTTTACTTAGTAGGTATTCAAATAATGTTTAAATCCCTGTTTAGAGAATGATTAGATTCACCTTTAACTGTAAGTTTAAATGATGGAAGAATTATAAATTTAAAAGACAGTCATTTAGGAACAGTAGAGGGAAATCTAGCATATAAAAAACTAATATTTACATGTTACCCAAAATATTGTATATCATTAAAAGATAGAAATTTTAATGAAGTTTTAGGATTACACTTCAAATTACATAAAGATGATATAATGGAACCAGGAGATAAAATTATGACTATAGAATACAGAGCATTATACACATTTACTAATTATAATTATGGAAACATTTATTCTAAAAAATCATATATTGAAATTCATAAAGAATGTAAAGATTTTGGTAAAGCTGTAGAACCAGATAAACAAATAAGTTTAGTTCCAAGAAACTATGAACTTACTATAACAAAAAATAAACCAGAAATCATAGAGTTACGAGAAGAAGAATACCCTAATAATAACATAACATTTGAAGATGACAGATTAATTAGGAGATCAGCAAGTTTACCTAATAGAAAACAATTAGGAGAAATTAGTAATACAAAAGAAATAAAACTTAATAGAAATGCTGAAAATATGAAAATAGAAGGTGAATATTTTAATGGAATAGAGCATATAAAATGATCAAATATATTAATTGACACAGGAGCTAGTGAATGTCATATAGCTTCAAATAGAAATAAAGGACTAATATCTCTTAGAACTGATCCATATAGATATATAAATCTTGATGGACAAGTACATATGACTGAACTTGAAGTAAAAGTACCAATAAAAATAGGAGGAATAAATCTCCTAGTACCATGTCATGTAGATAGTAGTATGGTAAATCCTCATGTATTATTAGGAATGAGCTTTCTAGATGAACTAGAAAATTATAGTATAAAACGTGAAGGATTATATATAACTCATAATGGTCAAACTATACTATGCAGAAAAGCTGAATAAATGAATAACCAAATAAGCTTTCCATTAGCCGTTTATATACAAATTACAATTGTTGAAACAAATATAACAACATGTGCATTAATTGACGCGGGAAGTGATATAACAATATTTAAAAGTTTCTTAAAAAAATCATGGAATACTAATGGAAAGATAAAAATTACAGGAGTAACGGGAGAATGTACTCATATAATTAATAGTGCTGATAAAGTAGATATAATACTTGGAAGTAAACAAATAGTTGTAAATAAAATATATAATTATAAAAAATTAGAATGTGATATATTACTAGGAAATGACTTTATACAACAATTTCAATATTATAAACAAAATAATTACATGATAATGTTACAAACACCTTGTGCACATTTACTAAAAATACCAAGAGAATTTAGATCTTACAGAGTTCAGCCAACACAGCGTGGTGATAAATGGGAGAAAAAATCAATTATACAAAATGAAACAAAAAATAAAAGAATAATGTATAAAAAAGCCTTAAAAACGAACATACAAACAAATATGGGAAAAATCATTGATCAACTAGAGAAAATTTGTGGAGAAAATCCATTATTATTCTGGAAATCACATCATCCAAAAGCTAAAATAGAATTAACAGAAAATGTTATTATGAGAGTTAGACCAATGATGTATATCATACAAGATACATAAGAATTTAAAACTCAGATAAAAGAATTACTTAACTAAAGATTAATCAGACCTAGTAATGGACCCCATAGTAGTCCAGCTTTTATGGTCATGAAACATTCTGAACAAAAAAGAGGAAAAACTAGAATGGTGATAAATTATAAATAATTAAATAAATATACTAAATTTGATGGATACTTTTTACCGAATAAAGAGGTACTAATAAATCTTGCAAAAGGAAAGCAATATTATTCTAAATTTGATTGCAAATCAGGATTTTGGCAAGTAAAAATGGAAGAAGATAGTATTCAATATACAACATTTAGTACACCCCAAGGTAAGTATGAATGGATGGTTATGCCATTTGGTTTAAAAAATGCACCACAAATATATCAAAGAGGAATGAATAACATATTTAGAAAATTCAATGAATTCTTAATTGTCTATGTCGATGATATATTAATATGTTCTAATAATAGAGAAGAACATAGAAACCATTTAATTAAATTTATAAATGAATGCAAAAAAGAAGGAATTGTTCTTTCAAAAAATAAAGCTATAATAGAAAAACAAGAAATTGATTTTCTTGGATTATCAATAAATAAAAGAGGGATAAAATTACAAACCCATATATCTAAAAAGATAGAAAGTTTTCCAAACAAATTAGAATCAAAAGAACAAATACAAAAATTTTTAGGATGTTTAAATTATGCAGAAGGATTTATTGAAAATCTATCAAAAAAGAGACATAAAATTCAAATCTTACTCAGAAAAATAAATTCCAAAGGATGGAGTGATGAACATACAGAAATCGTCAAATCACTAAAAGAAGAATGTAAAAATTTACCAAAATTAAGATTACCAGATGAAAAAGATAATCTGATAGTTAATACTGATGCCTCGGTGATAAGTGTTATATTAACGTTTATTTGATGCACTTATATCCTTAAATAAGCAATGATGTGATTCTATTTAAGTATTATTAATGCATTTTATGTTTTATATTGCATAGGATCATAAAAGAAGAGAAAAGAAGAAAAAAGGATCAAAATGCACTCAAAACTGAAGTTTGGGGACTTTCATGCAAATAAAGTTACGGCCGTAAGAAAATAAGGTTACGGCCGTGAAAGTGTCGTGAAGCAAAGTGAAATTAAGCAGAGACTTAGTTACGGCCGTAAAGGTAAAGTTACGGCCGTAACCATCTAAAAGAAAGAAATCAGCAGAGACTTAGTCACGGCCGTAAATGGATATGTCACGGCCGTAATGTCAACTTTGGAAAATTACGGCCGTAAATCTTCAAGTCAAGAATTTCCTTATTTCAAATATTTCCATAATTTGGGATTTCTTGAGGCCAAAGCTAGGGCACGAAAATTGTAGTTATAAATAGGGAAGTTCATGACAAGAAAAGGGAGATATTATTATTTTTAAAAAGCCACCAATATCAAGGTTTGAAAAGAAGAAATCCGAGGCAAAATCAAGGTGAATCAAGACAATATTTTTGGGGAATTCTTCATGGCAATGCGTGGCTAGTCTTCTCAACCTAGTTCAAGGGGGACGTTGTGTTCATATTATTTTATTATTCATTCCTTAAACTCGTAACGTAATTCTTGTTTCTAATGTTTTATTTATTGGATTTTTCATGAACATTAATTTCGTCAAGATAATGTATTAATTGATTAAGGCCTTGTCTTTTAATTATTGTGTTGATGTTTGCTAATTTGGGTAATTGGATTCGTATTCGTCTTGTTATCCAAATCATAGTAGCAATTGGTAATTTTATATTTCCATATGAAAATCCAATCTAGATTAATCAATTCGAGCATATGAAATTGATAATTTAGTTCACCTAATTCTTCTTGTTTTCACATAGTTAATGAATTAAATCTAGGGAGCTTATTCTAGGTTGTTCATTCACTCTAAATTGATTGGAGAACTAATTCTAATTGATTATTATTAAGGAAGAATTGGATTAATTAGAGCTTTTTGATCATTCCGGGTGATAAATAAAACAAAAGAAATAGTACATGCGTTGCTTGGGGAATGACAATATTATGATAGGGCACAACCGAACCTGAGAACTAGGATTTCTTATTAATTGATTTTTATTCCAGCTATTTTACATCTTTATTTGATCATTTAGATTAATTGCAATCTTCAACTCAAAAAAAAAAACCCCCCTTATAATTCTAATTGACATGGCATTAAATTAGTTCCCGTTCCTCGTGGGATCGACCCTTGCTTCCACTGCTATATTCTTAGTAATAGTGAACAAGGAATTTAATTATTATTTTGGTGCATTACGACACGCATCAAATTTTTGGCGCCGCTGCCGGGGAACTGGTTGACCAATTTTCTGTTTAATCAATTAGAATTTTATTTTCTGCATTTTTGTTTATTTATTTTTATTTTCGGTAAAAAAAAAAAAAAAAAAAAAAATTAAAAATAATTGAAATTTCGAAAATTTTATTTAATTATTCATTTATTTATATGCATAAAACTCGATCCACTAATCCTGAATATTTTCTATTTGATCCAGAAATCGAGCGAACTTTTCAACAGCGAAGAAGGGAAGCACTAGAACAAATGGCAGCAAATAACCTCAACAACAGGACACTTAAACAATTGGCCACCCCAGATGTCGCTCAACAGCCACTCTGTATCACTTTTCCGACAGTGGAGGAGGGAAAAACTTTTGAACTCAAATCTGGACTCATTCACTTGTTGCCAACTTTTCGAGGACATGCTGGTGAAGACCCTTACAGGCATCTCAAGGAATTCCACGTGGTTTGTGACAGTATGAGACCCACTGGTATTACCGAGGAACAAATTAAAATGAGGGCCTTTCCATTCTCGTTAAAGGATGCCGCTACTGATTGGCTATACTGTTTACCATCCGGATCAGTCACCACCTGGAATGACATGAAGAGGCTATTTTTGGAAAAATATTTTCCTGCTTCTCGGGCTGGAACAATCCGGAAGGAAATTTGCGGGGTTCGTCAAAACAATGGTGAATCGCTGTATGAATATTGGGAGCGCTTCAAGAAGCTCATCTCGAGCTGCCCCCATCATCAAATCAGCGAACAACTACTAGTGCAATATTTCTACGAAGGACTGCTACCAATGGATAGAAGTATGATAGATGCCGCAAGTGGAGGTGCTTTAATGGACAAAACACCAGAACAAGCTCAGGCTTTGATTTCCAACATGGCTGAAAACACTCAGCAATTTAACCCAACCCGAGACATGCAAGTTCGCCGCGTGAACGAGGTAAGTAGTTCCAATATAGAAAGCCAACTGTTTGAACTAACAAATCTCGTTAAAAAACTTACTGTAGGAAGTGCACAACAAGTCAAAGCATGCGGGATATGTGCTAATTTCGGACATGCAACGGATGCGTGCCCAGTGCTCCAAGAGGAAAACAGTGAACAAGTGAACGCTGCTGGAGGCTTCCCATTTCAAAAACAACAATACAATCCGTACTCGAACACTTACAATCCTGGCTGGAGGGACCACCCGAACTTGAGCTACGGAAATAACAAACCTCCGGGTTTCGTCTCCAACAAGCCTCAAGGGAATTTTCAACAACATGGAAATTTCCATCCACAGGGACAATATCAGCAAAAGCCACAATCATCAGGTATGTCTCTCGAAGAAATGATGAAAACTTTGGCCACTAACACTCTACAATTTCAACAGGATGCCAAATCCAGCATTCAAAACCTGGAAAATCAAATGAGTCAAATGGCCACAGCTATCAATAGATTGGAAGCACAAACAGGAGGAAAATTGCCATCTCAACCCGAGGTGAATCCGAAGAATGTAAGTGCAATTACTCTTCGAAGTGGAAAAGAAATTGAGGCGCCACAATCAAAGCCAACCGCGAGTGAAGAGGAGGAGGTTGAAGAAAAAGAAGTCGAAAAGAAAAACAGCATTCCACGAAACTCTCAGGTAAAAACCGAACCTGTTGTGAATGCGAAACTAACTCCACCGCCTTTTCCAAGCAGGTTAGCGAAGGTGACTAAGGAAAGCAAGGAGAAGGAAATTCTGGAAATGTTCAGGAAAGTGGAAATCAACATTCCACTGTTGGATGCAATCAAGCAAGTGCCCCGTTATGCGAAGTTCTTAAAGGAGCTGTGCACCAACAAACGGAAGTTGATGGGAAATGAAATGGTAAGAATGGGGGAAAATGTGTCAGCACTCTTCCAAAGGAAACTGCCCCCAAAATGCAAGGACCCAGGTATGTTCACTATACCATGCCAAATAGGTAACACTAAGCTGGATCGTGCATTAATAGATTTAGGTGCATCTATAAATGTAATGCCTAGGTCTACCTACAATGCATTAAAACTTGCTAATATGACTGAAACAAATGTGATTGTTCAACTAGCCGACCGTTCAAATGCTTATCCGGATGGGGTAGTTGAAGATGTTTTAGTGCAAGTAGGGAACCTAGTATTTCCTGCAGACTTTTATGTCCTGGACATGAACGACGACCATTCTCCTAATTCCACCCCTATTTTGCTAGGAAGACCCTTTTTATGGACTTCTCAAACTACTATCGATGTTAGGAAGGGGGTATTAACTATGGAATTTGATGGGGAGGTGGTGCAATTTAACATTTATGATGCAATAAAACACCCGAATGATATTTATGCTGCATATTCTATTGACATAATTACCCCTACTGTGCAGAAAGTGTTTGAACTAAATTGCAGGGACGAACTAGAAACAGCTATTTCTGAATCATTGAGTCAAATTGATGACGATGATGTGGGGATGAGCAGGGAACTGCAAGATGAAATCATTGCACTTAACTCGTTGGAACCCGTGCCGCACAGGTACACTATTAAAACAATCCAATTGACAGACTATCCTAACAAATTGCTACCCTCTGTCTTGCAGGCACCCGTAGTGGAAATGAAAACCTTACCAGCCCATTTGAAGTATGCATTTCTTGGTGATGGAGAAACACTCCCGGTAATCATTTCCTCCAACCTCACCAAATTGGAAGAAGATAAGCTGGTTCGGGTTCTTCGGGAGCATAAAGAAGCAATTGGATGGACAATTGCAGATATCAAAGGAATCAGTCCATCGATCTGTATGCACCGGATATTGCTTGAGGAAGGAGCTCAACCATCCAGACAAGCTCAACGAAGACTCAATCCGGCAATGATGGACGTGGTGAAAAAGGAGATCTTAAAGCTGTTGGGAGCAGGAATGATTTACCCAATTTCAGACAGCAAATGGATCAGTCCAGTGCAAGTGGTGCCCAAGAAATCTGGAGTGACAGTGGTGGAAAACAAAGATGGCGAGCTTGTACCAACTAGGGTGCAATCCGGGTATCGAGTATGCATCGACTATAGGAAGGTAAATGCCGACACTCGAAAAGATCATTTTCCCCTTCCCTTTATCGATCAAATGTTAGAAAAATTAGCAGGTCATTCCCATTATTGTTTCTTAGATGGTTTTTCTGGTTATTTTCAAATTGCCATAACACCCGAGGATCAAGAAAAAACCACATTTACTTGTCCATTTGGCACTTATGCATATAGGCGCATGCCTTTTGGTTTGTGTAATGCTCCTGCGACGTTTCAACGTTGTATGATGAGCATTTTTTCTGAATACATAGGACAAATTATTGAAGTGTTCATGGACGACTTTAGTGTGTGGGGTGATTCATTCGATGCATGTCTAGATAATCTAACTTTGATTTTAAAACGATGCATTGACACTAACCTGGTCTTAAACTGGGAAAAATGTCATTTTATGGTAGATCAAGGGATAGTGTTGGGTCATATAGTGTCCATAAAAGGAATAGAGGTCGATAAGGCTAAGGTAGACCTCATATCTGCATTACCTTACCCCGCAAATGTGCGGGATATACGATCTTTTCTTGGCCACGCAGGTTTTTATCGCAGGTTCATAAAAGACTTCTCAAAAATTGCATCCCCACTGTGCAATTTGTTGCAAAACGACGTGCCATTTGAGTTCAATGATCTGTGCAAAAAGGCCTATAACCAATTAAAGGAGCGGTTGACTACACCACCCATTATCCAACCACCTAACTGGGATCTTCCATTCGAAATAATGTGCGATGCCAGTGACTATGCCGTGGGGGCGGTTTTAGGACAACGGGTCGGGAGAGCAGCCCATGTGGTCTACTATGCTTCTCGAACATTGAATCAGGCCCAATCAAACTATACCACTACTGAAAAGGAACTTTTATCTGTGGTTTTTGCTTTAGAAAAATTTCGATCATATTTATTGGGTTCTAAAGTTATTATTTTTACAGATCATGCAGCTTTGAGGCACTTATTTGTGAAAAAGGATGCAAAACCGAGAATCATCCGATGGATACTCTTACTACAAGAGTTTGACTTGGAAATAAAGGATAAAGCAGGATCGGAAAATGTAGTGGCCGACCATCTTAGCAGGGTAGTGAGAGCCGAGGACGACCTACCCCTGCGTGAAGCTTTTCCGGACGAAAGCTTATTCGCGACTGAAGCGAACCTCCCATGGTATGCTGACCTAGTAAATTATATAACTTCTAAACTAATGCCAACCCATTTTTCGCAGGCAAAGAAGCATAAAATGAGGAGTGACGCCAAATACTACATTTGGGATGATCCATACTTGTGGAAGAGATGCCCCGATCAAATCATTCGGAGGTGCGTGCCCGGATTAGAACACAAATCAATCCTTACCTTCTGCCATTCCTACGCATGTGGGGGCCACTTTGGACCAAGAAGGACCGCACAAAAGGTATTGGATAGTGGTTTCTTTTGGCCTACCATATTCAAAGACGCTTACATATTCTGTAAGTCTTGCGACAATTGCCAAAGATCAGGTAATCTATCCCAACGAGATCAAATGCCCCAAAATCCCATAATTGTATGTGAAATTTTTGATGTTTGGGGCATTGACTTCATGGGTCCCTTTCCCCCGTCTTTTGGTTGCAATTACATTTTGTTAGCTGTTGATTATGTTTCCAAATGGGTGGAAGCCAAAGCCACCCGTACTAATGACTCTAAGGTTGTTGCAGATTTTGTAAAGGCTAACATTTTTAGCAGGTTCGGTATACCTCGGGCAATGATCAGTGACAGAGGAACACACTTTTGCAACCGCACCATTGAGGCACTACTAAAGAAATATGGTGTGTTGCACCGAGTATCCACCGCATATCACCCCCAAACCAGTGGGCAGGCAGAAATTTCAAATAGGGAGGTTAAGTCTATACTCGAGAAAACAGTTCGGCCAGACCGCAAGGATTGGAGTATCAGACTGGAAGATGCATTATGGGCTTATAGAACCGCTTACAAGACGCCGATTGGTATGTCCCCATTCCGATTGGTGTTTGGGAAACCGTGCCACCTACCTGTGGAACTCGAGCACAAAGCTTACTGGGCTATTAAGCAATGCAACATGGACTGGGGAGTAGCGGGAGATCATAGGAAGCTTCAATTGCAAGAACTCGACGAGATCCGAAATGAAGCCTACGAGAATGCCATGATTTATAAAGATCGGACCAAAGCCTTCCATGATCAACGCATTTCTCGAAAAAGTTTTAGTGAGGGCCAGAAAGTTCTTTTGTTTCACTCTCGACTAAAGCTTCATCCAGGTAAGCTTCGCTCTCGTTGGGTTGGACCTTTTGTCGTTATTAATGTTTCTTCCCATGGTGCAGTCGAGATCAAAAGCTTGAAAACTGATAAAACGTTCAAGGTTAATGGACACCGCCTCAAGCCCTACTATGAGGGGTTCCAAACTGAGAACTTGGAGGTGATTGCAATGGAAAACGCCAACAACGGGCAATAGTCTCGCACGGACTCCGTCGAGCCAACGACAGTAAACAAAGGCGCTGCTCGGGAGGCAACCCGAGAGGGGAGTTTCTTTATCTCCTCAACTTTTTATTTTCGTATTTTCATTTTAGTCTCTCTAGTCATTTCAAAAAAAAAAAAAAATTAAAAAAAAAAAAAAAAAAAAAAAAACAAAAATAAATCCCCAAAAATATCAGAGACCACCTTACGGCCGTAAGACACACCTTTACGGCCGTAATTAATTTTTGACAATTTTTTTTCAGAGTGCGCATTACGGCCGTAATCCATTTATTTACGGCCGTAATTGATTTTTTTTCAATAGTTTCAGAGGCCTGTTTACGGTCGTAAACCACCTCGTTACGGCCGTAAATCCGGCGGTTTCAGTTTTTTTAAAACACAGAATACAATACATGGCATCTTCCATTTCACCCAAATCATTCCATTTTTACCTTACTCTTCTCCTCATCTCGCGCATCATCCTCCGATTCAAGATCACATTTTAAGGGTTTCTCCTTTTTATAACACATCACATCCTCTTCCTCTTCGTAAGAATTGAACGGTATGCCTCTCCTCCCCCTTTCTCTTTCTTCTTTGGCATGAGTTGTGTCCTTTTTTTGCGTTGGGTTCTCGAATTTTCCCTTCTCATACTTTGATATGCTTTGTCGATTGTGTGATTGTGTTATGGGGCACTTTGATTTTACTTATTTCACTACCATGGCATCATTTCCAAATAGCAATCCATGTGTTCGATAATATGCCTAGGAGAGTTTGCCGTGTTTGTTGCCGTATAATTTCGACTCCAATCTCCCTATTGTGTTTGTTTAAGCGTATATTTGTAATGGTGGGAGTTCATTTGAAGGGGTTGAGTGATATGGAACCTTGTTGCATGCATAGTATAAATAGCTAATCCCTCATTGCTCTATATATATATATATATATATATATATGTCTTAAGGGTTAGTCATGTTTTGGACTCCAACTTGTGGCTCCACGTTAGCCGAGGGTGTGACTCTACATCTTTGTTTTGGGTTGTCATAATGGAAATTGTCGCTTGGCTTTGACGATCATCGCTTCACCGTGTTTTTGCCGTGTGTCTTCTAGGAGATTTTGGTTAGACTTTGGCCCTTTTGCCCATTTTTATTCGTGTCTCTGCGGCTTCATCGGGTGATCGCTCCTCTTGATCCTTGCTTTACTTTTCAACATGGCTTATATATGTGCATTTTGTTTCTTCATGCTGCTTTGTTTCTCGACTAATCTCCTCGCTTCTTTCACAGGATTTACTATGGCTCCACCGACAAAGAAAGGAAAGCAAGTGGCAGGGGAATCCTCGGCTGTGCCCCGCCAGGAAAAGACCCAGTCTAAGCTATGCATAAAGGAGCGGCTATTCCTCCCAGATGACTTTCAGGAATGGAGGAGCGCTGACACCGTCATTGCCCCGCGACGATTTTGGGCCCGCTTCGTTGAATTCGGGTGGGTCAAATTCGTGAGTGATCTACCGTTTGGGAACCCCCCGCTGGTGTACAAATTCTACACCCAGTTCAACAAGGAAATTGGTGACGAGGGCTCCCTTGACTTTCACCACACTAGAGTTGCGGGAAAGAGAATCAAATTTGATAAGGATGTGGTGGAACACCACTTGGGAATAAATAGCACTGGGTCGGTCCCCATGTCGTCTAATGCGGGTATTTTCTTTCCGGACCAAGAGGTGCTCCGTTGGGCTTTGAAGCCTGAACTCCATGACTCCCTGAATGTCATCCTTCCGCATTACAAGAATCGGGATCTACAGCGGGACGCCTGGTACCTGCACCAGTGGGGGTCGGGGAGTCTCTTCCCATCCACTAGCCTCACTACGGTATCTGTTCGCTACCTCCGGGTCTACTACGCCATCACCATGGGAATCAAGTTTGACTTGGGGCAGCACATCTTTGATACGATTTCCACTTACGCCAGCTTGATACCGCAGAAGCGAGGTATGCCATTCCCATGTTTAATCACCGCCTTATGCCGGGCGCAAAGAGTTCCCGCTGCAGTTAGTGACGACACCTTGGGGCATGGGAATCGCCTCACGAAGGCGAGTTTGGAGAATGCTCGCAGGCAGATCGTCGCGAAGCGAGGTCACGGAGATGATGAATCAGGGGACTCCGATGATGATCAGGGCGCCGGGGAGCCCGCAGCACGGGAAGCGCCACAACAGCCAAATGCTCCTACCCCTTTTGAGCTTCAGATGCTAGGCATGATGCAAGCTTTCCAAACCCAGCTGAATGCTATGCAAGAAGATCAGCAGCTTCTACTGGAGGAGCAGAGGACCATTCGGGAACATATTCGGCATTTGCAGAGAGCTCGAGACGATCTACCTCCACAATAGACCAAGGGAGTTCCTTCTTTTTTTTTCCCCTTTTATTGTTTTCCTTTTTTTGTTGTCCTTTTCAATGAGGACATTGAATTGTCTAAGTGGGGGGGGGGATTGACTTGATTGTAAGCTTATCTAATTTATTTTCTCTCTGTAATCGAATCTGTTAATTTCATTTTGACCTTGTCATCTGCCTTTGCTACCTATCTATGCTATTTTGGTCCACCTTTATTTACACTGGTTGGATAGGAAGCAACCCACTTATCATAATTTTTGAACCACCAACTCCTAAATTGCATAATTGGACATGAATTGAGCACGTAGAGATGAATTTTCCAATACTTTCCGAATAAGTTTGAAAATGGAGTAGATTCAAACCCAAATTTGATATAACTAATAATTACCCCGAGTAAAGAGATTCACCCCTTTGGCCACTAGATTTTTTGCATTTTTCAATTCGACCCTAAGACCGAGCAATGACCAAAACTCATAATTGGATGGGAGACACACATATGAACCATAATTTGTGAGCTTTTGAGCCTATGAGCTACTTTTACTCTTTATATAAAGCTCTTAATTTTTTTAATGTGTGTCCTGCATGATTGATTTGTTCTTGGATATGCTTTTGTGTACATGCCATAGTAGCTTCTTGGCTCGAGTGCAAAATATAGTAAAGGCACTAGGATGAACCAAATTTGGCCTTCTAAATAAGCCTACCATTGTACATTTACCAATAGAAGACCCTTTGAGCCTTAGCTTTTCTTTGGAATATTAATACCACACTACAAGCCACGAACACCCATTCTTTCATGTTTTTGAACCTATAGAGAACGGATTCACAAGCTTGTGTTGGTTGAGAAGTATGAGATGGATTAAGTTTCAAAGTGGAAATTCAATCTTGTGTCATTGGGGATTGTGGGGTGATTTGACCAAAAAAAAAAAAAAAAAAAAAAAAAAAAAAAAAAAAAAAAAAAGAGAAAAGAGAAGTTCAGGCCAGTTCTCAAATTACGAGGTCATGAACATTTTCTAGTATTGAAAATAAACACTCAAGCTGCACAAATGGAAGTCTAGTGTTAAATCAGTTGGATAGCAGGGAGATTATTAATTCATGTTGAAGAAGAAAGAAGGGAAGTTATAATTGAACCGATTCGGCTTGTGAAACTCCTTCTCGATTCAGCCTAAATGTTTCCCTTTTATCCCACCTGACCCGAAGCCCCGCTACAACCTAACAAAGACCTTTGCTTTGCACTTGTGTTATTGTTGGCTCCGGTTTTGACACTTGAGCAATCTGTGGTAACAAGTTTTTCATGCAGTGAGTTGAGCGTAAATTCTCACCTTTATATACACTTTGTGCGAAGAGAGATATCTGGTGAGAGTGTTGGCTCCCATTACATGTACTTATGAGTGGTTTGAATTGCTTGGTCTATATTTTGTGCCCTTTTGATCTGAAACTGTGTATTGACTAAAATTTTTACCATGAGATAAACCGCACTAATCTGTTGGAATTTACTTGAATTAGTCAAAACTTACATTTTATGGGGAATTGTTAAATTCAGAGAGAACTCACGAGAGGTGAAAGGATATAATCCACATTGGGGTATCAATTTTCATTTTTGTTCGGAGAATATTGGGTGATGCATCTCTTACACACACTAACACACTCCGATTATGCAATTTGATTTTCGTGCTAAAAAGAAGTGGGTTGTGACCTTGACTTTCCAGATTTAAAAGTCTAACATGTTCATTTGATTTCCGTGCTTTAGTTCTTTTCAATCATTATTCGAGGACGAACAATGGTTCAAGTGTGGGGGGATTTGATAAGTGTTATATTAACGTTTATTTGATGCACTTATATCCTTAAATAAGCAATGATGTGATTCTATTTAAGTATTATTAATGCATTTTATGTTTTATATTGCATAGGATCATAAAAGAAGAGAAAAGAAGAAAAAAGGATCAAAATGCACTCAAAACTGAAGTTTGGGGACTTTCATGCAAATAAAGTTACGGCCGTAAGAAAATAAGGTTACGGCCGTGAAAGTGTCGTGAAGCAAAGTGAAATTAAGCAGAGACTTAGTTACGGCCGTAAAGGTAAAGTTACGGCCGTAACCATCTAAAAGAAAGAAATCAGCAGAGACTTAGTCACGGCCGTAAATGGATATGTCACGGCCGTAATGTCAACTTTGGAAAATTACGGCCGTAAATCTTCAAGTCAAGAATTTCCTTATTTCAAATCTTTCCATAATTTGGGATTTCTTGAGGCCAAAGCTAGGGCACGAAAATTGTAGTTATAAATAGGGAAGTTCATGACAAGAAAAGGGAGATATTATTATTTTTAAAAAGCCACCAATATCAAGGTTTGAAAAGAAGAAATCCGAGGCAAAATCAAGGTGAATCAAGACAATATTTTTGGGGAATTCTTCATGGCAATGCGTGGCTAGTCTTCTCAACCTAGTTCAAGGGGGACGTTGTGTTCATATTATTTTATTATTCATTCCTTAAACTCGTAACGTAGTTCTTGTTTCTAATGTTTTATTTATTGGATTTTTCATGAACATTAATTTCGTCAAGATAATGTATTAATTGATTAAGGCCTTGTCTTTTAATTATTGTGTTGATGTTTGCTAATTTGGGTAATTGGATTCGTATTCGTCTTGTTATCCAAATCATAGTAGCAATTGGTAATTTTATATTTCCATATGAAAATCCAATCTAGATTAATCAATTCGAGCATATGAAATTGATAATTTAGTTCACCTAATTCTTCTTGTTTTCACATAGTTAATGAATTAAATCTAGGGAGCTTATTCTAGGTTGTTCATTCACTCTAAATTGATTGGAGAACTAATTCTAATTGATTATTATTAAGGAAGAATTGGATTAATTAGAGCTTTTTGATCATTCCGGGTGATAAATAAAACAAAAGAAATAGTACATGCGTTGCTTGGGGAATGACAATATTATGATAGGGCACAACCGAACCTGAGAACTAGGATTTCTTATTAATTGATTTTTATTCCAGCTATTTTACATCTTTATTTGATCATTTAGATTAATTGCAATCTTCAACTCAAAAAAAAAAACCCCCCTTATAATTCTAATTGACATGGCATTAAATTAGTTCCCGTTCCTCGTGGGATCGACCCTTGCTTCCACTGCTATATTCTTAGTAATAGTGAACAAGGAATTTAATTATTATTTTGGTGCATTACGACACGCATCACTCGGATAAGTATTGGGCAGCAATATTAAAAACAGATTTTAATGAAATTTGTAGATACTCAAGTGGAACGTTTAATCAAGCAGAAATAAATTATACTACTCATGAGAAAGATCTGTTAGCAATTATCAGAGGAATAAAGAAATTTCATTGTTTTTATTATCTAAGAAATTCATTGTTGAAACTGATAATTCTTAAGTTGCAGGTTTAGTAAAAAATAAATTACCACCAGAACCTCAATATAGAAAGCTCCATAGATGGCAAGCCTATTTGACATTTTATAATTTTGATATAGTTCATATTAAAGGTGTTAATAATTATCTTGCGGACTTTTTAAGCAGGAATATTGAATTTACAGATGGATAATATCAAAAGATCCCTGATAGACGTCAAAAAGCGAATGAACTTCCTCATGGAGGAAGCTGAAGATATAAAGCTTGGAATTGAATAACTTACAGAAACTCTCCAAGGAAGTTTCAAGCAATTGATGGAAATCTCAACATTTCATCACAATTATACTAAAGAATTGAGCGATAACATAATTGAGATTGAATCTCAGTTTGAATCGTTGATTACCAAACAGGCTGATACCAAACATGTTATATCAAAAATACAAACAGGTACATCTTCTGGAAGCAGTGGTGGACCAACAATTAAAAGAGATGAACCAAGTCCCAAAAAAGTTGTTATAAATGAAGTCAGTCCTCGAAAAATCACAATCAATGCCAAAGATGAACATACAAGGGTAGTCAGGATTCGTGCTGAAGAGGAAGATGATTACCCTTTTTTACCAAAAGAAAACGAATATAAAACCACTGTTGAAGTTATATATGAACTTCAAGAATGTGATTGCTATTACATTTCGTCTGGAGACCATGTATACCCACGATTGATAGTTACTCAGGGAGGAGATCCCGTCATGACAAAAATGGCAGCTGATTATGGATTCTTGGATCTTATCTATCCAGGAAAAGATCTAAAAGAAATCAAAAAATTTGATGATTTACTAAAAGGAGAAATTTCAAAGTTTGCTCAAGGAAGATCCATATATTTAAAATTTTATTCAATCAGTCCTAAAATTGATGGAAGGATATATTATCCTGCTGAGCATATTATCACGATTGGGTATGTTGCTCGAAATTTTCAAATTGAAGTTGGAAAAAATACCAAGCCGGTACCAAACATTACAAGATCATGGTTTAGATCCCGAAGGGTGTTGGGAATTAAAGTTCTCTACAACATTGCCAAAAATATGTATGAGAAAAAATTCAAATGCATATGCCAGTACAATGGATGGACCTTACTCACTAATGGAGGAAAAAAAAAAGTCAACAATCTTGCAAGAATACATCAATAAATTTGATACTCATCAAATCCATGAAAGTTTTGCCACTTTGTAAGAAGCGTGCATAGCTAAGAACTGCCCCACATGCCAAAGGAATTGATGGACAGGTGGAAGCCACTTGATGGATCTGCTTCACATGGCAACAGAATTGATGGACAAGTGGAAGCTGTTCAATAAACCTACTTTAATTCAACAATGCAGAACAAGGTACGGGCCATGTCAAGACCAAAAAATAGAAGGATAAGTGTCACTATAATGTAAGGGTCATGTGATGTAATAAATAATAGAGGGACAGGTGTGTGACGACCCGAATTCTCGACCATTCGAGTGCCACTAAAAGTGACTCATATCATATTATCGAGACTTAAATAGTAATATAAAATTATTCAAAAGAATAATTAGAATCCCATAATTTTATTTGTGAATAAAAACAGAACATAATTTTCTTACATAAAGTTCAACATAATTATCTCATCAATCTTAACCACTTTTGCCACTTCCATGTTGACCGCCTCGAACCTTCAATTATCTGAAAATGGTAAATATCGTGGAGTGAGATTTATAAAATCCCAGTAAGTATACCAAGCATAAATTTTCTTTTGAAAGCATATGGATCATTTTCATCATAACATAGGATAGGATCGAAATACTCATAAACATAGGGAGACACAAGAATTTTACCGAACTTAAATGGCAAGAATTCTTATGTGTAGCGCTACTAAACTCCGGTCCCCTTAGCATAATCATAAACATAACATATGGAACCCATAACAATCTTGTGAGATTGATTTCATAGCAATGATCCAAACATTTTCATAAAAACATAAGATATACTTACTTGTCATAAAAACATACTTACTTTTCATAAAAACATAAGGTGTATTTACCTTTCATAAAAACATACTTACTTTTCATAAAAACATAAGATATACTTACTTGTCATAAAAACATACTTACTTTTCATAAAAACATAAGGTGTATTTACCTTTCATAAAAACATACTTACTTTTCATAAAAACATAAGATATACTTACTTGTCATAAAAACATACTTACTTTTCATAAAAACATAAGGTGTATTTACCTTTCATAAAAACATACTTACTTTTCATAAAAACATAAGGTGTATTTACCTTTCATAAAAACATACTTACTTTTCATAAAAACATAAGATATACTTACCTTTTAAAAGATTAAAATGAAGTGTAGTAGTAAATGGACCAAAACTTTCTTGACCACCTTGAATTTCTCTTACTTGTGGATTTTGTCAAGAGATTGGAAATAAGTGTATATGTGTAGAGTTGTGTGTAAAAGAGATGGGTTTAAATAGATGTATAAAGTTGGCATATTGTAAACATAATCATTCAATTCTATTAATTTTAACACATCCTTTTCTTAAAGTAAAGCACCATTCATATACTTTTCCATATTTATACAAATATTATGCTCTTCATGATTACATATAATGGAGTCTTATCAACCATTCATATACTTTTCCATATTTATACAAATATTATGCTCTTCATGATTACATATAATGGAGTCTTATCAACCATTCATATACTTTTCCATATTTATACAAATATTATGCTCTTCATGATTACATATAATGGAATCTTATCAACCATTCATATACTTTTCCATATTTATACAAATATTATGCTCTTCATGATTACATATAATGGAGTATATAATTCATTCATATACTTTTCCATATTTATTAAATTAAGATTCTCATAATTATTATATATAATGGAACCTCTCATGCTTGCATATATTTTCTTAATTTCAATAATAAAAATAATTTTTGTATAAATAAATATTGGGATAACATTGAATTAAGTACTTGGACTTAATATACTTTAAATCAAGAGAATGGAGATATTTTTAGAAATTCGGAATTTAATTTAAAATCGAACGATCTCGATTATTTCTTGACTTGGCTATACGAATACGTCGTGGCGTTAACTTAATAAAAATGGGTGAAATAGTAGCGACACGATTTTCTATTAAAATAATTATTAATCGCGTAAAAATTCTTGGTCGCTACAAGGTGTGTCCTTAAAAGCTGTGAAATTGTTAGGACGATGATGTAAGCAGTGATGTAATTGTGTCCAATGTAGTATTATAAATAGAGGCCTCCGGGCTAGTTGAAAGGCAGAACTCTCTTGAGCACTCAGTTTGTGAGAAAGCCAAAAAATCTTCTGTCTTTCAAAAAATTCTCATACCAATCATTTGTCAATTTTCATATTATCAATAAAATCCCAATTTACTTATCATATTATGATGAGTTTCTAAATTCTTGTCTTCTAAATCCTATTTCCAAAAAGAAGATATATTATTAAGAAAAATCCCTACGCTCTGTCCTAAAATATTTTCCATCTAAAGAGTTATACAGTGAAGGCATCCAGGTTTAGCTAATAACCCGTGAAGGCAGGAAGCCATTGGAGGGTGTGGAGTAGAAACCTATAAGCCTGAAGGTCACTAACAATAGAAGGAAAATACAAAGGTACTGAGAACAGGAAAAAATGTTAGTATTCTTAATATATCTATCTTTACGAAATTAGGAGGAAGAAGAGCTTTTAACATGACAGAATCCAAAATTGTTAAATTCAATTATCAAAACAGTCCTTATAATGATGAATATCATAGCATAATTGAACATTTGTTCATGCATAAACAGTTCACTAGACCAAATAATGAAATAAAAAAGTTATATCATGTCTATATGCCATGTTTGTTAGCCATCTTTCCAACTTTAAAAAGAATATTAGGATTAGAAATTACAAAATCGATTATCTATTTTTGGCTTGATAGCGATAACACTGAAATAAATAATGAATTATATTTAGGATATGCATTTAGTAGTGATAATGATTATGATCCTGTAATAGATTATGACAGTGATGGAAGAGATGAATCTTTCTTTACCAGTTTTTGAAAATCTTAATATCATGAATGAAAGTAATTATATCATGAAAAAACCCAGAACTAAAAGAGGCCCATATAAAGTTCAAAAGCATATCAAAAGTAAAAAAGGTATTAAATATGAAAATGAAATTGATAAAATAGGATATCAAGAGCAACTTTACGCATCACAAGAGATATTAAAAAGTTTTAAAGAAAATTTGATAGAAAATTTTGCTAGAGGAACTGTAAGATCTATAATGATACAAGATATTCAAGATATAATTGATAAATTAGAAAAGAGAAAGAAAAGTATTTCAAAATATAATATACCATTTGAACCAAGCATAGATATCATGGCTGACATAGATATTATCAATTCTAAAACATTTATAGAATTTGAAAAATTACTTGAAACTTTATAAATTATTTATCTCCGTGCTTATAATGCCTGGATATACTATTGAAGGATTAAACAATTTGTTAGAAAAAATAATGGAAAAAATAGATAACATTATATCTCATTTAATAGATATGGATGAATCATCTAAACAATATTATATACTTTCAGAAAATCATGATCAATACATTATAGATTATTCTGACATATTAGAAATCAAAATGGAATTAGAAGATAAAATTACGACAAGTACATTCCAAACTTAAATGACAGGATATACAATCGAAGGACTTGATAACCTTTTAGAAAAATTGAAAGATAAAATGGAAGATATTAAACAACAAATGGAAAATGAAAACATATCTTCTGAAGAATATAATAAACTTTTAGAAAAATACGAACAATATATTGCAGATTATTGTATTGTACTAGATCAAAGAATGGATTTATACCAGAAAATTTTGTATAATAATCTACCTACCCAATAATCTATGAATACTTCACAAACATCAACATCTAATAACTGTAATCATAAACTATATTTAAATAATAAGGAAATTTCATTTTTATTAACTATCGTTGAAAAATCTAAAAATATACACTCTGTTGGAAAATCTAAATTAAAAGAAATATACGAAGATATAGACTATGTTATCTTAAATAGAATAGAATTTAATTCTGTTGAAACAGCAAAGAATATAAATACAGTTCATAAAATTATAGAAGAATACGAGGATATAGAAGAAGAAGTTTCAGAAGGAATAACATTAGGATATATAACTAAAAAAGATCATCCTAAATCTTTTGAGAAATTATCACAATATAGAATATTTCTAGAAGAACTTAAGAGATTAAAAAATATGGATATAACAAGAAGTATTGAATTAAATGAACCAAATTAAATTCAGGGACATAGCTTGCAAAGAAAATAACTAACTTCATTAAGGGTAATATGGACAAATTACAAAAAATGGCAATTCTTAAAAATTGCATTTTTCACATGGCTAAATCAATAAATCCCCCATAAAAAGGGGAGAAAAGTTGAAATGGGAAGGAAATAATGATCAAAAAATCCCAAATTCACGTTATATACCATGAACCATACGACGTCGTTTAGGTTACCATTATATCAATATGACGTCGTTTTAGATGACGCGGTGATGATTTATTATTATTATTATTATTATTATTATTATATATATATATAAAATAAAAAATAAGGAACTAGTTTAACACCCGTGCGATGCACGGACATATTTCATTGACCAAGTATAATGTACCGACATGAAATAATGGAAAAGAAATCTATTAAATTTAACAACAACAATTCTCAAATTAAGTCGTAATAATAATTTTGTTATCAAGAATATTATAAATCTTGAAAAATCTCCTTATACACTATATTAGTCCTCGCATTTGTTGGGTTCTCGTTTTCATCGCATTTCAATAACTTCAGATCAATATAGTTCGTGACTCTTGATACTGCTACATACAATTGGTCATGACTGAATAGTGATTTTTTTAACAGTCCCACGTGCGAAAGTGATTGACTTTAATTCTTATTGATGATCATAGTATATAACGCAACCAGCGAAAACTGTCTTCTTTCGAACTTGAAAAGCATTCTCGCATTTGATGGTGTCAATGACATTCTTAGGGAAAAACTTTGCCCCTAGCATTGCTCTCGGATATGATTCTAACTTCAAGAACATGAAGACCAAGTCCTGTAATAATTAGCATCGTTCCATTACACAATCCGACAGCATGGTCTATGCTTCTCAAAAGTATCATACGAACACCGACCTTTAGCATCAATTAATGTGAATTATGGCAACATTGATTGGTTTTTTATGCTATGTTCAGAAACACTGTCACAAATGTAAATTGAGTTATCATGTTTTTTTACGTAAAATGTGTGCTGTTAAAAAATGTTTTGAAAAATTGTGGCTTCTAAACACTGGGCTCCGTTCGGTGATACCGAAGCAATTACAACTTAGTTTATTTATATTTTGAGGTAATATGTGTGGTTAAAAAATAGAGTGATAAAATTATGCGTTGACAAAATGATTTGAAAATTTGTATTTGTTATAAATTGATTTATAATTTGTAGTGATTACATTAAAGAACATGGGCTTGGTTTATAGATTGTAATGTTTTTTTTTTCTTTAATTAGTTAATTGGTTTGACACCGAGTAGATTGTTTCGGTACATATATATTTCAACAGCAAGACGTTCTCATTTCATTTCTTATTGTCGATGTTTATATAATTCCAAATTTACCCTTACACATTTATATTATAAATAAATAATTTTTTTAACAATTTCGTCACAACTTATGTACGTTATTATTAAAGAGAAATATAATTATTTAAGTTATGTTATAAATAAATTATATTAATTACATATAAGTTTTGCATTATTTAAAAGTTATCTACAAAGAGTCTTTTTCGGAATATAAAATGACCAATAAAGTATTATAATCAGTTATAGTAAATTCTAGTATTGAAATTTGATTTAATGGTATATATTTATATAAACAATGGTATAAATTTAAAGTGATTGTAATCCATATAGAACATACCCTAAATAAAAGAATTTAAAATTACCCGCCAGAGACCTTTGTATAAATTAAATTACGATATAAAACACAACTTCATGTAAGTATCACGATTTAAAATAGATGCACAATTAATGAAAAGAGATAAAATCAATAATCAATTCGTATATATACAATTGAGTTAACGGTGATTTTTAATTTAAAAAAAACAAACAAAAAAGTTATTGTAAAAGTTGATGTTGGAAGTTAACATATATAACGTATGATTAAAAAAAAAAAAGAAAAAGAAAGGTTTAGAGTATACATAGAGTTTGTAGATAAACATTAACCATTTGTTTTGTTAATAACTTTCAATTTTAATTAAAATATAAGTTTTGATTTTAATTCAGAAATAAGTAAACCTATCAGTTATTTAAAATGAATCATTAGTAATATAAAGAAATATGAATTTAAAATGTCTATCTAGCTATATAAAGTATATACTTAAAAAATACTCCCTTAAAAAAATTAAATAATAAAATCCATACATGATATATATGTGGAAAGGAACTTGTAGCTCATATATTACACATATGATAGAAGATTCGATCATATGATCTTCTTGTAATTATGTATACAAAAATTTCTAAAACCCTAGATAAGATTTAGATTTACACAGCACCATACCTTAAGTCCTACTACCTATTCTATCGCAAATTACTACATGCAAAAGAAGAAGAAAAAAACAAAAAATATTACCAAATTCTCTCCAAACCCTAAACTCTTCCCACGTTGACCTCCTCATTTCTCTAGGAAGACAACGCCGTAATAATCTTACATTTGAATAACCTAAAATTACACTTCACTACATTTCATATACCAACCTTCAATAACTATTAAATTTTTGTTCTTGCTATGTGTTTCAAGATTGCAAATATTCGGATTTGAGAACATCATCACTGATTTGAGCTTCTTTTTCCAAATGACGGACAACTTCGTTGTATACCATCTACGATTCCTTCCATCACTGAAAAGATGAGTTAAAAAAAAAAACTAATTCTTCAGATTTGGTGAATCGTTTTTAAAAAATTTCAACATTTTTTATACATTTTCGAGAAAAAAATGGAATGCATAAAATTTGATAAATTTTCAGTTCTTCCAGTTAGAACCACTAATCTTTCCCCCTATGCAGATAAATCAATAGTTGTTTACATGAGATAGAACACTCGGTGTTGTTTTGAATGAATGCATTGTCCCCAGCAGTTCGAAATGATTAGTTTCATTTGTCAATTCAATTAAATCGGAGACATATGTACTACGTTGTGACACTGTTGAGATGGTGAAACCATTATTTCCATATTAAAATGCTAACGTGATAAAATCGAATATAATATGAATTTACCGTTTCTCGTTGAATGGTGCTTGTGTTTGAATCGACAAATCATTACAAATATTCATGTTCGGGTTGGCATTAGAATGTATACTCTCTTGTACAGGATGCATTGATTCATCAGGAAATCGACCTGCATTAATTTAAATTCAAACTCAATGGGATTAGTTATATAATTATTCCCTTTTTGATACAATATTATATTGACGTTTGAATCAACTCAAACACCACTTCACAAAGTAGGATCAATATTACTAATAGACACGTAGAAGAAAAGATGGTTGAAATTGCAGATAAAATGATGCATATATTTAAAACAGGTGAAAGATTAAGAAAGAAACATCTAGACACCAAGAACTATAGGAAAAAAAGAAAAGAAATCGAACATACCTGATTGTGTGAAATCTACAAATATCGTTTTTCCCTTTGGCCTTTGCATTGCTAGATTCTACTTGCATAGTCATTTGTGTATGATCTTAACTACTTGAAATCTCTTAATTTAGTTTTAGAATGTGTTTGGTGTTTGTAATAAGAATGGGATTGGTTTAGCAGTGGGGAAATTGCTGAATTGATGAGTATGTGAATTCCTCGATTTGCTCACATCCAAGCCTTTCGAGAATCACAAATGCTGAAAATGTTTGTTTGTAATTTATTTGAGGATGGTAATCACAAATGCATGTTTTTTATAAATGTAAAATGGTAGCCAGAAGCAGTTATTTGAACCAGTCGAATGTAACCTTCATGTATGTTACAATGACGTAATTAGCTGCCCATTATCTATAACCGACCCACGTTCTTACTTCATAGTGGAATGGTGTACTGGAAATTCATCAAATTTTGGAACTGCCAAAATCAAAATTCATTAACCCTTCAGAAATCAAAGAATTACCTGAAATTTCTGATTGATATAAACTGCATGTTACTAATAATTCACCACCCACGTTCAGAAACCAACTGAAAATTAGAAAACATATCAGAAATTAAATGGTAAAATATTAATAACCAGTTTATTTTTATGTGACTCTTTGACAAATGAGATTCTGGTCAAAATAAATTGGTTAGAATCTCAGTTGGCATTAGATATATATAGATTATTTCCACAAGGACAAAATGTTTCCACTTGACAAAATATATATATATATATATATGAAATAAAATAAGACCATTTAAAAGTTGTTAAAGACTTCAAGAGCCACCTTCTGGATTTTGGTGGGGATGCTTTGTTAAATCTTTTTGTTTATAAAATTAAAGAATATAATGTTTTTAAGATAAAATATATAGCTCTTGTTGGGTTTTCATTCATTTTTTCTCCTTTTTGTACAGTACTCAATCTGAACCATCTATTAGAAGTCAAGCTCACAATATTTGACCTTTCAATCAAATTTCAACCATCCATTATTCTAAAAATCACTATTCATTTCAAAAAAAACTCATTTTAACTAAGGCTGCGTTTGATAGCGATGGTGGAATTTGGGTGGAAAAAAAATGAATTTCAGGGAATTGAATTCCTGATAATTGGAAGTTTAATGTATTTGATTGGTTTAATTTTCTAGGTAAAAAAATTAGGAAATTTTCCAACTTTTGTTGTTTGATTGACATTATTTTCAATGGAAAATAAAGTAAAATTTAACTATTTTAATAAAAAAAATTATTTTTTCACAATTTTGTACTTGATAATAATAATGTTAATTTTTAGAAAAAAAATAAAATCAATTAACAATAACAAAAACGATCAAACGTAATGAAAATGGTATAAGATTTTCCATGGAAAATAAACCCCCCCCCCCCGAAAACGAATTCATTCAAAACAAAGAAAGTATCGAATTTAGAGGCAAGTTGAAAAATGAATTTCATGAAAAACTTAGACAACCAAACAGCGCAAAGTTGAAAAATCACATGAAAAATCATATTTTCCATAAAAAACGTAGCGTATCAAACGCACCCTAAAATCAAACACAAATTGAAGAAAGAATGTGTAATTAAAAATAGTTTCAATAAGGTTGTGTTTGATTGTAAGGGTGGAAAATGGGTGAAAGGAAAATATTTTTTAAGGAAATTATTTGCCTGTAAATTATTTTTCATGGAAAATATCAATTGGAAGTGTTTGATTGATTTAATTTTGTAAGTGAAAAAAGTGAAAAATTTTCAAAGTTTTGTTAGTTGATTGATATTATTTTCATTGTAAATAAGGTAAAATTTAGTTATTTTAATAGTTTTTTTTACTTTTAAAATAGATTTGTACTTGATAATAATAATAATGTTATTTTTTAAAAAAAAATAAGTCAATTAATAACAACAAAACTAATCAAACGTGACGTAAAACATTTTTCATGTAACGGGGAAAATGATTTCCTACCAAATGTTAAAGAAAACATTTATAACCCAATCAAGAAAAAAGGAGCACGGAGGTTGCAGATGGAAAATATTGTCCACGGAAAATTTTGGCAATCCAATGACTGAAAAGGAGAAAAATTGGAAAATGAAATGTTTTCCTTGAAAAATATGACTCCTTTAAATAGGCCCTAAATGTATGTTTTAAAAACATGTTTAAAAATAGTTTTTCAAACATAGGCTTACTAATTTTTCTCCAATTTATTAAAGCTTTGTCGGAAGCCAACAACTTTATGAATCATTCATTTATCCTTACTAGCGCTAGGCGTGGGCTGCACGATTGAGAGATTTGGGTTAATATTGATATGATTCCGATAATTCTGTACCAAATTGAAATATGAAAATATGGAGGAAGTGGGATAATCTGTAGTGCTTCATATGCATGAAAGTCATTTTAAGCATTAAGTTTATATTTCTCAACATTAAAATGTTTCTAAAAAACATGTGATGAACTGAGTGCTCTAACATCAAGCGAAGCCTATTTCATCAAATTAAAAATCAATTAACCTCAGCATTATATCACATTATAATGCAAGATTGTAAAATGTCAAATGCAAAATCATTCATATTCTCAATTGTTTTCAACTACTTTGCTCTTATTACGATAAATAATCCATGAGACTCCACAAAAATCATTAAATTAGACTCTTTGGGAAACAAAAGATCGAATTAACTAAATAACTAATGTATTCTTATTATCCAACAAGAAAATGAAATAAGCCTCTGTTTGGAAAACTACAAAAAACAACGTTTTTAAACAACACCATTCTCCAATCAACTATGGATCCCAAGCCTAATGAATGAACAGAACCCTAAATTTCTTTTTTATTGAACATGCATCGAAGATGACCATTACCGCAATATGCCATTAGTATGTCGTGTGGAGAGCGAACCAAAAACGTAAAAAGGATGGAAGATTTACCTTTATTTGGGTCAAAAGTAAAGGTCTTGAAAAGCCTCTGGAGAAAGTTATAGATTTATTTCCAATGGCACCACTTGAATTGAGGTCATCAATCAAAATAATCAGGATATGGTTTCTAGATTTAAAACAAGAAAGGGAAAAAAATTAGGCTTGAGAATAGAAATAAAAACCAATCCATTACTTGGCACTAAGTTGTAAACATGAGTTTGAAATATTAAAGGCAATTTACCAGTTACTTTTGTGATTGCAAAGAACAATGGATAACGTTTACGAAACGATACGTACCTTAAAGTCCAATGAAAATAACATACATACCTAACTCAGAAGACCAAAAATAAAGTAACAAAGAAACACAAATAACAACATTCTTTCACATTTAGTAATTATATTTTGATCACCAAAATACCAGAAATAAAGCCAAAAATAAAAACACAAAAGAATGATTAACAATACATACATACATACATACATATATATATATTGATTACCCTTACCATGTTCTAAAACAGAAACACCTTGTATGTTCCCTTTAAAAAAAAAAAAAAAAAAAAAAAAAAAAAAGCTCAAGCCCAATCAGAAATACACATTTCAGGGGGGCAATTAATCGAAAGATGGTTAGAGAAAAATAAAAATCGTCAAATGTGCTTTCATCCATGGACAAATTTGTACATCCAAGTAGGTGTCTGGAGGTGTTGGAAATGAAGACCAAATTAAAGAATCATTGGCACCTTTGGGCGCCCTTGATTTTACAAACAAACAAGTCAATCCAACTTAACTGTGAGATATCGAGTCAAGTAAATAAAAGAATAGTATCATTAGTTGAATCATGTAAAATACCTAGATCTCAAACTTGGAACTTTATGTTGTTTTGCCATGATAAATCCAACTACTGCAATGAAAGGGGAAAAAAATGAAATAAATCAACTCAAACTAATAATAGCTCCAAAAAATAAAAAATAAAAATAAAAAATACAAGTCTATAAAGTATAGAAATTAGGAAATGGCTTGATTAAACTTTTACATCATATTATTAATTTAGGATTTATGGTAAGTAGAAATAAAAATGAAATGTACATAAACTAATAATAGTTCACAACAAAAACTAAGAAAAATAGAAGTCTTTTGAGATTTTCAAAAACGCTGACCTTGTTAATCTTAAAACTACAAAATTGAAGATAAAGATCAAAATTGTATGTTTGAAATCATTGAGAAACAACAAAACATATGTACATGAAAGTAAAAACAAATGCTTTATAGAAGCAACGCGTATTACCCGAGTTTAAGGGAATTACAGAAAGAGAGATTCTTGATCATGGAACGCCGGCCAAGAAGTACTCTCAAAGCTGAGGTAATTGCAGCAAAATTACTCGTGAACCTAATTTGCTTATAATCAACCAAGAATGTCTTATAAAGGAAAAGTAAATATACAAAGAAGCAAATGTGACATTCCTTAAATCTCAACAAATATAACATGAAGCGGTTACATTTAAACAACTAAGAAACTCCAATGATAGTATAAAACAATAAAAAAAAGGAATGAAGAGGATTCAAACATAATCTACAAATTTGGGGATCTAAAGTTAGGATAAAGAGGATTCAAACATAAAAGCAAAAAAATTATTTTTTAGAAACAACATTGTAGACAGAAAAAAAAAATGAAACTGAAAATAAATCAAACTAACTACACAGAATGAAGAGTGCTAAATTATGTTATTTATTTTCTAATCAATAGATTTACACAACAAATACAAAAATTAGAAACAAAAAATGAGTAAGTTAATGTAAGCATGCAAGAAATTCCTCTGGTTTTCGAATTTGTTAGTAATTGTTGATAAATTTAAAATAATAAAGACTGCACTTAATCTTTATATATATATATATATATATATATATATATATATATATATAAAAGTAGAAGTGAGGAGAGAGAGTCATTTTGGAGGGAAAATTCCATTTAATGGCTCTCTCTCCTCACTTCTATATTTATATATAAAAATAAATAAACAAAAGATAAAGATTTTGTGTACTTCTAGAAAAAAAATTTTAATTGACATTTTTAAGTAACATTGTGACATGATGCACATACATTGGGTGATGAAAAATTAAGTAGTGGGGTAGTTATTTATACCATCCAATATATTTTTGGCATGTCACAATATCAATTAAAAACGTCCCTCTAGAATTATTCTAGAGGGACAAATCCTATCTCTCATTCAATGGACTACTAATCCAAATGATTTTGTCAAACAGGAGCTACTCTTTGAACCAAAAAAATAAAATCTTAAAATGGAGAAACCAATAAGTACCTTAAAGCCCAATGAAAATAACGTACATACCTAACTCAGAAGACCAAAAATAAAGTAAAAAAGAAACACAAATAACAATATTCTTTTAGATTTAGTAATTCTATTTTGATCACCAAAATACCAAAAATAAAGCCAAAAATAAAAAAAACAAAAGAATTATTAACAATATATATATATATATATATATATATATATATGATAGTTTTTCGATCTAACGAAACTGATGTAAATGAACTAAACTTACCAATGAAAAGAGAAGCTTGAATCAGTAAATCTATGAAATATACCTCATTATGGAACTCACCTCAATTGCAAAATATATATATATATATATATATATATATATATATATATATATATATATATATATATATATATATATATATATGATAGTTTTTCGATCTAACGAAACTGATGTTAATGAACTAAACTTACCAATGAAAAGAGAAGCTTGAATCAGTAAATCTATGAAATATACCTCATTATGGAACTCACCTCAATTGCAATCAATGCCTAAGAAATTACTATAGAAAATAAAGTTAGCACTAATATACATCACCTAGAAATTACTATAGAAAATAAAGTTAGTTTTCACAAGTGTACCGAATATTCTAATAGAGGTATTTTTTTTTACAGAACCTGAAACACAAGTTTGGAAAAAATGTTATTAAATGTAAACTTGAAGAGTAGAAAAACATGCTATAATTCACTAAGACAAATAAATACAAGTTCCCCTACTTTAAATATCTGGTAGGAATAAGATTGCCAATTTTCGAATATTAACTTACCCACATGGGGTTCATGTTTGATATATTTGGTAAGGTCGACCTCCATAACTCAAAATTATGAATGCTATAGCCTTTGAACAAATTAAAACAAACTAAACATATGCAGATTAAGAGGATGGTCTAATTCTACTCACATTTTTAGGATCCAGCTAGTTGATTTGTGAATGGTCTGAAGGTGCTAATTTTGACATCTACAAACAAAGATTAATATGCAATTACATTAAAATATGTCAAATAAAACTATCAAAAAGTTATTTAAGAAATATCCATCAGTTAATTGCGTTACATCATGCCATTGTCAAAAATGAAGAGGACTTCACTTTAACCGAAAAAAGAAAACTACCTTCTCAAAGAGAAGTCATAGTAATGTGTACTATAAATAATTTATGTAATTCGAGTTAAACTGAATAAGGCCTAATTATAGTAAAAATTCTGGAAGAAAATTGTAAAAAAAGAATGTGATATTGTGCCTATGAAAGAGTTAGTGATTTGGAATAGCAATCTTGTATAAGCCTATATTTTATTTTTCTAGTTGTTCTTACACCAAACTTCAAATTTAATTCAAATATACTCAAATCTTCAAACGATAAGAACTGTACAAATTGCAGGAGAGTGATAAAAATGAAAAGTTAATTGAGAATTCGAAATATATTAAACCTAGTATCATCACAATTCAGCGGTAAGTTGTTACACATTCAAAGCTAGGAAAATTATGTTTGAAAATTAGAAACTTTATGAAGCAAAAATAAAACCACAATGGCCATTTTTTTCAAACAGCAACTAATAATTTTGTGTATCATTATATTAAATATTGACAAAAAACAAAATTTACCAATTTTTAACTCTACGAAGGTTAAGATTAATGCTTCCATCTAAAATTGTTGAAGTAAGAGTTGTAGACCGATCATCCCCAACTGCTTCGACCTAAAACAATGTGAGAACATTTGCAAACTGATCATCCCCAGGCCCAGGTCTTTCTTTAGATATAACAAGAAATTATTAGTGAAAGAATTTACCTATTAATAGCTTCAATAAAACGTTGCATGTTTGAGCTCTTCCTCTTGCCCATTATATGGAAGCTAGACGGATACCGGACTTCTCCCATCCTAGAATATAAGAGATGGAGAGTAAAAAAAGAAGGCACTTATCTGATTCTGGGACATTTACACTACCATGGACTTTCTGTCATACCATTAGAACTTAGATCAACCCATGAATACCTTGTTGAAGTACTACAAGAGCAACAATTCCTTCACCAAAACAGATGTGCCACAAATGTAAAGTAAATTTGACATCACCTACAAATACTTCACCATTAAAAGAAACTTACGATATCCACTTTACAAAAACCAATATAGCTCAAATGTGTGTACATGTACAAGAGGAACAAGAGAGAAATCAAACCTTATTAGATATCCATTATGTCCACGATGGTGCTCTAAAGAGGGAAAACAAGAATCAAACTCATTATGTGTTGCGTTTATTTTATTTGTATCGAAATGCAACAAAACTAACTTGGTATGAATTGATAGATAAAAATATGATACAATCAGCTGGAGGAACTTAAGCAACCATAAGAACAACCTATCGCAAATAGGGTAAGGATATAAGCTCTAAATGTTACACCCATGCATATCATAGCACTGAGTCTAGACAAGGAACCATAGAAGAACAACATGATATAATAATAAAAATTCTAATTCCATTCTCTAAGATGAACTAAAGGGATGTATCTAAGAAGCCAAGGAGCTTGAGTCCAGTTAAAAAAAACTACCAACAAACTCAGTGACTCGCAGAGAATGATAATACATGATAACCAAAAACATAGTTAACCAGAAAGTATGAAAATTAGCTAGCACTCAAAGAGGAAGTTAAAATTACTGCCACTACTATAATCGGAATTAGTCAAGAATCTCAACATTCTGATAAGTTAAATCATCAACGGATTGAATTAGGAAAATAATTGTCTGGAGTACATAGTGTAGCATATATTTAAACTGAAACAAGTCTAGCTTTGGATTTGAATGTGCAAATTACCTGACAAATATTATATACGCCCTCCTTAATTTCCCAACCAAAAAACATAAAAAATCTCCAGCAATAATTCTCAATGTTGTACCCAAGTATCAAAAAACGATGATGCCTACAAATAAAATTATTCAAGAAAAAGTTACCAACTCATTTGTAGTGCCCACGCCATAAGATAGTTAAAGAAGAAGACAAACATTCTCGAAATCCATACCTACGGAAGGATCGATAGCTTGCTCAAAGCAGTAATATGCCATCTGCTAAATCCACAGCATGGATATAATCACGTAGCTGAAAATATAAATAAGAGTAATCCATATTGGTGCACCAAGAACCCGAAAGCCAAATGCATATTTGTGTCCAATATTTTTGGCCTCCATCTTTCCAGGAGGAGTTGAAGATGACGTTAGACTCGACATGGACAACAACCAAGATTTAACAAACTATTATAAATTTATGATAACGCTCCGCAAGTGCACGGGTCGCGTAAGTAATAAAATGGATTTGAGTCCGAATGTCGTTCCCACAAGGATTGAGTAGATCTATTTTCTTAAATTATTAACCTTAACCGAAACAAATAACTTTGAAGTGATTTAAAAGGGATCCTAAATGATTAGACTAAAATACCAAAGAAATCTAAAATTATTGGTCAAAGAAGCAAGTAAATGAAAATTGCAATGTTTGTTTAACAAATGTATGTGAATGAGGTGCTAGGATTTAGAATCCATCTTATTATTGATATTTCACACTATGATTCAAATAATCCATGACAAGGTATACTATTGACGATCAATGTTCCTATAATGCCTAAAACTCACTTTCGAACAAGAAATAAGCCTTTTCCTAATTACGATTCACCTATATTTCTATGATGAATGCTAGTATTTAGGAAAGCATTAAACAAACATGAACATGAAAAGATCACATAGGGCATAGTGGTATATTTCTATCCCTATCGAATCCTATGGCTATTGATTCAAGTCTAGCAAAATTCCACTCTTTCGATCATAGAAATTCGCCACAAGCATCATATAATTCATGCATCAAAATTATAGATGAAACTAAATACAAATCAATTACTCAAAATACCAATTGTCATAAAATTTAATAAACCAAACCATGAAATAAATATCTAAGACTTCATCATAATCCTAGCATAATGGAAAATTAGCCTAAATACATTGTTAATAGAAAATCACAAATATGAAGGAACTTCATCACCTATAATATGAAAAAATACAAGAATTTGGGGATGAATCTTCCACAAAGCCGCTCTCCAAAACTTTGATGTGCTCTTTGGTGTCTTAGGTCAAGAATCAATGTCGAAATTCGTGTGTCCTCTTCTATATATATGCCTCCCCTCTAACCTAGGCGAAAAGGGATGAATTAAATCAGAATTCGCGTGAAAAGCCCACCAGTGGCCCAGTCGGGACTACCGTGCGACCGCACGGTTCAAAAGTGCGCGATCGCAGCCTCAAAAAGCCAATCTTCAGTCGCCTGTTTTCCTGCTCATGCGACCGCACGCCTCATTCAACCGTGCGGCCGCACGGTTGTATATCGGGCAGCAATTTTTCATCTTTTAAGTTCTGCAACTTGGTCCTCATATTTTATTTCTCCTCAAGTCCCCATCTTCTGATTGAAATAATTTGATCCCATACTACTGAAAATCTTCGATTTAATCTTTTCTTCCACGATTCTCCTTCTTTATCCATGTTCTACCTCCAGCACTCTTGCTTTGCTCAATTTTGGTTCAATTTCCTCCCCTTTTTGCTCATTATTTTCTCTAGTTGCTCCGTTCTCTTGATTTCGAGATAAAACTGAAATATGTACAAATGATAGATAAATTAGTAGCAATTATTCTCAAAAGACTATATAAAATCCTAATTTAAACACGTAAATAAGTGCATAAAATGCACTTATCAAACACCCCCAAACTAGAACCATAGTTCGTCCTCGAACAAATAAAACTGAAACATAACTCCAATAAAATAACATTAACTCATTATTTGACTTGCTTACTTTTATACCTCAAGTTCGGCTCAAAATACACATTCCAGAAAGAGAAGCAAACAACAGGTTAAAATATTTGTTACTTATTCCACGTTCAACTTTTCGTGTGTGTGTGTGTGTGTGAATAGCCAGAAGACAACTGCAAACTCATGTAAGGTTATACCTAACATTGTGTGACTAGTTATGCATAAATAAACCCGAATCCCATGTGGTCAACAATATTTTCTTTTGATTTTCCTTACACTCTCATGGATGATCACAACCTTACTGCTTTTCTCTCATGTCCCGATGTCTTTCCTATTGATGTAGTTTCTAAACATGTATACATTGCATTTTTCCACACAAGACAGTTAGGATTAGAAAAGTTGGCATGATAGACTGAGAATAATTTATAAGGTGTTAGGGATTTCAATCAACAAAGCTTATACCATTTTAGTTCTTTTTTTTATTATTTGGACGACTTTTTCTTTTAATGTCCTTGCCTTTTACCATCTTTGTACAATACTTTTCATACTAGCTTTCTATATGACCCCTGTAGCGAGCTTTAGGTCGGCAGCTCCCAACTCAGTTGAGCTTAGGGTACCAGGTTCAGAGAACCCCTCAGACTTAATTACCCGAGTCATAAAGGCTTAAACAGAAAAGTTAAAGATGTTATAATGTCTTATGTGTAAGTCCACTCTCCGTACTTGCTTTCTAGTTGACCTCTGTAGCGAGCTTTAGGTCGGCAGCTCCCAACTCAGTTGAGCTTAGGATACCAGGTTCAGAGAACCCATCAGACTTACTTGCTCGAGTCAAAAAGGCATTTGAAGAGCGGAATAAGACCTTCAACATTTTTCTGTTTTTATGCTGGTTATTATGGTTTATACCTGTTGATCAAAATCTCTTACACTAAAGATGTAAAAATTTAAGTTTCAGATTCTCGATCCATCCCGCCTACCCATACTGACCTTTCCACCCCCAAACTGTTATTTGAACAGTTTGGTTCTACATTTCAGGTCGGGATCTAAATTTCTTAAGGTTTGGAATTTTTCAGTCAATTCTATGTCCCAAGTGCACAAGTTTACCCCACATGTGTCAAGCATCCCCCTACACAAACAATTATTTGACTTCGGCTATGTGCTCAAGATTAACAAAGTTTAGCATGAAATAAGTAAAAAAAAAAAATTGTAGGTTTTCATGTTGTCCCAAGTCTCAACTAAAATATGCAAATAAAACCGAACTACACACAGACAGCAAACAACTCAGCAAAAACAATTTTTTTTTTTTTTTTTAACTAAACTACAATAAAATCCTAAATCAAGAGAAAATCTGAGCAAATTCTAATAGATTCAGCAAAATAGAGTTCCAATAGATATTAGAGCAGTTATACAGATAAATACTGACATTATGAGGTAGGCCGAATACACCACCCTCAAACAAAAATAGTACATTGCCCTCAATGTAAACAAAAACAAAGAAAAATGAGGCAAAGTACAACCAAAAAGATCAAAAACTTCCATGGTGTATATATAGACTGCTATTGATGTGAGGGCCCTGTGATGGATCTGATGGGTCACGTGGTGCCTGTTCGTGCTCAAAGGTCTCGAGTCTGTGCTCCGTGGAGGTCAAGCGAGTCATGATACGTGTATGCTGTCGGCAGACCTCCTCCCAAGTGCACCGAGCCAGCCTCTGCTCAGTAGGAATATCGGCTCGAATCAAACCCTGCATCTGAGTTTCCAGCGTGTCAAGCCTCCCATCCTAGCGAGTAAGTATCCCCATGACAGCTGTGTGTCTAGCAGCCTGCCTCTGCTCCATCAGTGTAAGCTCAGTCATGATCTATCGCAAGAGCCTGTCATCTGCCGGAGGTGCAAGTGGGGCTGGCTGTGCTGGCTCTCCTATAATTGGTCCCGGCATATCTGTAGGAACTGGAGGTGCTCTGGGTCCTCATACATTTTCCATAGTCTTTCTGCTAATAGTGGCTTCTAAGGGATCAGGCTCCTCATGAGGGAGTAACTCCACTCCCTCGGCCAAACAAATGGCACTGATAAGACTAAGGAATAAAATACCCCGCGTGGTGTCCAACTGGGACGCAAGAGTGATGATGAAGTCAAATATGTGTCGCCCCGAGTCTATCTTGCGCCTCCTGGCTAAGTGGTGTAGCAGTCGGGCCCTCTCAACGTTGAAAGTAGTATGGTGCGACGTGGGGTCAATGTTATAACACACAAAGATAGGCAAGATTTTTAAGGAGTCAGTAAGCTCTCTTTGCATAAAACGCCCTGGCCGCTCTAGCACCGCATCCTCTCGGCCGTATAAGAATCGAGTGATCATGTCAATGTCAATATCTCCTGGTACTGGTTATATCCCATCCCTAGTCAACTCTAGAACCCTCTCTATCACCGCAGGAGAAAAGTTGATCCACTTACCACGCACCCAAGTCTGGCCCCTGTATTCTGCTCCCTCGGTATCAATAGATGGATTAAAGTTAGCAAAAAATTCCTTTACCAATAGTGGGTAGACTCTATGTGGTGTGGATGCGAGCTTGTGCCATCCCGCATGCTCGATGAGATGTACCAATTCAGAATGTGGGAAGTCGGGTAGTATCACCTCCCTTTCCCCCAAAAATCATTTTTTCTTAAGATTCTCCTCGAACAATTTCTGCTCTTCGGGCCCCATGAATCTATGTATTGATCTTGTATCGAACTCCTCAGAGTCAGAGTCAGAGTCCGAGCTAGATGAGTGTCTCCTTGGCCGTTTTGATGACCCCGCTTTTCCCTTGCCCTTGTGAGGTGGAACTTGGGCTTTTTGTGGCGGCATTGTACCTACAAATGATAATTAGGAAATATTAGACTCAATAGAGTAGGTATGAAATGTAAAAACAATGAGAAACATACCAAAACTTATGAAAACGCATCAAAGGGAAAGAAGAAATTATGGTTGAGTGGTGCTTTTTGACCTTGGATATCACCTCGAAAAATTAAAAATTTTCCGGGAAATCTTTGGGCATATGAAATTACATGATCTCATCTATAACATACTAAAATTTCAAGTCAAACGGAGGTCATTTGATTCAAGAACTAGAGGGACGAAAGTGTGCAGTGAGGCTGCAGTGGTGCAATGTAGGTGCAATGAAGGCAAATATGAAATCTAAGCTTTGTATGCATTCCAATGGATCAAAACATGATATTGTTGCATGAAATTAACCCCACCCATGCAGTGAAGATAATGGCTCAGGCGAAATTTGCAAATGAGGCACTAATCATCACAGTGGCATTTTGTCGAGCACTTTGAGTGCATTGGTAAAATGTGATGAAATTCATAACAATATATACATGTATCACTCCCAAATTTTCCTAACAACAATGCCCATCAACAATTACACCATTATCTACCTAATCCCATCCTCCATCAAGCACCAAGATCGAGTTTTCAACATAGTGGTAAATTTCTAAATTTATGGCCAAAATGCAAAATTTTAGTGAACTAACCTTGAATTCTTGATTTGAAGATGTTGGAGATGTTTGATTAGACCAAATGTAGTGCAAGCAACAAGGTTTTGTCAAAAAAAATTTGGGGCTGGGCGATTTCTTTCGAGAGCAGCGTTGGGGTTATGTTAAAAATGAGGCTGCTGTCCGGTTTTAAAAACAAATTCAGCGCCCAGATTTATACCGTGCGGCCGCACGGTTGTAATTTCGTGTGGTCGCACGGTTGAGCTGATGAATTTTTTTTTTTCAGTTTTGTTTTTGACTCATGCTCGACTCCAACATATTTTATAATGCATGAACATGAATTATGAGAATAGATAACATGTTTTAGGTGGGTGACTATGTGAATGATTGGTAAGAACATTATGTAGCTAATAATCTACCTAATTTTCCATATATGCGAAATGTGGGAATATGAAGTGTCAAATAGAAATGCAAGAGTATCAAAATGCAACAATTAAAGTCATTCACCCTAAAATATTAAAATAGCATAAAATAAAATGAAATGAAATAAAGGAAAGCAAATGTAAATAAAAAGGAAGAAATATGGGTTGCCTCCCATAGAGCGCTTCATTTATAGTCTTAAGCTCGACTTTCTCAGGGTTTACTCCAGTGAGGTAAGAGTAGTGGTGGTCTTTTCTTTAGAGAAGTCACCACCCCAATAAGGCTTCAAGCGTTGTCCATTCACTCTAAATGTGCTATTATCCTCATGAGTGATTTCAACTACTCCGAATGGATAGACCTTGGTCACCATGTAGGGACCCGACCATCTTGATCTCAGTTTGCCCGGAAACAATTTGCGGGGAGAATTATATAGTAGAACCTGTTGACCAACCTCAAAATCCTTTCTTTGAATATGCTTGTCATGCCACTTTTTGGTGCGTTCCTTATACAATTTTGAACTCTCATATGCTTCCAACCTGAATTCATCCATTTCATTTAGTTGCAACAATATTCTCTCCCCCGCTGCTTGTAAATCAAAATTCAACTTCTTCATAGCCCAAAAAGCCTTGTGCTCAAGCTCAACGGGTAAGTGGCATGCCTTCCCAAGTACGAGGCGATATGGGGACATTCCAATGGGTGTTTTGAAAGCTGTCCTGTAAGCCCACAATGTATCGTCAAGCTTCTTGGACCAGTCCTTCCTTGTTGAATTCACTGTGACCTCAAGGATCCTCTTAAGCTCCCTGTTGGAGACTTCCACCTGTCCGCTCGTTTGGAGGTGGTATGGAGTGGAAACCCTGTGTTTTACTCCATATTTGACCAGCAGTTGTTCGAACTGCTTGTTACAAAAATGTTTACCTCCATCACTGATTATAGCTCGTGGAGTGTCATACCTTGCAAAAATGACTCTCTTTAGAAAATCCATCACCACGCGGCCATCGTTAGTAGGTAACGCAACAGGTTCAACCCATTTAGAAACATAATCCACTGCTACAAGAATATACTGATTTGAGTAGGAAGGGATGAATGGACTCATGAAATCTATTCCCCAAACATAAAAAATTTCCACATCTAGAACACTGTTTAGAGGCATTTCATTTCTCCTGGATATGTTCCCGATCCTTTGACACCTATCACAATTTTTCACCAGTACGTAAGCGTCCTTGAATATGGTAGGCCAATAGAACCCTGACTGTAGAACTTTTGCAGCAGTTTTAGAAGCTCCAAAGTGACCACCATACGCGAAAGAATGGCATTGCTCCAATATTTTGACTGCTTCACCTTCTGGCACACACCTTCTAATAATTTGATCCGGGCATCTTTTATAAAGAATAGGATCTTCCCACAAATAATATTTCAAGTCAGAAAAGAATGTCTTCTTCTGATGACTCGAGTATCTAGGTGGAATGATGGTTTTTTCCAGATAGTTCACGATGTCTGCATACCACGGAGCCTCCTCTACACTAAACAACTGCTCATCTGGAAATACTTCACTAATATCTGCCAACATTGGCTCCTTTTCCTGTTCAATGCGAGACAGATGATCTGCTACTACATTCTCGCATCCCTTTTTTGCAAGGAAGCTTACAGTAACTGTTCTTGTGGGGATTAGTTCGTTCTTTTCATTTTGGACTACTGTGATTCCCCCTTCTTTGGTACAACCTGAACTGGGCTGACAGTTTCATCACTTCTGCTCTAACCACCTCTTTCATATTTGGGTTTAGCCTCCTTTATCCATCCACCGTTGGTTTAAATTTGTCTTCCATTAGTATTTTGTGCATGCAAAGTGCCGTACTGATGCCTCTTATGTCAGCAATGGTCCACCCAATAGCCCTTTTGTGATCCCGCAGAACTCCAAGTAGTTTCTCTTCTTCAACCTTTGTAATAGAACTCGCCACTATGATAGGTAAAGTATATGACTCCCCTAAGTATGCATAACGAAGGTGAGGTGGTAACTGCTTGATTTCTAACTTTGGAGGCTGCTGAATGGATGGAAGTGGATTTGTAGAACTCATCCCTAATTCCTCAAAACGTGTTCTGCGTCTGTATGGAGGGTTAGCAAAAAATCCCCTGCATGCTTCAAGCTCTTCTTTTGACAGCGAATTTATGGATCTTGAATTCATGATGATTTCTTCCAAGGGGTCAGATGGATTTTTCCAGCTAAATACTTCCCGTACTGCTTCATGTACTGCTCCATCTATACCATCGACTCAATAGCATGAACTTGATGGGGTAGGATACTTCATTGCTTTATAGACATCGAATGTGATTTCCTCATTGCCGAACTGCAATTTGAGCTGTCCTTTTCCCACATCAATGATCGCACCCCCAGTCCACAAGAATGGTCTCCTCAGTAGCAATGGCACATTCTTGTCCTCTTCCATATCCAACATAAAAAAATCGGTTGGAAAAATAAATTTCTCCACCTTTACCAGAATGTCTTCAATTATTCCCCTTGGATATGTGATTGATCGGTCTGCCAGCTATAAAGTCACAGTTGTTGGTTTTGGTTCCCCCAAACCTAGTTTCCTGCAAACTGAGAATGGCATCAAGTTAATACTTGCTCCTAAATCACATAAAGCATTATCAAAGTGACAATTTCCAATTTTACAAGGTATAGTAAAACTCCCTGAATCGTTTAATTTCGGTGGAAGTTTATTTTGCAGTCTAGCACTGCAGCCCTCTGAAAGCATCAATGTCTCATTTTCCTCCAGCTTTCTTTTGTGTGTTAGGATGTCCTTCATGAATTTTGTATAACTAGGCATTTGCGCAAGTGCATCTGCGAAGGGGATGTTGATATGTATCTTTTTGAAGATGTTTTGAAATTTCTCGAACTGTTTGTCCATCTTCTGATTTTTTAACCTCTGTGGAAAAGGAATTGGAGTCTCGTAAGGCTTAATTGGTGATTTCACCTTACTTGACCCATCCTTTATTTCAGACGTATTTTTCGACCTTCGATTCTGCTCTGCTTCCTGTTCTACTCCCTTATCCTGGTTAGCAGTTGACTGTTTAACACCGATCTCTGGTAGTTAGGTCCCACTTCTAGTAGTAATGGCTTTCACATGCTCTCTAGGATTTATTTCTATGTTACTAGGTAGAGTACCCTGCTGTCTCTCTGAAATAGCTATCGCCATCTACCCCACCTGTGTTTCCAGGTTCTTTATAGCTGCATGTTGATTTTGAAGTGTAGTCTCTGTCCTTCTCATAAACTGATCATTTTTTCCCATATACTGCTCGGTTTTCTCGATAAATTTCCCAAGTAGATCCTCTATTGAAGATTTCTTCTCCTCTTGATGGTATATAGGGTGTTGTGGTCTTCCTGTATTTTGATTGTCCCTCCATCCAAAGTCAGGATGATTTCGCCACCCTGGATTGTATGTATTTGAATAGGGATTATTCTGTGGACGACCACCTCCTTGAACAAAATCAACTTGCTCTGGTAGCTGAGCTAAGATAGGACAATCTGAAGTGTTATGGTCTGCACCACATTCTTCGCAAAGTGTTCTGGAATTCTTCATTGGATTTCCAGTCATTACTATGCTTTCCACCTTACATACCAAGGAGTCGATTTTTGCAGATAAGGCTGTATAATTATTCACCTCATAAAACTCCCGCAGGTCTCTTTTGGAGTACTCGGTCTGAGGCCCACATTGCATTGGTGTTAGAAATTCTTTCAAACAACTCCAATGCTTCATCAATAGTCTTAGTAGAAAGTGACCCATTAGATGATGAGTATACTAGACTTTTGAATTGAGGAAGCAATCCGGCGTAGAAATACTGTACTTGCACTCCCCTTGAAATCCCATGATGAGGACACTTCCTGAGCATGTTTTTAAATCTGTTCCATGCCTCATCAAATGACTCTGCATCCTGTTGTTGAAATACTGATATTTCGTGCTTGAGCTTTGCAATTTTGACTGGTGGGAAGAACTTTGTACAGAACTTCTGAGCCAGATCATTCCACGTTGTTATGCTAGCTGTAGGTCGAGAATCTAACCATTCCAAAGCTCTATCTCTCAGAGTATGTGGAAAACGACGAAGTCTGATGGCATCATCTGATATCCCTTGAAACTTGAAGTGTTGACAAAGTTCTAAAAACCTCGATACATGGGTGTACGGATTCTCGTCGGCTCTTCCATAAAATTGATGTCCATTTTGAAATAAATGGATAACATTTGTTTTTAACTGGAAGTTTGGCTGACCAAATGGAGGGTATACAATACTTGACTGATTTTTGAATTATTTGCGAAGTCATAAAGTCCCCAACTAGCATGTTCCCTTCATCTTGCACTTGCAACTCTTGATTTCTCAAGTCGTTTGCCATATTTTGCTGTTTTTGTTGTTTTTCTGCTAATTTTGCCTCTCTTAGCTTGCGATGAAAAGTGCGTTCGATTTTCGGGTCAACTTCTAGAAGATCTCCGTGTCTCGAACTTCGCATACACAAATCTGCGAGAAACAAATGAAAGAAAATGTATGAACTGAAATAAAGAAAAAAAGTTTAAATAAATCTAAAAGTTCGAATTAGTGAAAATAACCTAGAAATAAATCTAGACTACAATCCCCGACAACGGCGCCAAAAACTTGATAACACTCCGCAAGTGCACGGGTCGCGCAAGTAATAAAATGGATTTGAGTCCGAATTTCGTTCCCACAAAGATTGAGTAGATCTATTTTCTTAAATTATTAACCTTAACCGAAACAAATAACTTTGAAGTGATTTAAAAGGGATCCTAAATGATTAGACTAAAATACCAAAGAAATCTAAAATTATTGATCAAAGAAGCAAGTAAATGAAAATTGCAATGTTTGTTTAACAAATGTATGTGAATGAGGTGCTAGGATTTAGAATCCATCTTATTATTGATATTTCACACTATGATTCAAATAATCCATGACAAGGTATACTATTGACGATCAATGTTCCTATAATGCCTAAAACTCTCTTTCGAACAAGAATTAAGCCTTTTCCTAATTACGATCCACCTATATTTCTATGATGAATGCTAATATTTAGGAAAACATTAAACAAACATGAACATGGAAAGATCACATAGGGCATAGTGGTATATTTCTATCCCTATCGAACCCTATGGCTATTGATTCAAGTCTAGCAAAATTCCACTCTTTCGATCATAGAAATTCGCCACAAGCATCATATAATTCATGCATCAAAATTATAGATGAAACTAAATACAAATCAATTACTCAAAATATCAATTGTCATAAAATTAAATAAACCAAAGCATGAAATAAATATCTAAGACTTCATCATAATCCTAGCACAATGGAAAATTAGCATAAATACATTGTTAATAGCAAATCACAAATATGAAGGAACTTCATCACCTATGATATGAGAAAATACAAGAATTTGGGGATGAATCTTCCACAAAGCCGCTCTCCAAAACTTTGATGTGCTCTTTGGTGTCTTAGTTCAAGAATCAATGTCGAAATTCGTATGTCCTCTTCTATATATATGCCTCCCCTCTGACCTAGGGGAAAAGGGATGAATTAAATCAGAATTAACGTGAAAAGCCCACCAGTGGCCCAGTCGGGACTACCGTGCGACCGCACGGTTCATAAGTGCGCGATCGCAGCCTCGAAAAACCAATCTTCAGTCGCCTGATTTCCTGCTCATGCGATCGCACGCCTCATTAAACAGTGCGGCCGCACGGTTGTATATCGGGCAGCAATTTTTCATCTTTTAAGTTCTGCAACTTGGTCCTCATATTTTATTTCTCCTCAAGTCCCCATCTTCTGATTGAAACAATTTGATCCCTATACTACTGGAAATCTTTGATTTCATCTTTTCTTCCACGATTCTCCTTCTTTATCCATGTTCTTCCTCCAGCACTCTTGGTTTGCTCAATTTTGGTTCAATTTTCTCCCCTTTTTGCTCATTATTTTCTCTAGTTGCTCCGTTCTCCTGATTTCGAGATAAAACTGAAATATGTACAAATGATAGATAAATTAGTAACAATTATTCTCAAATGACTATAAAAAATCCTAATTTAAGCACGTAAATAAGTGCATAAAATGCACTTATCAATTTACAAACAAAGCTCATTTTACACAATCAACAAAAAAACCCACAAAATCCATAACAACATATCTTCAGCCAAAAAAAGGGAAACACTTCAGTTTTATTAAAGCATAAAGTTTCAACATAAAGAAAATTCAATTTTGTGAACACAACCTGAATTTCTTTTATATTCAGTCACTGGAAAAGCTAAACCAAAATACAAGCCTAAAGCATCTTAAAAGAAATAGAACCTGCTTGTCATTGTAAAGAGATATAGAGGTATTACCCATAAGCAAAGAGGACTTGAGCTCGTGTTGCGAGGGAGGGAGCTTGGGTTGGCTGTTGTTGTCGTCGACGGAGAAGGAGAGTGCTTGAGCTCACGTTGTTGTCAATGGAGCACGTGCGAGAGAGGGAGCTCGGGTTGGCTGTTGTTGTTGTCGGTAATGCAGGGGTGAGGGGTTTGGCTCGAAGAAGGAAAAAAAGTGCAGAGAAGGCTACTTGAGTTCACGTTGTTGTCAACGGAGCAGGTACGACGGAGGAAGCTCGGGTTGGCTGAGAAGGGGCTACGACGAAGCTAAAGCAACGATGAGGGAAGAAAGAGAGGCGGCTCGAGAGCTGAAGGAATTGTACCCTGGAAGAAGAAATATCTACATTAAAAATCAATTTTTTGGCTCGGCTAGATCGGCTCAATTTGAAAAACGGCTTGTGAACAGTAAAAAAGCCTTCCACTCTTTTAAGATAGTAGGGATAGGGATAATAGAGTTGGATAATTATTGGTAGCACATGGCTTTCTGAATAAATATTCCTCACATGTTAAGCCTGCGTTAAATTAATTCATAAATAATACAATTTTTTAAATCACTTTTAATCAATATATTTTTAAAAATTATTTTCAAGCACATATTATACCTCAAAATAACAAGATTTATTAAATCTTAAACTTCAAAAGTGTTTGTCATCTTTCACCTCATATATTAATCCTTTCCTTTAATGATCGGTGTATTTTCTTTATTAAGAAAAATCTTTCAATATTCATTCTCTTTCAATCCTTAATTAAGCGAATAATTCTAGGGAGGCATTTTAAATTAATATTTTTACGTGACATTGTGACATGTCGAACATACATTGAATGATGTAAATAACTATCCCACCACTTACTTTTTTCACCACCTAATATATGTACGGTATGTCACAATATCACTTAAAAATATCTCTCTAGAATTATTCTAATTAAACATGAACGTTATGATTTTTCAAAAGTCAAATAAATCACATTTAAAATAATTAAACAGTATTAGAAATAAAAATGTCATGTTCCCCAACCAAGCTCTTCCACCTACCTTGTCAATAACCAAATCACGTAACTCAATTTGGAATAAGTCTATTTTCACAATCTCATCCACAACATGGATGACAATCCACTCACATTGGGGTGGGGGTGTACCCCAATGTGAGTGGATTGTCATCCACATTGTGGATGAGATTGTGAATGTAGCATTGTTGCTCAATTTGTGACGGTCAGATGTTTAGGTAGTTTTGATTTTTATCTAATAGTTATTGTTGTTGTTATTATTAATTATTAGTATCACACATGTACGTTACACGGAAGAAAAATATAAAATGATGTTACTATAAATATCATTACAAAATAAGAAAAAAAATTGAACACAAAATTTGCTTTAATTAATGATATGACTGTCAACGAATGTTCAAAGTAGAAATAAATTACAATTCTGATAAATTTTGGAAAACCTCTTTAAATAATATATTGTTTATACAGTTTGTAGTTGCTCATACCAGTGTGATACACAAAAGTTGTTATAGACAAAACATATTTAAATAATTGCTCAAATTTAAATTAAATAATGTAAATTTTCAAATATATGTTGTATATAATAAATAAAAAATTTCGTTCAAATATTTTTTTGACTAACATGAATAGAAATAATAACCATCAAAATATTATAATTTACATAAAATAAAGTAATTGTAACAAATTAAATATATGCGATCCTATATATAAATAAAAGTAACAAATTAAACAATATTGACGATGCGCCAAAGTGATAATCAACCTCAAAATTTGTGATGCAGGAACGTGGAATTCAACTCAAGAGATCCTTCGCATGATTAATAATTTTTAATTTTTATATGCGATGCATTTAATTGAACATAATTAAATGCATATTTAATTATATGTCAATAAAAATTTATTAATAAAAATATAAATAAAATATATATAGTGAGTCTTTTTGTCTATATATGTTAATAAAATTAAGAAATAAAGTTTCACCATTTTTTACGGGATATAATTATTTTTTTTAATATTTTAATAAAATTGTAAACTGTTGAATTGTTTTATTTCTTTACGGGAAATAGGCCACGAATTAAGTATTTTAGAGATTGTACCGTGAACACATCAACTCCATTTTTGGAATTAACGTTCAATAAATGAATTTTTCTTTTTAAAAAAACTTTTGAACTACAAAATTAGGCACATACAGTACATGTAGTATAGACTTTTTTGGTATAATTTGATTTTATTAAGCATTAATTATTAATTTCAAGTATTTTTCGAAAAAAAAAATATTTATTAATTTTAATAAACATTGTTACATTAATTGATTTTTCTTTCTTCATACTAACAATTTCTTTATTCATATTGTTACTGTTGACCACAATATCCGGCTGGACCTTGGACCAACACGTCTCAGCTCCTCCCTCTTGAACACGTGGACCTCCTGCGCACTGTGACAAACAATCAGTTTGCAAAGGGGGCCGAGGTGGCTCCCGTTTGTACACCGATGCCAAAGTCAGTGCTCATTTCAAGCGAATATAAATTGAGTGGGAGAAATATAAGTGTGTAAAAGAGAGAAAAGGGAGTGAGAATAAAATATTTCGTTCAAAGTATCAGATTGCTAACCCCTTACAAAGAGGGAGGAGTACTCTATTTATAGAAGAATTTGTTGTTTTGGATCGCGACACGTGGCGGACTTTACACGTGTATTTACCCTAGCTTTTGGAGAAGCGGATCTTATTTTTTGACAGTAATCATTGCTACGTTTGGTAGGGGATGGGCGTCTGTCACTTTTTAATAAATGCAGCGTCACATCTCTGACTCCATCCATTGTCTCATCACTCATCCGAGCTGTTATTAAGGAGGTCCTCCGTCTAAACATAAAATACATCGGCTAGTCATAAACCAGTTCGGCTAAAGAAGTTCACGTACTGTACCACCTCGGCAATTGACCCAAGAAGACATCTTAAGCTTTAGCCATGGGCCAAGGTCCATTGGGCCTCTATTGGACATTCGCTGGTAGATCACTGTACTCCTTTTTGGGCTTGGTCTCAACAGTTACATTATTATTTTAATAAAATTACTGATCGATCAAGTGTTTAATAGAAATTATATGAACCAATTGTTAAAATCTATAACATATTTTTACATATTTTAGTTATTTAAATTTATAATGAAAAATAGAAAAATGAACATAATCAGTAAATAAAAAAATAATGTGAAAATGATGAATAAATTGAAGAAATAATATTAATTTTGTAAAATTAACCCAACTTAATTGGATTTGCCTTAAAAATTCGTATATTTATTATTTATTTTAATTTGATGAGAAAAAATAGAATACAAATTAATCATCTATGACTAAAATAAATTTAGTTAACTAATTATAGATAATATTATAGGACTTAAATGATATAATTTAAAATGAATTAGATATTGAGGAAAAATATAAAATATAAAATAAAACTTTACCTTTAATTTTTATATGATTTTACGGACAATATATTTACAATTTGCTCTCACTTGTTAGCTTGCATTAAACTTCTCGTTGTGATCTTTAATTTAACACCCATATTACATATTTTTCGATTTCAAAATAATACAATAATTATTAAAAGAATAATAATAAAATAGAAAAAAATAACATTTTGATGTTATTAATAGTATAGCACGGATGTCAATGCAATTAATGACACATGTAAAATAATAATTACTAAAATATTTAATATACTATTTTTTAGTAAAAAATCTCCAAAATCTAGAAATTTTTTGGCCGAAAACTATGTGTGCATTTTGGTTACGGTTATTCTATATATATATATATATATATATATATATATATATATATATATATATACATTTTATTTTTCTTCTTCCTCTTCTTCTTCTTCTTATTATTATTATTGAATTAAGTTGTTGCGTGATGGTGTCGATGATGTAAGGGTCCGTTTGATAGCGAATGTAGAATTTGAGTGAAAAAAAATAAATCTCAAGGAATTGAAAGTTTAATGTGTTTGATTAGTTTAATTTTATAGATGGAAAAAATGAGAAATTTTTCAACTTTTGTTGTTTGATTATTATTATTTTCCATGAAAAATAAAATAAAATTTAGCTATTTTAAATAAACTTTTTATTTTTTCTCATATTTGTACTTGATAATAATATTGTTAATTCCTAAGAAAAAAAGTCAATTAACAACAACAAAAATGATTAAACGAGGGTTTTATGATTTGTCATGTAAAGATATAAACCAATTATCACATATTAGCTAAGAATTCATTTGTTTTAAAACACAAGGAATTGCATAACTTTCAACAAAAGTAGGAAAATCAATTACAAGACAAAACTTGTCAATCAAACAACAGAAAAAGATGAAAGTGAAAAATGAATTCTTACTTCCTAGGAAAATCTACCTTATCAAACACTGCCTAATTGTATTTGTAGGGATAGTATTTGATTACGAGTGGGTAGCATGGGTAAATGAGTGTCAACGAGGTGGTTAGACGAACTTTTGAAAAGTTACGAGACTTCAATTTTTATAACCTCTGTTCGGACAAATCAACTAGATTATAATTTGGTTTATTTGTATTTTATAGATAAGATGTGTGTAGTTGAAAAGTAGAGAGAAAAGATATATGATTAAAAAATGGACTGAAAAATTGTGTAGATTATATATTGATTTATAAACCAAAAAATTGGAATTACCACATAGAGGCTTTGTCGTTTTAAATTTTCTTATGTGTTCATTTATTTAAAGAGAATGACAAATTTGCTATTTAGAGCAATGCTCAAGTGCTCGTGATGGGCATATTTATTGTGCCCGTCACCGATTAGAAAAATTTCCTTGTTATATAATGGTCAAAATGAAGAAACTAAAGCTTGGTTCTTTAATAATATAGCATATATAAATTGATTTATTTATATTTTTGAAGTAAAATGTATGGTTGAAAAATAGAGAGAAAATGTGTGTAATTAAAAAGTGATTTGAGAAATTGTGTTATTTATAAATTATAATAATTGAGTTAAAGAATATAGGCTAACTAGTTTTGTTACAAATACTGAGATGAATTTTATCTATTCTATACTCCTTTTAAAAGTCATTTAAAGGGAGAAACTTTTTTATACTATTTTACCCTCGCATGTTTTCATTAATTTCATATTCACCCTAAGTTTTAATTAATGTACATTTTTTTAATATTTTATTACTTTTTATTTTCGTATTTTCAAGAAAAATACTTTTTATACATTTACAATTTAAAATCTTCACTTTTTCACTAGAAATTTCACTAAAAATCTTTTAAATAAAATTAATAACTCTTGGATAATTTAAAGTTCATAAACATCCTTCAGCTAATATGAGAAAAAAATGTGTATTCCTTGAATTAATTTTTTTTACCAAAAAAAAAATGTTTGAAATCATTTTCACATTCTACATTAAACATTTTATTCCCTATTAGTCATATTACAATTTTATGTTTCTTTGTCAAATATTAATTTGAAGCTGGTTATATTCTCACCGCACCCATAAAAATAGAGTGCTGTGAAGATTCACTTATTTGTTTAGAAAGTCAATTATTGAAGTATGATGCGTGTAAATTTGTTTTTCTAAAATATTAATTGTATGAAAAATTAATTAAGTTTTGTTTTCCAATCAATTTAAATTTTTATTGTATTAAAGTTCTACGTTGAAATTTCGAAGTACAAATTTCATGAGAATATCATTTGTTTATGTTTTAAGTTGGTATATATGTATATATTTTTATCATGTATTCGAATTTTAAAGTGAAATTTTGATTTTTATAGTTTATAAAAATGTCACGAGATATACGCAACCATAAGTTAATATTCTATAAATATGTATTGTAATTTGTTCACATCGACTCCTTTACTATGTTTCTGAATTCATTTTATTATCATGTGTTTACTATGTCAAACGATGAAAACAAATCAAGAGGGCATGTTGTTATTATTTTTGTTCCATCAAAATGATGAACACGTCTTATTAGGTTGTAACAGAATTTGAGATTATGGTTTGTGGTGGTTCTATCAATTTAAAGAAATGTGTGTTGTGACGCCCCGGGTTCTAATCACCCGACTCGTCATGTCATCGTCTCGTCAATATTTTGAAATAATATTAAGCGGAAGGAAATAAAAATATTTAATTGGCAAGATTTATTTAAATAAATTCAAAAAATTGACAAACTTTAAATATTCACCAATTTACGAAAATAATATTTGCTAAAACATTTCCAAATAAAGCAAACTGTTCAGAATCTCAACATTTCTCAAAATGTGATTATTCAACTGAAATAATAATGAAATCTAATTATTCAAATATTAATGCCACATCCTGCCCATCATTCGTCTCCATCTCCGACATCTGCAATTGTTGTTAAAAAGGGGTGAGCATTTCATTGAAATACTCAGTAGACTCATCGCCGATTAATAAATTTACATAAAAATTGAACACATAAACATGCAATCATATAGTGACAACTTCATCATAATAATAGGCTTTCATAACATAGGGTGTGGGTAGTCTCGTTTCATGCAATAAATGCACATAAGTTATGTCAAAGCATAACAAAACCATAATCTCGTCTCGTCTCATGCATTTAAAAATGCATATAATTTATGGCATGCTCATAACATCAAATATTTCATAAGAAATATAAATTCTCGTCTCGTCTTATGCAAATAATGCACATAAGTCACATGAAGCATATAACATGCAATTAAAATGTAAACAGATTAATGGGGGCGAGTCTACCTCAATCCTCTACGAGTGTGGTTGAGCAGGAAAATATATTTCAGTTCTCTAGGTCTCCGTACGTCTCGTTTAGCCAAAATAAAATAAAATTTAAATTAGTTTCTAGAAATTCGAAGTTTGAAATAAAATTAAAGTTTTGACTTAAAATGAATGATTTTAAAATCTGGGGACTAAAATAGAGTTTTTTTTTTTTTTTTTGAAAATTAAAGGACTCATTAAAACGCTGCTTAAAATAATCAAGGACTGGAATAAAGATTTTGGAACTTAAGGCTGAACTATATATATTTAAAACATGTTTAGGGACTGAAACAATTAAAACGAAAGTATGAGGACTTAAGAGCAAATATTGAAAAAAACAAGATTCTATAAAAATATATATACACACACACTCTCTCTCTTCTCTCTCTATAGGTTACGACAGAGAGAGAAGAAGAGAAACGGGAGGGCGGACGTCCTCCCCACGCCCGATCGCCGGCGTTAATATCGCCGGCGCGAAGCAGTAGCGGTGGGGAAACCTGGGTATGCGAGAAAAATGGATTTTTGGGCTGATTTTGGGAGCGGATCCGAGGGAGACCGAGGCAATGCTCAAGGGTTTGCCAACGAAAATTTGGTGGTTGAGGTATGTAATAGGCTGCTGGGATTGTGGGTTTGTGCCTTTAATTTGAATTTTGGGGAGTTATGGGAGACGACTGTGGTGGCGGTCGAGGTGTGGCCACGGTGAATGGAGTGGCTGGATTGTGTGTCAATGTGTGATGGAAGGTAGTTTGGTGGATTGGGCTTTGTGTGGAAGAAGTTGATGCTCGATGGGGGTGATAGGTGCAGGCGATGGCAAGGCAGTGGTGGATTGAGATGTTGATGGGCTGTGTTGTGTAGTTTGGTTAGTAGCAAGGTTCGATTGGAGCTTGTGAAGGGGCAGTATTTTGTGGTTGTCGATCTGGGTTGCTTACTGAAATTAGCATTGGAAAATTGTGGTTACAGTAGTTCTTGGCTTGGTCGATGGTGATGATGCTGAAACAGGAATTCATCAATGTCATACCTGGATTGAAATCAGAGGTTGAGCCGCGAGGAAAAATGATCGTGAATTGGGAATTAAAAATGGTTGGATAGATAGTCTTTGATTTGGTTTCGAATTTGAACTGTAAAAAGATTTTCGTGATAGGATTGATTGATTGAGAGTTGGATATGATCATGATTTGTAGAGATAATTAATGAATTTAAAATTTGAAGTATAATCAGAATGATAAACTCAAATTTGAAATAAAATTATCTGGTGATTTTATTTGAATAAATAAATAATTAAATAAATAGAAATAAAATTGGATTTTAAAAATAGATTTTGAATTTATTGGACGTAAAGTCAAGTTGGACTGAAAATCTATTATTTTTGGTTCAAAATTTATAACTTGGCTAAACGACGTATGTGAACTTTAAATAACGGGTAAAATTATAACGACACGATGTTTAGCAAATAAATATTTATTTATTATAAAGTCAAAAATTTCTCGGTCGCTACATGTGTGCTACTCTCGGATTCACGGCACTGTGAATCAATTTGTTGAGCCAGAAATTTTGAAGCACCGATTTCAGAACAATTTTTCTGATCAAGCATTACTCTATTTAAATATAATATATTCTTTGTCTCAAATAATCATACCTTAGTAGGGAATTTAGATTAGATATATTTCATTGTTTCTTAGGCATTTATGATCAAATATTGTTCTCAGTTCTAACTTTATATGCATGATAAGCATTTTTTTTTGCCAGATTACAATTGATTTTTCATCTTGATTCTAAAATATAAATAAATTGTCAAATGATATTTATCATTCTTTTTTTCACTTCAGCAATAGATTGATTATAAATTATATACATACATAGAAAAAGAAATCCTCCCAACTCTAGTTTTTTCGAATAAGGTAGCCTAAAAATACATTTCAGGAAAAATTTAAAGAAGTCAACAATCAGTAATTAGAAGAAATATGATAAAATTATTGATAAGGATATTGCGTGTTTAAAAATTTGAATAATGTTTAGGGTAAATTGAGTTCGATATTGAAATTGTTGAAATCAACAATTTGAAATTTTTTTAGGTAAAACATGTAGAAAAATTTGGACATTTTTTATTCAATTTCAAAAACATGTACTCTTGAATAAAAGTATTATAATGTCATTATAATATCACGTACATCTCACGTGTTATATACTAGTGTTATTAAAAGATTTATGGAATTTTTTTTTTTACTTTTTAAAGTAGTGGTTGAAATTTTGAAATAGAAAATGTGTGTGGCTAAAAAGTGATTTGAGAAATTGTAAAATTTATAAACTGATTTATAAACCAATTTATTTTATTTACCAAACAAATGCTAAGATTTATGCTTTCGGGGTTAAAATATGTGGTTAAAAAATTACTTGATAAAATATATGTAAGGCTATGCTACAGTCATAGCAACACTGACTAGCCCCTCACAGTCACATGGAGGAGGCGGCCAGTGCATGGGGTCATCTTTGCGTTGACGGTAACATTTTTCATATATGTATGTATTAATATCAATGTTGTCAAACCTGATCCGGCCCGGCCGAGTTGACCTGGAACCTAGCGACCCGGTTCAAAACCCGGGTCGAGTGACCCCAAAAACCCGTTTTGGTCAAATCCTGTCAAAGACCAGGTCGACTCGGATTGGGTTGACCCGGGTTTTAGTTTTTTTTTTTTAATTTATGATTTTTTTTTTAAAATATTATTATTATTATTTTAATGAACGAGTTGATCCCGAGTCGACCCTCTAACCCTTGACCCAGTCCCTCAATCGGGTCGATGACTGTGCCGAATTTAAAAACATTGATTAATATACTATTCCCTACATCCCAATTATATAGGCTGTCTTTCCTTTTCCGTTTGTCTCAATCATATAGGCTTATTTTTTTTTATTAATAAGTATTTATTTTGTTTGTTTACCAATCTACACCTATTTATTACTTTCAATATAATAGTTTTGATATTAAAAAAGGATAAGTTAGAAATTTTCTTTACAAAAATTATTTTTTTAATGACATTAAATATATTTTTTTAATTTGTGTGAAAAATCAAACAAACTTATATAATTGAGACGTAGGGACTAATAAAAAAACTATAACCACAAATGATTGATATGACAAGATGTAAATTTAATCATTTCCATTTAACTTTATTAAAAGTGATTAAAAACGAGATTTTAAATAATAATCAATTTTAAATCATAATTAACAATTAATTTTAATTATAAATTTAATAAATCTAAACACTTTTCAATCAAACACTTATTCAACTTCTACTAAAATAAATCTGATTTTAATCCACACACCGACCGCGGGTTAATGATTTTCAGCCTTGTCGTCGCGCTGTAAGGATCATTTACGGAGGTATCGTCTCTCACTCTTTCTTCCGAGTCTACTTCTGGTCAGACGACAACGTTCAGTTTCTCTACAGAGTCAACCAAAGAAACTATGATCTAAAATGAAGTGATATTCGTACAATTAGTACTGTTGTTTTTGTTTTTGGGTATGACTGGTACGATGCAATCAGGTACTAGATGGTTTCCTTTCTTCCTTATTTTAGTTTAATAAATTTGTTGATAACCGTAATTCAACTGTTATTTGCAGTAATAAAGTGTGTACGTTGTTATATTTTTGCTGAATTTCGTGCATTTTTCATTTAATATAATCTGAAAATTTATCTTATAACGTGCCAACTAGATTTCGATAGGTTATGTCCACTTTTGAAGTGTTTTTCCTGCAATTACTACGTTTGCTTATTTTTCACTACGTGCGATCAAATGATATGTGCTTCGTTATTTTAGTTTTATAACTCTGTTGATTTGATTAATACTTGAAACTCAAGTGTTATTTGCAGTAAAATATATGGTGTTATATAACTTAAATTACGTGCATTTTGCCGTTAATAAACTTTATAACTTTTACTTATTGGTGTTAATCTGTTAAACTTGATTTCATTACTTTGTGATCCTGAATATTTCTCCAACACTACCCTTTTTATTTGTTGTAATTCTAGTTTTTTGCTTCTTCATTTTAACAAGAAGAATGCTTGTGAAAAATGGAAACCTTGCACGGATAGACTTCTAGTGGTTCAAATATGAAGTTGTTGATTATATAGATTGGAGAAAATATAGTAAATGCGCAATCTCAGCTACATAGACTGATGGAATTGCAGATAGGTCATAAAGGTTTAACTTTTGAATGGGAGATTACGGGCTTCATAAAAGCCATTGAGAGTAAAACCCTAAAAGCCTTAGGCTAATGCCGCTAATGTCTGGTGTGTTCATTTCTAAGCCAAATGGTTAGGAAAGAGTGTCAGACGTTCCATCTTGAAATTTGCAGTTTGGACTTCGAAGCAGGTTACGTATTCAAGTACATTGTCTATTTTACCCACACAATATAGCGTTATCAATGTCAGGAAATTGAAGAGAATGTGTTGCACTTTTTCTCTTTCTTTTCTTCTTTTGACTCTCACTAGTATTCATTTAAGCAGCCCTTTTCACACTTGACAAAAACACCATCTGGCATGTTTCCTTCCTTTTCAAATGTAATTTTTTTTTTTTTCCAAAGAAGTATACTTTTTACCAATTGTTCTGGTCATTTAGTTGTTCCTAGAAATGCAGTTTTCCTTGATGTTTCTTCCTTTGATATGTAAGAATTTCAATTTATAGCTAGTGGTACTGTCTTGCTATCTTTCTAGTGTAATAAGTTGAATTAATAGCTAGTGACGCCATTGAAAAACGATGTTGTGGTTACGTAATTGTTCTTTGAGTTTCAGGTTATGATATCAATTATCTGGTTCAGGAAGCTCAAATTCGGTGGCTAAAGCCAGTTGAAGTGCTTTTCATACTTCAAAATCATGAGGAGCAGATGATCACCCACAAAGTCCCTCACATGCCAGCTAGTAATGTTCATATTTTTTCTCTCATTTTTGTGCAACTCTATCCCATTTATGCCCATTACACATTCTTTATTTTATTTCCATCTCATGATACGAACTTAAACAGGTGGATCTTTGTATCTATTCAATAAACGAGTCCTAAAAAATTTTCGGAAAGACAGTCATAGTTGGCGTAGAAGAAAAGATCAGAGGACTATTAAAGAAGCACATGAACGACTTAAGGTTGTTATGTTCTCCTATTTCCTCTATTTCTTTGGAACTACCAATATAATCATTGATTGAAGAAGTTTCTTATGAATAATAAAGAAATCTGTTTCCCACATTTATGCAATTTAGTTTGCAACCATCAGAAACGAGTGAAAAAAACATGTTAGTTATTTGAATCTTGCAAAAGTCATTCATTTTTCCTTATTTTTTCTGAATTTCTTGCTCTCATCATTGCTGATAGACTTAGATAAAATACTCTCTTATGAAGGAATTGTAACAATTCCAAAGAAATATGCAAATGGTGAAGATTACGTTCTTCCTCTTCAAGGCATAGGTTTTATGAAATGATAATTTGTAGAATTATCATAAATTTATGACTTCTGTAAAAGCAGTCTCTTTTGAATAATTGATATTGTGTGCTAGAGCCTTTCCATGTTTTTATGGACATCGAGCTTGAAGGCTATTCATAGTACATTCATCTCCACTTGGTGTCTGCTCTGTGCGATGAAACCTTGTTTAGAGTTTTGTGAAGTTTAATAATATCATCTCATTTTAATTTTAGATTGTTAACTGACATTATTCTTATGTCAGGTTGGAAATGCTGAAGTTCTAAATTGCTATTATGCTCATGGCCAGCAGAACCCTAGCTTTAATAGACGCATCTTCTGGATGTTGGACCCGTGAGTTTTTACATTTATGTGATGTTAATTTTCTCACGTTTACTTGTCAAAGTTGTAAGTTAGATAAATATGGGTTTTCAGTGCACAGTGATAGAAACAATTGTTTAATGGATGTTGCATTAGATAAGTTTCCAACAATTTACATCTATTTTATTCTCACATGAAAGTGGGCTGTAAAGTTGGTTGGACTGTTTTCCTTTCCAACTCTTGTGATGCTTTCTTGTATTTGATATATTCTTGGGTTTGAGCAGGGCCTACGAGCACATTGTTCTCGTTCACTACAGAGATATTGGGGAGGTGGGTCTTCCTGAGCCTGATCATGAAGAAAGTACATAAACTAATTACACTTACTTGACTTATTCTTTTTCTTCCTTTTTTCTGTTTCTTTTTCTTACTTTGAAATCTTTAATAATTGAAATGCCTCAGCGACACCCGCATCCATAGGGTTTTGTTTTGAACTTATGATTTTTTATTGTTTTGTCTTCTACTTGGCAAAACTCACAGCTTTTGACCATAGTTTGCTGTGACTTACCTGACAGTTTTAAACAAAATTGATATTCTGGCTATCTTTCCTACTGATGCAGCAGAAATAACTTCTCTTCATGTTAAAATCTTGAATCAGGGAGCCAAAGTTGAACTTTATCTGATATCAGTCTTTGTGGGTGGGCACTGGGCAGTTTGTTCAAAGTCAATAATGCACATTTTTCATTTTCATTTTTTGTACTATTCCACTTTGTTCCTGTAGATGATAATTGGACATGTGAACCATGTTTATTTCCATGCACAATGGCTGTAACTAACAAGAGCAGTCATATTTATATTAGTATAACTTGAGCACTAACATCATACATCAACTTTTTTTTTTTTTTTTTTTGAGTATAGGGAACACCGAATGCTACATTGACATCACATTCCTTGCCATTATCTTCTTACACTCTCAATCTAAGTCCCACCTCTTTTGCAACTCAGCAGCCAGACTCCTCTGTCGTCATTGGTGAATCTAATGAAACAAATCAGAGTGATCCCAGTCCTGGAACCATGGAAACTGGTACAAACGAAGTCATCGATATTCATGGGATAAATCCATCATATGTTATAGAGAGACCGAGGGAGGTTAATAGTTCGTTGAAGCCTGATTTAAGTGAAGCACTGCGAAGTATTGAACATAAATTAAGTTTAAATAATGACGTGGATAAAGATTTTAACCCAATCTGCATTGAGAATGAGGATTCATTTGATTTAGAAAATGTGTTACTTGCTTATGACTTGTCTGCTCAAACTCCAGATCATTCTGAGAATCTTCTTTCACAAAGACACTCAGGTGTATCTCATTTCCCTGTTATTTATTTAATTTAAAGGTTGTGCACGAGTAAATTTCTATGTTACAGGAACAGAAGTTGGCCAAAAAGGCTGCTAATGGGAAATGAATTTGCAGGTAACAGGATGGAACATCCTCATCAACTCCCAGGGCCTGAAGTCAATATTTGGGGAGAGATGCTAGGTAGCTCTGAGAGTTTTCTTGATGTTGAAAGACAAGCAAAAATTGAGCAAAAATTGAACGAAAATGTGAGGAGAGTAATATTTACTATAATGTCATCTCGAACTCGACAATATCCTTCCTTTAGTTTTGATTACTTATAATCGTTTCGTGATTCTATGATTAAACGTGTTAAATGAGGTAAAATGTTTCTCCCTTTTCCATGCAATGTCCAGAACACCCCTCTTTTTACTATTTTTGATTGGTCAAAATTAACGTTTTTGAAATAGCATTATAATTCAACTTGTCACTCGTTTTTTAAAGTCATCCCTACACGGATTCTTCTGAAAAAGCCAATTCTGATTTAAATTCTTTTTATTTTATTTTATGCCATCTTTATTGGGGTGCAGTTACATGCAAGAGGCAATAAATGTTGGGATTACCGAAAAACCGAAGATTCAAAGATTCTAAACTTTTTCCAGTCATTCATGGGGAGGCGGGAATTTGAGTTGTTGATACTTACATTGCATAGAGTGGTTAAACTTATAGAGAATGCATCTTAGATTCGTATGATTGGAATTATTTTAAGACAATGGGAAATGTTATTGAACCTCAATAGGACTAGGAATTCTATTAGCTCATAAATGTTGGCTATGAAGAACTAATGTACACATTCATTGAGTGAACTGAGATAAGAATGTTAAAGATGAATCTACTGTAAAACTAGATGGGATAGATTAAGAATGAGCATATTCATAATGTGGTAAGCAGTGCTTTCAAAAGGGCTTAAGGCTTATGCCTTGAGGCACTCCTTCTGCAGTGTCCACTAGGAACCTCAATGCTTATGATTTCAGGGTTTAAGCCTTGACTTTATAAATATTTTCTATAATGAGATTTAGGAATTCACAAAAATGTGTAACGTCTTGTTTTGAGTATAGAAAATACTTTGTTGTATAGGTTCATGGCTTGATTTTCTAATAAACTGTCATCTATGTTATGTGTGGCTAGGAATATCTTGGTTTCTGTTATTTCCTTTCTTTTCTGTGCCCTGATTGATATAGATTCAATGCTTTCCAAACGAAAAAGATATAGGCTTCAAAATATTGAGATAGTTGAAAGCACAAATGTATGGATTGGAAATTTGCTTGTTTTATTTGATTATATTAGTTATAATATATAATAAAAAACTTCATAGTGCAAATGAACACTAATGATCAAATTTATAGGTAATAAATTCACATAATTATAGAAGAAACATGCCCTGCATTCTTTTAGTCTCATAGAAAGATACATGATGCGGAAGTATATAAAATTAATTTTGAATCACAGTAGCAATATGTTTGTAGGCGTTAAACATTTCAGGCTGAAAATTGGAAACCTTGATGTTTCTGTAATGGTAACATAGTCACACTTACAACAGGGTATGCTGATTAATCCATCTCCAAATGAGCCAGTAAGGGAGCAGGAATGTTATAATTGGCCTAAATTTGATGGACAAGGTTATGCCCAAGAGGGTAAGATTTTCTCATGGAATACTTTTCATTCAGACAGACTGTTGATTTTTAAAGTACTATAACAATTCTTTTATATTGCCAGCTTCTATGTTGCTTACCCAAGAAGTTGAGTCTATCAAATTTCCTGCATATTCTCCTTCGGTAAATACTTATGGAATTGATCTGGACTGCTATGCAACATTTTCTGACCAAAGTCAGATTGGAATCCCTCTTGAAGACAATTTCGGTTTGACCATTTCCCAAAAGCAGAAGTTCACAATCCGTGAGATATATCCAGAGTGGTGTTATTCCCCTGATGCTGCCAAAGTACATCTCTTGAAACTCAAATTTATAATTGAAGCTATTTCATGAATCACAGCTTATTCGTATTTGATATTATACAAGCTAGCAAACCATTTATGGCTTTTAAAACATACAAGTACTTTCATTATATTTTGGAACATAAGGTCATTTACCTGCATATTCGAGTAGTAATATGCAATAATTTTAGGTTTGTCTTATATTTTTCTATCTTATGATGTTGTAGTTGTTGATCCTTCGAGTGAGGTAGTGGAAATCTGACTACATTTCTCTTAGCTGATTCTTTTTTCACTTTGTAGATGATATAAAATAGCTAATTTATTACGTAATGGTAAGTTGTTCAATGCTCAAAACGCCTTAGATGAACTGTGACTTTCCACCCTGCTGATGTGCTTCTTTGGTTATTCACAAATTTTTCCATCTTATTTTCTGCTTAGTCAGTTCTTATTTCCATTCCTTTCTTGTTGCATAGAGCTCTATCTCGCAAATGTAGAAATGGTTCTCAATAAAAGAATCAAAACATAGTTTATTAATTTCCAGTCCAACCACGTGGCAATGCTTTCATAAACGAACATTGGGGGATATCTTTTAGCCATTTGAAAGCTGAATTACAGTTGAAGCCTCTAACTCCAGAGCACCAAGAAGTTTCCTTAGTCAATAATATGTGTAAGATAAAATGTAGAATAAATGGAAAATCACCAGAAACTTCTCTCTCTCTTTTTTTTTTTGGTAGGTATTTCTTCTATATATATATATATATGAAATTAAATTCTTCCTTGAACTTTAATGAACTTATGTGATTGTATACTCTTCCAGTTTTGTTTAATGATTACTACATTCCCTTGCCTATTTAGGCGTGTCAATTGGTCTGAATGCCCATTCTTTAGGGTCTCCTTTCATTATATAGAAGAGAACGTACATATACAAGGTAAGAATCTACAACATAATTACATGCAATTTACCATATATACAATTTACCATATATAAATAATTCCTAAACTATAGCAAATCAAATATTACGTATCCTAAATTATCTCTGGTAACAAGGCGTACTTCATTTCTTTATTTCATCCGCTTTCATTGCTTTATCTTGGTACACGTTGGCTGAATATGTGTGATTTTCTGTTTGTCACTTCGTGTTTATTTCATATGGGATACAGTGTTATGAGGATAATTTTCTTCTGGACAGCTTCAAGGTTCAAATTCTACTTTGCAGGTTGTCATTATTGGGTCTTTCCTCTGCAGTCCATTGGAGTGTACATGGGCTTGTATGTTTGGTGACATTGAAGTTCCTGCCCAGATCATTCAACAAGGTGTTATCCGCTGCAACGTTCCTCCTCACTTGCCTGGAAAAGTCACACTTTTCGTTACTTCAGGAAATCGAGAGTCCTGCAGTGAAGTTAGGGAATTCGAATATCGTGCTAAGCCTAGTGTTTGCTCACACAGTAACATCACTGAAACAGAGACTAGGAAGAGTCCAGAAGAACTCTTGTTGCTTGTCCGATTTGTACAGATGCTTCTCTCTGATCCATTGGTACAAAAAGGAGATGACCCTGAACCTAGAATTGATTTGTTGAGCAAGTCGAAAAAGACTGAAGCCTCATGGAGCCAAATCATCGATACTCTCTTGGTTGGGACTTCTACATCATCAAACACTATGGAATGGCTTGTACAGGAACTTCTGAAGGACAAGTTGGAACTATGGCTTTCTTCTAGATTACGAGAGACTAATCAACTGGACTCTTATTTATCTAAAAAAGAACAAGGGATCATACACATGATTGCTGGATTGGGATTTGAGTGGGCGCTACAGCCTGTTCTCAATTCTGGAGTGAGTGTAAATTTTCGTGATATCAATGGGTGGACTGCACTTCATTGGGCCTCACATTTTGGGAGGTAGGTCTTAATTTATTTTTCCATATTCATGGATATCTGTCATTTTCACGGCATTTGGCTCTTTTACACAATGAAGTTGCATTGACTCTGGTTTGAAATACTTCTGCGACTCAAAATATAATTATAAGAAATACAAAAGAATTTATTGAATTACATTGTAAAAGGTGAAGGACATGTTACTTCAACTTCCGATTTCTTCAACTCCTCAGTGGTACTTCAAACTGAATTAAGTTTTGGTCTCTCTACTACTAATCTTCCCAGTAGTAACACATGTTTTAGAGTATTCAGATTGAGGTATTGTTTATCTCTAATTTGTTCAGCCTGGTTGGTTTTGTGAACAGAAGGGGAGAGAAAAATGATTCTCTTGCTTTTTATGCTAGTGCCACCAATGGAAGAGTCTCTAGTAAATTGTATTTATTATTGTTGGAAAGCATGATTTATTTAAAATCTTATATTTATAACAGGGAAAAATTTGTTGCCACTCTCATAGCATGTGGTGCATCTGCTGGAGCAGTTACGGATCCTAATTCACAGGACCTAACTGGTAAAACTCCGGCATCCATTGCTGCTGCAAGTGGGCACAGGGGACTAGCAGGTTATCTTTCAGAAATGGAACTAACTGGTCATCTCTCATCCCTCACATTGGAAGAAAGTGAGCTATCTAAAGAATCTGCTGCTCTGGAAGCAGAAAGAACAGTGAATAGTATATCAAGTACAAGCTCCTCTGCCAATGAAGATCAGGATTCTTTGAAGTACACCTTAGCTGCAGTCAGGAATGCCACTCAGGCTGCTGCACGTATTCAATCTGCATTTCGTGCACATTCTTTTAGGAAAAGGCAGCAGAGAGAAGCTAAAGTTTTCATTACTGATGCTAGTGGAGATGAGTATAGTATATTATCAAATGACATTCTCCGTCTTTCAGCAGCATCAAAAGTGGCATTTCGTAATACACGTGACTACAACTCAGCTGCTCTGTCCATTCAGAAGAAATATCGAGGCTGGAAAGGCAGGAAGAACTTCCTTGCATTTCGCCAGAAAGTAGTGAAGATACAGGTGCATCACTTTTTCCCAAAGCATATTACTTACATACAAGAAGATGCTGAATTGTTTAGCTTTCTGGTGTATGAAACATGAGTATGGTGCATCTCATTAGATGCTTCCTTCCAAAAACTATCAAGTTCTTTTATCCTAAAACATGCCATTTCAGACTGTAACTTCACCTCTACAATTATTTAGTAAGAAATATGTTTAGTACTTCGACTGACGTATAGAGGATGTGAAGTTTAGCACAAAAAGTTGAGAGTTGACTTTTAGTTCACGTCTATAAATATAAAGGTTAAGATTAAGTTCCATTCCAGACGACTCCATGTTATTGAGCACATAAATTGAAGGGTGTAAAAAAAAACTCTTATGTGAAAGATTTAGGCCTCTGAAAATTACAAATATGCTAAATAAATGATACTGCAGGCTGCAAGTGCATTTCACCGAATGTGTTCTTTGTTCAACTCGGTGGTGTGATATAAAAATCACATTCTACCATTGTGAATTACTTTTGGCGTGTAAATCTTTTGATCCCATCCACCCCCAGTCAAAAAAGATGGGAACTTGCAATAGTAAATTACCAAATTTGCCAGAGCTTTTTATAAGATGCGGTCTTATCTTATTCTTTTCATGGCAGGCCCATGTGAGAGGCTATCAGGTTAGGAGGTATTATAAGGTATGCTGGGCAGTTAGTATATTGGAGAAGGTAGTGCTGAGGTGGCGCCGACGAGGAGTTGGTTTGCGTGGATTTCGGCTTGACTCAGAATTCATTGAGGAAAGTGAGGATGAAGACATTCTTAAGGTGTTTCGCAAGCAGAAAGTTGATGCAGCTATTGAAGAGGCTGTCTCCAGAGTGCTGTCTATGGTTGAATCTCCAGAGGCACGTCGGCAATATCAGCGTATTCTTGAAATATATCTTCAAGCTAAGGTAATAAAAGCTTGGTTAAAAAAATTGCTTTCTCTTACTAAATGTCTGTCAAAATCACGATCATGTCTTCTTTATGTTTATATCAAAATGAAAAGAACATCTACGGGGTCGCTTAAGAAACTTGATGTTCGGGATACAGCTAGTATATAACTATATATTCAGTTCCAGCTTCATTATCTATATAAATACAAGAAGCTTCTGATTACGATTTCAAACATCTAATTGCCAAGTGCATAGCGTATCCATTCCTTTTTGTGTGTGTGTGTTTATTCTTTGTCATGATATTTATGCACTGATACTTGCTCTTAATCGTAAAATATGGCAGGCCGAGCTTGAAAATCTGGAATCCAAAACATCATCTTCTCGTGGTGACAATTCCCATATGGAAAATGACAATGCTTACCAATTGACATAGTTGCAATTTCTATCTAATAATCATAAACTCGGATGTTATCTTTAAATTTTTTAGGCTAAGATAGTTTCTATCTTGATCAATTTGTACTATGGTTTGTAAATGTTGGTTAATGAACAGCAGCAGAGAGCTGTTCATTACATCCCGGATGAATGGGGGTTATTGTGAGAAAATTAAATCTTGGTTGTTTACCTTAGGATCCACTAGTTTATAATCTCAAAATCTTTGTCGAACAGGGACAGGATGGTTGGATTCGTAATTGAAGCAATTGTCGTGTACATTTGGTTTCCTGAAAAGGGAGTGAGCTAGGGTGGATTCTCGGACTCGTATGATTTTGGACAATACGAGGTGGATTGCATGAACTATAGGAGAAAGCAGTGCAAATACATAACATCAATTTTACTTGCTAGAAAATTGTTATTTATTATAAAAATTGATGAGGTGTATAATTAAAAAACTAGGGATTTCATAAAATGTGTGATTAAAATTAATTGTTGATTTTAACTTGAAATTAGAATAAAAACCAAACATGGGCTAAAGGTTGAAAGTTTAGAATGAGTTTATGGCTAATTTCCACTTTTTGAAAAGTATAATAAAAACAAATATTCAAGCCACTTGTCAACCACGGCTGCCCATGGACAAAGCCCAAACAGTCGGGCCAACGGGATCACAGGCAACCATTGCCACTCCTAGTCCAAAGACGATCTTTAAACAATTTACAGGAACAAAAAGGCATATTAGCAATTATATTTCATCAAGAAAGCAACGTCGATTGTGGCTACAATCACAATGCAAATTATCAAGCATGGACATCTCATACAAAAAAATCTTTACGATTCATTTTTAAGTCTGGATTTCCAAACAGATAATATGTTTTCAAGAAAGAGATCTTGAATTCAAACAACATACCGTCTTCTACAGCGAGATCCACTATCCTTATGCATAGTTCAAGCGAAAGATGTCGTTCAACACATAAAAGCTTCCTTGAGGTGTCGGCATCAAATGGAACATCTGGAAACAAATAAAAAAGAGCATAGTAAAAGACATAACAAATCCGTTCAAATGTTTAAAATGGAAACAAACAATTGCTACATCTACATCAATGTAAATCTTATTCGAGACAACTTAAATCCATATTGTTTACTCTCCATGTTTAATAGCAGAAACCTACTGATACTTTCACGATTTTTCCAGCCTACAGCAAGGGTGGTCATTTATACCATTTTTCCATGATTTACCAATAGATGCAAGGGATTTGGCTGCTTCACCTAATAGGTTAAATCTTTTGGGGGTGAAACCTCAATTTTCTACACATAATGCTTTCATGTGCGACACAATGCAAGCCAAGAGGTAAATGTAAGAAACGGACAATTGTCATTCCAAACATGACAAATGAATGATTGTCAACATTCAAGAGAAATCAAACCAACCCCACTTCCAAATGTTGTTCAAGGAACACGGAAGAATAAGATTTTTCGTAACAATTGAATTAGCTGATCAAAACTCAAAACGCAGCATACGTCAATTTGAATACCACAAAAGCGCAGGCTATTCAAAAGGTCAAATTATGCAAACTCCATCACTCACTTTCCCGTGCAAAATTGTTTCCTTGAACATCTAAAAGAGGAAGGAAATGAGCTGGAGGCCCGGAGTAGCAAGAGAACAAAATTATTATTTGTCTTTGCATCTATTAAGTATTTGAAATTTTCGATTACAACAAGCATAATCTACAATAACAATCAATTACACATTAAAAAAACATAAACATTCAAAGGGGATTTTCATTGCAAACAATCTTTTCAAACCGTATCATTTGGGCTTTAGCTATTAAGTATACATGGCAAGAATTGACAATACGAATAACAATTATTCTATTCTAAAGCATGTCTATGTACAAGTTGCAAATGAAATCAGGATTCACTCATCAATCTAAGATTATCCAAAATAAGTTGAAAATCATAGTTAATAAAACCAATCATTAATGCAATTAAATTAATTCATTCCGAAGACAAACTTCCAATAGAGACATCAACCTCTAAAACCTCAACCTTCAAAAAAAAAAACCCCTCTAAAACCTCAGAATCCCAGATTTAGCTTGTGTTTTTCCAGCCCATGTCTGTATTTATACGTTAATTTTCTCAATAAAAAAAGGACCCAAAAACAGCATTGTATTCTCCAAACTTTATTGTATGTTCCAATAAAACTAACGTAAAATCACATTATAGGAAATAACTAAGACTGAATTCAAATCGCATAATTAATAAATAAACATCAAAACAAATAAGGGAAGAGTACCTGGCTGAACTTGAGGGGATGCTGTTCGCCAGCAAGCTGGAGGTTACCGGAGACAAACACAAGCATGCCACCGGCGGGGCCCGACGGCTGGCAATCAACGGTGCTGATTTGGTGCTGGCACTGCTGGAAAGGTAGTCCCGCAAGCTTGTTAGTAATATTCTGCCCCCCCTGGATTTTCTGGCCCTCGAAAGTCAGCATCGAAGCCTCCTGGTACAGACCTGCCAACCCGGCCCGATTCGCATCGAATGTCGAGTAGTAGTGCTCCACGAAAGCCTTTGATACAGCATCAGGATCCATCCTTCCCGTTTTGCCCTTCCGATGGTTCGTTATATCCCGGCAATATTCTTTGCCTCGAAACAGAGGGCGAGTGAATGGAGAGCGGGGATATTTAAAGATAGTCGAAGGGTAAATTTGTCGAATTGTGGTGTGGCGTGGCGTGTAATGAACGCCTGCCCTATCTTTATTTCGAATTTGAATTTCCCTTTCCAAATATATATATATATATATATATGTATAGCCCACGTTTGGTAGCAATACAATTTTGAATTTTAATTTATTTCAAAGTCGATATTTAATCTTAATCACTCTTTTTCATGGGATTCACAATTTTTCAACCATACATCTCATCATTTTTTTTATTTTATCAAAATCAGCTGAAAATCAAATTTTTATCAATATCAGGTCTCCATTTTTTTATAGCAAAATTTATTCAATACTCAATCTTAACCATCATTTTACTCAAGTTTATAATTTTTTACTTTTCAAACATTTTTTAACTACATTCTTCAAAAAATATTATTCATAACCACAATTTTTTCCAAAGAGAGAATATTCTTTTTAGTTGATTTCATTGATGGTCACTAAAATTTGTAAAAGATTTCAAAATGATTGGCAATGTGAAAATTTATTTTTTTTTGGATTTTTTGTTTTTTGTTTTTTATGGATGTGTGGTTTAAAAATGTTTAAAAAGTAACAAAATTGTGGGCTTGACTGACTAAGAATGAATGATTGAGATTGAGTTTGAAAAGTTGTGCTAAAAAATTTTCTTTACCAAACAAACTCTAATAAATTACAATAATTTATTTCCTTACTCTATTACAGAGATTTCAAAAAATATTGTACTAAAACAGAACAATGGGAAAAGAATCAGCTAAAACTAATAAAAGTCAGTGTTAATTCTATAAACATTATTGTCAAGTGTATTACATATTTTAGAAAATCTTCTTATACACAATATTTATCGTCACATTTGTTGATTCTCATCGTAATCGCATATCAATATATAATTATATTCAGATCAACACAATTCATAACTCTAAACATTGCTATATACAAATGCCCATAAATGAAAACTGACTTTTTTAGGAATCACTACAAAAATATGGGGATTACTGTCAGACAATTGTCCGTCGAGATGGTCAAAATTCTGTCAAAAAAATTTGACGGAATGTAGATGTCGTTGGTAATTACCGATGGCCAAAATTCTGCCAAAAATTTTCTACGGGCATCTTTGTTCGTCGAGATTCTCGACGACATTTACAATTTGTTGGAAATTTCTAACGAAAAATTTAGTCGTCGGAAATTTTCATTATTTATTTCTTCCTATTTTATCATCATATCCATATATAAATTTGGTAAAATATAGAGAGATTGATTTCTACTATTTTAAATGGTGTTATAATTAATTGCAAAAAAATAAAAATAAAAATGAATAGCCTTTTTTTTATAAATTATTAAATTTTAACATAAATTTAGATTTTATTTCATAAAGTTGTATTATATTTCTAATATTATTGCCCAATTAAAAAAAAATGAGTAGCGTATCTTTACAAATTATAACTATCTAATTTAATTAACCAGTTATTTTTTATTTGTCATTAAATTTTTAGGTATAAGTAGTAATTTTTAACTTATGAGCAGTTTATTTTTACAAAATTATAACTTTTTTTTTTATAAGTGAATCATTTTAGATACACCTATCATTTTTAAAAATGCAATTAATTATTTTTTTAAAAATTGAGTTCAATTAACTAACATAAATAACTAATATATATTTATAAAAATAAACTCTTTCACAAAAACTCAATTGATCCACTATTTGTATTGCTTTTTCATTACCCTTTAGTCAATGGTTCGAATCCCCTCAGGGCCTCAACCACACACTTTACATAAAATAATTAAAGTACAAGAAGGGCTTTGTGGATCGGGTCGACCAAGTCTTGGGTTAGCGAGCAGGGGGTGGTGGTGGTGGTGGTGGCTTAGGCTTACCAGAATATATATTTTTATAATTTTTGTGGAAATTTCAGACGGAATTTAGTTGTCGTTGGAAACTTCCGACAAAATTTAGATGCCATCAAAAATTTTCGACGGGTCTAATTTTTTCGTTTGAAAAGTATTATCGACCCGTGTTTCTCCGACAAATTTCTGACAGGCTGAAGTCCATCGAAAAAATGCATTTCCAACGGAAAAATGACTTTTACCGACAAATTTTTCCATATTTTCCGTCGGTAAAAGCCCTTTTTTTGTAGTGAATAAGTATAACCCCACATGCGAAAGTGATTAACATTGACTCTTATTGATGGTCATAGCATACAACACAATCAATGAAAATTGTTTTTTTTTTTTTTTTGAACTTGTAAGGTAATCTCGCATTTGATGGAGTCAATGACATTATTGGGATTTGTACTTTGCCCATTGCATTATTTTCGATTATGATTCTAGTTTCAAGAAGACAAGAACAATTTTTTTTCAATTTGTTTAAAGGTGAAAAAAAAGGCCAAATACCAACAAATTTAGAGAAAGTTTGATGTTGTAATTTACAAAGGCCAACTATATGTTGTAAATTTAAGCTTTGCATAACTTAAACTGCGCAATAGTAACAAGTATTAACATTTAACAAATAATACTAAACTTGGGAGGACTAATCAAAACTATTTAAGGGAGAAAAAAAAATCATTTTATCAATTACTAGTGGATTCAGAGGCGGACTAAGAGGGGAGTCATGGTTTGTCACGTGACCCTCCCAATTTTGATGTTTAATTTTTAATTTTTTTTTTTTTAAATAGAGCTAATGTTTGAACTTTGAATAATTAAAATTTATACGTATTGAATATATTATTTTAGATAAAATATATGTAAAAGATTGTAACATGTACTCAGTAAATATAGCATCTTTTTGGTACCAGTTAAAATCTAGATTTTAATCTTGGTCAAAGTCAACAATCAATCTCAACCATAGATTTCATGGGATCCATAACTTTTCAACCACACATCTCATCAACTTTTATCAAAATCTACTAAAATTCTAATTTTAATCTACACTAAATAGGAACATAATTGATTGAAATTTGAATATGTTAATTGATTGTTTACTGCGATATAATATGTCAATTTTTTTTGAAATATAACGTAGATCTTATTAAAAATAATTTAGTATATTTGTGAGATTGCATATTATTTAGTACATTGTCTTTTGTGAAATTGAATTTTATCGTTATTTTCGATCTTTTCCTAAAAAAAAAAAAAAATTTCGAGGGCAAACCCTTAAGATCTACCGCAAACTGTTCCCCCCTACTGCAAAATATCTGCGTCCGCCACTGAATGGATTAGCATATAAATCCAAAAGACAGAATATATAAACTCGGATAATCAATTATAATCGAGCAAAATATATTCGAGCTCAGAAAACATACAAACAATTTAAGATCATGAAAACTACACAACAGATGGGTCTTCCCAAAGCAAAGGAGCTGTCCATTTTTTTATTTGACTGATGAGACCAACAAACAACTAATTATAACAAAATGTATATAAGTTTTATGTAGAATTATGAGTTCTTTGATTTATTTTAGCATAAAGTATCTCAAACATTATCATTGAGAAAAAATAACTTTGAATGTTGCTACCTAATCAGAAACCTACTTCAGTAATAAACTTGAATCAATGACAATATTTCGAGACAACACTGTTTAGAAAATATAATGAAGAAGCCTAAATAAATTAACGTTGTACAGTTACTACAAATGGCATGAAAGATTGAGCACTCAAAATAATAAATATTCTAGACACCAAACCTACAACTTAAGAGATTAATAGAAAAACCATCTTAAGAGCTGAACTTGTGAATGAGTAAAAGAATTTCAAATTCAAATACTTTACTCACATACCCGAAGACCTTAGAGAATCTCCAAGGGTTCGGACCGGCCTATGCCCCAGGGCCTAGATTTTCAAATTTGGTTCGAACCCTTTTTCTTCTCCAACAATTTATCCTACATATGGGATAAATTGTTTTTTTATTTATTCTTCTTATTATTATTTCTAATTCTACAAATTATTTATATATTCATTATCTATTTAATTGGTTTAATTTTATTTTAAATTAGTAGTTAAATTTTTTTAAGTACCTAATAAAATGTTATTATTGTGGACGTAATACAATGTCATCATATTAAATTAATACGTTCTTATTATTATTTTGAAGTACCTAATAAAATGTCATCATTTTAAATTAATACGTTGTTACTTGTATTAATTGTAATATTATCATACGAGAAAATAACAAAAAATAACAACAACAACAACAACAACAACAAAAATAATAATAATAATAATAACAAAAAAAATGGCTAATTAAATAGATAAAATGAGGTTAATGAAAAAAATGGCATTTTCGTAAATAAATAAATGACATTTTGGTAATGAAATCTCCATCCCAAATTTGTGATAAATGAATAGTGTTATCCCGAAAGTAATGAGGAAGATGAGGGATATAAGGGTACAACTTGTTTCTAGAGATAGGTTCTTTCTGATATGTTCAAGCTAGAGGTGTCAAGACGGACGGGCTGACCAGACCCGTGAAAATCGGCCCGAATATACCAGGGACCGCGGGTCGACCCGTGACCCATGCGGACTGTTCACGGGTCAAGAAGTTGTGAACCGCGGGTTTTGCGGGTCAAACATTATTAAATATGGTAACATTGAAAATCTCTATTCTTCTACAAACTCTAATACAATTTTTAAAGCAAAATCTTATTTTACTCTCCCTAATAGCTAAAAAAAGTAATTTTTTTGATAATAGTAATTAGAAATACATTTAGCATTTAATTGTTATTTGTTTATGTTTTATTTAAATTTGTAAATTTAGAAGTAATTCATATAACATAAAATATAATTTTAAATTCTATGTAAATATTTTGTGGTATAAATATAAATTTATCATTTTAATCATTTTGTATTTAGAAACTTGACAAAAAATTTGCTATAAATATGAAAAAAAGTCTATGTTTTTATTCATACAGGTCAAATTAGAACGAATCGCGACCCGGATGGGCCAGCGGGCGGGCCTGTGTTGTAGTTCAAAATTTGTGGGCTAACCCGGAACCGGCCCGTAACCCGCAGCAAGCGAGCTTTTTTTCAAGCGGACCGTTACCGGACTTTTATGTTGGCGGGCCAACCCGACCCTGACCACCCGGATTGACACCTCTAGTTCAAGCTCACCAATTGGAACAACCATCTGGGGGTGGTTATAATCCGTTGGCCTCGAGATATTCTCGTCTTCAAATTCATTGTCATCTGCAACACCATGTAAACCCAAAGCCGGACTTGACTATAGGCACAAAAGGCCATTGCTTAGGGCCCAAAAATTTCAAGGGCCCAATTTTTTTATTTTTTTATTTTTTGTGTGTGCGCGCGCATCCCATTCTTGTTTTAGCATTCAAGTTCATTTGTGTCCTCCTTTCGTTTATCTTTTGAATGTTACTTAAATGTTTTCTTGAGTAGTTGCAAGCCATTTTTTTAAGGAGTGGTCTGTTACGTTTATTGCTTTACTGCAGTTTGGTTTCATTATTTTCATTTACTATGATATTAAAATATTTGTTATATTATTCTTGGAATGTGGTTTTATATGACTAATATGTGATTACATGATTAGCTATTTGATTGAAATGTGAATCTAAATTTTCTGAACAGCAATTTTTTGTATGTCTATGTGTAGATAAGTCAATTGGGTTGTAGCCAATGACATCTTAAGTAGTTCATTTGTTTGATTATTATTGATTAATTAGTATTATTGTTGATTTTTCGGCCATATATTAAATTAATATTATTAAAAAATGGCCACTATAGGGGCCATTTTTTGGAGTTTAGTTTGGGGCCTTGCATGACACAGGTCCTGCCCGGTGTAAACCATTAAAAGTAGCTATTTAGCAAGAAATGACTTAGAGTGAGATTTTTTTTTCCAATAGAATTCCTATCCACGGAATAACCGGTGAATTGAGCAATAATCTTGTTCGTTATGTTTTTGAATACTGTTCGCTAACCCTAAATGCACAGATCACGCAAGTAATAAAGTGGATTTTAAGTTCGTGTATCGTTTCTACAGGGATTGTGCAAATTGTATTTTAGACTACTATTCCTTAATCGGAACTATGAAAAGCTTTGATTTAGGATTTTGTTTTGAAAAATATATTAAAGATGAAATTAAAGAAATAATGAAATTTTTTTATTTTAAACTATGAAAAACAGACACGTTAGAATTGTGAATTCATTTTGACTTTATCATTCATATTTTAACCAAATTGTTTAAATGCAATTCATAGGTTTTGAAAATTCATATTCCAAATATTGTTAAGACTCCCTTTATGACAAGAATTAACACATTTTCCTATTCACGACCCGACTATATTTTTATGACGAATCCAAATGTATAGAAAAGTATTACAAGATCTATGAATGCTATAGCAAATAACACAAAATATAAGGGTATATTTCTATCCCCTATCGAACTTTGTGACAATTGAAACGGGTCTAATGAAATCCTAATCTTTCAAACTTAATTATAATCTAAAATCATAGAACTAGTGATCAAGTAATTGCATAATAGTAAAAGCATAAATCAATTGCTTAAAACCATAAATTGCATGAAATAAATAATAGATTAAAACATGGATTCAAGAATTCAAAATCTCATTATAATTCTAACACTATTAATCTAGCTAGATACATAATTGAAAATAAATAACAAGAATAATAAAATGATGTCACCCCGTTCATCTTCTTGGAATTGTATCTTCAATTGTGGTCTTAGCCTTGCATGGATCTCTTGGCACTTTGACAACGTTTTGGCATGAATTGAGCATGTTGGGAACCCCCCAAAAACGTGCCTAAGGTCTGGTATTTATAGATTAGGTTGAAGTACAGGTTACTTGAAAGAGAAGAATGCTAAAAATTACGTCCAAATTGGCTTCCAAAAGAGTTTCAACGGAACAAGAAAGTTACCTTCGCGGGAAATTTTTTTGTCACTGCACATCATTCAGTATTTTGATCATATCTTTTTATTCCTTTATCCGATATGGGTGATTCAAAGTGAGTTAGAAATATAAATTAAAGGGATACAATTATTCCTGAAATAGGATTTTCCAAATTCAAACGTTTACTACCCCGAAATTAGGTTTCAAAGTCTGACTAAAAATCTACCCAAAAATATGCCCAAAAATCTTGTGTGATTGAAATCAATTTATGGTAATATTCTTATCACATTTCATTCCTTTTTTTACTTTTAATTGCATTCAATTGACTCCTAGCAATCTTCAAGTATCATATCCTGGTCCGAATCAATCATTGAGTATTTGTAATTTGATCATTCTTCATTTGATTTGTATACTTTAATCCTTGAACTTCTAATTTCTTTCAATTTGGTTCTTTCTTTGACTTTTCTTTCAATTGGCCCTCTGATTTACTTCATCAACTCTTAATTTTCACACTTTAGTTATTTTATCATCCAAATGACATTTTTTTGCTCCATTTCCTTTACTTTCTCGACTTTGAGGTTATTTTTGAAATATAAACAAATAATAACAAAATAAATAACAAATATTCTTAAATAAACAGATAAAATCCTACTTTTAGAATAAAAATAAGTGTATAAAATACACTTCAATATTTCATATCAAGCATGATCTTAAAGTTTAGTGACGGGAAAATGATGACAAATGAATACAAGATTAGTCAACAATGCTTAGTCTTACATTTCTTTAAAATATCGACATTCTTGTCTAGCATGAACTCTGTAAATAATCATTGCCTCCACCTGAATTGCCTAAAGAACTTAGTCTTTAAACTCAAACCACAAACCTAAACTCCTTTCCTCTACCAACAACGTGCAATGGGGTCACCAAGTATACACATTGATAGCTTTTCAAATAACTTATTCATTTAAAGAGCACTCACAACCAAGTTAGGCATTTTAACATAGTATACGTGAAATGATAAATATTGAAATCCAAGACAGACAGAGATAATAGAAACGGATTCCCTCATTTCCCTTACCTCAATATTCATTCAATATTTTATAGTTTAAATTTTTAGATGAAATTATTTAGCTCTGTCGCAACTTTCCAAGATAATGTTGTTGGGTGGATTTGTGAATAGTGACGCCAAATATTGAAAGTTCGTAAATCAAAGCCGAAATTTGGACAGAGTAACAGCAAGGAAAAACACAAATAAGAAGAAGAAGAAGAATAAGGACAAAGCCGAGGCAAGAGTTGGACTCTTTGTCCTTAAGTCGAATTTGCCCTGCAACAGTGCCTACGGATAACGGCAATCGACTCCCAAAACGGCTTCACTTGTGTTTGTAGCACTCCAAAACACAAGTACAACGAACCAAATTTGTCTTATGTACTCCAAATGATGCAATGAAAAAATATCAAAACAAATGAAATGATTTGATTTTGGAGAGAAGTGAGGATGTTGAGATGTTTTGCATATCAAAAAAGTGAGGAATAGGACACCCAAAGGGTCCTATATATAGACCATAAAAGGGTGTGGACGAAATAGTTTAAGGCCAAACCGTGCACCCTTTCCAAACAATGCACCTTTACGAAAATGTGTCTTTTGGCCGGACAACCGTGCGGTCGCACGGTCTTACTCAAAAATCCGAAAATAAAATTGATGTGTGGTCGCACAGTTTACGAACCATGCGGCCGCACGGTCAAATATTTTGACCTGATTTTCGTCATTTATCGTAATTTCTCATTCATCCGATATTGGTTTTCGAAATGTCAAATATACCCTTCAATACATGCAGAGAAATCAAAATTCTCTTTCGGGGGCGTTGCTCCCGAGCCCCCCACGGGGGGCGTTGCCCCCTCAACCCCCGCGACCTGACCGGGCAAGTCGATCCTCGTTTGTGCGCCCCGAAGCGGCGAAGTGGCAAACAATTTTGCCTAAACGGATTGAGCCGAGCTTTTGAGTATTTGGCCGAAGTCGACACGAAGTCACTTTAATCGATTTCCAATTCTCGATTTATTAACCAATATCCAACAATCCCCCACATGAATGGAAATTCCTCGATATGCGCAACACAATGCGAATGCAATGCGAATGGAATGCAGACTCTAACAGATGGAGTACACGACGACAAGTCATAGCATCAAGATAGGTAGCTTGTGGCCTTGAACCTTCTTTAGTTGAATACAATCGGATTTACTAGGCTAGTTGGTGAACGCGATGTCTTGAACCATCCAGCCGTTCGTGTAAAACCAAACAACTGTACTAACACCATGACTCATCTAACCTATTCGGTTCTCATGGTTGAGTCCATTTTGGCCCTGGACTACTCTTGGTTTCATAAGTGCTCTAAGAGAATTAAGCCTCGAATTCTGGTAGAAGCGGCCCCACTTCACACTTAATATAGGTGATCTCATACCTTTCTATCTCAAGGTTATGAATCATTAAAAGTATATATGTATACTTATCCTTATACACATTTTATATAGCACTTTAAATTTTAGGAATGGGAATAAGTGCTTTATTCCGAATCATTTATGACTTAGTTGTCCCATTGAACCAAGATCTTGGGATCTCCAATCTACAAGGTTGGGTTTCCGTCATAGTAATTATATTCAATAGGCTTTAGGCTCATTCCCCTCGAAAGATGGTATACTTGATCTCTTGCAAGTCCTTTCGTCAAAGGATCAGGCAAATTTTCTTTTGACTTCACATAGTTAATAGAGATTATATCATTCGATATTAACTGTTTAATGGTATTATGTCTCCGACGGATATGTCGAGACTTACCATTATACATACTGTTTTGTGCCCTTGCAATTGCCGACTGATTATCGCAATGTATATTAATCGCAGAAACCAGCTTTTCCCAACATGGAATTTCTTCAAGAAAATTACAAAGTCATTCTGCTTCTTCACCAGCTTTGTCTAACGCAATAAACTCAGATTTCATCGTGGATCGAGCAATACACGTTTTCTTAGACGATTTCTAGGACACGGCTCCACCTCCAATGGTAAATACATAACCACTCGTGGATTTTGAATCCTTAGTGTCAGATATCCAATTTACATCAGTATATCCTTCTAACACTGCAGGATATTTTGAGTAGTGTAATCCATATTCAACCGTATGTCTTAAATATCTAAGAACTCGGTTTAATGCCTTCCAATGTACAACACTTGGATTACTAGTGAATCTACTCAACTTGTTGACTATGCTATATCCGGTCTAGTGCAGTTGGTAATATACGTTAAACTACCAATGACACGCGAATATTCCAATTGAGATACGGGCTCACCAGTATTCTTGGATAAGTGAATACCTAAGTCAACTGGTGACTTAACCGGTTTATCGTCATGCGCCTTAAACTTCTTAAGTATAGTCTCAACATAATGTGATTGAGACAATGACAAACCATCGGATGTCTTAGAGATTTTAATCCCTAATATTACATCCGCCACTCCCATATCCTTCATGTCAAAATGTTTTGTTAACATTTTCTTAGTCGAGGAAATGACTTTGGAGTTATTTCCCATAATTAGCATATCGTCAACATATAGGCATATGATTACATATTCATTAGGTGTGTTTTTAATGTAGACACATTTGTCACATTCATTGATTTTGAAGCCATTTGACAACATAGTTTTATCAAACTTTTCATGCCATTGCTTCGGTGCTTGTTTCAATCCATACAATGATTTCACAAGTCTACACACCTTCTTTTCATTTCTTGGTGCAACAAACCCTCCAGGTTGTTCCATGTAGATTTCTTCTTCTAATTCACCATTTAGAAACGCGGTTTTGACATCCATTTGATGTATTTCAAGATTATGCAATGCTGCGATTGCAATCAAGACACGTATAGACGTAATTCTTGTAACGGGTGAATAGGTATCAAATAAATCTAGTCCTTCTTTTTGTCTATACCCTTTGGCTACTAATCTAGCCTTGTATTTATCAATTGATCCATCCGACTTCAATTTCTTTTTGAAGATCCATTTACAGCCTAAAACTTTGTTTCCCGGAGGGAGTTCAACCAATTCCCAAGTATGGTTACTCATGATGGATTCAATTTCATCGCGTACAGCTTCTTTCCAAAAAGGAGTTTCGGGAGAGGACATTGCTTCATCAAATGTCCTAGGATCATTTTCAAGTAAATTGGTTACGAATTCTGGACCGAATGTCTTTGGAATTCGTTGCCTTTTACTACGTCTCGGTTCTACATTTACTTGAAGATCATCATTCTTTCCATGTATGTTATCATAAGTTCTTTTATTTGAACTTATTTCCTTTTCTTTATAAGGAAAATTGTCTTCAAAGAAGACCGCATTTCTTGATTCAATAATTGTACCTACGTGTACATCAAGTACTTCGGATTTTTGAACCAAGAATCGATATGCACTACTATTGATAGCATATCCAATAAAGACACAATCAATTGTCTTTGGTCCAATCCTAACTTGTTTAGGTTTGGGTATTTGTACTTTCGCTAAGCACCCCCACACTTTGAGATATTTGTAGGAAGGTTTCCGACCTTTCCACAATTCGTAAGGCGATTCAACCTTATCTTTGTGTGGTATTTTATTAAGGATATGATTTTCAGAAAGTATGGCTTCCCCCCACAAGTTTTAAGGTAAGCCCGAACTTATCAACATTGCATTCATCATTTCCTTTAATGTTCGATTTTTGCGTTCAGCAATTCCATTAGATTGTGGTGAATATGGTGCCGTTGTTTGATGAATGATTCCAGATTCTGCACAAAATTCTTCAAACGGTGCAACATATTCTCCACCTTTATCACTACGAATCATTTTAATTCGTTTTCCAAGTTGATTTTCAACTTCATTTTTGTAGTGTTTAAACACTTCCAAAGCTTCATCTTTGCTTTTCAACAAGTACACATAACAGTACCTTGTACAATCATCTATGAATGTGATGAAGTACTTTTTACCACCCCTTGTTTGTACGAACTTCAAATCACACACATCCGTGTGAATTAGTTCTAATGGTGTGGTGATTCGTTCAACCGAATGAAATGGTGTTTTGGCCGCTTTTGCCTCTACACATGTTTCGCATTTTCCATTATTAAAATGCATATTCGGAAGTAAACTTAAATTCATTAACTTTCGTATTGAATTAAAGTTTGCATGTCCTAATCTATGATGCCATAGATTACATGACTCAAGAATATAAACTGAAGATGACGTTTTATTGATTGTAGGATTTGGTACAACAGTTAGGACATTGATTTTGAATAGTCCATCTTTTACATAGCCTTTGCCTACATACATATCATTTTTGCTAAGTACAAACTTATCCGATACAAAGACTAGTTTAAAGCCATTCTTGCTTAACAAAGAACCCGACACAAGGTTCTTCTGAATATCCGGTACGTGAAGGACATTATTGAGGCTAAGTTCTTTTCCCGACGTCATCTTCAAGACCACTTTGCCTTGTCCTTCCACTTTGGATGTTGAGGAGTTCCCCCATAAACAATTTTTCTCCCTCGGTTGGAGTGTATGATGTGAACATTCCTCTATCGGCACAAATGTGACGGGTTGCACCCGTATCAACCCACCATTCCATGGGATTTCCAACTTCAGAAACAACCGTCGATAAATTCATATCGGATATGCCATTTGATATGGCATCAGATTCGACAATGTTGGCTTGGGATTGCTTTTTCGGTTTGCGACAATCAACCGAGCGATGTCCAGCCTTTCCACAATTGTAGCAATTTCCCTTGAACTTCTTTGCACTCTTCTTTGTAGATTCAACGGAATGCTTTCTCTTCTTTCCTTTGTTGTTGCTAGATTCCACCACATTTGCCTTTGCTTGTGGTATACTATTCCCAACTCGTTTTTTCGAACTTCGGTTGTCTTCTTTAATCCTCAATCGGACCACAAGTTCTTCAATATTCATCTCCTTGCGCTTGTGCTTGAGATAGTTTTTGAAGTCCTTCCACATGGGTGGAAGTTTCTCGATAATTGCAGCCACTTGAAATGATTCGCTCACGGACATATTTTCCGCATGAATATCATGGAGTATGACTTGCAATTCTTGTACTTGACTGATGACGGTTTTCGAATCTACCATTTTGTAGTCCAAGAATTTTCCCACAATGAACTTCTTGGTTCCGGCATCTTCGGTCTTGTACTTCTTTTCCAAAGTTTCCCATAGTTCCTTTGCAGATTTCTTGTAGCAATATACACCGTATAAGGCGTTGTCCAAGCCATTAAGAATATAATTCTTGCATAAGAAATCCGAATGTTTCCAAGCATCCAAAGCAATCAACGATGCCCTATTATTTTCCCCTTCTTGTATGGCGGGAGGATCTTCATTCAAGAATTTCGCCAAGTTGAGGGTTGTGAGATAAAACAACATTTTCTGTTGGCACCTTTTGAAATCATCCCCAACAAATTTCTCCGACTTTTCCCCATGTGAAACGGAGTTTGAATGTACGATAGTAGGGGCACCCACAACCAGAGGAATCACATTAGTAGTAGTTGTATTCACAACGGGAGGAATCACACCGGTAAGAACACTTCCTTCAGAAGTTCCCATGTTCGAAGTTTCATTCGAAGTAGCATCGATATTAAGAACCGTATTCATTTCTGTTTACGAAAAACAGAAGATCAACCAAAACAAAAATAGAAATGAAGAAGAAGTTAAACTTAACAAGTTTAACCAAACAAGAATGTCACTTTCACAAAAATATAACGAAATTCGACTTAAGATTGTTGGGTGGATTTGTGAATAGTGACGCCAAATATTGAAAGTTCGTAAATCCAAGCCGAAATTTGGACAGAGTAACGGTAAGGAAAAACACAAATAAGAAGAAGAAGAAGAATAATAATAATAAGGACAAAGCGGAGGCAAGAGTTGGACTCTTTGTCCTTAAGTCGAATTTGCCCCGCAACGGTGCCTACGGATAACGGCAATCGACTCCCAAGATACAACGGCTTCACTTGTGTTTGTAGCACTCCAAAATACAAGTACAACGAACCAAATTTGTCTTATGTACTCCAAATGATGCAATGAAAGAATATCAAAACAAATGAAATGATTTGATTTTGGAGAGAGTGAGGATGTTGAGATATTTTGCATATCAAAAAAGTGAGGAATAGGACACTCAAAGGGTCCTATATATAGACCATAAAAGGGTGTGGACGAAATGGTTTAAGGCCAAACCGTGCACCCTTTCCAAACAATACATATTTACGAAAATGTGTCTTTTGGCCGGACAACCGTGCGGCCGTACGGTTATAGACCGTGCGGTCGCACGGTCTTACTCAAAAATCCGAAAATAAAATTGACGTGTGGTCGCATGGTTTACGAACCATGCGGCCGCACGGTCAAATATTTTGACCTGATTTTCGTCATTTTTCGTAATTTCTCATTCATCCGATATTGGTTTTCGAAATGCCAAATATACCCTTCAATACATGCAGAGAAATCAAAATTCTCTTTCGGGGGAGTTGCCCCCGAGCCCCCCACGGGGGGGCGCTGCCCCCGCGACCGACCGGGCAGGTCGATCCCCGTTTGTGCGCCCCGAAGCGGGGAAGTGGCAAACAATTTTGCCTAAACAGATTGAGCCGAGTTTTTGAGTATTTGATCGAAGTCGACACGAAATCACTTTAATCGATTTTCAATTTTCGATTTATTAACCAATATCCAACAAATGTAAAGTGGGAGGGTAAACTCCGTGAAGCACTTTTGTCGTTGCACTAAGATCAAGCAGTAGCGAATAGCCATGAGCATCAAATGTTATTTTCACATTAGATAGATTTATACTTGACACTTTGTTCACTATATAGTTGGAGTGTAGTAATTCTCTCTAGTCTAATCTTATATTCATTTTCCTTCATTTATCCCTCAAACCCACCTCCCTCTCTCTCTCTCTCTCTCTCTCTCTCTCTCTCATAATGGCTTCAGGACAAGTAGAAGAACCTCTACCAGCCCTGCAATACCAACATTTCCATATGTTTGCAAACAAAAAATTCTCATTTTCTGCTTATTTCTTGAACTTTTCAGTTGTTTTTAAAGTTGGGCTCTTTCTTTTTGTTTTTAAGACATGGGTTCTGAAAGTTTCCATACTGTCAATGCTGCAAAAAGAAAGTCAAGAAAGTTCTTCAAGTCATTGAATGTACTGTAGCAATACTCTCTCTTTTGACTTCAAGAAAATTCTTTAAAACATTGACAACATGATTGGTAAGTTCGACTTGCAGTACTCCACTCACTGTAGCAAAAAGAAATGCATAATTCATTCTATAACAATGAATTTACTCTATAAACCTTTCACCATATGCATATGATTTATACTGTAGAAGTCGAAAAGAAATGCATAATCAAACTTGAATTCATATTCACTACAAGCATGATATCACGATCAATTACATTTTTCTAAAGCAAGAGAAGTTATTTTCCACAAGTTAAAAGCATAAAATTATACAAGCAATTGAATGAATTCATATATTAAACAAAATCTCATTTTCATTTCCAATCATATATATGTAGTACTCAAATAAAGAGTATCACTGTTTCCAATCATCTATCCAAATCATCCAAAAAAATAATTCCCTGACGATTGTCAAAGAAATGGTTACCTTGATGCAAATGAAAAGCATCCTAAAGGTGTGGTTGATTTGGATTATCAAGTTTTCATTCCTTCCAGTGAAGAAGGGAATGGCAAAACACTTTTTACTGTGGGTCTAGATTTAATGTCTTCTGAGGAATTAGATCTTGGTGGAGCAATACCTATTATGCATTCAAAGTCTCCAAAAGTCTTTGCTCAATCTTTGATGGATCATTTATTTTGTTCCTCAGAATCCTTAATTTCACTTGAAACACATTTGTAACGTCCTGAAAATTTTAAAAGAATAGAATTATTTAACGATTTTATTTTTGACTTCATTTAATTTTGAAAATTCGAATGATTAAAGTGTTTTATGTTTTAATGATAAATTTATTTTGGGTCAAATATTTAATTATTAATAGAGAGATAATTATTATATCAATATTATACTCGTTTTATAGATAGTGATTAATTAGGAGTCTTGACTCAAAAGAAAATTAATTCTAATTGGTTATGCTCAAGATACGGTAGTTAGAAGACATTACCTTAAATTAATATTGAATTGAGTTATTTTGATTTCTATCCAAGCTATACACGTGTTCACATGATCGCATTTATTGTTTTTAACTATGATTAGGACTTTATTAAATTGATAAATATTGAATTAAGTTTAGTCAAACCATACTAATTATACCCACAATGACTCTCTCTTATAGTTGACGTGTGAGACTCTCATTTGCAAACAATTTCCTATCATTCAAATTTCATCTTAAAAAATTCTACTTCTACAAACAAATCTTACAAGCTAGTGTACAAACATAAATTAATACATATTTTACCCTTTAGCTAAAAATATAACCAATACCTTATTTTACATATTATCTTATTAAATTTAACACATAATAAGTTCTAAAAATTAATAACTTTAAAAATTTTATAATTAAAAAATTATTATGCATGTTTATGATCCACATATACTTACGAAAAAAGAAAAAAACTTAATTAAAAGTTTACATAGAGAATATTTAGAATTGGAAAGATCAGGAAAAGACTTAAATACTGATCCTATTGCTATAGAAAAATATAGAGAAATTAAAAGGCTAGTTTACAACATAATGAATATTTAAAATTAAAAGAAGAAAACTTAATTAGACAAGAAGATATAAGATATATGGATAAATTTGAAGAAAGATTTTTAAGGAGAATTACACAAAGATTATAATTCCGCAAAATTAAATTTCACGATCACGATCCTGTCCACAGTGGTATCAGAGCTAGTAGTTATACTTAGAAATATATTTAGAAAAATGTCTAAAAAATTACCAATAATCGAACCTAGAGTATATAATTATAAAACTAAAGATTTACCAAATAAGTCATTGACCATTAATAATTGAAACATATGAAACATTTATACCATTTATACTATTAGGAGAAGAGAATTTAGAGAACATAAACAATTAAATTGGACAAATTTGTTTTTACTAAATAAACCAGGAATAAGTTTAGATAAAACTACAGAACAAAACTTAGAACAATCAAAAAACACAGAACAAGTTCAAGAAATTATCAATAATTTACCATTAGAAATAAGACAAATGATAAAAATAACTAATGATTATAAAGATATAAACAAAAATATACCCACACAAATATTAGAAGTAAAGTAATATGTAAATAACCTATCAAAACAATTAATAACCTTAGAAAACCAAATTAAGCAAATAACTGATAAAATAAATAAAATAGGAAATATGGTAGGAGTATATGAAAACCCAATAGAAATTACAGAGCAAAAAACTATTATAGAACAAATAAATATGGTAAGAACAATTAAAGAAGAAGAAATAGGAAAAAATGATTTACATAAAAGATTAGATAATATACAACAAAATATTGAAATTATAAACCAAAATATAACAAAAATATATGATGAAATGGAAAAAAGAAAACCTAAAAGAATAATATCTGACAAAGAATTTAAAGCTATCAATAGATTAGGAATAAATATGATTACTGAACAAATAGAAAAATTTATGGAAAATCCTAAAGAAGAAGATGACGCAGATTACATAACAGAAGAAGATTATACAGAAAAATTTAAAAATCTTAAAATAGAAGAAATTAATATGAATGAACAACAAAGAGCTTTAATACCAGCAGGACAAAATTCACCAGAGTATATACAGCAACCAGGAACTAACCAAGTTAAAAAAGAAAATACAAGTAATACTAATCTACAAAATACACCAGAAATCTATATGAATCAAAGACAAAACACAAATTTTAAAACAAATAATTTTATACCACAACAAAAATATTACACCAAGCCAAGTAAAAATTATCCTATAGAATATACACCATGGAGAAGTATGGAAACACAAATTAGTTCAGAAGGAAGATGGATAGATTTAGGATGTGTGCAAAATGTAGATCATGAATTAGAATTATGGATGAAATCTATGGTTATGATGGCCTATACTAGAGAATTAACAGGAAAGCAATTACAATTAATGTTAGAAAATACATTTATAGGAACCACTGCAAGATGGTGGAAAAATTTAACAGAAACTTATATAGGACAAGTTAGAGGAAATGACCAAGATGAAATAGGAACTATTTTGAGCAGATATGAGGACGCATTAAAAAGAGAATATACATTAGTAATAGACAGAGATACCAAAATTAGTTCAAAACTAAGAAATAGATATTTATTAGAAAATCTATCAATATGTGATATGTGTTACTTTAAACAATTTGCATGTGAATTTAGAGAATATTTTGAAAAGACGGAATATAATCAGGAAACATATGGTATGAAAATTATGAACCAAATATTCTTTAAATTACCAAACCCATGGAATTTAGAATTATTTAAGGATTGAGAAAAATTAGAAATACCATTAAGTAATAATAGTTTAGGAGCAAGAATACAATTTATAGAAATGAGGCAACAAGAAAAATGTATGGAAGCAAATAATATGATAAAATTTCATAAAACAAGTAAAAAATCATTATGCTGTGATAAATTACAATATAAACAACCCAATGAAGATGTCATCTAGAAAAAAAATATAAGAAAAAGAAATATTATAGAAAAGATAAATTTAGAAACAAATTTAAAAAATTCAATAAATACAAAAAGTCATATAATAAAACATTTAAAAGGTATAGAGTACCATATAAGAGATATTTAAGGCAAAAACAAAACAAAACTAAAACATACCCTAAAAATCCTAGAAAATGTAAATGCTATTCATGTGGAGAAGTAAGACATATATCTCCAGAATGTCCTAAGAAAGATAAAAAGAAAAATATGATGTATATCTCATTAATAGAAAAAGTAAATTACAACTTATTACCTATTGAACAAGAAGAAGAATTGGAAGAAATTCCTGAAGATGAAGAAATTTATGAATTAGAAGAACATGAAGTAATAAATACAATAATGGAATTAGAATCTTCAGAAGAAAGTGAATCTAATGAACCTAGTGAAGAAGAATATTTATATATAAATATGATTAGACAAATTAGTGAAGAATGTACATCTAAAGAATATGACTATCAATTAGAAGAAAATGAAGAACAACTAAATGAAAGATTAATATTTAATCCTAAAATGTATGAAAAGATCTTAAAATCAAAATTAGATGTAGAACCAAAAGAAATATTTAATTTACCATTTTGAAAGAAAAACAAAGAAATAGCATATGTAGCAAGAAACCATAGTCACCCTATAGACATAAGAGATACTACAGGAAATACATTAATACCTATAATAAATGAAGAAATTATAAGATAAGAAATAAACCTATTGAATCCTGAACTAAAAGGAAAAATAAAGAACATATATTTAGGAGTCGTACAAATTATAGCAAAAGCCTATTTTAGAGAAGGAATAGATACACCTATAGAATTCTATATTATGGATGATAGAATTGTAAGTTCAGTACAAGATGCTCTAATAGGAATTGTAACATGAAACTTAATGTACCAAAAAGTAAAATTTACAATAAGACCAAATTTCAGCATAAGTATGGGAGAACAAAATAAAAATAAGGCCTTAACATTATATTACAGATTAAGAGGAATAGATATGGAACCAGGAAGTAAAACTATAAGTTTAACTATTAGAACAATATATGTTTTTACTAGTAAACATGAAGTAAAAATTAAGAATGCTACGAGAACACACATAATAGAACCCATATTTAAAAATTTATTGGAATACAAACCATCTAAAGAAAATCCAAGAATGACAATACCAGAAGATATAGAAATAGATTTCAATCAAGCTAGAAGATTAGTAAATATGGATAAACCACAAATAGAATTTAGAAGAAGATCAATTAGCCTAAGAAGAAATACTAGTACAAGATCATTACCTGTAATAGAAAATAGAAATGATTCAGAAAAACACATAATGACAAAAATACATAGAAAAATACCAAGAATGAATCTATCTAAAAGAAATGAGACAAAACAATTTGAAGTTATGATAGAAATTAGAATAAATGGAGAATGAAAATAGCAGAAAGTATTAATAGATACTGGAGCAACTATATCTCATATAAAAGAAAAAATAATAGGAGATTTAGAACTTAAAATAACAAATAATCCAATTCAAATACAAGATTATTTTGGAAATATTCATCCCATGGATACTTATGTAGAACTACCAATAAGAATAAATAAAAGAAATGAAATAATCATAAACATGTACGTAGAACATACAGGAAAGGTAAATACGGAATTACTATTAGGAACAGACTTCTTAGAGCAAGTAAAACCATATTACATAAAAGATGATAGAATGCTATTAACAATACAAAATGAGAATCTAGTTATACCAAGGTTATTATGAATAAAATACAAGGAGGAAGAGAACATATTTATATACTAACCAAAATGAATTAAAATGGATATCTTAGCAGAAATTATCATGCATTGTTTGATACATGAGCATCATCTTGTTTATTTAAAGAAAATGTATTACCCCCAGAAATGTGGAGTAATAAAAAAGATAATGAAGAAAGAGTAATACTTGCAGGATTTGATGGAAGCACAAACATAATAACTAAAGTAATAAGGAATGTTAAAATACAAATAGGAAAATATGAATTACAAATACCATATGTATATCAATTTGATGATATGCCAGGGGATATATTATTAGGAAATAATTTCATAAAACAATATTATCCAATAACTATTGATGAAAAAGTTATACTTTTATCTACCCCTTGTCACCATATAGCAATAGCAATAAGAATTAATGATCCTTACTGTTGAAAAAAAATGCCTCATATAGAAGCTCAGCGTGGTGAGGATAGACAAAAATTAACACAAACAACACAATTTATGCCTAATAAAAATAGAATAAATCTAGTACAAGAACATTTTGATCAAATAATAATAAAAAATATTACAGAAAAATTATTAAAATTATCAGGAGATAATTATTTGGAAAAATGGCACATAAATAAACCTATGGCAGAAATTATATTAGAAGATGACACTAAGATTATTAGTGTAAAATCAATTAAACATACACCAAAAGAATTACCTGAATTTGAAACGCATAAAAGAAATGATAGGAAAGAAATTCATTAGAGAATCTAACAGTAAACATAGTAGTCCAGTCTTCATTGTAATAAAACATTCAGAACAAAAAAGAGGAAAATCTAGAATGATAATTAATTATAAAAGGTTAAACACTTATACAAAAGAATTAAAATATCCAATACCAAACCAACATGTATTATTTAACCAAATAAGAGGAAAGAAATATTTCTCTACATTTGATCTCAAATCAGGATTTTATCATATTATGTTAACTGAAGAATCAGACATTTAACAGCTTTTACGGTACCACAAGGGTTTTATGAATGGAATGTATTGCCTTCTAGATTTAAAAATAGTCCAGGAGAATTCCAAAGGTACATGGATAAAATATTTAAAGATTATTATCATTTTATTACAGTATATATTGATGATGTTCTTATTTACTCTGAAACTAGACAAGACCACCTAAAACATCTTAATATTTTTATAGATATTGTAAAGAATAATGGAATTATATTTGTAGCAACCAAGAATTTTTACGCGATTAATAATTATTTTAATAGAAAATCGTGTCGCTACTATTTCACCCATTTTTATTAAGTTAACGCAGCGACGTATTCGTATAGCCAAGTCAAGAAATAATCGAGATCGTTCGATTTTAAATTAAATTCCGAATTTCTAAAAATATCTCCATTTTCTTAATTTAAAGTATATTAAGTCCAAATACTTAATTCAATGTTATCCCAATATTTATTTATACAAAAATTACTTTTATTATTTAAATTAAGAAAATATATGCAAGCATGAGAGGTTCCATTATATGTAATCATGAAGAGCATAATATTTGTATAAAAAATGAAAAAGTATATGAATGATTTATATACTCCATTATATATAATCATGAAGAGCATAATATTTGTATAAATATGGAAAAGTATATGAATGATTTATATACTCCATTATATATAATCATGAAGAGCATAATATTTGTATAAATATGGAAAAGTATATGAATGATTTATATACTCCATTATATATAATCATGAAGAGCATAATATTTGTATAAATATGGAAAAGTATATGAATGATTGATAAGACTCCATTATATGTAATCATGAAGAGCATAATATTTGTATAAAAAATGGAAAAGTATATGAATGATTTATATACTCCATTATATATAATCATGAAGAGCATAATATTTGTATAAATATGGAAAAATATATGAATGATTGATAGACTCCATTATATATAATCATGAAGAGCATATTATTTGTATAAATATGGAAAAGTATATGAATGGTGCTTTACTTTAAGAAAAGGATGTGTTAAAATTAATAGAATTGAATGATTATGTTTACAATATGCCAACTTTATACATCTATTTAAACCCATCTCTTTTACACACAACTCTACACATATACACTTATTTCCAACCTCTTGACAAAATCCACAAGTAAGAGAAATTCAAGGTGGTCAAGAAAGTTTTGGTCCATTTACTACTACACTTCATTTTAATCTTTTAAAAATGTAAGTATATCTTATGTTTTTATGAAAAGAAAGTATGTTTTTATGACAAGTAAGTATATCTTATGTTTTTATGAAAAGTAAGTATGTTTTTATGAAAGGTAAGTATATCTTATGTTTTTATGAAAAGTAAGTATGTTTTTATGAAAGGTATTACCTTATGTTTTTATGAAAAGTAAGTATGTTTTTATGACAAGTAAGTATATCTTATGTTTTTATGAAAATTAAGTATGTTGTTATGAAATGTAAGTATATCTTATGTTTTTATGAAAATTAAGTATGTTGTTATGAAATGTAAGTATATCTTATGTTTTTATGAAAATTAAGTATGTTGTTATGAAATGTAAGTATATCTTATGTTTTTATGAAAATTAAGTATGTTGTTATGAAATGTAAGTATATCTTATGTTTTTATGAAAAGTAAGTATGTTTTTATGAAAGGTAAATACACCTTATGTTTTTATGAAAAGTAAGTATGTTTTTATGACAAGTAAGTATATCTTATGTTTTTATGAAAAGTAAGTATGTTTTTATGAAAGGTAAATACACCTTATGTTTTTATGAAAAGTAAGTATGTTTTTATGACAAGTAAGTATATCTTATGTTTTTATGAAAAGTAAGTATGTTTTTATGAAAGGTAAATACACCTTATGTTTTTATGAAAAGTAAGTATGTTTTTATGACAAGTAAGTATATCTTATGTTTTTATGAAAAGTAAGTATGTTTTTATGAAAGGTAAATACACCTTATGTTTTTATGAAAAGTAAGTATGTTTTTATGACAAGTAAGTATATCTTATGTTTTTATGAAAATTAAGTATGTTGTTATGAAATGTAAGTATATCTTATGTTTTTATGAAAATTAAGTATGTTGTTATGAAATGTAAGTATATCTTATGTTTTTATGAAAATTAAGTATGTTGTTATGAAATGTAAGTATATCTTATGTTTTTATGAAAATTAAGTATGTTGTTATGAAATGTAAGTATATCTTATGTTTTTATGAAAATTAAGTATGTTGTTATGAAATGTAAGTATATCTTATGTTTTTATGAAAATTAAGTATGTTGTTATGAAATGTAAGTATATCTTATGTTTTTATGAAAATTAAGTATGTTGTTATGAAATGTAAGTATATCTTATGTTTTTATGAAAATTAAGTATGTTGTTATGACAAGTAAGTATATCTTATGTTTTTATGAAAAGTAAGTATGTTTTTATGAAAGGTAAATATACCTTATGTTTTTATGAAAAGTAAGTATGTTTTTATGAAAGGTATTACCTTATGTTTTTATGAAAAGTAAGTATGTTTTTATGACAAGTAAGTATATCTTATGTTTTTATGAAAATGTTTGGATCATTGCTATGAAATCAATCTCACAAGATTGTTATGGGTTCCATATGATATGTTTATGATTATGCTAAGGGGACCGGAGTTTAGTAGCGCTACACATAAGAATTCTTGCCATTTAAGTTCGGTAAAATTCTTGTGTCTCCCTATGTTTATGAGTATTTCGATCCTATCCTATGTTATGATGAAAATGATCCATATGCTTTCAAAAGAAAATTTATGCTTGGTATACTTACTGGGATTTTATAAATCTCACTCCACGATATTTACCATTTTCAGATAATTGAAGGTTCGAGGCGGTCAACATGGAAGTGGCAAAAGTGGTTAAGATTGATGAGATAATTATGTTGAACTTTATGTAAGAAAATTATGTTCTATTTTTATTCACAAATAAAATTATGGGATTCTAATTATTCTTTTGAATAATTTTACATTACTATTTAAGTCTCGATAATATGATATGAGTCACTTTTAGTGGCACTCGAATGGTCGAGAATTCGGGTCGTCACAGTTGGTATCAGAGCCAAGAGTTTTAAAAACGATTCTGTAGATTTTTGAAATTTTATTTCTTAAAAAAAAAAAAAAAAAAAAAAAAAAACACTATTCACGTGAACAGTAAAACGACGTGCTATTCATGATGAACAGTGAACGAAATCACTATTCATTTAAAAAAAAAATTTGAATTTTCACATGTCAAGTATGGTTATGATTTTGAAAAGTATGATGAAATTTGATGTGCGAATTTCAAGGACAAAATTCATTTTAAGCAAGGAAGTTTGTAATGTCCTGAAAATTTTATGGAATATAATTAGTTAGTGATATGATGTTTATATTGATGTCTTTGATAAATTTCTAGAAGTTCGGGGACTAAAGGAAAATAATATTTGGCGATAAATTTTTATTTGGGTTAATTAGGCCCAATCTTATGTAAAGATGCGAAATGATTAATAATAATTTTTTTTTAAAAATATTTTAACTCATCACTCTACTATGTCACTCTCCACGTATTGACTCCTCGAACCAGGTATGTTATATGCTTTGCAAGTCATTTACGATTTTATTAAGACATGTTAAGTATGAAATATTCATATGTTATGAATCTTTAAGTGAAATATACATGTTGAGTATGATATGAATTGATAGAAGCCTAAATTTTAATTTATTCATTTTAATGTAGAATCATGAGACATAGAGGATATTGATATGAATTTTGGTTCATATTAAGCTTAGTAAGATTGACTCAATTAGAAATTAAGTTGGGTTGTAACTTTGGCCCAAAATATATGGAATAATATATTAAACAAACAAAATTGATAATGAATTGTACAATAATTTATCCCTTTATCACTACCTTTGTGTAAAAACAAGGGAAAAACTGTGGATGGTTATTAGTACTTCCTCTTCAAGTTTCAATTTTCGGTTCAATAATTTATCCCTTTATCACTACCTTTGCTTAAAAGCAAGGAAAAACTGTGGATGATTATTGGTACCACTCTTCAAGTTTCAATTTTGAAAAAAAAAAAAAAAAAAATATGATTTACGAATGATTTTCAAAATAATCTTTGTCGTCAAGTTTAGAAATGATGAGCCCTAAATGGACTTTGCATAATTGATTTTAGACATGGCACTAAGTATGAGAAGTCAACAGAAAGGACTAGATAATATTTTCGAATTATTCATCGTTTAGATTAAACGAGAAATAGAAAGTCAGTTTTATGAAGTTATGATGAGATGTTGAGATTATAAGTGATATGATTTTATTGAGATTTTTATGAGAAGAATTATGAAGTTGGAGATTTAAAGTTTAGGCTCTTAATTATTGAGAAATAAGGACTTGATATGGTGATATTAGAAATTATGATTTGAAATTTCTATGTTGAGGAATTATGAATTGATTTTCTGGAATATTTATGATGATATTGAAGTTTGATGAAATTGTGATCAAATGTACAATTAGTTATTATTGTGAGTTATGAAGTATGCTTACGATTTGGATAAGTCCAAATTTCAAAGGAAAACTCTGCCTAGAATTTTATCGTTTGGAGTTAAGAGCATAGTATGGTATGCAATCACTAAGAGAATTGAAGTTAGACATACAAGTTCATTTACATCACAAACGAGATTTAGTAGATGATAACAGAGATATTATTATTTTCTCATAAGGAGAACACACAAGAGTCACCCTAGAAAGGAAATACATGAAAACACGCAAAAGCAAAAGAAAGCAACATGGGAAATTCCTCAAATTGAGAGATGTGTTTCCGGAGTAGCCGTATCCTACCACCTCTGACCTTTTGAGGAAATAAAGAAACCTTCAAAAAGGTGTGTTTCGAGAGTAAGAATACTCCGTAATCTACTACCTGGAACCTTTGAGGTACACACAAGATTTAAACATTAAGGAAAATCCTAGGAAATTAGAGGGGTGTCTCGAGAGTAAGAATACTCCGTACTCTACCCCCACCTATTCTAAGATTCATAAAGTTAAGTTTACATTAACCGGACTCCATTTTCGCTTGATTCCCCTTCCTTGCGACCAATCTATCTTAACCCCTGCTGGATCTTGTATTGAGATATATGACTGCAGCTTATCCAGTAGTTCATCAATAGTAGGAGCAGAAATAAGAAGCCTTCTGGAAAATGGAGAGATGAATCCCTGTTCCACAGCATAATCATGAAAGGTTAACAAGCCATCAAAGAAATTGTTAACATTCAAAAGCCCAATAGGCTTAGTATGGAGATCTAGTTGAGCCCATGAGGTAATGTTAAAGATTTCTTCTAAGGTACCAAAACCTCCGGGCAGGGCTATAAAGGCATCAGAACCATATAGCATACAAGTTATGCGTTCATGGATGGATAAGGTTTGAACTTCATGCCCTCGTGTTTTTCCTGCAACATCTACCAAAGGGACAGGTATGACACCGATTACTTTTGATTTCTCTGCAAGAGCAGATTGGGAAACACAACCCATTAGACCACTGCTACCACCCCCATACACAAGAGTGATACCTTTTTCCCCCAGTTTCTTTCCAAGATCTACGGCCGCTTCTAGATAACTGAAGCCTTTCCCCACTTTTGATCCACAAAATACACAAATAGTTTTGATCTGTCGAAGTTTTGGTGCTTCCATCTTTGATAGTATAGAAGAGAAAACTTACCAAGAAGATGTGATTTTGGGATGCCTGAACTATGAAATATGTTTGGCTATTTAAAGCCGGAAAAATTTACTGTTTTTGATTGATTCTGAAAAAGTAAAGATTTACTTTTGACAAAATCAGCCTACTTTTGACTATTTTATCAAAGCTTTCATCTTTCGGTGATTTATTTTCCAGCTTTATCAAACCTCGAGAAAGGAAAATATATTTTTACCAACCTTTATCAAAACGCGTGAAAGGAAACAGAAGAATATTTTAAATATGTATCAAGAGATTTACCTTATATCAATGCTGATTTGCCACAACCTCATTGTGTAAAACAGACTGGCAGATAGGATCTTTTGCAGTTATATTTTTGAGACTATAACGATTTTTGTCTTCGTTAAACTGAGCGTATAAGGAGAGAAGTTCACGTTGCACATAACCACTTGGGTGCGTCTCAAGAGTCAGTCGAATATCATCCAAAGACTCCTTACTCAGTCCACCCTTTATGAATTTGATTTTATCATCCCGATTAGTAGAAGAATATCCTACTGTTTTGCAACGAGTATCACAGTTCCAACGAGCACATTTGTAGCAACCATTCAGCCTTTTTGCTCTTCGTTTCTTTGCGAAGGTGCTTTTGCCTAAACCAGGCATGTGCTTTGGAAATGTCATAGGTAATTCACCAGATAATCGAACTTTTGCTTCGATCAACCAGCGAACATCTTCTGGAATACCATGAGCCATCAGCAACCTCAACCTTTCGAGCCTAATTCGATAAATTTTTCTCAGATCATTCATAGGAAGATTGGAATAATACTTGCGAATGTTTGAAAGGATGATATCCATTTTTGATGGATCTAACCTCTTCCCAACATGATCTATTTAAAGGTATAAAGGAACTAAGTGGATCCATCTGATATTGATTCCAGCAAGAAAGCGCGGAATAGAATAATGAAAAGAAGAGACAAGAATTAATGCGCTGTTTAATTTTATCGATAAAGGAAGATTTGATGATAAGATTTTGAGATACAGAATATTTTCTTGGAATTGGTACTGATATTTTAGGTATAATAATAAGTAATTAAGGTATGGTGTGATGATACGGGAATACGTGAAAGTGAAATAAGGACCGTATCGAATCAGAATTCATAAGTATGTACAAGTGAAAGAAATACCTTGCGGGAAATGTTGTGACAATTAAGTGAAGAATTTTAGTTATTTGGGAGCTAATTATTTATTTGAATTTTGCAGAACGTTTTGGTTACAAATATGGGAAAAGATAAGCTGATGATATTATGTTGATTGATGAATAATATGTTTGGATATATTACATAGGGGATATTCAGGTAACCATTTTATTTACTTTGGGATATTTGGTGATAAGAAGAAATGACTAATTATTATGGTATGATATGTTAGTAAAGATTTATTGAAATTTTAGAGATATTAATACGAATATTTGAGGTCACATGATACGATGATAAGTGACAGGTTACATGAGTACTACAAGACATGATGAAATATCACATACGATTGGGAATTTTCCTTTTGAGTCAGAATTTATGAGTAGACACATATGTCTATTATTGATAGAAAAGTCCATGTTTTTAAGAAAAACAAAGATATGCATTTAGTCAAAGTCCAGTGGGTTAAATATAGTAGCAATGATACTACCTAAGAGAAGAAGAGAAGAGATTCTGATTAAGTGTTCAGAAATCATAAGATCAAGTAAGTTTAATTTCGAGGACGAAATTATTTTAAGGGGGTAAGTTTGTAGCAACCAAGAATTTTTACGCGATTAATAATTATTTTAATAGAAAATCGTGTCGCTACTATTTCACCCATTTTTATTAAGTTAACGCAGCGACGTATTCGTATAGCCAAGTCAAGAAATAATCGAGATCGTTCGATTTTAAATTAAATTCCGAATTTCTAAAAATATCTCCATTTTCTTGATTTAAAGTATATTAAGTCCAAATACTTAATTCAATGTTATCCCAATATTTATTTATACAAAAATTACTTTTATTATTTAAATTAAGAAAATATATGCAAGCATGAGAGGTTCCATTATATGTAATCATGAAGAGCATAATATTTGTATAAAAAATGAAAAAGTATATGAATGATTTATATACTCCATTATATATAATCATGAAGAGCATAATATTTGTATAAATATGGAAAAGTATATGAATGATTTATATACTCCATTATATATAATCATGAAGAGCATAATATTTGTATAAATATGGAAAAGTATATGAATGATTTATATACTCCATTATATATAATCATGAAGAGCATAATATTTGTATAAATATGGAAAAGTATATGAATGATTGATAAGACTCCATTATATGTAATCATGAAGAGCATAATATTTGTATAAAAAATGGAAAAGTATATGAATGATTTATATACTCCATTATATATAATCATGAAGAGCATAATATTTGTATAAATATGGAAAAATATATGAATGATTGATAGACTCCATTATATATAATCATGAAGAGCATATTATTTGTATAAATATGGAAAAGTATATGAATGGTGCTTTACTTTAAGAAAAGGATGTGTTAAAATTAATAGAATTGAATGATTATGTTTACAATATGCCAACTTTATACATCTATTTAAACCCATCTCTTTTACACACAACTCTACACATATACACTTATTTCCAACCTCTTGACAAAATCCACAAGTAAGAGAAATTCAAGGTGGTCAAGAAAGTTTTGGTCCATTTACTACTACACTTCATTTTAATCTTTTAAAAATGTAAGTATATCTTATGTTTTTATGAAAAGAAAGTATGTTTTTATGAAATGTAAGTATATCTTATGTTTTTATGAAAAGTAAGTATGTTTTTATGAAAGGTAAGTATATCTTATGTTTTTATGAAAAGTAAGTATGTTTTTATGAAAGGTATTACCTTATGTTTTTATGAAAAGTAAGTATGTTTTTATGACAAGTAAGTATATCTTATGTTTTTATGAAAATTAAGTATGTTGTTATGAAATGTAAGTATATCTTATGTTTTTATGAAAATTAAGTATGTTGTTATGAAATGTAAGTATATCTTATGTTTTTATGAAAATTAAGTATGTTGTTATGAAATGTAAGTATATCTTATGTTTTTATGAAAATTAAGTATGTTGTTATGAAATGTAAGTATATCTTATGTTTTTATGAAAAGTAAGTATGTTTTTATGAAAGGTAAATACACCTTATGTTTTTATGAAAAGTAAGTATGTTTTTATGACAAGTAAGTATATCTTATGTTTTTATGAAAAGTAAGTATGTTTTTATGAAAGGTAAATACACCTTATGTTTTTATGAAAAGTAAGTATGTTTTTATGACAAGTAAGTATATCTTATGTTTTTATGAAAAGTAAGTATGTTTTTATGAAAGGTAAATACACCTTATGTTTTTATGAAAAGTAAGTATGTTTTTATGACAAGTAAGTATATCTTATGTTTTTATGAAAAGTAAGTATGTTTTTATGAAAGGTAAATACACCTTATGTTTTTATGAAAAGTAAGTATGTTTTTATGACAAGTAAGTATATCTTATGTTTTTATGAAAATTAAGTATGTTGTTATGAAATGTAAGTATATCTTATGTTTTTATGAAAATTAAGTATGTTGTTATGAAATGTAAGTATATCTTATGTTTTTATGAAAATTAAGTATGTTGTTATGAAATGTAAGTATATCTTATGTTTTTATGAAAATTAAGTATGTTGTTATGAAATGTAAGTATATCTTATGTTTTTATGAAAATTAAGTATGTTGTTATGAAATGTAAGTATATCTTATGTTTTTATGAAAATTAAGTATGTTGTTATGAAATGTAAGTATATCTTATGTTTTTATGAAAATTAAGTATGTTGTTATGAAATGTAAGTATATCTTATGTTTTTATGAAAATTAAGTATGTTGTTATGACAAGTAAGTATATCTTATGGTTTTATGAAAAGTAAGTATGTTTTTATGAAAGGTAAATATACCTTATGTTTTTATGAAAAGTAAGTATGTTTTTATGAAAGGTATTACCTTATGTTTTTATGAAAAGTAAGTATGTTTTTATGACAAGTAAGTATATCTTATGTTTTTATGAAAATGTTTGGATCATTGCTATGAAATCAATCTCACAAGATTGTTATGGGTTCCATATGATATGTTTATGATTATGCTAAGGGGACCGGAGTTTAGTAGCGCTACACATAAGAATTCTTGCCATTTAAGTTCGGTAAAATTCTTGTGTCTCCCTATGTTTATGAGTATTTCGATCCTATCCTATGTTATGATGAAAATGATCCATATGCTTTCAAAAGAAAATTTATGCTTGGTATACTTACTGGGATTTTATAAATCTCACTCCACGATATTTACCATTTTCAGATAATTGAAGGTTCGAGGCGGTCAACATGGAAGTGGCAAAAGTGGTTAAGATTGATGAGATAATTATGTTGAACTTTATGTAAGAAAATTATGTTCTATTTTTATTCACAAATAAAATTATGGGATTCTAATTATTCTTTTGAATAATTTTACATTACTATTTAAGTCTCGATAATATGATATGAGTCACTTTTAGTGGCACTCGAATGGTCGAGAATTCGGGTCGTCACAATATTATTAGCTACAAAAATGGAGATAGCTAAAGAAAAAGTAGAATTTTTGGGATCTATAATAAGTCAAGAAGGAATAAAACTCCAAAAACATATAGGTACAAAAATACAAGAATTTGACAATCATATAAAAGATAAAATACAATTACAAAGTTTTTAGGACTTGTAAACCAGATTAGGAAATATGTACCTAATTTAACAAAACATTTAATCCCATTACAAAAAAGCCTAAAAGGAAAAACTAGATGGACACCATGGTCTAAAGACGAAGAAGAAGAAGTACAAAAAATTAAAGACCTTTGTAAAGATTTACTAGAATTAGAATTACTAAAAAAAGAATGTGATTGAATTATAGAAACCGATGCATGCGAAATAGCATAGGGAGCAGTGCTTAAATATATTTATCCAAATGAGGATGAGGAAAGGATTGCACAACACACTAGTGGCAGTTTTACCCAAACTCAAACTAATTATCATATAAATGAAAAAGAATTATTAGCTGTAAAATTTGCTATTAAAAAGTTTGAATTATTTATTGTTACTACAAAATTCAAAATTAGAACCGATAATACACAAGTCAAATATTGGTTAACTAAAGAAATTGATCCAACTATTGCAAATAAAAGGTTAATTAGATGGCAAGTAGAACTTAGCCATTATGATTTTGAAATTATTCATATCAAGGGTACTGACAATGTTATTGCAGATTATTTATCAAGACATGGACGACATACTTAAGAAAGTAGAAGAAATTAACTTGGCCACGGGTCAAATGAATATCAACTATTCAAATCTATTCAACCATGTGAATACTTGCATGGCGCAGATTGTACATATTAACAGTGAACTAGTCTTTTACAAATCAAGGGTTAATTCTCTTGAGGAAATGTACAAAGGAGGATCTCAATCCTCTCCAGTGAAGAAATTATCTGTAGTGTTACGACCATGACTAATTGGACATGACATGTCATCTATATGGGTCCATCAAGGGAGCTACAAAACATCCAGTCACCTAATCATGACCTACAGGCCAAAACTGTGGATACCAAATTTGCTGGATTCTTATATGCCGAGGTGACCCTATGCCGAGGTGATGCTATGCTGAGGTAACCTATGCCGGGGTGATGCTGTGCCGAGGTACTCCTAAGCCGAGGGGAGTACCCTGAAAAGGTGACAAGACAACTTGATGTGACAACATCTTTAAAGGGATTTGATGGTTGCTTTAACCCTATGACATGTAGTAATGATTATAACCAAAGAAATGGTTTACCTCATGAAGGGTTATGATCTTACCATATTTAAAGCATAACACATGTCACAATCTAAGATAATTACACCTTCTATAAATAGAGCACACTTGCCTCCAAGGAAGGGTTAACAATTTCATACTCTTAACTAAGTATATTTCTCTCAATCCCTTTTCTCTCTTTTACGCAGTCATATTTCCCGCACTCAAATTATATTTGTTGAATGCAGGCGCTGACTTTGGCATCGGAGTGCAAACGGGAGCCACCTCAGCCCCCTTTGCAAGCTGATTGTTTGTCACAGTGCGCAGGAGATCCACGTGTTCAAGAGGGAGGAGCTGAGACGTGTTGGTCCAAGGTCCAGCCAGATTTTGTGGTCAACTGTAGGACTTCCTATTGAGGAAGAAGTATCTAATGTATCAATTATTGGAAGTTCATCTTCCAAAGCTATTAGCAAAACTATTGAACCGTCTAAAGAAACTTTTTTAGAAGTTGCGAAGAAACCAGCAGTAGTAACAAAGGAACTATCAGAAAAGGAGAAAGTTATGAAGAAACTAGAAACATTCTTGAAGTATGTGGAGTATCTAAACAAGAGGACAAAAGAAGGAGAATGGCTAAGGATAATTAGCCATCAAAAAATCAATAAAGCAATTATTTTTCCAGGAACAGAACCAAGAACAGTCAGGGGGCTGTTTGACCAAGGACTTATTCAGTGCATCTACCTTAGCAAGGATATGAAGGAAATATCATTATTACCTAATTCTATCAAGGCAGCAGTTAAAACATATTTTGGAATTACCAAAGCTGAAAAGATCTATGTCAGGATTTATTCAGCCATTCCAGAATTTATTGATGAAGAATTCCTAAGGGCAGAACATATTGTAAAACTTGAGTAACTAGCAAAACTATTCTTTCAGAACCAGAAATTAAACCATTTAACAAAGAAGAACAGATACAAGCTATTCCAGAAAAAAAGGGCATTGAGATTTAGAGTCATGTACACCGAATTAAGGGATACCCTTACACAAACTAATGTTTGGGTATATGAATCTAATGATGACAAATTATTAATCTACAGCATTGCAAGAATTAATCAAGTTAATTGTCAATTATGAAAATTAAGAGAATATGCTGAGAATATACTTTTCAGCAATTTGGATCTTAACAAAGGAGCCTATGAATATCTACATCAACTAATGGAGGTAGAAATGGGTTACAAGTGTAATAATTGTGGGGACCTACTCAACTACAATGAAGATGAAGCCTACCTTGTCTGAACATGAATTATTCAAGGCATGGAGGTCCAGACCCATGTGAAACTTTAGAAAAGCAGTAGAAATTATTGTAACTTTAGCTTTATTTTATCTACTTTAATTCTTAGCCAAGTATGTAAAAGATAAGAGAATATTATCTTGTTCCCAAACTTTGCTTTTACCAACTATAAAAGGAGGAGTCTCTCCTCATTGTAAGCATCCGAAAATCATATTGGTTTTCAGCAATAAAAATCTATATTCTATTGTCTTTCTTTTCATTCCTAGTTCAAAATTTTCATTTATCAAACCAATCCAGAAACAATTAGAAGAAGGTATGAGCAACTAAACTCCACATAGATATATATGAAGCCATAAAGTAGTTAGTAATACTCTATTTATTTATGAGTCCATAAGTTTATTCTTTATAAAACTTTTGTTAAAAGAGTACATTCAGAGGTAGGAAACGAAACTGAATTGTGCTGGACCTCTTTGAAGTGTTTGTTTAAGTGTTAAACAGAAAGTGTTGGAGTAAGTCTTTCGAGCATCCATTAATGCGTAAGTCTTTCGAGCAACAACGATCTCCTATGAAGTTGTGTTTAATACTTAGATAAATAACTGAAGAGTATTTTGTCAAAAATCTTTTAAAATCAGATTTTCAAAGAAGCGTGATGTACCCATAAATAGAAAGAAGTATTGTTAATTATTTATGGTGGATTATATATCGTCTTTTTTTATTGATATTATCCAAGTATTGTTATCATAGTCTTAAATTTATCATTTTGCTTATGAAATCTCTTGCATGTTTTTACATATGTTGAAAATTTGTTTTTACTATTCCAAGAATTAACTATTTGAAGAGGATTTGAATTAATAGCTTAAATCTAAATATTTAGTTTTATAATTTATGAATTCAGAACATTTAATAGAATTAAATCATTCAGAAGTAAACGACTTTAAGTACTTAAGAGAAGAAAAAATTAAACAATTAGAAATTATAAGAGAAGATTTAGGAAGATTTTATAATTTATTAGACTACGCAATAAAAGAACTCTCATTTACAGATTTTTCACAATTTACTAGAATTATAGTAAATAAAGGAAGAATAATTAGTGATCTAGATAAAAAAAAAATTGAAGAATTAAATATAATTATTGAAGAAGAAACTTTAACATATAATAGTATATATTACGCATTTTATGTAAACAATAAATTTAGAGATATAGACATAAAATCAGAAAACTAAAGGAGTTATAACTAAAAAGATAACATAGTAATTAAACATTCAAAAATTTTGTTTTTTAGCTATTTGTATAACTGTTTGTACAGTTTGTTTGTACAAATAGCAAGGTCCTTTCATCTTTACCCAATGTCTTGTGGCAGTGGCACGCCTTTTTCCCAGTACAATTACATTTTTAATAGGACTCTATTTGGGTATGCCGTACACGTCTATAAATATTGTAAATCAAAGGTAAAACCATACAATTGATATACGTGTTAATCATCAGTTCACATGAATAAGAGAAATTTGTTTGATATGTGCAATTATTTCTCCTTTCAGAAAATCTCTTCAATTTATTAAGGTAAGATACATTACGTGCAAGTGGTTTAAATTCTAATTTTTCATGATATTTATATAATGTTACTTTTAATGCCTTAATATCTTCGGGTATACGTTATGTTAAATCATTCGGGATTCTATGTTAAATCCTTCGAAATTGATGTGGGGATTCTTAAGTAATTCCTTAAGCTAGTTGTTATTGCGGTCAGCTGCTCTAAATGAGGAAAAATGTTTGGTATGAATGTACTTTATATTTATATTATGACGAATTAGAATTTGCACGCATCTTACTGGGTATTTTTAAATATTCACTCTTACTTTAAAATTTTTCAGGTTAGTTCAGGTTGATTGGATTGTGAGGAAATAGTGATACGGACTGTCAATGGGATTTGAAGAATTAAAGTTATAAAGTTTTATTCCAATTTTATTTAATGTTTGATTATTTAATTAAATTATTATGAGTTACTCGGAAAAATTTTCAATTTCAAGTTTAGCAAGTTTTTGAATACCATTTATTTTTAAAGGTAATAGAGTATTTGGTTTTTACGCTTCTGCATTTATTTAAAGAAAACAAATTATTTTTAGTAACATTCCGGGTTTGATTCACAAAAAAATCCGGGGAGTTACACCTTTCCAACAAAAGAAAAGGAAGAACGAGATGATCACATACTGGACAACATTAAAATTATAACGAAAAAAGTTTGGAAAATGAATTTCTATGATTGATTTTTCAATGCTGAAAACTGATTACATCTGAGAATTTATAGAATAGAAAAACTATACATACAACCTATACAAAAATACAGCACAACAGATATATCATGCTCAATCAGTTAGTGGATTATTCTGGAAGCTCTTAGCATTATTCCCGGATGAAATTGAGTTGAATGCTAGCAACAGAATTCAGGTAGAAGATCCAAGTATGCAGGTGTTGAAGTCGTGATATGTAGATGTGTCTTTTACTTTACATTTTATGCTTTTACATCTTAATTCCTCCAAGTATGAACAATGTTTTATGTACTTTACTCTTCTTCATGTATTTTATCTGCCCTGCTTAAGGTGAAGCATGTCTGATTCATACAAACCTTGTCTTTTAACCACACAAACCTTGTCGTCGACAGTGGCTTCGTCCTCAAATCGGATGCTTGATCTGAATAAGGCACATGCTTTATTTCAAGTTCCTTTTTTAGAACCTTGTCCCTTAAAATGCAAGTCAAGCTCTATGTGCTTGGTTCTTGCATAATAAACTGGATTAGAGGCAAGAACTTAAGCACTTAGGTTATTGCACCAGATTGTTGGTGTTCTTGTCAGCTGAATGTTCAATTCTCTCAACAGTGATTGCATCCAGCTAATTTTTTATGTTACATGAGCTAAGGCACCGTATTTAGCTTTCATGCTGGATCTTGCCACTACACACTGCTTTTTAGAGCTCCACGACACAAGATTTCCTCCAATGTATACATAATATTCTGCTACTGACCTCCTGGCATCTGGGCATGATGCCTAGTCAGAGTCACATTAGCCATAGATATTCAAATCATCACTCCTCTGTATTTTTACTCCCAGCTCAATTGTCCCTTTAACATACCTGCACACCTTCTTCAAGAGTCTCCAGTGAACATCTGTAGGCTCTTGTAAGAACTTGCTTAGTCTGTTAACATTGAAGCTTATTTTAGGTCTTGTGTGCGCTAGGTATTGAAGTGCACCCACACAACTTCTGTAAAGTATGGGATTGCTTAATTTATCCCCTTCATGTTTTGAAACCAATTTGCAAGCTGACAAAGGCGAAGAGATCTCTTTGAGTGAATTAAAACCAAATCTTGTTAAGAGATTAAGAGCATATCTCTTTGGCATATAAACAGATCACCATCTTGATTTCTGATAACTTCCATACCCAGAAACCTTTTTAGCCGTCCCATGTCCTTGAGAGCAAATTTGTCATTAAGTTCCTCAAAATATACATTTCTTATTCTCCTTAAAAACAAAGAGTTACCATCCTTGGATTAATTGAAATTCCAGCCAAGTAGTGTTTCCTTAAGCCTTTCATGCCAAGCTCTTGGAGCTTGCCTTAACCCATACAGGGCTTTCTGCAATTTATAAACTTAATTTGGTTTTCTAACATCCTCAAATCCCTCAAGCTGATAAATGAAAACGTCTTTTGTTAGCTCACCATTTAGGAACACATTGTTCACATCCACCTGCCTTATATCCCAACCTCTGTGAACTACAACTGTTAGGATTACCTTTAAAGTGGAAGACTTAACCACATGGCTAAATGTTTCTATAAGGTCTAAAGTCTATTCTTGGAGTCTGCAAGAAACCATTAGCTACTAGCCTCGCCTTATACCTTTCAACTTCACCATTTTCACTGTACTTGATTTTAAACACCCACCTTGATCCTATTATCCTTGTAGCTGCATTTGGATGTACTAAGATCTAAGCATGGTTCTTCTGTAGTGCATCAAACTCACTTTTCATGGCTTCTCTCCTGTTAGTGTCTGATAGTGCTTCCTTCACACTCCTAGGTTCACACAGCTATACATTGTAGATCTTTGGTTTGAAAATTCCACTTTTCACTCTTGTGACCATGTGATGTCCAACATCTTGAGTGGCATGTTTTGACTTTATGTCATCATTCATTTCTTCGATTTCATCCAGCCTTTCATTCTTAACCAGTACCTAATCTTCTAAACAATCATCAATACCTTCCGTGTTTAATTGTTGAGAGAGCCTAAGAGTGCTTGTTGTGGAGTAGTAAAGAATCAATTCTTTCAGATGAATTTGATAGGGGAATTGTTGTAGGTATTATTTGGTGATATAGTACTGTAATTATGTGGAGTGGGTTTTGGAGGGTGGATAGTTGATTCACTCGGTTCAAGAGGTAAGTGATAGGTAACAATAATTGAGTTAGTATGAGGTTCAACACGTTTATTTAGAAAGTTTGACTTGAAGGGAAAGTCATACTCATTGAAAGTGACATGTCTGGATATTAAGATCCTACCAGATGAACTCAGGCATTTATACCCTTAATGAGATCCATTGAAACATAGGTTAACACATTTTTGTGAGTGATAAGGGAATTTATGCTTGTTGTAGGGCCTTAGATAGGGATAGTAAGCACATCTGAATACTCTAAGCTGATCATAGTTAACCTCTTTATGAAAAAGAACTTGAAATGGTGTTTTCAATTCAAGTACTGGAGTAGGCTGCCTATTAATGAGGAAATTAGCTATTTGAAAATGCTTCTACCCAATATTGTAAGGGTAACTGTGCTTGAGCAAGTAGGGAAAGTTCAATTTCGATTATATGTCTGTGTTTCCTCTCCACTCTACCATTTTGAGGTGAGGTATAAGGGCAGGAGAATCTGAGTTCAATTCCAGTTTCTTTAGCAATTTTCTCAAAACTCCTATATTCTCCCCCAGTCACACTGGAATGTCTTAATTTTCCTCTCAAACTTTGTTTCAACAAGGTGTTTAAATTGAAGGAACATCTGCAGAGATTCAGATTTAGCTTTCATACGATATATCCATGAATGCCTACTGTAGTCATCTAAGAAGAGAATGTAGTATTTGCATCCAATGGTGAAACTGACTGGGGAAGGTCCCCAAACATTTGAGTGTACTAGATCTAATGGATTAGTAGCATGTGATTTATACAGCTTGTAAGGCAATTCATGAGACTTTCCTAGTTGGCAGGCTTCACAAAACAAGGAAGTTTCATTGAATTTAAAGCTTTTGACATTGTGTTTTAGTACATGAATAAGAGTTTGGAAGTGTTAGGATCGATACGTGATCAAGAACAAAAATAATTAAATGTAAAAATACATGAACGCCAAGATTTTTCGGCCAAAGGCCCCGGAGGTTCGATAATTCAAGAATCATCTACATCCCCCGTTAGCAATCCATCAAACTTGGATTTACGCTCAAATCCACTAAGCACATCAAGAAGTTCATTACATTTTCAAGATCAACACCAAGAACACCAAAATGATCTCCAAGAATCACTAATTCTATCCACTACCATACAACACACGGATTTCACAAAGATTACTCTCCATCTAAACTATGTTTTACACATATCGTAAAACCACTCCAAACATGAAGAAATTGGAGAAACCACAAAGAAAAGATACTCTAATCATCAAGAAAAGAGATCACAAAAGGGAATTACAAATGGACATCACTAAGCAATCTTGTCCGAACCCTTAATCAAAAACGCCTCCCAAAGGGAGCTAAAGAGGAGAAACCGTCAATTGTGTTGTTGTGGAACCACCAAGATTATCATCACCAATTTGATATCACCAACTTAATATAATGGTCTAATTCTAGGCCAAGTATGTGGGCTAAACCAATTTAGGCCCAAAGTGAGTAGCACCTACTCAACAATCTCCACCTTGCTACAAACTCGAGTGCACTAATAGTGAATTTGAGCAACCAACTTAATATCATCTTGCTCTCACACACCTGAAAAATAAGTTATGATTTTAGTACCATATTTGAGGAAATAATTGATAAAAAACATTTATATAGGCTTTATTCACCATATGAAATATTTCAAATAAATTGAACAAATTTTCTCTATGTATAGTACAACCATGAAAAACTAGATTTTTCATAAAATGTATAACATGATAATAGTCAAAGAGTATAATCATATAACCAATAAAATCACAATGTTTATTTAGAAGACATTAAATATCAAAGATCATTTAATGACTCATACGGTGCCAATATACTCAGACTCGATCATGGATAAAAGAACTATGTGCAAAAAATATGTGATTTCGAACTCACATAACTATCACACGAGGTGAAAACACATAGGAGGATAACATCCAATTACCAATATCTCATGCATAACATACATCTATAAATCCTCACAATATCACATTGTGTATAACACTTAAACACAAGATTCATATCATATTTCCTCAGATTAATGTACATATTTCAAAACTCTCATTTATAAGTATCAACAATGAATCAATCAAAAGCAATATCATTAATATACAATAACAAGAACACCAAGTTACTACTATTTCAACAAGATGATATATAAGCAATGATCAAACTTATCGCATCAAAAGCCAATAAGAAGAATAAACGAATCAAGTCATTTATACCACAACCAAAGCAACTTTTAAGTCATATAAGAACCTTTTAAGACAAAAGACACACATTTACGGATTTCCATTTATCTCCAAAAATCAAGAGGTTGAAATATAAAAACTTCTATAAAAAATGTTATTTCACATCAGGTTGTTTAAGTTGTCGCGACCAACAAAACCACCAACAAAAGTTTTCATATAACCTTCACCTCCTTCTATGTGTACCCATGTATCCAATAATCTTAAAAGTTCATTCCGAGTAGTATCCTCTTTTGATACATAACAAGATAACTCATGTCTCCTATCATCGCTTATCCACTCTATTGATTGTTCATCCACAAAGTCTCCTCACTTCTACCACACTAGTCAAATACTAGTCAACACAAGAATATGATATAATAGGTGTATTCCTATCACTCTCTTACCACTATCTTTTACCATCAGGACGCTGAATATGGAGTCTCCACCTCACTCGAGGTATCCTAGACCTGGGTATAGTACTCTCACTATATCTAACTCCACCTGCAACTGATAACTAGCATACCTTGCTGTTTTTCTCTCAATTGCACCAAAAATCATGTCCTAAACATGACACATCAGCCCCATTAACTGTGATCACACTACTCCATGATCTAACCGCCATTCTGGCTTCTAAAGCACAACCAAAAGTCTAAAGCAAAAAATGATCAACACATTTATCATGCAATCTATCATGAGTAGTATCACAAATACCTGAAGTAAAAGAAATAAGTCGTTGCTTACAAAACAAACAACAATCACATAAAATCAAATCCGACATATAGTCATTTCAAGCATGTCTTCTATGAAACTTACCAAACACACAATGACCACATAAATGCATATAAGACAGTAAGACACACGGTCTACATATAATCCGCATTTATCACATCAAGGTACATACGACACAAAGTCTCCAATAACAGTCCTTTCATCACCACAAAGCATGTCATTTGTGTTAGTAAAAGAAATAGAGGAATCAACATCTCTAATCACATAAGCAGTGGTAACAAATACACCAATTCTCATAACCCCTTACAAGTTAAAAAATCACCCTCAATTATTATCATGATCATATGTCTAATTTAACCAGTCAGCCTCATTTTGTGTTGTAAAACCAAAAATCATAATTCACATCGAAAACCCCCAAATCAACACAACGCGTAATCATATTTGGAACAAAGCTTAACTCAACAAATACATCAAGTAACGACTCAACCAAGTATTTCAAATATAACAGATTATGGTATAAATGCACAATCAAATAAAACCTAAATTAAGAAACAATCAAAATCACAAAAAATGTTATTCCTTAATTCTAAGTCAATATATACTAGGTAGGTCAAATTTGAAGTCCATTAAGCTAAGAGTTTCAATAAAGTGGTCAACAACAAAATACGGGAATTATCCATTTTTTACCAATAAAAATGAGCAATCACAAATCCAAAACAATTAAGACATATCAATATCGAACATAGCTCGCAAAACAGGTTGTCACCGACAAGGTGATAATTTTCAAAAATAATTAATCAAACAAGTTGCTACCGGAAAGGTAGCTATTCCATAAAGTAAGAAAACGTTAGGGTTTAGGAATATCACCGAGCGAACAATTCGTGTTCGTATATATGTGGTTGGAATCTTGCAAAACTAATTTCGGAAATGGACTCAGCAGGTCGAGATGATGAAACTGCCCAAAATGTGCTCGCCGGACAGACGCCGGCTCCGCCGCCGGACCACCGTCGGCCGCCTGCCGGAAATTCTACCAAAATACCCAAAAATCAGCCAAAGATGCTCCTCAGCCTCGCAAACTCAGCTACGGTGGCGATTTTCTGATATGAGCTTTCGTTTGGTCGGAATCACGTTTTTAAGTCTCGACCAGTTTTCTTCTCCAGCCAAAAACTCGTACTGCCGCCTAGCACCGTTGCCGGAATCCAAGGCAAATTCAAGAAACCAACTTCACTCCTCTGGGTAAAACCGGCCACTGATATTCTTGGTTCCAATTTGCTCATTTTCTTCTTCCGGTCAAACCTTCCTTCGGTCGGTGCCTTCTTCCGGTTGGTTTTGACGTTTTGTACTTCACAGCTGTGGCTATCTTCCCAACTTTCTTGATTTTTCACTTCACAGCCAGTATTTGCCTACTGCCGTCACCGGATTCCGCCTGTGAGCCCAGTTATTGATTCTTCAATGCAGCTGTGTCTGCTCCTTGAAATTCCGGTCAGCTTCTTCTCGGCCAGTCCCTGCTCCTTGCTTCTGGTTCTTGCAATGCTGGTTGTAGCAAATTTTCAGAATTTCTTGGAGTGTCGGTGAGCCTCGCAGTTTGTAAGCAGTTCCCCAATTTTGTTCGGTTTGTTCACAATTTCTAAAAGCACTTACGGTCAAAATTTTCTTCCGCCAAAAATCGTCGTTGCTACCGCCGAAGCCATAAATTCCCACCGGTTTCTTACACTTCTCCGTTGATTTCTTCACAGTTTATACCCAAGAAATTCCTTCACAGTTCGAGACAGCCAAACTCACTTCTTCCTTGGAGAAATTCGGTCCGTGGCTACTTTTTCTTCCAGCAAAGTGGCAAGTTCAATTTTCTTTTCCCTTTTTGGCTTGGGCCTATTTCTTTATTTTTAATCCGGCTGTATCCCCCTTTTGCCAATTTCTTCAATTGCAAAATTCAACTGATTCTTGATCTCCACACAAGGCTCTAGATTCAAATCACATGGCTCTGATACCACTGTTAGGATCGATACGTGATCAAGAACAAAAATAATTAAATGTAAAAATACATGAACGCCAAGATTTTTCGGCCAAAGGCCCCGGAGGTTCGATAATTCAAGAATCATCTACATCCCCCGTTGAGCAATCCATCAAACTCGGATTTACACTCAAATCCACTAAGCACATCAAGAAGTTCATTACATTTTCAAGATCAACACCAAGAACACCAAAATGATCTCCAAGAATCACTAATTCTATCCACTACCATACAACACACGGATTTCACAAAGATTACTCTCCATCTAAACTATATTTTACACATATCGTAAAACCACTCCAAACATGAAGAAATTGGAGAAACCACAAAGAAAAGATACTCTAATCATCAAGAAAAGAGATCACAAAAGGGAATTACAAATGGACATCACTAAGCAATCTTGTCCGAACCCTTAATCAAAAACGCCTCCCAAAGGGAGCTAAAGAGGAGAAACTGTCAATTGTGTTGTTGTGGAACCACCAAGATTATCATCACCAATTTGATATCACCAACTTAATATAATGGTCTAATTCTAGGCCAAGTATGTGGGCTAAACCAATTTAGGCCCAAAGTGAGTAGCACCCACTCAACAGGAAGGATGGATGTCCTAGCCTTCTATGCCACAGTTCAAGACTAGACCGAGAACTTGAATTATTACATTTAGAAGAAGTAAGACAGAACATAGGATAACTAAGTGTTGTGATGTTCGGTTGGTGGGTGGATAATTTTTGAAGTTTAGTTGATAGATCCCATCTTTAAGTACTCGTCTGGCCAGGTCCCTCTTGGTTTGCAGATCCTTCACAATACAACAAAAAGGATAAAACTCAATGAACACACTATTATCATAGGTAAACTGTGAAAAACTTGCAAGTTATTTATTTTAGGAACCAGTAAGAGATTATTTAAGTGTAATGATTTATTTCCACTTGTTCTTACTGTCCTCTAACCAACATATGAAATGGTTAGAAGATTACCATTTCCAACCTTGATGCGTTCATTACCAGGATACTCCTTTGCCTCGTCCAGATTTCCTTTATCAAAAGTCAAGTGATTGCTTGCACCTGAATCAGCAAACCATGCTAGATCCTCCAGGGTGTATGGACTTGCACAATAGGCTGAGTAATTCTGATTCTGTGCTGAGCCTTCCTCTGATTTCTTCACCAAAAAGTTTTCATCGAACCTCTTAAAGCATCAGGCTGTTGGTGATTCTTCAAACCGCAGATTTGACATGGTGTCTTGTACTCAACTTGTCTTCCTCCTCTCCCTCTCCCTCTACCTCTACTTCTTCCTCTTGAGCCATTCAACCTGAAATTTGAACCGCCTCTGTAGATTTTGCCACTAGTAGCTGCTCCTCTATTTCCTCCCTGACTTACATTTGTGGATCCAACTCCAATTCTGACTTGATTTAGATACTCTAGCCTGCTTTCAAATGTCAGCAGGACAAAAGTTAACTCGTGCCAGTTTAAATCAAATATGCTGTTTAGTTGTACCACCACAGGTGTGTACTCTTCATCTAAACTGACCAAAACTTTGATTATGAGATCATCTTGATCTATAGCTTTACCAGCAATTTCAAGAATATTATCCAAGCTTTTGATGGTAGTCAAGTATTGGTCCATGGAAAGGGAACCTTTCCTTATCCTCTGCAATTCTGAGGTAAGGAACGTCAGACGAGACTTATTCAAAACTCCATAACTGTCTTCAATAGCACTCCAAAGCTTAGCCGAGCTTGTGCTTCCCATTACTCACATGGCTACATCTGCAGTCATCGAAGAATACAGCCATCCCATCAGTAGCTGATCTGTAGCCACCCATTTCTCATAGTCTGGATTAGGTACTGTTTCATCTGTTGCACCTTCTTCCACAGTTACTTTCCTAGTGATTGTTTCTTCTGAACATATTTTCGTTCCAAGTAGATATCCCAGCAACTTATGCCCTTTAATAATAGGTAACACCATGTTTATTTAGAGGAGGTAATTATCTCTATCTAACTTGATAGAAAGTGACTGAGTTAAATTAAACTCAGTAGCAGAATTTTGGTTTAGGAATTGGCTGCAAAGTGGAGTTGGAGGAAGTATTTTGATTTCTGGTAGAAGGAGTAGATATTGTTCTAGCTTTGATACCAAGTTTGGAAAATGAATTTCTTTGATTGATTTTTCAATGCTGAAAATTGATTACAACTAAGAATTTATAGGAGAGAAAAACTATACATACAGCTTATACAAAAATACAGCAAAGCAGATATATCATGGTCAATCAGTTAGTGGATTATTCTAGAAGCTCTTAGCGTTGTTCCCGGATGATGTTGAGTTGAATGCTAGCAATAGAATTCAGGTAGAAGATCCAAGTATGCAGGTGTAGACGTCGTGATCTGTAGATGTGTGACATGTGTCTTTTACTTTACGTTTTATGCTTTTACATCTTAAGTCCTCCAAGTATGAATAGTGTTTTATGTACTTTATTCTTCTTCATGTATTTTATCTAAAAAAAAAAACGTAACATACTGTATAGAACTGCAATGCCCACTTTATAAATATTGATTAATTTCAATGCAGATAATATATTGACGACAGATCCAACGTAATTAAGAAACTGAAATAAAAAAATTACATAGAAAAATAAAAAAATCAGGCTCTTGCATCATCTTACTCTTGATTCTCAGTATTTGTCCGCCAAAAACTATCAATGCGATGAAAAGGGAAGGGAACAATAAATCCCAAGAATTCCATTTAATTATACATAGGTTTCAGGTAAACTCAATCAAATGGGTGTTTGATGGATCATGGATCCTTCATTTTGCTCCTCAGAACCCTTAATTTCATTCCGAACACCATCGAAAATCAACAAAAAGAAAAGGAGAACGCGATGATTACATACCGGAAAAAATAAAATTATTGGATGAAGGTGGCAGTTAGGGGGAAAATTGAGTAGTGGGGCTTAGGTTTGAAGCACATCATTCCTTTGACAATTGATAATTCAGTCCGTATGTTTCATGGTAGGTAGGGCAAATGCATGTTAGTGTGTGGTTTAAATAAAATTCTATGAAAAAATATATTATGTCAATTGAGATTTTGGAAGAGAAAAAATTTACAGAATCTCAGTTGGCTTTATAGATTAATTAATATAGAATATAGATATATAGTTAACCAACTGGGCTTTTTGAAATGTTAACTTCAAAACTTACCATAATTGCTAGACTTAACAAAATGTTATCATATATGCGAGTCCATTTCTAATTGTTATAAAAGTTAATGAGTTGAAGGACGTGATAGATAAAATAATAAATAGATGTAACAATATCTTGTCTAGTTAAATAACTTTGATAACTTTGAAAACGACGAGTAACGAATAATATAACATTTTATTCAGTTCAGTTACAATTTCAATAATTTTCAAAGTTCAATAATAAATAAAAACATCTGAAAAATTATGTCTACTTGAGATACTTTTCAATATTGGTTGAAATATCTGCTAATTATCACTTCTTTTTTGGCAACCGATTTTTGTTTATAAATAAGAAATTTGAGTTTTTTGAGATAAAATATGTGATTTAAAAAAATGTGAAGTTTATATACAAATTGTGCTTAAACATATCTTATCACGTGTTTATGAAGGGTATAAATAAATAGGAATAAGTGAATTAAAAACATTTCTTCAGATTGCTCATCTTCGTTCTACAACGAACAAAGCACGCTTTGCACACTACAATCCATACCAATAAGTACATTGACCACTATGAATTCGTCCTAGTTTCAAAATGTACATACATGCTGCTATTGTCGACTTATATTACACTCCTAAATCGATCTCTATCTCTTCTTCTATTATATAAACATGGCTTCCTATGCGTACACGACTTTGTTGATAAAGAATGCTACTTTTCACAATATTTTCAAATCCAGAGTCCATCAGATTCTTCACCATGTCATGTCCATCTACAGGTTCTTTGAATACACAACCAAACCAATGGAGCACAAAGAAATCCCCCCCACTTAAGAATGAATATACATCGTGGTTCAGTACATTTTCCTGTAGTTTAGAACACGATCAAGATTAGCACATTCATAATTAGAAAAAAGGAAAAGAAAGATCTTCAATTGCATACTCACATTCGTTGAAAAATTCACTATGAATTTGAACACTCTAAGCCAAGGTGGCTCGAAGATGGTGCCTTCTGCAAGCATCAGTCAGAAAACCCTTCAGAAGAATCCTCATTTGACTCTGCGTGGAAAAAGCGGGAAACTTCCCGATATATTTGCTCGGCCTCGAATGGTTTGGAGACATAGCCATCCATTCCGCACTCCAGACATTTTTCATTTGTAGCCTGAATAACATCAGCAGTCATTGCCAAAATGGGCACATGCCACACTGAAACATTTCCATAAGCTTCAAGAGAGAGTTCACCACGTTGGAGACGATTATTGATGCTAAGTTCCATGTCCCTAATTCTCTGTGTAGCTTCAAAGCTGTAAAAAAATTTATACGTAAATAGCTATATTCCAAGAAACCAAATATCATCCATCAACATAACAAACAAAACCAAGTTACATGCAGCCTAAAAAGTTTTGAAGGAATACATTAGCTTATAAGCTGCTCATACATTCATTAGCTTATAAGCTGCTTGTAACCAAATATCATCTATCTATGAACATAATAACTGAATCCTCAAGTTCATAAATGCCAATCAATACTTACTGTAACTTAAAAATTACACGATGCTTACCCATCCATTTCCGGCATCTGAATATCCATGAAACAGGCATCGAAATGATGGGGTGGTGTTAGCAGTGAGATTGCCTCTTTTCCCCTTTCTGCATTGACCACGTCAGCACCGTACTTCTTGAGGGCCCCAGCAGCCACTCTGAGGTTAACCCGATTATCATCGACAACTAAAATTTTTCTACCACGTAGAAGACTGCTGAGTGATAAAGTGTGAAGCTCTCCATTCCGATAATTTCCTCTGTTCCCAACACCCATGGCGCGCTGCAGGGACGCAGCAAGCATACTTGCCCTCAGTGGTTTCAAGATGACAAATGGAGTCGAAATACCTGAAATCGAGAAATTGGCTCGAGTAGTACGTATTGCATTGGATAGAAGAAACACTTTAGGAGAAACTTTAAAATTTGTTGTATTCAATGTGTTGACAGCGAGAGTCGACGAGCCTAAATCCTTATGCCAAACTTCCTGTTCAATAAAAACCATGTTTATAATCGCGTTCCCAACTTTAATGTTATTCAAATCACGGACGACTTCAACGTCTATTCCAAGTCGCTGGATGTGATATTTGGAGACCTGTGCCCTTACAGGTGTAGGGTCCACAAGTAAAGCCCTCATTCCATGAAATTCTGAAGAAATGGGGACGGGCTGGTTGTTAATTTGCTGACTCTTCTGATCATTCACACCTGAGCAGCCAGTGGTGAAAACAGCTGTAAAAGTAAAGGTGGATCCAATATGTGGCAAGCTTACGAACCCAATTTCACCTTTCATTAGGTGGACCAAACACTTGCTTATGCTTAGCCCAATACCTGTGCCACCATGTGTTCTCGTGATCGAGGGCCCGACTTGCATGAAGGGCGTAAATACGCGTGATTGAGCTCCAAATGGGATCCCTTGACCCGTGTCCTCTACCGACACTATGAGATTAATTTGGTCACTTGAGGATGATGACAGTGAAGTAGCAGACCCTTCTTGACTGGAAATTCTAAATCCTTCCCAGCTTTGCCGTCTATTGGCTACAGGAAACCCGCTCAAAGTGCCACTTGAAGGTGATTCTGTCTCCACTTCCATTGATTCCACCACTTCTTCAACAAGATGGACAGTCACAAATATGTGTCCTTTCTCCGTGAACTACCAGCATATGAAATCATTAGTTGACAGTTACAAATTGCATGCATAATTGCTTATTAGCTTTGAACATATGCTAGAGCATAGCCTTATAGCACTATACATATCAGTGATATCACACTACAGAATTCACAAACAAGTGACCTATTAGTGAAGAAAACTCATCAAAAGCACAAGAATGCAAAGAAAAACAATAAATCAGAGAGAATCGAACTGACTCTATTTCAAACTACATACCTCTAGATTTCTAGTTTTCTTTACTTTTGACAAAACATTCATGATAGAACATGCATCTCTCTTTTGAACAATAAACTCATTCATATTCATATAAAATGCATTATATCTGTTGTGCGACTTCACAATGAATTTCGTATCCAATTCTATCCCAAACAGAAATTCAGTCTTATACTTATATAATCAAAATGAAATACCGGAACTTCAAAATTCTAGCCCAAAGTTTTCAGTGTAAATAAAAAATTCAAAATATAGCACTCACTTTGATTGAGTTTCCCATAAGATTTGTAATGATCTGCCGGAATCGTCCCGGATCGCCAACTAGTCTTTCAGGGACTTTATCAGAGATGTACACTGCCAACTGCTTATGCAATTGTACAAAGGAAGTGCATTAGTTAGGCAAATAAAAGGGCCACAGAGTAAGAGCACTGAACAAAATAAGCAGCTGAAAAAGCAAGAAATCAAAAGTATGATTTACCTCAACTCCTTTTTCTTGTGTTTTTCCAGAAAATAGTGACAAAACATCATCCAGAATTGCCCTCAAATCGAAGCAAACAGCCTCCAGCTCAAGTTTACCAGATTCAATCTTTGCTTGGTCCAAAACCTCATTCATGAGTGAAACTAAAGCTTTGCCACTGTCCCGTGCAGTTCTGACATAATCTTGTTGAGTTTCATCTAGATCTGTATCCATAAGCATTTGTAGCATCCCTAAAATATATGAATGATGTCATCAATGATCTTTTTGCTTGTTATTTCATCAACACAAGGAATCAGAGATACTGAATTACTTCCTGGGCAAAAGAAAGAATATTTTGTACTCACCGAGAACACCATTCATCGGGGTTCTGATTTCATGGGAAACCGTGGCAAGAAACTGCAATTATAAGAAATTGTTTAAGATGCATTTGCACATACACCTTTAACATAAATTTAACTGATTACGTAAAAAAGTACCTGCGACTTTGCAACGTCAGCAGCCTCGGCACGCTTCTTAAGCTCCATCATCTGATGATAATCATCCTCAACTTTGGCTATTCGATTCATTGTGGCATGGAATATTTGCCCTATGAGTAATGCAATTACAAGGAGGCCAATCGAGGTTGTTATTGCAACCCATGGCCATGGTGGTTTATGTTTGAATCTGTATTAATAGAATATTATTAACAGTTAAATATCAGCAATTGAATCATGATAAATAGCAGATATAGGCTTCTCTAGATTTTTAGAATCTAGTCTAGATATTTAAAGTGAAGATTTTCAAGAACTGAATATCTTATGAATTCATCCATGCCTGATACTTGCACTGATGCCTAAAAGCTAATTATTTTATAAGAGATTGTCTCCTTTCTGTATTATCAAGCAAATATGGAAAAGCTGAGAAGAAAAGGTTCAAAGAGAAGAGAGCTCAAATTACCTGCAATGCATTTCATGCTTTCTAGATGGATCTCCAAAGTTAAGGGCACTGATATGATGCAGCCCATCAGTCGACATATTTGAACCATACATGCTGATAGGATGGGAGATATTAGTCGTATCATACACATTCACAAGGATAGTTTGTTTGCTGGCAAGTTGTTGAAGTAATTTCTCTACAAGCGATTCAATGTCGAAGACTCCACCAAGGTACCTATTTAGAAGATGTAGAAATGTTAAAATAGTCATTTAATCACCCGTGTTTTAACAAATTTAAGTTGAATAATTCTGTTTTTCTTTGTCTAGGAGAACAAGAATATTAGAAGTCACTAAGGATTTGATTGTTTATCAACGGAAATAACTTTACAGCAATTAAATTTAAAAATAGAAAAGGAAAGAAAAACTTGACTTTTATTACATAATTAATTTGTTTCTCATAATTTGGCAAAATCTTCCAACAGATTACAATGTTATAGCACTAGAATGTAGAACTACAATAAATTTAAATTCCCTCTATTTTTCATGTAAACTGTCCGTTATTCTGGAAAAGGCTAAAAATAAAAAATAGAGGTGCTTGAGCGTAACATCTACACACAATTTTTAGTGAGACGACATACCCGGCAGTTGCTTGGATCCTTTCAATTGGGGTGACATTAGGGGGAAGATCTCTTTTGTAGACAGCAAAAGTCAAAATTACTCCAAGGCGGTTTGTTTTGAGCAATGGGAAAGGAGCAGTGAGGACGCCTTTTCCTAATTCTCTTGCACGCAATACATTATCACGATCTTCCTGTCAACAAAAAGATTGATGTTATAAAGTCACGTGTCTTTTCTTTTCTAACTCTCCTTTCAAGTAAAAATTGGATTTATAGAATATGTTGCCTAAGTTTAAATGACTCGATGCAGCTCAGAAATCATTCGATGTATAAGCAAATTACGGGTCATAAACTAAGAATTTTACCTTTCCCGAGAGCACATCAACAGAAATTACATGTGCAATAGTGTCTTGGGCAAAAATGACGGGGGCATATTCCTCCTTGATTGGTGATGGCTCAAGGTCCGCTGGATCATACTCATCTTCATGAACTGGGGTCTGTTCAACATCGCCCATTCGCTTAATGGTCCAGCCTTGTTCAGCTTCAAATTGCTCTCGTTCAGAGTGGAGAACCCTTACAGCATATGCCACCCCACTTGTGAGGGGCCTCTCAAAAGCTGTTCTTTCCGTGTATCTCGCAAAAGTATTCTGCAAGATTGTGCAGTATGAATTTTTTTGTGGATGGGATACAAGAGAGTATAAGGAAAGAACAATGATATGGCTCCTAATACTATAAATGTGAGGAGCTCTATTGACAAGAATCTCACAAGAACTTTTCCTTTGACCAAATCTATCATGTGAAGAACTATGAGTCTCTGCCTTCCATCGAGAAATAAAACTTAAACATTTAGGTAGCATTTTTAGCATCAGACCGGATATAAAACCACAGTAGATAGGTGAATGGTGTGATGGTGGATTAAACATTATCATCCTCCGCATTATATTATACGGTTTGATAGTGCAAATGGCATTTTTTTTACTATAAGATTTAACAATATAATCTACAGTAATACCATCCAACTATTATTATCATTCTAATTCTATACTAAATTCTTTTTACGGTCTAATGTGTTGCACCAAAATTCTGCTTAAAGATGATCTATTTTACCTGATCAATGGCAGAAGGGTACTTGCCATGGTGGAAGGTTGAAATCAAAACTGACATAGCCTGTATATGATTCATACTAACATTAAATTGATCTTGCAACATCCTAGCCCTCTCATCGCACATACTCGCAAGTGCCTCTTTCCTCTTCTCGTAAGCATGCGAATTCATGTACCAGAACACCGAAACCGATGCTACAATCCAGAACCCAATCCATGCCCATAAAAGCTTCCTCCACCAGTTTTTCCTAACTTTCCTTGACCCGATATACTGGGAATAATGATGGTGGAACTTATAACCACTCTCCGAAATGAAATCCCACAATTTCATCCATATCCGCCCAGCATCCCCAAGCCAACTAGTCTTGGTAGTCATGATTCCACCATTACTCAGCAAATTCAAGGAAATCAGAGACAAAAACCAGCAACATGACATCAAAAGCTGATAACCCACCTTCAAGCCAAATCCAATAACATGGAATAAACTCATCTAACAAAGAAATTAACCCGGAAAAGTAAGTTTAAACAATATCAAATTGAAACCCCTTCTGATTCATGCTATGTTCATATCAATCAAAAAATATCAAATTGGAATCCTTCTGCATTCTTGCTATTTTCATGTGAATCTACAACCTCCCACGCTGTAAACCCTCTGCACTCAATAAAAAGTTATATCTTATCCACCTAAGTTCCTCAAATCTGTAAGATAAAAGACCAAGAATTGAACACCGGAAGAATCGAGAAATACCCAAGATTCCAGCTTTCTCAATTCCCTATCAGTTCCTTTAAAAATCTCAGCTACCGACAAAAAACCCAGAAATAGATTGAAACAAACTAAGCAAAGATTCTTTTAAGACTAGCAATCAAATAAAAAACAGCCGACAAAGAACCTGACAGCACAATATTTGCTTCAAATGGTCTCCATAAAATCTTTAAATCAAACTAATCAAGCATGTGGTGTTTTAGTTTTTGAGTTTGACCTCAATTTCAAGCATGTTTAAGTTAAAAATAAGTAGATTACGAGTTCAAGAAGCCGTATAATGTATCCAGAATGAGAGAAACTAGGAGAAAAAAGCAGAGTTTTGATTCGTATGGACACTATTGAAGAAGAATCTGCAAAAGCAAGATGAGGGGAATACGGTGGTAGAAATGTCTGCTAGCATAGCTCCATTATCTACTATATCCCAATTCATCCACTTCAAAAAAAATAAATAAATAAATAAATAAAATATTATTGCAAGAATAAAATATAAATAAACAATTGTTTAATAAAGGGCAGAAAAGGTATACTACCACTAAAAGCACTGCTTTATCCAACTTTTTTGTGTGTGTTCACATTCCTATCTATCCATTTAGTACTCACCCGATCATACAGTCGTTAACTCTACTACTACTATTGTTCTTAGCATGCATCTGTTTTGAATTGACAGAATTACCCTTGATTAAAGATAATCTCAGATTTTACTTCTCATGAAATCTCGTGAGGTGAAAATATGCGGATGTGTGTATATATATATATATATATATATATATATATATATATATATATCTATTAACGACTTGGCGTGTATGTTCGGTGAGTACTAAATGGACAAATTATAGAAGGGAGGATAAAAAGAGGTGTAAATGGAAATGAGACCCCAGTGATGGTTACCCTCCAGGCATTATTTATGTTTTTGCATCCTCGTATACATGGGATCTAAAGTATAATTAGCTTCTATTCTTTAACAATTACCGCAATCATTATAATAATTTATAAATAATACAAATTTTCAAATTATTTTTTAATCACACACATTTTCTTTCGCCACTTTTAAACACACATTTTATCCAAAAAATAAATAAATAAATCAATTTATAATTACTATAATATTATTAACATAGTCATTAGTAATAAATTTAGATTTTTAGAAAATCAACTTCTAATAAAACATGGTTCAACATGAAATAAATTTATTGTTTCATAAATTTGCTTCACTGGTAAGATCATATTCAACTTTAATTTTTATCAAATAGTACAAGATCAATTTATAAACTATGAATGTACAGTCATATTCTAGTGCCCTTGAAGGACACATACTATGGTGTCCTTTAAAACACAAAAAGTTGACCCCACCAAACAATGAGGCCCGCAACTTGTGCCTTGAATGTGGTGCCCTTCAAGGGCACTAGAACAAAATTTGAGGAATGTAATCTTAACGATAGAAGACATAATTCTACTGATATGCATCATAAAAATAATTTGTAACGCTTAAATTATCGTGTGAATTTACTTGTTTTGCTATCATGATTTTTTTATCAATTGTTTGGTAACACAGTTTGATTTATAAACTGATTTATTTATAATCTTAAGGTAAAAAGTAGTGGTTGAAAATTGGAGAGAGAAAATGTGTGCAATTAAAAATTGGTTTGAAAAATTATATAATTTATAATTTGTAAAAATATTGATTATGTTTTTTTTAATTTTGAGATTACAAAAATAAAATCCGATTTGTAGTTAGGAATGGAAATGGGGCGAGGATGCTTTTCCCCGTCCCCGTCCCGTTAAAGATTTACCCTCCCCATCCCCGTCCCGTCCCCATTTAATGGGGAACGGGGCGGGGCGGGGCGGGGCGAGAATGTGTGAATCCCCGTTTACATCTCCATTTATTATTAATTTTTATTTTTTTAAGTTCTAAAATAATTTTGTACAAACAATATAAGAAAAAATACAGGAACAATACTAATATTTTCTAAATCTAATAATCTTTAATATCCTTCAAACATTAATCGAGTATATATATATTCATCTTTGTTTGTGTCGTTAAATTTTAATGGAAATTGTTAATTGGAGACGGGGATCGGGGACGAGGCGGGGATCAAGATAAGACGACCATCCCCGTTCGCGCCCTATCCTCGGTTTGGGGATACTTTTTCATCATCATTCCATTCTCGTCTTTTTCGAGGATTCCTCGTCCTGTTCGGGGCGGTTCCCCATCGAGTTCGGGTATTTCCCACCCCGTTGCCATCCCTTTGTAGCTAGAGTTGAGAATTAGATAAGAATCTATCGATTTTCAAAATCCAATTAAATCTTAATTGAATTGGACTGACTAATTTGATCATCATGCTCTAGTGATTTAAGATAAAACTAGAACGTACATATTTCATTCACAAAATGTATTGTATTAAAACGTATAGATAGGAAAAGAAATTAGAAAAAGGTATTTAAAAATCATTGCCAATAAACATAATATTAAGCAATCATTTTACAAATTTTGAAAAACCTCCTTATATATAATATCCGTCGTCACATTTGTTAGGTTTCTATTGTCGTCGATCGTATATTTACTGCTAGAAATAAATTAATAAAATTGACCAATTAGAATCTAATTTGGTCTTGAGAATTGACCAATTGCGAAAGTACGTAAAAACATGAAAAAACAAAATAAAGCAATAAATTCATTGTATTTAACGGTATATCTACGGTTGCATCATTTTTGTAGCCAAAACCCAAGGTACTTGAAACAAACTTGAATTCATGAGTTTGAACCGAGAGCTGTAATGCCATTCTGCATCGGAACCCAACAAATAGCATGATATAAGAACTATATATAGAGAAACATTATAAATTGGATGTTTCTCGGAAAAAGAAAAGAGAGGTATGCTTCTAATACTTGTATCTCAATGTAAACAAAATCCAAAAAAGATTAAGGTAAAAAGAATGCAAATAGAAGTAAATGGGCTAAAAAGTTGACAAACAATCAGGACATATTTCAATCTAAGGTTATCGCTGACCAATACAGCATGGTGGCACATTAAATCCCGAGATAAAACGAACTTTGCATAATTTATTTAGCATCGAAGATCTTAAATTTGCACAATAGGTTCCTTTACCGTATAATATCAACTGATAAAAAATGTAAAGACTATTAATATCTAGTAAACCCAGATAGTCACTGTGGAAGGAAGATAATCACAAATCAGAAAAAAAGATTAAAAACAAAGAGTCGGGTCAATAACCTGCACATTAGAATTTAGTTCCAATTACGATGTTCGGCTTATCATAAAGTTTGCCCTGTGCTGTGCTTTCTCTTTGCTTTTAAAAGCAAGACCTGCAAGCGTTATTGCTTCAGATGATCCTACTGTACCCACACCAATTGATGTTTCATCATCAACAACAGGGGGCAGGGGCATGGAAAAAGATGGGCTATCATGTGTTTGTTGACACACCGATTTTGCAAAACTGATAAATCAATTACTAATTTGATTTAAAATGCAGGAAAGGTGTCTTTGGCTATAGATACTTAGCCAAAAGTTGTTGAAATCAAGCTAAATGGCTTGGTTTCTCAAGTCCGAACCCGTATACTTTCAACTTGATTAAGATTAAATGCCATCTGTTGACGTCTCTTTTTGTCAACAAATGAAAGTTGTATAATCTCTCAAATTGGTAGATGAATTGTATATTTTTGATCAATTTGTCTAAGTATGTAGCTCTTGAATGAAATGATTGTCGTTGTAATAAAGTTCGAAAAATTGCACAAGGTAGAAAAAACAACAAATCGAAAGCGAACTGAGACTAAAGTTAAATAAATTCACGTCCAGTTCGATACCGATCTGACAACCAGGTCGAATCAACGAAATCGAATAGCAAGAGTTTTGAGTGGTTTTTTCATATATCATGCCCCTTAATGAGCATTTATTCCTCCTATTTATAGTAGTTGAGGAGTTAAACATAATCATTACAACATATCACTTCTGCAGGGAGTGACTGAATAGGGTGATTGACCCTTCTGACAGACATACATCAAATAATTATTCTGACATATTATAAATAATGATGATTACTGACACATAATACGGCTGATTTGACAATACTACCTACTCCCACATCGTCTTCGTCTTCCGCATCAGTGAGGTCGGTTCGCATAATTCACCTCGGTCAAACAAATCACATCGGTCTCACGAATTCACCTCGCAGTCAAGAATCACCTCGGTCCGAAATTCACCTCGGATAACATAAATCACCTCGGTCAAGACATTTCACCTCGTATACAAAAATCACCTCGGAAATGAAACCACCTCGGTTGTGATAAAAGAAATTGAGATCGTAGTTCAAACATCATTGACCGTTTCATCAATTTTGTGGCAACTGTTTGGCCATTGACTATTTTGACTGATTGATTTATTTTCCACCTCATATCGGTATATAACAAATGTCCCCTCTAGATCAGTTCGAGATTATGAGAGCGGATCTAGAAGTTCAATCCCTTGTCGAAAATTTTAACATCGGCGTTCGTTCCGTTAATTGTGTAACCCTAGCCACGCGTCATTATCTGATTGGCGTGTCAGGTCTCGGATCACGCGTAGCCGCCATCATCATGACAACGCGTCTTGTCGTAATTACAGTCGCCCCATTTCTCTCTCTTCCCTTCCTATATAAGGGCTCATTTGCCACTATTTCCAGGATTTTTCTTTGACTCTCTCCCAATTCCTGCGAGATCGTTTTCTGTTCCGTCCTCCGTTTCTGTTCGTTTTTAAATCTGAGGTGAGGATCACTTATTTATCATTCAACATTTCTTTGCTTTTATACATATATATATAAAAAAATGAGTGGGGACTTGAGCTCTAGCGAAAGTGGCGTGAGGTCGGCGGGTGTAGGTAGTACTGGGGGACCTACCGTGTCTTGGAACGAAAGCGTGGAAACTCAGTGTTTATTTCGAGATGATGTGGAGGAAGGGGAAGCCGCTCAGCCTCTCCCGTTAACAATAGTCCCCGCTTCTCGAACTATTTCACCTAGTTCGTTCCGACACCTTTCTTGCGCCTCCTTCACCCGGCCTTCACCCTGTACCAGCTATAGTTCGGACTTCCCTTGTAAACACTTCCGTTCTAGTGTTACTGAAAATGAACTGGGCATGTGGAAGAACAAATATAGAATCCCGGGCTCTGTGCATTTCTTCCTCCCTGAGAGTTTTGAACGAGCCGACCAACCACCTCGCGGCTGCGTGGCCGCAAACTATCAGATCCTAGAGGCCGGTCTACGCTTTCCACTTCCCTTCATAATTACCGACTTCCTCCGCATTTGGGGGGTCGCGCCAACTCAGATCCACCCCAACGGGTGGAGACATATCTTAGGTTTTATATCCCTTTACAATCAAATGGGATATGGCGACCCCTCCATTGACGAATTCCATTTTGCCTACCAATTCCGGGCTGATGGTAAACGGACGGGGTGGTTTTATGCGATGCAGAGGTCGGTCTTTGAAGGGAAAAACTTCTAGTAGACCTGCCTGATTCAGTCCGCTGGTGGAAGGAGAAATGGTTCTTCGTTGGAGGGAATTGGATGAGTCCCTACCGAAGCGAGGGCATGAGCCACATCGTACCCATTCTTTATAGGGAAAAAAATCAGTAAGTTACATTTCGTGATAACTTCGAACTTAAAAGGTCTAATATTAATCACTCCGTTTTTTGCAGAGGTAAAGGAACCGGAGTTGGACGAAGGCATAATTGGAAGGATAGTGAGTTTGAAAGACATACCGGAGCCAGATAGGTCGGTAAAAGAGTTATTGACTGAGGAGCATTTGTTTGAAGCAGGTCTGACTCATGTTGATCCGTCAGATTATTATCCTCCACTCCGGAAATGTAAGCATTCATCAAGTAGGTTTATATTCCACGCTATTTACGAACTGGATACTTATAAAAGATTTTTACTTTTGGTTTTCAGCTCGAAAAAGCAGAAAAGGGATGGAATCCATGAAGGCAAAGAAAGAGGCCCATGCCAAAGCTGAAGCACGCAAACGAGCTGCCCAAAAGAGAGAGGCCAAGGGTTCACCGCCTCGTAAGGAGGGTCAGATTCCTCCACCATCTCCTCAGAAGAAGCATAAACAGGCTGAAATTCCAAAGGGCAGACCTGACACAGTTATTCCAACTCCTCCTCCTCCAACTTTCAATGAGGCGGAATCTTCACGAGGGATTCATGCTGCTGAAGGTTCCTACCTTGGCACCGACAGAGTTCGAGCCGATTTGGTGAGCTCGCTGAAGGGGAGTCGCCCAAAGATTTACCGGGACTTCGTTTTTGCTGCCAACTTGACCTCAATTGGGTTGATAAGGCTCCCAGATCGGACCAAGGTGGCGATGGACATTCCGGCCAAAACTTGGACACCTCGGCATGAAAAATATTGCGAGGATATGCCAGTTGACGATCTGGTGGCTACCAGCATGGCGCACCTCAGCCAAGCTATGAATTACCTCACCCGAACGCAATCTAGGCTGTTCGAGGTGGCAAGTGACACCAACAAGTTCAAGAAACTAGCCACCGAGGCCAGGGGGATGTTTGAAAACGAGGTGAAAGCCAGGAACGAAGCCGAGGTAGAAAGGTTGAAGGAAGCCAACAAGGAACTTCAACTATTTAAGGAGGAGGTGATTCCACTGAAGGAGGAGTTAAAAGACTTGAAGGATGAGGTGTCGAACTGAAAAGGTCGAAGGAGGGGCTCCTAAAGGAGTTAGAGATCGCCAACTGCATCAAGGCTGACCTTAAAAAGGAAAAATCAGAACTGGAGGCAGCAGCTCAGCTCGCTTACAAGGAGGTCGTGAAAAAGTTCAAAGACTCCACCGAGTACGAGCATGATGTTGATGAGACCTACTATCTCACCTTCAAGGAGATAGTGGAGGACCTGGAGCAGAAACGACCTAAGATTGACATCACATTCCTCAAGGACAAGCTCGACCTAGTTTACAAGAAATATCTTGAGCTAATGCCAACCGAGGTTGACGACGAATAAGTGGATCTTTTTTCTCCTGCGCCAGAGCTCCAGCCTCCGGAAGTTGACGAGGCCATTAATGTGGTGGATTAGAATGACTTCTATGTTTGCAGCTTTTCCTTCCCCCCCTTTTTTTTATATCAGCCTTTGTAGTTTTCTGATTTTTAATGAAGAAATTTTTTATTGTCAATTCATTCCAAACAATATGCAAAGGTGAATTATACACGAAATGAACACTTAAGAAATTTTCAAACGTCAATTCACTCCGAATAATATGCAGAGGTGAATTATAAACAAAGTGAACACTTGTGCAATTTTCAAACGTCAATTCACTCCAAATAAAATGCAGAGGTGAATTATAAACGAAGTGAACACTTGTGCAATTTTCAAACGTCAATTCACTCTAAATAAAATGCAGAGGTGAATTATAAACGAAGTGAACACTTGTGCAATTTTTAAACGTCAATTCACTCCGAATAATATGCAAAGGTGAATTATAAATGAAGTGAACACTTGTGCAATTTTCAAACGTCAATTCACTCCAAATAAAATGCAGAGGTAAATTATAAACGAAGTGAACACTTGTGCAATTTTTAAACGTCAATTCACTCCGAATAAAATGCAGAGGTGAATTATAAACGAAGTGAACACTTGTGCAATTTTCAAACGTCAATTCACTCCAAATAAAATGCAGAGGTGAATTATAAACGAAGTGAACACTTGTGCAATTTTTAAACGTCAATTCACTCCGAATAATATGCAGAGGTGAATTATAAACGAAGTGAACACTTGTGCAATTTCCAAACGCCAATTCACTCCGAATAAAATGCAGAGGTGAATGGAGGTCGGTCATTTGTCACCTCGGTACCTTTCACCAAAACACCTCGTTTGTTGAATGGAGGTCGGTCATTTGTCACCTCGGTACCTTTCACCAAAACACCTCGTTTGTTGAATGGAGGTCGGTCATTTGTCACCTCGGTACCTTTCACCAAAACACCTCGTTTGTTAAATGGAGGTCGGTCATCACCTCGGTACTTTTCACCAAAACACCTCGTTTGTTGAATGGAGGTCGGTCATTTGTCACCCCGGTGTCTCGCTGGAACCTGCTTTGTCTTCTCAGATCGCCTTGTAATATTAATGATGTCCTGCCTTACAGGTACTTACGGATCATCATCGACTAAGGTCTTTATTTTGCCTCTCAAAGAGGTCTTTCTCGTCTTTGAGACGGATTGCCTTGTGAATTTGATGATATCCTGCCTTACAGGTACTTACGGATCATCAACTAAGGTCTTTGTTTTGCCTCTCGAGGAGGTCTTTCTCGTCTTTGAGACGGATTGCCTTGTGATGTTGATGATATCCTGCCTTACAGTTACAGGTACTTACGGATCATCAACTAAGGTCTTTGTTTTGCCTCTCGAGGGGGTCTTTCTCGTCTTTGAGACGGATTGCCTTGTGATGTTAATGATATCCTGCCTTATAGGTACTTATGGATCATCAACTAAGGTCTTTGTTTTGCCTCTCGAGGAGGTCTTTCTCGTCTTTGAGACGGATTGCCTTGTGCTGTTGATGATATCCTGCCTTACAGGTACTTACAGATCATCAACTAAGGTCTTTGTTTTGCCTCTCGAGGAGGTCTTTCTCGTCTTTGAGACGGATTTCCTTGTGATGTTGATGATATCCTGCCTTATAGCTACTTACGGATCATCAACTAAGGTCTTTGTTTTGCCTCTCGAGGAGGTCTTTCTCGTCTTTGAGACGGATTGCCTTGTGATGTTGATGATATCCTGCCTTACAGGTACTTACGGATCATCAACTAAGGTCTTTGTTTTGGAAACATCCATTCAGATTTGCATACTTTGAAACATTAAACTCTTTATTCATTTGATTACATTTCGGTTGACATCAAAAAGTATTCACATTCGATTTCACAATGGGGCTCCCTTCTGTCGCCATTTGGACGTTGTTGGAAGCAAAGCCTAAATTGCACTCCCGCGCAGCTCTTTGATCCCCCCTTACGGTAGCCACTCCGTGTGGTGTAGGGAATTTCAGACAATAGTGATAAATTGAAGCTGCTGCCTTGAGCTCGTGGAGGATCGGCCTTCCCAGTATGGCATTGTAGTTCGTCATGACGTCCACTACCACAAAATCGGCAATTACGCGTCTCTGACAAGACCCTGTCCCCAGTTCCACGAGTAACGATATTTCTCCTTTTGGGCAGATGTAGTCACCCGTGAAACCTTGAATCCTTGTCCTCCTAGGCCGTAAGCTACGCGAGTCAATTCCCATTTTTTCAAAGGTCTTCCAGTATAACACATTCACAGCGCTTCCGTCATCCACCAGTGTCCTATGGATCTTTATTCCGCCCACCGGCATCGTGATCATCAAAGCATCTGAATGTGGTTGGAGCACCCCCCTGGCGTCTTCCTCAGAGAAACTGAAGGACTCTGAATCGTCTGGCGTGATTGCATGACTACATATTTGATAGCTATTTCGAGCCTCTCGGTCGAATTCTCGTCTCTTTCTCTTTGACCCGATCTGGACTTGATTTCCGCTCACAATTGTACGGATTTCATCAGGCCGGTCTTTTTCGCGGGGCTCCGTTCTATGGTGGATTGCGTACTTCTCCTGCTGTTTGAATTGTCTTCCTAAATCCCGTGGGTCAGCAGCATATTCTTGTAAGCTCCTCCTCTTTATTAACCTGTCAATTTCGAATCTCAAATTTCGGCATTCGTCCTTGGTGTGTCCCACTGACCTGTGGTATTTGCAATACCAGGATGAGTCCAAGTTACTCAGGCTCTGCTTTATCGGCCTGGCCGGCGGAATAATCCCCTTGTCTTTCTCATTCATGAAAATGACCTCAGTTGACGCATTTAATGGGGTGAGCTCACCTATCTGTTTAGGATTGTACGGACGGAACCTATCCGCTGGTTTGTAATCTCTCTTTTTCCCAAAAGTATTTCCTTTGAATTCTTTCTTATCATCCTTGCTTTCCTTCTTGTCTGACATTGCGGCTGTATTATGACGACCTTCTTTAGGACCTGACGCCTCCTCGACATTGATAAACTTCTCCGCTCTGTTAAGAAACTCCTGGTACGTGCGAGGTCCATCCTCATGCACTGACCACCAGAAACGAGTTTGCGTTTGTAGGCCTGACAGAACAGTCATGAGAAGCGCGTCGTCTGATATTCTTTCCATTCCCATGATCTGTCTATTAAAGCGGCCCAAATAACTCTTTAGTGATTCCTCCTTCTCCTGCCTAATGGTCACCAAGCTCTCCTTCGAGGTGGTCGGAATCTTTGAACCCATGAATTGCTTCAAGAACTGGCTACTTAGTTGAGACCAACTCGATATGGAGTGCTGAGATATATTGCGGAACCACCGTTGAGCCCGGTCTCCAAGAGTCAAAGGAAAAGCCCTGCACATTATTGCGTCGCTCGCCCCTTGAAGCTCCATCCATGACATGTACTGATCCAGATGCGAAACCGGGTCAGTCTCCCCATTGTACTCGGCGAGATGAGGCATCTTCATTTTGCTTGGCAGGGGTTGTGACAATATAATCTCCGTGAAAGGTGATGTCCTCTTGGTAGATGGTTATGTTGATCCCAACCCTTCTTGTTTTGCCTCCAGGTCAGACAGTCTTTTCTTCAATTGCTCAACTTCAGTTTGATCCGGTTTACTTGACGGAAAAGTTGGTGGCTGACCCAAGTGAAGAGTCGAGCTTCCAGCCGGCTGGTTTTCTGGGTTCACTTTCTTCATCGGAGATCTGTCCCCATGTCCTTTAGTCCGTACAGCCTTACTCTCCTCTCCTTTTTCACCCCTTCTCGCTTGATTTGGTTCCATCCAACTCAGCGACTTTTGACTCCGTACATAAGGTGTGCTTTCGCCTACCGCACTCCTCGTGTTGTCAGAGCGTCCAGTTTGTTGTTCCTCGAAATGTGAGCGTCCATTGGACCTTTGTAGTTGTGATTGCACTTCGTGCTCCTCTTGGTGACGACCCCGATCTTGATTTCTCCTCATCTCTTCCATTTCTCTTTGCATCCTATCAAGTCGATCTAGGACCATTCCCATGTTGGCCTCCACCGGGGGTCGCGAAACGGCAGACCTGGACATACGGGAATTCCCCTGCGAATCCTCACCACGATGTGCCCGGTGACTCCCTGAATTTTGCATGTTACTCATTACGATGTAAGAGCAAATATGTGATTGCTGAATACAAGGATACGGGCCCTCCTTCTAGCGCCAATTTGTTGACGTCTCTTTTTGTCAACAAATGAAAGTTGTATAATCTCTCAAATTGGTAGATGAATTGTATATTTTTGATCAATTTGTCTAAGTATGTAGCTCTTGAATGAAATGATTGTCGTTGTAATAAAGTTCGAAAAATTGCACAAGGTAGAAAAAACAACAGATCGAAAGCGAACTGAGACTAAAGTTAAATAAATTCACGTCCAGTTCGATACCGATCTGACAGCCAGGTCGAATCAACGAAATCGAATAGCAAGAGTTTTGAGTGGTTTTTTCATATATCATGCCCCTTAATGAGCATTTATTCCTCCTATTTATAGTAGTTGAGGTGTTAAACATAATCATTACAACATATCACTTCTGCAGGGAGTGACTGAATAAGGTGATTGACCCTTCTGACAGACATACATCAAATGATTATTCTGACATATTATAAATAATGATGATTACTGACACATTATACGGCTGATTTGACAATACTACCTACTCCCACATCGTCTTCGTCTTCCGCATCAGTGAGGTCGGTTCGCATAATTCACCTCGGTCAAACAAATCACATCGATCTCACGAATTCACCTCGCAGTCAGGAATCACCTCGGTCCGAAATTTACCTCGGATAACATAAATCACCTCGGTCAAGACATTTCACCTCGTATACAAAAATCACCTCGGAAATGAAACCACCTCGGTTGTGATAAAAGAAATTGAGATCGTAGTTCAAACATCATTGACCGTTTCATCAATTTTGTGGCAACTATTTGGCCATTGACTATTTTGACTGATTGATTTATTTTCCACCTCATATCGGTATATAACACCATCTAAACAAAATTTGTCATATTAATCCTTTTGAACTACACTCTATCAAGTATCAGGTGTCAACTTCATTCTTCCAAGTTCAGCCACAAAGGTTCTTATCATTCCTAATTATACCTCATTCCATGTGAAATCCCCCATCTATAATATTTCTACATTTTTTTCCAAATCTGTCAACAAAATCTGTTGATATTGTCAAAGCAAAAAATCAAATAGAAAAAAATTCAAAGGATCATTTGGCAAATAGAATAAATCAAACAAACATAAACATTTGGCAAATAGAATAAATCAAACAAACATAAACGCATAAACCCCTATGCATGAATCCTTCATGGTGGTGGTTGTGATGAGTGCACTTCGAAGCATCAAGTTAGAAAAATTTTGGTCCCAGAAAATGCCTCTGATTATCGGCACAAAAGAATATACGAGTTTGGAGCAGGTCAATGGTTCTACCATCATCATTATATCTGGAATCATCAACGTAGTAGATACAAAACAACCCACCGGATCTTCATCTCTCTGTGAAAATACGCAACATCGCCGGCCACATCTTCAACCCCATCACCTCAGCAATGCCTCAACCTCCCCCATAAACTACCAGAGATGGAGCTAGAAAACGAAGAAAAAGGGTTTGCACGAGATCTGCTTTTGAACATTTCAATGGCATAATGGTTGATTTGGAAATTGCTCGGATTTGAACAATGACACGAATTTGATACCAAAATCTCCCAAAAGTAACCGTCAATTACAAAAATTAACCACACATTATCATCCGGCTTTTTCAAAGGATTTGGTGAAGAAAGGTGTTCAAAGTAACTGCACATGAAACCCACTAAAAACTCCGAACAGATATGGTTTGTCAAACCGTCAATTACAAAAATTAACCACCCATTATCATCCGGTTTTTTCAAAGGATTTGGTGAAGATGGGTGTTCAAAGTGACTGCGCATGAAACCCACTAAAAACTCCCAACAGATATGGTTTGCCAAATATTCTGTTCACACTGTAGATCCCTTTTCAAAATTAGGAATCTGGTCAAAAATTCTATAATCACTGTTGTTTATATATATATAGAATACAGATGTTCATCCCTAACTAGCTAGCATGAATGAAAATGATTAAATGATACCACGTACTTATTGAAATTATATGCATATGTTTCAAACGAGATTCTCCCAATATTAAGCTCATGTTTGGTAGCAATTTTAATCAAGAATTTAATTTAAATCAAAGTCAATAATTAATTTTAATCATATTTTCTTGATATTCACAACTTTTCAATCAAACGTGTCATCAATTTTTATTAAAATTTACTAAAATCTTGATTTTAATCTTTACCAAACAGGGGCTAATTGCTCTTTCAGTTTTAATGTTTTAGCCTCCGTTTGTTAATTTTTTTTTATAAGAAATACATTTCCTCAAATCACTTTTTAATCACACACATTTCCTCAAACTACATTTTTACCACAAATTTTACCTAACAAAATATTACTACATTAGTTGTTTATAAATAAAAACTTTTAACAAACAATGGCAAAAATCAATGAGACCGATGATTACATTATAGCCTCTTTTCAGCAACTGTGATTTAAATTAAAATTTAAATTACACAATTTTTTAAATTACTTTTTAATCATACACATTTTTTCTCTCAATTTTTAACCCACTTTTTCCTTTTATACCTACAAAAAAAAAAAAAAAGTTTCTTTTAAAAATAGTTCCATAGTAGTAATTAAAAGGCAAAATCAGGTGCATAATTTTAATTCTGTTCACGAAGTGAGGCCATATTGCATCAACTTCTATCTTTTTTGTTGTGTTCTAGACCGAGAAAACGATGGCCCAGCGTTCGCCTAAGGGCCACCTGTCACCAATGAGATTGTGTCACGTGTAATGATATATATAATGAATTTTGCTCCTTACACAATTATGTTGATAATGAAGATAACAATTAGGTAACATAGAATTATTATGTTTGTTTATTTAAAAAATAATGTGATGTGTAAAAAATGATTGTATTGCCTCTGTTTGGTAACGCTGTTTGGTTTATAAACTGATTTATTTATGATTTTGAAGTAAAAAACAGTGATTAAAATTAGAAAGAGAAAATGTGTGTAGTTAAAAAATAATTTAAAAAATTACGTAATTTTATAAACTAAAATAATACATTTACCAAACGGAGTAATTGTCAATCTCATTATCATTGTGACTATTGCAAAGTTTATATATAATAAGGTTTCAATCGCGAGAGAGAAAGTATGAAGCATCTCAATGCCATGTGTCCTAATGGGGTTGTTTAGATAAGTCTGAAACGGATTCCAGTGCTTTGTGTTTTATGCTTTATCTATCATCTACGGTTATTCATGCAAGTTGGGGATAAATAAACCATTGTTTGGTTCTTACTCTATGTTTAAATTACACATTTCTATGAGATTCATCATTTACACATTTTTTTAATAACTTTGAACTACACAATTTCCCAAAAGCTCAAAATTCTCCAAAATTTCCCTAAAACTACTTACACTAATGTTCAATTATGATACATGTACAAGTGTACAACAATATTTCATTTATAAACACAACTATAGTCGTTGAACACAATCTGATAAGTGTATTTTGTACAATTATTTCTATCCTAAAAGTAGTATTTTATATGTTCGTTTGAGAATATTTGCTATTGATTTTGTTATTATTCGTTTATATTTCAGAAAGTATCACAAAGTCGAACAAAGGAATTAGAGCAAAAATGACCAAATTAGATGATAAAAGTACCAAAGTGTGAAAATTGAGAGTTGGTGCAGTGAATCAAAAGGCCAATTGGAGAAAAAATCAAATTTGGAAGAAATCAGAAATTCAGGGACTAAATTACAACAATCGAATTGCTATGTAATAAACGATCAAGGGCCAATTTAACCGAAATCAAAAGATGAAAATTGCCTTCAACAGTTGAGCCGTATGATCGCGCCTAAGAGAAGTGTGCTTTCATGGGTATGTATGCATAGAACTGAGGCTAAAATACCAATACCTTGAGGTTGCACGGTCAATTTCTAGGCCGTCTGGTGGGCTTTTTGCATGATTTTCAGCTTTCTTTGCTTCCAAGTGACCTAAGTTTCAAGCACATTTATAAATACCAGGCTTGGGACACGAAATTGAGGGTTCCCAACTTTTGAATTAAAGCCAAAACGCTGCCCAATTATTGAACAATTTATGCAACGCCAAGAGCACAATTGAAGACCAAAGATCAAGAAGATGAACGAGGTGATTTCTTTTCATCTTTCTTGTGAATTATTTTCAATTATGTATCTAGGCTAGGTACGCAGTGTTAGAATTGTGATGAAATTTTGAATTCTTGAATCCATGTTTTAATCCATTATTTATTTCACGCAATTTGTGGTTTTGATGCAATTAACAGGTTCTTTAAATTATCATGCAATTCTTTGGCCAATGATTGTTTGATTATAGTGATAGTTTTCTATGTTCGAAAGAGTAGAAGATTATTAGACTTGTGTTAATTGTCACAAAATCTGATAGAGGATAGAAATATACCCCTATACTTTATGTTATCCTTGAAAGTGTTTATAGATCCTTTAATGCTTTTCTATATGTTTAATTATCATAGAAATATAGTCAATTTGCATTTAGGAAAATATTTTTATGCATTGCTCAAAGGGGACTTAAATAACTTTAGGAACATGAATTTTCAAAACTCATGAATTGTATTTAAATGATTTGGTTAAAATATGGATGATAGAGTCAAAATGAATTCACAATTCTAACGTGTTTATTTTTTCATATTTTAAATCAAAGGTTCTTGTTTTATTTAATTTAGTTTTTAATTCAAAAATTCTCAAACTCAAAGTCTTATAGTTCCGGTTAAGTAGTTGTAATCTAAAATACAATTTGCCCAATCTTTGTGGGCACGATATCTGGATTTAAATCCATTTTATTACTTGAGCGATTCGTACACTTACGGTCAGCGAACAAGGTTTTGGTGCCGTTGTCGGGGATTGTAGTTTAAATTTATTTTTAGATTACTTTCACTTATTCGAACTTTTTACTTGCTTTATTTTTATGTTTAGTTTAGGGTTTTAGTTTTTAATTTTAGTTTAGTTACTAGTTTCCTTGCTTTTCTTGTAGTTGTGTATGTTACGTTCGAAAAACAAGAATCTTTTCGAAGCTGACCTGAAAATAGAACGTACATTACACCGTAGGTTAAGAGAAGCTAGATAGCTAAATAAATCCAAAAACCAAAAAAATCAAATGGCAAATAACAACAATCTTTTGCCCACTGCTGATCCAATTAATGAGGATGACATGCCGGTTGATGACTTTATGACACCTCAGGTGGTTCAAAGTCAATCCAGCACAGTTTTATCCACCATTTGGACAGACAAACTTCCAACTGAAAATCAATGTCATCAACATGTTCCAAAATTGACAACAATTCCATGAGAGACCTGATGAAAATCCATACACACATGTTTCTAAGTTTTAGACATGTGTCAACACTTTCAATATCAGGGTGTGTCTAAAGATGCTATTAGACTCAGGTTGTTCCCTTACACTTTAAGAGATAGAGCTGTTGACTGGTTAAATTCTCGCCTCGCTGCGAGTATAACTACCTGAAATGACTTAGTTCAGAAGTTTTGCACTAAGTTCTTGTCATCAACGAATGTTGCCAAATTGAAACATGACATCACTATGTTCCAGCAACAAGATGCTGAATCTTTTGATGATGCGTGGAACATATTTAAGGGCATGCTGAGGAAGTGTCCGAACCATGTGATCAACATAGGTGATCAAGTGATTTTTTTCTATGAAGGATTACTTCCACACTTTAACTCCTCATCAAATGGTGCTTTGACCACAAAGACCATCGCGCAGGCATTGAAGCTTTTTGAAGAATTGCCAACACAAATGCCATGTGGGGGTCGGACAAGGTGGTCTCAAAGATGTCATCAGGAGTCTATGAATTGGATGCTTACACTGCCATATCAGTAAAAATTGACTCCTGGCTGCAAAAGTGGAGGGCATGGCACTCGTGAGTCATGCATCAAAAAGTGTTAAAGTGACTTGTGAAGAATGTGGTGCAAACCATGCCACTGTAGATTGCCCTATTCTGGATTGTCCATTGGAGCAGGTTAATTATGTGCAAGGGGACCCATACTCAAATACTTACAATCCAGATTAGCGCAATCATCCTAACTTTTCTTGAAAAGATCACTCAAATGGACACCTTGCACCCCAATACAACACAGAGGAAAGAAAGCCTGCATTGGAAGAGATGATTGGAAAATTTGTGCAAATCATGTCTAAAATAGATCAGTTTATGAGAAAAACTGAAACTACATTCCAAAACCAGCAGGCATCAATCAAAAACCTGGAGAACCAAGTGGGGCAGATAGCACAGCTGATCACAACCAGAGCCCCGGGTACATTACCTGCAAACACTGAGGTAAACCCAAAGGAACAACTTATGGCTTTCAATGTAGTGCAAAATGAGATAAATGCAACCACTACTCGTAGTGGTGTGCAATTTCCTGAAATTCAAGTAAAAAAGCCAGTTGGAGTTCCTGAAAAGGTTGTGGAAATTGGTGAAAAGATGGTTGAAAGGGAAGATGGCGATGATGTGAAATCGACAATTAAGCCTCATGAGTCCCCTATCCCATTTCCGCAAAGGCTAAAGAAAACAAAAGAAGGATAAACATTTCAACAAATTTGTCAATATGTTTAGAAAACTGTACATAAATATCCCTTTCTTGGAAGCCATCACACAAATTCCAAGTTATGCCAAGCTTCTAAAGAAAATGATGTTTAGCAAAAAGAAGCTTGAAGAACTTGAGGAGATAACTTTGAGTGAAGAATACAGCGCAATCCTGCAAAATAAGCTGCCACATAAGCTCAAAGATCCAGGGAGCTTTCTTATACGTTGCATCATAGGGGATTTACAGTTTAACAAAGTCTTATGTGATCTAGGTGCAAGTATAAACTTGATGCCCCTATCTGTGTATAAAAAACTGGGATTGTGTAACCCAAAGGGAAGCAATATTATATTGCAGTCGGCTGATTAATTAATTTGTTACCCATATGGAGTTGTGGAGAATGTGTTGGTTAAAGCTGATAAATTCATATTTCCTACTGATTTTGTCATTTTAGACATGGAGGAAGATGAAAAAGCCCCTTTGATACTTGGTAGACCATTTATAGCCACTGCACGAGCACTGATTGATATAGAGAAGTGAGATATAGTGCTACGTGCTGAAAATCAGTAGGTGACCTTCACTATGAGGTAATTCAACACCAAAGATCCACAGCTAGAAAACTATTCCAGAATCGATGTGGACATGGCCATTAGATGCTGGGAGATGTATGAGTATAGGGTTAGAGCAGATTAAGAGGTTTCACCATCCAATCTAAAACTACCTTGAAAAGTTTGCCAAAAAGTCTAACTCTAGACTTTAAATGAAGCGCTTGTTGGTAGGCAACCTAACTTTTCAATTGTTTAGTTACTCTATTTATTGCTTTTGAGTTATTTATTTGATTTATAATTGTTTGGTTGCTTGACATTGCATTTTAGGAGCACTAGTATGCTTAAAATGCATGCGTTGATTTGTTATGTCCTTTAAGTCATTCTAGTATTCCATTTTGCATGTTTTAGCACTTTTAGTTTTCATTGCATATTTAATTGTTTTGATACTTTACATTGCATTTTAGGACCACATGCTTAGAATTCACATTTTGACATGTTAGTTGCATTGAAAACTTCATTGTACCTTTTTTTGCATATTTTAATATTTTAGGATTTACTTGCATTTCTATTTGTTTTGTTGCTTATCATCACAATTTTCAACTTGATCACATAGCTTAGGACATGAAAACATAGTTTAGAAATCGGTCACATGCATTAGAGGCATTTAGGGGTCGAAAACGAGATCAAAAACTCAAAAAGTGAAAAAAAAAGTGATGCCACTGTCCAGTTACATCGTGTGGTCGCACGATGGTAAAACCGTGTGGTTGCACAGTCACTTTCTGGACAGAACAGACAGTTTGATATATAATGCAACAACTTTCATTTTAACTACTTCCATCCAGTTTTTCTTTCTCCATATCATCAAACATTGAGTTCCCAACTAATCTCCTATGTTTGCACATCGTTGTAACTCCATTTTATGTCTTGCATCACATTAAAAACATTCAAAGGTATGAATTTCTTCACAACTTTACAAAAAATTTGCTAAATCTTTGTGTTCTTCATGATAAATGTGGAATTTGAAATTGTGGAGAATTGGTGATGGGTTTATGTTAGTTGATTTGAAGCATTGAATTGTGATAATTAGGTGAAAAATTTTGGTATGATTCAAGTCTCCAAATCCATATAATTCTTTGATTTCTTCATATGCATACAAGGTGTTCAATTAAATTTCACAATTAATATTTTGTTGAGTTTTTGCACATCTTTTTGGATGATCACCTTCACCACTTGTTATATATCATTTGTGCATCATTCAATCATTGTTTACACTGATTTAAGACATGAAACTCAACTTAAACATCATTACACTACATAGCACCTCATTTCAAGGCCTCTGCAGGCACCATTGCACCACAGCCTTTGTTTTTCAGCTTCACCGCACCAGTTTACCTTGCTTCTCATGACCTAAATGAACTCCAAATGTGATGAATTTTTTATATGTTGTAGACCAAGTTATATACTTTCATATTCCCAAGACATCTCTATGGAAATTTTCACTTTTTCGCGGCGATGTCAAGGGAAGAAAGTCAGTGGTCAACCATTTTTCAAAATTTTCAAATTTCTTCTAGTCATAGTTTGGGTGTGTTGTGTTGAATTGTTTCAATTCTCATGCAATATTTATACATTATAATGTTGTTTATCTCTCCTTTGCATGAAACATAATATGAAAACACCTTGGACCAAACATGGAGAAGTTAGAGAATGGTCAAATCATCCAAGCTACATTAAGATCAAAGCTTTTATTTACACTTTCATTCGATTTTGGGGGTAAAAAATTCACAAGAACTTGAAAATTTTTGTTAACTTATTTATTACTTATGACATGATTTGAATTGACTTTTATGCTTTAGTTAGAAAATTAAGCAACATTTGAACTAAACTTTTCTTGACTTTTATCCATGTTAGACTTTATTAAAACTGAGCACATAGCCATTGTCAAATAATAACGTGTGTAGGATATGCTTGATACATGTGGGGGTAAACTTATACAATTTGAACATAGAATTGGCTAAAAAATCTCAAACCTTAAGAATTTAGATCTCGACCTAAAATGTAGAACTAAGGGGATGGAAAGGGTAGTATAAGTAAGTATTGGTGGATAGAGGGTCTGAAGTTCTTGATTTTGCACCTTTGGTTGAGGAGGTTTTAATCAACAGGTATAAACCGGTAATAACATAAAAACAGAAAAATGCTAATAGTCTTATTCTACTCTTAAAATGCCTTTTTGATTCGAGTAATTAAGTTTGAGGAGTTCTTTGAACCTGGTGCCCTAAAGTCGTCTGACTTGGGAGTCATCGACCTAAAGCTCGTTACATGGGTCAATTAGAAAGCAAGTACGGAGAGTAGACTTACACATAAGATGCTAAAATATCTTTAACTTTTCTGTTACGCCTTTATGACTCGAGTAATTAAGTTTGAACCGGTGCTTTAAAGTTGTTTGGTTTGGGAGTCACCGACCTAAAGCTCGCTACATGGGTCATATAGAAAGCAAGTATGAAAAGTTATGCACAAAGATGGTAAAAGACATGGACATAAAAAGAAAAGTCGTCCAAATGAAAAAAGAAAAAAAAAGGAATAATATGCATGGTATAAGCCTGTTTGATTGGGATTTCTAACACTGGAGTGTGAGATTGAGGATGGATTACTTTTGATCTGTTGTGTATGCTTGTCAAATCCTAATTACCTTGTGTGAAAAAATACAATATATACATGTTTAGAAACCAAATCTATAGAAAAGACCTCGGAATATGAGAGAAAAATATTAAGGTTGCGATCATCCATGAGAGTGTAAGAAAAATCAAAAGAAAATCATTGTTTGCCACATGAGATTCGGGCTTATTTCTGCATGACAAGTCACACATTGTTAAATATATTTTTACATGAGTTTGCATTTGATTTTTGGCTATTCACACACACATTGAAGTCGAGCATCGGATGAATGAAAATATTTTATATTGTTCATATTTGTTTGCTAAAGTGAATTGTTAATTTGGATTGTTGAAGCGTGTGGTAAATAAGTTGACAAAATAAAAATATTTGTTATTCGCATTTTTATTTTATAGTTTAGTCTTATTTTTGTTCGAGGATAAACAATAGTTCTAGTTTTTGGGTGTTGATAAGTGTATTTTATACACTTATTTCTATCTTAAAAGTAATATTTTATATGTTTGTTTGAGAATAATTGCTATTGATTTTGTTATTATTCGTTTATATTTCAGAAATTATCCTAAAGTCGAGAAAACAAAAGGAATTGGAGCAAAAATGAGCAAATTGAATGATAAAGTACTAAAGTGTGAAAATGGAGAGTTGATGCAGTGAATCAAGAGCTAATTAGAGAAAAAATCAAAGAAGAAATTAAATTTGGAAGAAATTAGAAATTCAGGGACTAAATTGCAACAATATAAAGTTGAGGGACTTGCTGTGCAATAAAAGATCAAGGACCAACTTAATAGAAATCAAAAGATGAAAATTGCCTTCAACTGCTGAACCGCGTGATCGCCCCTAGGAGAAGCGTGCGGTCGCATGGGTATGTCTGCAGAGAACTGAGGCTAAAATACCAATATTGTGCGGTCGCACGGTCAATTTATGGCATGTCTAGTGGGCTTTTTGCGCGATTTTCAGCTTTCTTTGCTTCCAAGTAACCTAAGTTTCGAGCAAATCTATAAATATCAGACTTGGGGCACAAAATTGAGGGTTCCCAACTTGTGAAATTCAAGCCAAAACGCCATCCAATTGTTTAGGAATCCATGCAATGCCAGAGCACAATTGAAGACCAATGATCAAGAAGATGAACGGGGTGATTTCTTTTCATCTTTCTTGTGAATTATTTTCAATTATGTATCTAGACTAGGTTCGTAGTGTTAGAATTGTGATGAAATCTTGACTTCTTGAATCTATGTTTTAATCTATTATTTATTTCATGCAATTAACATGTGCTTTAAATTATCATGCAATTCTTTGACCAATGATTGTTTGAATATGGTGATAGTTTTCTATGTTCAGAAGAGTAGAAGATTATTAGACTTGTGTTAATTGTCACAAAGTCTGATAGGTAATAAAAATATACTCTTATGCTTTGTGTTATCCTGAAAAGTGTTCATAGATCTTTTAATTGTTTCTATATGTTTAATTGTCATAAAAATATAGTCAATTTGCATTTTGGAAAATGTTTTTATGTATCGCTTGAAAGGGGACTTAAAAAACTTTAGGAATACGGATTTTCAAAACTCGTGAATTATATTTAAACGATTTTGTTAAAATATAGATGACAGAGTCAAAATGGATTCATATTTCTAATGCATTTATTTTCCATAGTTTAAATCAAAGCTTCTTGTTTTATTTAATTTAGTTTTTAATTAAAAAATTCTCAAAGTCAAAGTTTCATAATTTTGGTCAAGGAGTCGTAATCTAAAATACAATTTGCTCAATCCCTGTGGGTACGATATCTGAATTTAAATCCACTTTATTACTTGAGTGATGCTTATACTTGCGTTCAGCGAACACGATAATTTTCAGAATCTTAACTAGAACTAGAAGCAAAAAATTGAACTTTTATATAAACAAATGACATTTAGGAATGGCACCAAAAGACCGATAAACTTTATGTTTTAATGCACGTAGCATATCAAACAAATAATTGTGTGACATTCTCCTTTTATGATAAATCTATTCGTACATATGCATTTACAAATTTGATGACAAATGATGACGTGACAATTGTTAGAATTAATGTACAAGCCCAATTGTTGGGCCGGACTTTACAATTAGATTAATTAATATGATTAATTAATCAAGACCCATTACAAGCCCTATTGTCACTAGGGTTAGGGTTTTGAGGTACACATATTAATATGTGCACTATTGTAGAGAAATAATGAAGAATCGCTTTTCAATAATATTCTAGCGCAGATTTTTCTCTTACTAGCACAAAAAAAAAATCAATTCTCTCGAATCCATTCCAAAGGTTGGAGATTGATGGAGTTCCAGAATCAACTCGCTGTTTGGATTTCTGTTAGAAGCTGGACAATTGGACAGCTGGTGGTGACAAGTTTGTACCTCCTGTTTTAGATTTCAGATTTACGGCGTTCATCAAAGGTATTATTCTAATCACAAATTCTATCTAAGTGCAAGGTTGATCCGGGCTATGGTTTCGTGTTTGTTTAATTTCCGCTGTACATATATGTATCGAAACCTTACAGTGGTATCAGAGCCTACCTTGTTACTCTCTAGAATTTGTTTAATTCTTTGATGAATTCAATATGATTGAATTTTGATTTCTTGTTTCTAGCTTTTGAGAAAATTGATTATATTATTCAAATCTGATTTGAGAGAAGAAAATTAATTTTTTTTTTTTTTGGTCGAAATTTTGGAGTGGAGATCTGGCGGCAGCCGCCGCCCCGGCGAAGGCGGCGCTGTGCAGCAACCAGAAACCAGGCAGCAGCGCGCACGGCGCAGGTGCGCCGCGTGCGAGTATCAGCAGCGCGAGCTGGTGAAGGAGGCGACGACGGTCACCGCTATCATCAGCAGCAGCGATCACCGCTGTGTTGCTGTGTGTGCTGTGGCCGTATGCTGCTGCAATAGTTGTAGCAGAGGAGCGTTCTTGGCAGCGGCAGCATCGCTGCCTGCAACAGCAGTATCTCGGAGTATTGCTGCAGCGATAGCGTGGTCGCTGCAGCACAGCGCGAAACCGCTGCTACAGCGCGTTTCGCGCTGCTACAGGCGGTGAGATAATACCACGTCACAGCGACGGTCATCGCCGCAGGAGGGAGACGCGGCACCAGTTCTGGTGCCACCTATACCGGAAGAGGAGTTAGGGTTTCAGACCTTTTGGGGCGGGAGCCTGTTGTGCAATTTATGAAAGTACAGGTCCATGTTTGCAAATTTTGGGTTAGGGTTGGCTGATTTTAGGCCGGGGCACTACTGAAATTTCCGGAATTTTAAGCCCCTGTATGCAATTGTTGAATAAGGGTCAAAGTGCAATTTTAAACTAATGGCTGATTTGTTAATCTGATTAATGATAATGGCCTATTTGTAAATTCCTTTTTGGGTCATTTTGCAAATTCTTTAAAATTGGTTTTAAAGTTTTATTTAAAATAGTTTTCAAAATTGATTATGAATGGTTTGACCAAAATTTCAATTTTGACCAGATTTTCAATCTTGACCCAATTAAAATATATTATTTAAGCTCATGATTTTAAATTGTCATTAAAATATGATTTTAACCAATTTAGTAACTTTGACCTAAATTGAATTTTATTTTATTTAGGAGTGTTATCCTAAATCCAAATATTAATTCAATTTATCCTGATATTATAATTAGAGTTGGACTCTAATTTAATATTTAATTAAAATTTGATTTTGATTAATTTGATAATTGATTAATTTGATTAATTAATTATTAAATTGAAACTCAATTGCCCTGAAAACATTGATATTGGAGTTGGACTCCAATATGCATTTAATTAAAATTTGATTTTAATTAAATTTTGATAATTGATTAATTTGATTAATTAATTATCAAACTAAATTCAATTGGCCCTAAAATCTTGAAATTGGAGTTGGACTCTAATGTATTATTTAATTAAAATTTGATTTTAATTAAATAAACTCGTCAATTAAAGTAATTGATTAATTTGATTAATTAATTACTAAATTGAATTTTATTTTATTTTAGGAGTTTTATCCTAAATTAAGATGTTAATTTAATTTGTCTCTTTTGGAATTAGAGTTTGACTCTAAATTGGTATTTGATTAAAATATGATTTTAATTAAATAAATCCCGCTAACTAAAGTTAATTAATAATTTGATTAATTAATTATTGTTCCAATCCATTTTATCTAAATTATTTTAGACGGCCTAAATTGCTAGAAACTTGAAATTTGTTTATATAATATTAGATATTATATTATAATACATTTATATGATGAATGTGTATTTAGTGGATGATTATGGACTCAACCTATGTGATTGGTTGAATGTATGGTTAATTTATTCTACTTTGTTGGTTGGGCCTGCGAGCCTATTATTATTTAATTGGGCCTGCGTGCCTATTATTTAATTTATTTGGGCCTGCGAGCTCTAATTTGTACATATGGGCCTGCGCGTCCTTTGATACAGGCCTGCGTGCCAACTAGTATAGGATACAGGTTGAAGCTGGTCACAGGAAGACAACTAGTATAGCATACAAGTTGCAGCAGCAGATGGAGATTATTGCATTTAGCATTCGATGATTGAATACAATGTCCTCTAGAAATTGACCAACTAGTTTTCTTCATGGCTCGAGAAGACTAGATAGATATTGTCCATAATCATCCACATTAATATTGTATGTATGATTAATTGCATGGTGGATGTTAGTTAATATACATAGGAATGATGAGACAAACCCCTCACTTAATATTATATTAAGTCATACGCTTTCCATTGTTATAATGAAAAATCAGAGTTTACTATCGATGTCAGCTTGTTGAGTCACTCAAGGCTACTCAATGGTAGATATGTTTCTCATTATGAAATATCAGATACTTCTGAACAATTGGTCAGACTTAACCAAAACGACATCATTTTTGAGTCAATCAAAAGTGATATAATTTTGGAAGCAATTTATTAAATTCATATTAATTGGTTAATACAAAATGCCTTCCATTGTTATAGTGAAAAACCAGAATCCTCCTTCGATGCAGCTTGTTGAGTCACTCAAGGCTGCAAGTGGGAAGGTGTGTTTATCACTATGAAACATAAAATGTTTCTGAACAATGGGTAGAATTTAACCGAAATCTATCTTTTGTTGAGTCACTCAAGGAGATGAGATTTTGGAGGCACAATCAAGTAAATACATAAGATGTGTGCGACAAAGAGTTGTCTACTTGATGATCTAGGAGTCACATGGAGATGTGATTGATAAGAGTATCTACCTGGATGTCTCATTAGAGCTTGTTGAGTCACTCAAGGTTCTAATGGAATAAACAGGATCCTACCCTACTGTGAATCTAAAAGGATTCTACGAGATTAATGTTGAGGGTCATTAATTCAAGTAAAACAGTGGGAGCCATCGATTTAATAAAAGGCCTTATTAAATTGATTTATGCATGATAATACGCGATTCTATTTTGATTTATTATTGTTGTTGTATGAGTTTAAAATTTGAGTTATTACTTGAACTTATACAATGCAATTGACACTCTGTAAGTTCATTAGACTGAAATCCTTAAATTGGCGTCGTCCTCTAAGAAATGATCTCAAAACACGATATGATCGAGAATACTCTTCTCGAACATGCCAATAATAGGACATTAAATTTATAATTGCGATGCTTCTTTAACCGAACTGAAGAAGTGAGAAGTTTGGTGAATCTTCTACTTCAGTTTTCTATTTGATAGAGGTTAAATTATCTACTTAGCCAATCGAGTATTAGATATCGATAATATACAATGGTGATGTACCTATTTGTAGGTAACAAAGCAAATGTTGTTTGAACGGCTTAAGAAGCTATCACCTATTTTTGCCTTCTCATTCAGTTTAAAATTAGACAATTGTTAATTACAGTTCTTATGAAGAATGACACTTCCAATTCATGTTTGGACATGAAATAATCATCCTATTTAATTAAGAATAATAGTTATTCGTTAACTAAGATGGGATAATATGGAAGTTAGGTAAATAACAAATAGTCTACATTCTGAATATTAATAAGGCAAAGAAAAAGTCACACTTAAATCTGACACTTGACTTATTCAATTACTAGAGATATATGTATATCTCACCTTGGAGGTAAATTGATAAGTCAATTTTCTTTGAAAAAGGAAAGGTGGGATGGTTGATCCACTGAGCCTGTTACATTCGGATGTAAGCGGGCATATGTCAGGGTGGTCTTTAATCATTAGATAATCATGATTGTCATTGTTATCTATAATAAAGTTTAAATCTGTAAGTTTGAAAAGTTCAAATAATATAGATATAAATTAGAGTACCAAAATGAGTAAAATATTCTAAGCACATAGATTTGATCAAAGTGAAGAATATTTTAAAGTGATTGACTTCAAGATTATGTTATGAGAACATAATTTTCGCATAGATAACTCTTTCACATGCTTCTCGGCACAATGCCGAATTTGAAAGGACAATGATTACAATGGATGCAATCATTGATGAAGCCACGGAAAATCCCCAAAATAGTTTTTGGAGCTTTGCACTAATAACTTTATATTACACACTTAGTCATGTTCCATGGTAATTGGTTGATGAAGGTCCATATAAGATATGGATTTAAAAGGTTTAATCTTCCTCGCGTTAAGATTTAAGACATCAATACTTATTAGAAGTATACCAGATTTGGATAAGCAATAATCTTAGTCCAATATGTATATTTGAGGGATATCCAAAAATGGTTGGATATTATTTCTACATTCCCATCGAGAAAGAAAGTCTATCTCGAATTTTGTCAATGTCTTGGAGAAATAGTTCATCTAAGAGAAGACAGTGGGAGTAAGAGTAGAGCATGAAAGAGTTCATGATTACACATATACTTAACCGATTAAATACGCTCGAATATGTGTTTGCATTGGATGAGGCACAAATCGATGCTTGGGACACAATCATTACTTAGGACGTGTTGACGACTAAGAACGCACTAGCTCCATGTAAAGATATTAGGATCATGTATACTCTATTGAGTTACACTTCCCTGATTGCTAATATTGTATTAGTCATCAAGGATAATGAGCCTATATTTACATAGAAGCTAAGTCAAACGTTGACTAAATGAGATGACAGAAGCCATAGAATTTGAGATAAAAACAAGTTTTGGAACTTGTTTGATTCACCTGAAATGGGTAAGACCCATACGTGGTAAATGCGTTTACTCTGAATCAATTCGAATTCTGCTTGTAGTAGCAACATGATGTAACTATGGGATTTTTGAATCCTTAAACATAGTATATTAGCTACAAATATCTATTATAGATTAAAGCAAGCCTCACGAAGCTAGAATCTTAATTTTGATGAGATAATCAAAATGTTTGAGTAATCATGTGTGTATATAAAAGGTTAGTGGGAGTATTCAATATTTTTGATACTATATGTAGATAACATATTATTGATCAGAAGTTGAGTCTCTAACCTTTAAAGTGAAAGTGCAATTATTTTAAATTTCTCCATGATGGATTTGAGAAATAAAACATTTACTTTGGGAACCAGAATCTATAGAGTTAGATTAGGAAGATTGTTTTGATTTCTCAATCCACATACATAGATGTAATGCTAATGGGGTTAGCATGCGTGAATCCAATGTAGGATTCTATCCCAAAAGTTTTGGGGTTAATCTTTTCAAAATGGTGTTTAGAACACGTATTGAGAAAGAATGATGTGGAGAAGATACTTGATTGTTTGACAATAAGATCTTCTTAAACACCACACTATGTACAACACCTTTTGCATTATTGAGAACTTGAGAAGTACTAAGAATACAGAAGACATGAGGAGAAATGTAGAGTTACAGTCATTAGGTATAGAGATACCATCCTTTAGTTCGGGAAGGGATGAAGGAAATATTCAGTCTAATTGTTAATTAACTCATAGTAGTGGTGTGGTCAGTTTGAAATGGTTCAAACAAGAAAGACTGCTAACTATACAATCGAGACCAAATACATAAGTGCTTGTGAAGCAATATCGATCGTTAAGTTCATTAGTGAACTATAACTGTTCCTAGCATTGTAACTCCAGTAATGAGTATTGTGACGACAATGGAGCCATCGCACAAGCGAGGGAACCGAGTCTCATCGATGATCTGAGTATGTATTTAGGGGCTACTATCTTATTCGAAGATTGTAGAAAAATAGAATCATGCTCACTAACCTTGCAAAGGTTGAATATGTGAAGAGTCACATGTCTAAGATCCACCTGTAAATCCACTATCCCAACAGGAATGTGATTGTCACATAAACTCGTTATGTATAAGATACATAAGTTATTGGATCTAGTGGGAGTATATCAATGTTATACTTTAAATCCAATCGTTGAGATAGCATAACACATATTATCATTGTTACAATAAAGGCAAATCTATTATTAAATTGAGTTTAACTCATTATTTAGATAATAGAGTCCATAGAATAAGTTTAAGTAACTTGTAAGTCACAAGGTGTTGTGACTGTGAGATACAAGTCATTAATATCTTATTCTAAAATTGTCCCTAGTCGAACTAACAGTAAGATACGGATATTGTTGTTGCAGTTAGACTAGCATGTGTTGCATTTCTTTCTTATGAAGAAAGTAGCTTATCTCACAAGCTAGAATGTAGAGAGACATTCGAATAAACACGTGGATGCATTGTTAGATGAACAAAGCATTGGATGACCCGCCTAGAGATTCCACATGGATAACTATCCAAGCGTCAGTGGTGAATCTCTAATGCGTGGTTGTGGATTTGGTCCTTTGACTTGAGGACGTCATAGAATCTTATATGAGGATTAATACACTTTGGCGAGCGTTGATGTTGGCTCTTGAGAGGGAGTCATCAGGATGGCGCCGTACGGGTATAGTGAGAGTCATATGAAGGTTGTGTATGTCCAATATGAGGATTCGTCACTCCTGGGTAGTAGGAGATTATAACCTGTATTTCACTCACTTAAGTTGATGTAAATTCCTCGGCCGGGGTGAAGTTATGAGTTGAAAAGGTGTTTTCAGTCATAACAAGATCAACTAAGATAAGAAGTGAATAACATAATTGGTTGAAATGAGATTGACGCTATCCATATCTCTTAACCAATTGGGTTATATTGATGAAGGGATTGTATTTCCACAGTAACCGCACATGAACTGGTCTTGTCATGCCACATGACTTTTCCTTTCACATGGATTGTCTTGACACATTGCTAGATGTCAATCTAGGACGGCGGCGTGAATTAATCGATCTTGGTGAGTCGATGATGAATTAGAAATAGGGATTTAAATTCATCTTATTCCAATCAGATTGGAATAATAATAATATCACGACGTTTGCCATCGTGAATGGAACCTAATGGGTCACACACAAAAGGCGAGAATTGAATATCTGGAATTGGATCTTGTCCAAGTGGGAGATTGTTAGAATTAATGTACAAGCCCAATTGTTGGGCCGGACTTTACAATTAGATTAATTAATATGATTAATTAATCAAGACCCATTAAAGGCCCTATTGTCACTAGGGTTAGGGTTTTGAGGTGCACATATTAATATGTGCACTATTGTAGAGAAATCATGAAGAATCGCTTTTCAATAATATTCTAGCGCAGATTTTTCTCTTGCTAGCACAAAAAAAAAAAAAAAAATCAATTCTCTCGAATCCATTCCAAAGGTTGGAGATTGATGGAGTTCCAGAATCAACTCGCTGTTTGGATTTCTGTTAGAGGCTGGACAATTGGACAGCTGGTGGTGACAAATTTGTACCTCCTGTTTCAGATTTCAGATTTCAGATTTACGGCGTTCATCAAAGGTATTATTCTAATCACGAATTCTATCTAAGTGCAAGGTTGATCCGGGTTATGGTTTCGTGTTTGTTTAATTTCCGCTGTGCATATATGTATCGAAACCTTACAACAATTTTATAATTGTTGATTTTGAAGATAATGTAATAAGTGAAAAAATGAGACTGCATTCTCTTTATGTTTCAGTTTTCTGTTTTCATTTTCGAAAATATTTTCTGTTTTCTATTTTTAGCGCTGTTTTCAAAATTGCAGAAAACGCGTTTAATTTGTTATTTTTAAATACTGTTTTCGAAAATGAAAAGATGGAAAATACGTTCTGTTTAAATTTTGTTGAAAACTTTTTTTTTGTGTACTTATAATTATATTGCTTGCGAATAAATTTATAAAATGATATTTTGTAAATTAAGACAACCTTCTTGATCACAAAAAAATGATATTTTATTTAACTATTATGAGTTTCGATTTTCTAAAAAAAGACAAAGAGAATGCAGCCTGAATTTTTGTCAAATGTTCAATCTTAAGTCCGTAAATGAAGATATACACGTAGCATTGTTCCTCTTATTCTTTGAACATTTTGTAATGTGTCGCGCTCATCTCATAAAAGTATTTAGCCTGTGTTTGGCAAAATGTAGCCTCCGTTATTTTGGAATATTTTGTGTTTTCTAAGTAAAATAAAATTTGTAGTTCAAAATGTGATTTTGAAAAATGTGTGATTAAAAATTGGTATTGAAAGTGGAAATGATTAGTTATAATCATTTTGCCGAACACGTGCTTATATTTTGAAAGACATAATTAGAGTTGGCTCAAGTGTCGTTTTAGGAAAGTGTTACAGATAATCAAGTGCCGAACACATGTAGAGGTGGCAATGGGCTGAGCCGAACCGGCTCGGCCCATGGCTCGCAATACTCGGCTCGTCAAACTGACGAGCCGAGCAACGAGCTCGGGTCAAACGAGCCGAGCTTAGGCTCGGCTCGTTTAACCCTGGCTGAGCTCGGCTTGGCCCACGAGCTGCGAGCTCGGCTCGTTTAGCTCGGATTTTTTTTTATTTTATAAAATAAAACCTCTCTTACCGTTTTTTTTTTTTTAAAAAAAAACTCTCTTATCTTACCGTCTTAAGTTTATTTATTTAGTTGAAAATCTTCGATAGTTAAAATATTTGAAATCTTGAATACTAATAAGTATAAATATAAGTATAATATTAATAAGTAAGAAGTTATGTATTAAATAAATTATTAATAACTTAATAAGTAAAAAAACAATGTTTTTTTTAGTTTTCAACGTAAAAAAACGACGTTTAATTTTTTTTTTTTTTTGTAGTTGAACCACGAGCCGAGCCAAGGTTCAACTACAATGTTTGGCTCGCCCACGAGCTCGTCCGTTTGACGAGCCAAGCCGCCCTCGGCTCGTGTTTTCGCGAGCCGACGAGCGGCTCGGCCCATTTGCCACCTCTAAACACATGCTCATATTTGTAATTGTCTTTTTTAGTAATTTGGTCTTTGTTAATAAAATAGGTTCGTGCATCGTATCGGTGGAAAACTAGTTTTTTTTTTAATAATATTTTTGTGCATTTTAATACGTGACACCCAATCTAAAATGTTTGGCTCCGTCTCCACCACAACATGTTCTTATTATAATATATTCGACGTCACTTGTTGTGAGCTATTGAGTGTTGTAGGTTTTAGAGTTGTCAATAAATTTATGTTATACCCTTAGAGCAAATGCAAATACACACACACGACATTTTCTCATTACAATCGACCATTCACTTTCTTCATTTGTAATAGCTGGGAATAGGGAGTAAAATTTGAGTTTAGAGGATAAATTGAGGTTTTTGTAATCTCTAACATAACTTTGTATTCCTATTAACTTTGTACCAATAATGCTTATGTTCCTCTTAATGCTCAACAAGGACATACTTGCCTTTCTGCAATGATTCTGTGTGATTGTTGACCGGAAATATTTTTTTGGAACCTTAAAAGTACGAAAATGAACAATTTTTTCCTTCGTATTTCATTGTCTCACCCCTCATCAGATTGAATGAACAGAAGAACTATTTATCTTGTCTAGTGCGATTTACCTGGCTGGAGTGGGTTGCAAGCTATTGCGTCAGTTCGAAGATTTACTTAATGAAAAAAAAAAATCATTTATCTTTATGTTTTGAACTCGTTGCCTGTACATTTTTCATGATGAACTCACTCTCGTAACAAAAGGTCAGTTGTTAAAGAAAGAAAAAAGGCGAAAATGAGAGAAGAAATAAATAGTGAAGGAGAAAACAAAGAACAAGTCCATATAAGCTGCCAATTAGTAAATTAATTAATAATTAATTAAAATAATAGAAGAAACACTTTAATTCCACCTTAGACATCCACTTAGCACACAAATTCAAAAGGTATATTCAAAGAGAAGAGTACACATACAAACATGATATTTTATTTCTATTCTAAGACGGTGATATTAAACGAATATTTTATTAAATCTTTCTTGTAAGTTTGTTACTTTGTTCTACATATATTTCATTGTTTCAGCATCTCATCAAAGTGATGAACAAATAAAAAATAAAAATAAAATCATATTTCTTCATATTCTTCTTAGTTTCCGTGACGAACTAACTTATAATATCTCTCGTAACAAATTAAGCTGAGTTGTTAAAACAAAAATGGTAGAAGAAATAAAGTTTTAACTTGAGTGGTCAACTTTATATGAATGAGAAAACAAATAAAAAGTCCAAATATAAGCTGCCAAGTAGTAATTTTGAAAGACTAATGTCCCCACAAAAATTAGTTTAAAATACATAACGAGATACCTACCAATTTTCAAAGTTCAAAACTTGATGGAATTTCAATGACTCAAATAAATTAACATGCATTCATATTCATAGTTCCACCTTATCTTCGATTTACCACACAGACTATAAAACGATTTAGAATATTTTTTAAAATTTTATTTTATTTGTTACATATTAGACTTTAAGTACACGCCAAATATTTTAATTAGTTCGTGCTTATAATATAATATATTCTTCAAAAATGGTGACGAGTAGGTGACATCAGATGAAGAATCCCAAATTTTGAAGTGTAATATTACTCTTTTATCTAGACTAGACTAGAAGACTAGATAAAAAACAATTTTTACTTTTCCTTTTATTTAGGCTTAATTTAATTATATATATATATATGAAAATGATACTTGAACAACAATAATGGATAATATTGTGAACAATAAATTCACATGGAGTGGATTCCACCAAATGTAGTGTGTTGTTCAAATATGTTGTCCAAGTAGCATTTCTCTTATATGTGTGTGTTTGCCACCGGGATTTCACCATCATAGATAATTGCACTAGTTGTGGACCGTAGGATCCAATTTGAACTTAAATAAATTGTGAGAAAATTATAAAGCCCTTCATCACTTTGATTGATTAAAGTAATGTATGTTAGTTCTAAGAACATTTTAGTGGGTACATCCATCCATTAAAGGACGTCTGTGATAGCGATTCATCCACGTGATTGATAGTGGGAGCTTCCCAACTTATCTTAAATTAGTAGGTTTTCAAAATTTAGTAGTATATTTTTCAGGGGAGGACCCACTTCAGCCGATGCAGGCGAAAACTTTTGGGTCCGGCAACAATATGAATTTTATTTTTATTTTTTTGAATATATAATTATTCTTAAAAAATGAAATTTAATATTATTATGACATTAATAAGAATGTAGTTTAAGTAGTAAAAATAAAAACTTATGGGGTAATCACAATATATATGTATATTGGTTCGAATCTCAACTTGATCATTATTAATTGTCTTTTTATCTACTTTTTGTTGCCAAAATAAATAAATAAATAAACAAAAAATCACAATTAGTCCTAAATTCTAAAACCATTTGCATAATTTGTCACTTTGTCCTAATTCTAATAACCTTTATTGGAATAAACTAATATATTATATCACTTCCTGATTGAAATTAAGAAAGCGTTTTGCGATAATTTTTTTTTAGCTCCCTTCCCGAAATAAAATAAAATAAAATAAAATAAAATAAAATAAAAAGTTTACAGCCCCCACTGAAAAAGATTTTTAGGTCCGCCTCTGATTTTTTAATCGTCAAGCATTGGATGCACTTAGGTCTACTATCACTATGAATAATATTACTTCAAACCATGTGAGCAAATTGGTTCTATACAAAGTCAAGACACCTCAATTGATGTAAGTTATTGTCTGGCTAGTAGAATAGTCAATCGCTAAAAATTGTTAGATAGTTCAGTAACTTTAGTTCCAACTGAAACCTATAAAATTGTCTATGATTGATTAATTAGCGAACTAATTTATATGAATTTCGATCGATGCCTGATTTGTAAACACCGTTCTAACACCACCAATTGATTATTTCGATGCATACAATGAACGTTATAACGAGTGACATTAGAACCCAATCAATCATAAAGAATAAACCCACCCTTTTTTTTATTCTATATCAAACTCTAGGGAAATGGTAAATGGGGCCAGGACTTCCACCCAACTTTTGAATGATTGAAAAAGTCATCTACTTTTTCTTGAAATGTTTGCAAGTATGAGTCAGCAGGCCAGGATAGTCGCAATCTGCATGCCGGCAAATGGTTCTTTCATCATTGATGATTTTCAATATGGGTGTGTTTTAAATGGGAACCGTGAAAAAAAAAAATTCATTAATGTGAAATGAAAAATCAATTATCACCTTTCCAGTATTCCGTAAGAAAACAATTTTGATGAAATTAATTAAAATATGCATAAAAAGCTTGTACATTGAAATTTTTCTACAAAAATTAAAATCAAACACAGCTGAAAAATAGGGTGATGGGTGTCGAATCCAACAAATAATAATATTTTCTTACTCTTATAAAAATAGATTGTAATATTGGTGAGTAAGGTCGAACCCACAGTGATTTGTTAGATTTAATTTCTCGAGAAAATTAAAATAATGAATTAAAAACAAGGGGAGGGGGGTTTGGATTTTGAATGTGAAATCAATTTATAAATAAACAAGTGCAAAATTAAAGTGATGAAAATATGAAATTAAATAAATATCCAACCCAAGGTATAATCTCAGTATTGATTCATGGAATTGATCACGGATGCAAAAATAAAATCCTTACCTTGCTTTCTAAATTGGTTATGATCATTGATACGATCTAACAACTTATCTCTCCTTACTTTGTCGATAATCAAGAGACGCTCGTTAATTATTTCCCTAATCAATAAACAACCCTAGATATGATCATATGATTTAATTTACTAATAGTATTAATTTCTAGAGAGACGATCAATTCTTACCAACAAATTCACACGTGTGACTCATTTAAGCTAGGTTATATATCTTCATAACATAAGTCAAAAATCAGTCTATAATCAACTATGTTATTTGCCACTTGTATTAGAAAACCTAAATAATTACGGATTTAGATTTCTAATTGACTAAGTGTCATTTTGATAATTAAAACAACGTGCACTTTGTATTAATAAATCAAAACAACAACTTTGATGCAAACAAAAGATATATAAATAGAAAACAAATAAAAGAACAATTAAATTAATTAGATCTCACAATTCTTTGTGAATCAAAACTTCGAATATCCTTGAACTAGAATAATAAATTAAATACTCATAAACATTGTTAAAAAAAAACTAAAAAGAAATAATAATTAAACAAAAATGTCGAACTCTAAATTCCAGATTGATGAAAACATGAGCTGCTCCAATGCATTCCTTCCCAACGTGAACTGCAGTCTAATGTCCTCCAGCCATCCTTCCTTAATTCCCAGAATTTCTTCCTTAATTAAATGTCTGCCCTTTCTTTCCTTAATTAAATGCCTGCCCACTCTTTCCTTAATTCAATCTTGCAGCCCTTAATTCTCTTTTCAAGTCTCCTCAATTCAGCCTACTATCCCAAAAATAAACATCCAGCCAGCTCCCAAAAATTATAGTGCTTTACCTCCAAAGTCTTCATGTCCAGCCTATTTGATTTTAGTCTTCCTGAAATGATAAGACGTGCCTACGCCTTATACTAAGTTCTTCTCTGATTGTGTACTTTTGAGTTCCAAATAATTTCTTTTAATTTGTGATATTGAATCCATTTTAATCTAATCCCTCCATCTAATCTACAAAATATAAAATATGATTAATATCCAAAATTTAAGTATTTAAAGTCATTGAATTCAGAAGAAGTATCACAAATAAAACAACAATTATGCACCCTATCATAGGGTGAAAAATATTTTCCTTTTTCTTGGACAACATGTCAATCAAACACACTCTAAGAGGAATATTGTAGTAATTTCAAACTGAAGATGGATTTTCTACATTTGTTTCGAACAGTATGCCAAATAATTTTTGTTAAAACTTGAAGATAGTTTGAAAAATATGAAAAACTGAATTATTTGGAATGGAATGACTGACATTGATACTCAACAAGGTATATATATACAAGAAGATCTCTGGAGTCTCTCCTACAATCAAGATATATATACAAGAAGATCTAAAATATCTCCTACGATCAAGCTAAGTCTAACTACAAATTAGGAACATAAAATGCATGTACATATATAGAATCAACTATTTTAAATATAGAGGATTTACCTTCCAACAATCGCTTGGGCTAAATGAAGAATGTTCTACCTTTGTAAACTAGCTTTGCGCGATCACCAACCTTTTGCGCAATACGATCGTTTGGGGGAACCTGAAGACGAAGATTCCAATACCTCCCTCAAGTTGGAGAACGAGAATCGTGAATTCCCAAATTACCACTGATAAATGTATTTTATACACTTATTTCTATCCTAAAAGTAGGATTTTATGTGTGTGTTTAAGAATATTTGCTATTTGTTAAGTTAGTATTGTTTGTATTTCAGAAAAACCCCAAAGTTGAGAAAATAATAGAATTGAAGCCAAAAACAAGTCATTTGGATGATAAAGAGTTAAAGTGTGAAAATCAAGAGTTGATGAAGTAAATCAAAGGGCCAATTGGAAGAAAAGTCAAATAAAGAACCAAATTGGAAGAAATTAGAAGTTCAAGGATTAAAGTATACAAATCAAATGAAGTAGGACCAAATTGAAAATACTCAATGATTGATTCGGACCATGATACGATACTTGAAGATTGCTAGGATTCAATTGGATGCAATTAAACCTCAAAAAGGAATGGAATATGACAAGAATATTACCATAAATTCATTCCAATCACACAAGATTTTTGGGCAGATTTTTAGTCATACTTTGAAATCTAATTTCGGGGAAGTAAACATTCGAATTAGGAAAATCCTATTTCAGGAAGAATTGTATCTCTTTATGTTATCTTTATAACACAATTCGAATTACCTGAATCAGATAAGTGAATAGAAAGATATGAGCAAGATACTGAATGCTGTGCAGTGACAAAAAGATCTCTCGCGAAGGTAATTTTCCTTGTTCGGTTGGAATTCTTTTGGAAGCCAATTTGGAGTGATTTTCAGTATTCTTCTCTTCCAAGTAACCTATATTTCGACCTAATCTATAAATACAAGACCTTTGGCACGTTTTTTAGGGTTCCCAATTGTGATATTTCATGCTAAAACACTGTTGAATTGTTGGGGGGATCCATAGGAGGCCAAATCAAGATTGAAGAACAAGGATCAAGGGGATAAATATGGTGATATCTATCCATTATTCTTGTGAATTTTCCTTAACTATGTTTCTAGGCTAGATTTCTTGTGTTAGGATTATGATGAAGTTTTAAACTCGTGAATCCATTATTTATTCCATGCAATTTATAGTTTTGAGCAATTGAATTATGCTTTTTCTATCATGCAATGACTTGATCACTAGTTGTATGATTTTAGGTTGTGATTTCTTAAGTTTGAAAGATTAGGATTTCATTAGACTTGTTTCAATTGTCACAAAGTCCGATAGGGGATAGAAATATACCCCTATACTTTATGTTTTCTGCTATAGTATTCATAAATCTTTTAATACTTTTTTACACATTCGGATTCAACATAGAAATATAGTTGGGTCGTGCGTAGGAATAGGTATTAATGCTTGTCCGAAAGGGAGTTTTAACAACATTTGGAATATGGAAATTCAAAACATATGAATTGTATTTAAATAATTGGGTTAAAATATGGAGGATAGAGGTAAAATGAATTCATAATTCTAACGCATTTGTTTTTATAAGTTTTAAATTCAAATTTTTATTGTTTCTTTAGTTTAATTTTTAATTTGTTTTTCAAAATCAAAATTCTCAAACTCGAAGCTTTTCTCAATCCGGTTAAGGTTTGTAGTCTAAAATACAATTTACAACAATCCCTGTAGGTATGATACTTGGACTCACGTCACTTTATTACTTGCGCGACTCGTGCACTTGAGGAGCAAACAAGTTTTTGGCGCCGTTCTCGGGGATTGTTCTTTAAATTTGTTTTTAGATTACTTTCACTAATTCAGACTTTTACTGCTTTTATTTTATTTTATTTTTATCTTAGGATTTTTATTTTTTATTTTTTTAGTTACTAGTTTCTTTACTTTTTTGTAGTTGTATATGTTGCGTTCGAAAAACGAGATTCTTTTCGAAGCTGACCCGGAAATAGAACGTACATGACACCGTAGATTAAGAGAGGTTAGAGAACTAGATAAATCAAAAAATTCAAATGGAAAACAACAATAATCTTCTACCCCTTGCTAATCCAATAAATGAAGATGACATGTTGGTTGGTGACTTTATGACACCTCAGATGGTTCAAAGTCAATCCACCATTTGGGCAGACAAACTTCCAACTAAAAACCAATGTCATCAGTATGTTCCAAAATGGACAATAATTTCATGGGATACCTGATGAAAATCCACATACACATGTTTCTAAATTTTTAGACATGTGCCAACACTTTCAATATCAGGGTGTGTCTGGCGATGCTATCAGACTCAGGTTATTCCCTTACACTCTAAAAGATAGAGCTGTTGACTGATTAGATTCTCGCCCCGTTGTGAGTATAACCACCTGGAACGACTTGGTTTAGAAGTTTTGCACTAAATTCATGCCTCCGGCGTAGGTTGCCAAATTGAGACATGACATCACTGTGTTCCAGCAACATGATGCTGAATCTTTTGATGATGCATGGAACAGATTTAAGGGCATGCTGAGAAAATGTCCAAACCATGGGATTGCTAGAGGAGACCAAGTGAAGTTTTTCTATGAAGGATTACTTCCACACTTTAAAAATATGGTTGACTCCTCATCAAATGGTGCTTTGGGAACAAAGATCATTGGAGCTCTTTGAGAGGATAGCAAACACTAATGCCATGTGGGGATCAGATAGGGTGGTTCTGAAGAAGACATCGGGAGTCTATGAAGTGGATGCTTACACTGCCATATTAGCAAAGATCGACTCCTTGGCTGCTAAAGTGAAGGACATAACACTGGTTAGTCATTTATCTAAAGTGCTAAGGTGACTTGTGAAGAGTGTGGTGTCAACCATGCCACTACAGATTGCCCTATTCTGGCTTGTCCAGTGGAGTAAGTTGACTATGTACAAGGGGGTCAACGCCAGAATAATCCATACTCAAATACCTATAACCCAGGGTGGCGTAATCATCCAAATTTTTCTTGGAAAGATCACTCAAATGGACACATTGCGCCCCAATTCAACACTGAAGAAAGAAAGCCTGCACTGGAAGAGATGATTGGGAAATTTGTGGAAAGAACAGAACAATTCATGGCTAAAATAGATCAATTTATGAGAAAAACTGAAACCACATTCCAAAATCAGTAGGTATCAATCAAAAACATGGAACATCAAGTGGGGCAGATAGCACAACTGATCACAACAAGAGCTCCAGGTGCATTACCTGCAAATACAGAGGTAAACCCTAAGGAACAGCTCATGGTTATAAATGTGGTGTGTTCGTCCTCGAATAATGATGTGAAAGAAAAGAAACATAACTCAAACAAAAAGATAGACCTACAATCGGAAAGTCAAGGTTACAGCCAACTTCTCTTTTAGCATGAAAATTCAATTGCATAACCGGAGTGTGTTAGCGTGTGCAAGAGATGCATCATCCAATATCCTCTGAATAGAAATGAACATTAATACCCCCGGCCCAATTCATTTCCCAATGTGACTTGTATCCTCCCACCTCACGTGAGTTCTCTTTTGACCTCTATCAATGATTTACTACATGGGTGTTAGTTTTTTTTTGGCCAACTTGAAAGCACAGAATATAGACTAAGCAATTCAAACCACTCATAAGCATATGTAATGGGAGTTATCACCCACATTAGATATTTCTCTCTTCGCACAAAGTGTATAAGGGTGAGAATTTTCACTCAACTCACTGCATGGAGAATCTATTACCACAGACTGCTCAAATGTCATAACCGGAGCCAACAATAACACAAGTGCAAAGTAAAGGTCTTTATTTGGTTGTAACGGGACTTTGGGTTAGGTAGGATAAAATGACATATTTAGGCTGAGTCGAGAAGGAATTTCGTAAACCAAGTCAATTCACAATGACATTACTTCCTTCACCCCTTAATATGAACTTCATTGTTTCCCGCTACCCAACTTTGTTCACACTTGAATCTCTTCTTTTCTTTTCTTTTATTTTCTTTTCTTTTTTTCACAAGTTGAGTGTTTGACATCCTCAACTACTAATTTTCATGACTAAACTTCCTTTTCATTACTTTTTCTCTTTCGATTTTTTTTTCGAGTACAGACTGCAACTTTTTCTCTTTTGTTCAAATCATTACGTAGTTACCAATTGGAAGAAAATAGAATTACATTCCCCTGAATTCAGTCCATTACACAACCATCACCCAACATAAGATAACCATTGCAACATCTTAGACTTAGACCACAGCACGATCCTTAATCAACAAAAGCTTGCGAATTCCTTCTTTATGGGTTCAAAACAGAGACAATGCGAAAGAAACGGTATTCGTGTCATGTAGCGTGGCATAAAAAATTCAAAGAAAGGCTAATGCTCAAAAGGGTTTTCATTGGTACATGTATCATGGTAGGCCCTTTTAGCAGGTCAAATTTGGTTTAACCTAATGCCTCTACTATATTTTGCACTTGAGCCAAGAAGCTACAGTGGCATGTACAGAAAAAGCAAATCCAAGAACAAATCAACCATGTAGGACACACATCAAGGAAATAAGAGCTTAATATAAAGAGTAAAACAAGCTCATAGACCTAAAAGCTCACAAATTATGGTTTATATGTGTTCCTCCCATCCAATTATGAGTATAAATCTAGTGGACAAGGATAGAATGGAGTTACTCGGGGTGGTATTTTATCATATTAATTTTGGTTTGACTCTATTATGTTGTAGAAATTTTTCAATTTGTCCCCATTTTCAAACTAATTCAGATATTATTGGAAAAATAATCTTTATGTGCTCATTGTTTGTCCGATTATGCAATTTAGGAAGTTGGTGGTTCAAAAATTATCATAAGTGGGGCCGCTTCCTATTATACCAAAATGTGGGACTAAGCACAATTAAAGCTAACTAACAAAAAAACTAAATGACGATGAATAAAATAGGGATAACAAAAGATAATAGATAATCATCCCCCCACACTTGAATTCCACATTGTCCTTAATGTGGAGTGTGACAATACAAAACAAAAGAGGGAAATGTAAATGAAATCAGAAGAAGAGGTGGAATTTTAAAAGTTTGCGAAGCTTACGGTCGTGAAGATATTAATTACGGCCGTAAGTAAAAATATGAAAAAAATTGAAAGAATCTACTACGGCCGTAAACAATATAGTTACGGCCGTAAAGTTTTAACTTACTGCCGTAACAAGGCCACTGAATTTATTTATTTATTTGTGAATGAAATTAACTAATAAGAAAAATGAAAAAAATTAAAATAAAAAATAACAATTTGAGGGAGTAAAGAAACTCCTCTCTCGGGTTGCCTCCCGAGCAGCGCCTTTGTTTACTGTCTTTGGTTAGACTTGTTGTTTCCTCATTCAACCGAGATTAGGTGGATTTGCAAAGCTCAACTTCTTTTTCATATTTTTCATTAGGGCCTGCAAGACAGGGGGCAAAAGCATGTCATCAGAAGTTAGCAATGTAATATACGAGATTTTACCTGGCTTTTCACAATTTCCACCAAACTTGAAAGTTTCCTGTACTAAAGAATCAATAACATTAACAGAACGAACATGATTATCATCATCAAGGTAGTTCACGGAATCATAAATATTAAACCGAATCATTTCACCATCAAATTCCATGGTGAGTGTGCCACTACTGACATCTATCTTGGTCTTAGATGTTTTCAAAAATGGTCTACCTAACAAAGTAGGAGTGGAGTTGGGAGAGTGATCATTATTCATGTCTAACACATAAAAGTTAGTCGAGAAAACTAACCCTCCTACTTGCACTAGCACATCCTCAACTAGCCCATCCGGATAGGCGTTAGAGCGATCAGCCAATTGAATTATGACATTCGTTTCAGTTAAATTGGCCAGTTTTAAAGAGGCGTATGTGGACTTAGGCATTAGATTAATTGACGCTCCCAAATCCATCAAGGCCTTCTCAAATTTAGTTTCACCTATTATACAAGGGATTGTAAACATACCAGGATCCTTGCATTTTGGAGGTAATTTCCTTTGAAAGAATGCAAAGACATTTTCTCCCATCATCACCTTCTCATTCCCCTTCAATTTTTGTTTGTTGGTGCACAGCTCCTTCAAAAACTTTGCGTATCGGGGTACTTGCTTGATTGCATCCAACAGTGGAATGTTGACTTCCACTTTCCTGAACAACTCCAGGATTTCTTTCTCCTTACTTTCCTTGTTCGCCTTTGCTAGCTTGCTAGGAAAAGGAGGTGGAGTCAATTTAACATTTAAAGTGGAATCTGTTTTTACCTGCGAGCTTTTTGAGGTGCTGTCGTTCTTCCCGACTTCCCTTCCCTCAACTTCCTTCTCTTCGATTGCGGTAGGTTTCAGTTGCGGTTCTTCAAGCTCTTTTCCACCTCGGAGAGTAATTGCACTCAAATTCTTTGGATTTACTTCAGGTTGAGATGGTAGCTTTCCACCGATTTGTGCCTCAAGTCTGTTGATGGCAGTAGCCATTTGACCTATCTGGTTTTTCAGATTTTGAATGGTGGACTTGGTGTCCTGTTGAAATTGAAGTGAGTTAGAAGCCAAAGTTTTAACCATGTCTTCTAGAGAGATACCTGAGTTCTGGGGCCTTTATTGATATTGCCCCTATGAATGGAACTTTCCTTATTGTTGGAAATGCCCTTGAGGTTTGTTGGAGGTGAAGCCCGGGGGCTTGTTATTCCCATAGCTTAGATTAGGGTGATCCCTCCAACCAGGGTTGTAGGTATTGGAGTACGGGTTGTATTGCTGTTTTTGAAATGGAAACCCTTCTGCACCCTTTACCTGTTCCCCATTCTCCTCTTGCAATACCGGGCAAGCATCAGTTTGATGTCCGAAGCTCGCACATATCCCGCATGTCTTGACTTGTTGTAACTTCCCTATAGCAAGTTGTTTTACAAGATCTGTTAGTTCAGAAAGCTTACTTTCAATATTGGAACTACTCACCTCATTTACGCGCCGAACTTGCATATCCCTGTTGGAGTTGAACTACTGAGTGTTCTCAGCCATATTGGAGATTAAAGCCAGTGCTTGTTCCGGTGTCTTGTCCATCAGTGCACCTCCGCTTGCAGCATCTATCATGCTTCTATCGATCGGTGCCAGACCTTCATAAAAATATTGCACCAAGAATTGCTAACTGATCTGATGATGGGGGCAACTCGAGATGAGCTTTTTGAAGCGCTCCCAATACTCATATAATGATTCACCATTATTTTGGCGCACCCCACATATTTCCTTTCTGATCGTTCCAGCTCTCGATGCAGGAAAGTACTTTTCTAGGAATAGCCTCGTCATGTCGTTCCAGGTGGTGACTGATCCAGATGGTAGACAGTATAACCAGTCAGTAGCAGCATCCTTCAGCGAGAATGGAAAGGCACTCATCTTGATTTGTTCCTCAGTAATGTCCGTTGGCCTCATACTGTCGCATACCACATGAAATTCTTTAAGGTGTCTTTATGGGTCCTCACCGGGATGTCCTCGGAAAGTTGGCAGAAGATGGATCAGTCCGGATTTTAGCTCAAAAGTTCTGCCTTCTTCCACTGTCGGAAAAGTGATGCATAGCGGTTGTTGAGCAACATCGGGGCAGCTAGTTGCTTGAGAGTCAGATTATTGTTCGCTACCGCCATTGGTTGTACATCTCTTCTTTGCTGTTGAAAAGTTCTCTCGATTTCTGGGTCAAAATCAAAAAATTCAAAATTAGTTGATCGAATTTTACGCATATAAGCAAAAAAGTAGGCAGACAAGAATTTTTTTTTTTTTTTTTTTTTGAAAAATTATAGAAATAAAGTGAAAATAAAATTAATAAAATAAAATGCAGAAAAAAATAAAATTCTAATTAACTAAACAACTAAATTGGTTGACCGTTCCCCGGCAACGGCGCCAAAAATTTGATGCGTGTCGCAATGCACCAAAATAATAAATAATTCCTTACTTGCCAAATATTAATTAATAATGTAGTAGCGAGAGTAAGGGTCGATCCCACGAGGAATGGAAAATAATTTTAGTTGTTCGATCAATTAGAATGGAATGGGGGGGGGGGTTGTTTGAATTGCTTGAATGAAAACTATGCATAAAATAAATAATTAAATATGACTAGATAATTAATATGAGAAGAAATCTTGTTCTCGGGTTCAGTTGTGCCCTCAATTAATGTTATACATTTTCTTGTAACGTGTTTATATCCCTATTCAATTATCAATCATAAATAATCAACAAGCTCTGATTATCTAAATTCTTCCTTATGTGTATTGATTCAAAACAAGCTATTCGAACCAATTCTAGCCACGGACAATCCTAAAGAAGCTCTTAGGATTTAATGCACGACTTGTATGAAAATCTAGAAGAATAGATTGAATTGGATCGTTAATTTCACAAGCTCGAATTAATCAATCCAAGTTGAATTATTACTAAACCTACACGAGATTTATTTGCTACTAAAGTAAAGATTCAATGACAATTATGGATTAAGAATCTAAACATAGCATATTCATGAATTCAAAGATCAATAATCCAATTGGTCACATTAAACTATTAATCAAATAAACTCAATTAAACATTCAAAACATAATAATTCAACAATTGAAATAAAGGAATAAATTCACGCTACTAATTTGTAGGAAAAGAAAATAACATAATCAAGTTAACACAGCTTCCCCTTTGAACAAAATATGGAATTTAGCCTAACATGATTGTGGTAGATTCTTCTAGTTGCTTCATGAATTCCATTGTTGTTGATATTCTTGCGCTTGAAAATCTTCCAAGAATGCTCTATATTTTTCTCTCAATTTTCCTCAATGTCCCGCCTCTTTTTTGTGGTGATTTTGCTCCTTTAATACTCTCAAAATCATGCCCTAACTTTACCCCAAAGATATACTAAAGATAGACCTTGAATCAGATAAGGAAATTTCTTAGCGAGCAAGTTACGGCCGTAACTTTCCTTATCACGGTCGTAAGTGAGCTACTGAAAATTTTCAGAATTTGGAATTTACGGCCGTAACTTTGTCATTTACGGCCGTAAGTGCATCTCTGCCGAGAAGCACCTTTGCTCGATGTTTTGATCATAACTTTCTCTCTCAAAGTCCGATTGTGGTGATTCAAGTTGCGTTGGAAATAAAACTCAAATATCTATAATTTTTTGTGAAATATATCTTCTCAAATTCGAAAGTATTCTATGACCAAATTGAGCTTAAATGTATGACTAAAATTCATGATCACAATCCTTGTGGGTTTTTGATTTCCAACTTCATCCCAAACCTTCTTTGACCATAATTTTTGCATCTAATCTTCTTCCCACATGTCATTATTGATTTGGAGCTCTTTGAATATGTCTTTGAACCTCACTTCTTGATTTTTTGTATTTCTTTGGTCATGTTTCCTTTCTTTTCTTCTTTTTGACCTTACATAGCAAAATAAGTGAAAGTGCATTAAACGATACTTCAATAAGATCAAACCAATAACAAAATAAGATAATAAGTGAATTAAATACGTGCTAATAAAGCACTTATCATGGTGCAACATGAGATAAATGCAATCACTACGCGTAGTGGTGTGCAACTTCCTGAAATTCAAGTCAAAAAGCCAGCCGATGTTCCTGAAAGGCTTGTGAAAAATGGTGAGAATATGGTTGAAAAAGAAGATGGCCATGAGGCGAAATCAACAATTAAGCCTCATGAATCTCCTATCCCATTTCCACAGAGGCTGAAGAAAACAAGAGAGGATAAGCAGTTCACCAAGTTTGTAAATATGCTTAGAAAACTATAAATAAATATCGCATTCTTGGAAGCCATCACACAAATTTCAAGTTATGCCAAGCTTCTTAAAAAGATGTCTAGCAAGAAGAAGCTTGAAGAACTTGAAGAGGTAACTTTGAGCGAGGATGCAGTGCAATCTTGCAAAAGAAGCTGTCACCTAAGCTCAAAGACCCAGGGATCTTTTCTATACCTTATGTCATTGGAGACTTAAGATTTAACAAGATATTATGTGATCTCGGGGCAAGTATAAATCTGATGCCCCTATCTTTATACAAGAAATTGGGACTGCTTGAACCAAAGAAAAGCAATATCAGATTGCAATTGGCTGATCGATCAATCTGTCACCCATATGGAGTTATGGAGGATGTATTGGTGAAAGTTCACAAATTCATATTCCCAGCGGACTTTATCATCTTAGATATGGAGGAAGATGAAAATCTTCCTTTGATACTTGGTCGGCCATTCCTAGCCACTGTACGAGCATTAATTGATGTAGAAAAAGGAGACGTAGTGCTGCGGGCTGAAAAGAGGTGACTTTCACAATGATGCAATTTGATGTCCATGAACCAGAACTAGAAAATTGCTCCAGGATAGATGTTGAGTTGGAATTGGCATATTGGGAGAGGTATGAGTACAAGTTTAGAGGTATTGAAGAGACTTCACCATCCAATCTAAAACCACCTTGAGAAAAGTTTGCCAAAGAGTCTAGCTCTAGACTTTAAATGAAGCGCTTGTTAGGAGGAAACCCAACTTCTCAAACCCTTTTTCTTCATTTGTTTTATCTATTTGCTTTATTGTTGTTTTGATGCTATACATTGCATTTTAGGATCACTTGCATGCATAGAATTCATATTTTGACATGTTAGTGGCATTGGAAACTTCATTGCACCTATTTTTGCATATTTTTGCATTTTTAGGATTTATTTGTTTTCTAATTGTTTTGTTGCTTTTCATCACAATCTTTCACTTGATCACCTAGCTTAGGACAAGAGCATATAGTGTGGAAGTTGGTCACATGTATTGGAAGGCGTTTAGGGGTCGAAAAGGGGGTCCAAAACTCAAATTTTGAAAAATTTCAAGTCACTGTCCATTAACACCGTGCGGTCGCATGGTATTTTTCTGGGTAGAAACGACAGAATGTATATATTTTGCCAAAACTTTCATTTACCACTTTTAACTCGATTTTCTTCCCCCAAATCATCCAACATTAAGTCCCCAACTATTCCTATATAGTTGCACATCATTTAAACTCATAGTCATGCCTTACTTCACTTCAAAAACATTTAAAGGTATGTACTTTTCCACCTTGTTACAAAATCATACATATACTTTATGTTCTTCATTCTTTTGCTGATTTGTGAATTATGGATGATTGGTGATGGGTTTGGGCTAATTTTGGAGATATTGAATTGTGAATTGTTAGGTGAAAATTTTTGGCTTAATTCAAATCTCCAACTCTACTTGGTTTCTTTACATGCACACAGGGTGTTTGATTAAATGTCACAATGAATGTTTTGTTGAGTTTTCGTAATTCTTTTTGGATGATCACCTTCATTACATGTTATACATCATTTGTGCATCATTCAATCATTATTTACACTGATTTAAGGCATGAAAATCAACTTGAACATCATTGCACTACATAGCACCTTATTGCAAGGCCATTGCAGGCACCAATGCACCACAACCCACATTTTCAACTTCACTGCACCTATTTTGTCGTATCTTTTCATGACCCATATGAACTCCAAATTTGCTGAATTTTTGATATGTTGTAGATCAAGTTATGTACTTTCATATGCCTGGTACATGTCTCCGAAAATTGTTACTTTTTCGAGGCGATGTCAAGGGCTGAACATCATTGGTCGACCATTTCTCAAAAATTTCAAATTTTTTAAAGTCCTAGTTTGGGTGTGTTGAGTTGAATTGTTTTAGTTTTCATGCAATTTTTATACATTCTAATATTGTTTATCGTTCTTTTGCATGAAATATGAAGAGAAAACATCTTGGACCAAATATAAGAAAGCTAGGAACGGGGTATATCTTCCAACAAACTTTGAATTCCAAGCTTAAAAAATGAGAACACTAACTCTCCAAACCCAGGAAGTACATTAACCATCTTCGTTATTTTGTATTTATTTTCTTTATTTGTTTTGAATACATTGAGGACAATTCATATTTCTTGTTTGGGGTGGGAATCTCATTCATGTACTTTCATATACACATTCATTCGATTTTGGGTAGAAAATTTATAAAAACTTGAAAATTGAAAAAAATTTCATAAAAAGTGAAAAATTAGAAATTTTTTGTTGATTTATTCATTGCTTATGACATGATTTGAATTGACTTTTGTGCTTTAATTAGAAAATTGGACAACATGTGAACTAAAATTTGTCTTAACATTCATCCATGTGAGACTTTCATCAAATTTGAGCACATAGCCACTTTTGAATAATAACTTGTGTAGGGAGATGCTTGATACTTGTGGGGTAAACTTCTGCACTTTGAACATAGAACTGACTGTAAAATCCCAAACATTGAGAAAATTAGATCCCAACCTGAAATGTAGAACCAAACAGCTTGCTCAAGGTGGTGGGAAGGTTAGTATGAGTATGCATTGATGGATTTAAGATTTGAAGTTTTTAATTGTGCATCTTTAGCGTAAGGGGTTTTGATCAACAGGTATAAACCATAATAACCAGTATAAAAATAGAAAAATGCTGAAGGTCTTATTCTACTCTTCAAATTCCTTTTTGACTCGAGCAAGTAAGTCTGAGGGGTTCTCTGAACATGGTACCCTAAGCTCAACTGAGTTGGAAGCTGCCGACCTCAAGCTCGCTATAGGGGTTAACTAGAAAGCAAGTACGGAGAATGGACTTACACATAAGACACAAAAATATCTTTAAATTTTCTGTTTAAGCCTTTATGACTAGTGTAATTAAGTCTGAGGGGTTATCTGAACTTGGTACCATAAGCTCAACTGAGTTGGGAGCTGCCGACCTAAAGCTTGCTACATGGGTCATATAGAAAGCAAGTATGAAAAGTATTGCACAAAAATGGTAAAAGAAAAAGACATTAAAAGAAAAAGTGGTCCAAATAAAAGAAAAATGGAATGAAAATGGTATAAGCTTGGTTGATTGAAATCCTTAACACTTTGTTAGTTAGTCTTGGTCTGTCGTGTATACTTTCCTAATCCTAACTGTCTTGTGTGGGAAAATGCAATTTATACATGTTTAGAAACCACATCAATAGGAAAGACCTCGGGATATGAGAGAAAAATAATAAGGTTGTGATCATCCATGAGAGGGCAAGAAAAATAAATAGAAAATCATTGTTGACCACATGGGATTCGAGCTTATTTCTGCATGACTACTCACACAGTGTCAAATATATTTTTACATGAGTTTACATTCGATTTTTGGCTATTCACACACACACACAATGAAGTTGAGCATCGGATGAATGAAAATAAATTTTGTTGTTTATATTTCTTCTCTAAAGTGAATCGTCAATTTGGATTGTTGAAGCACATGGTAAATGAGTTAACAAAAACAATAACATTTGTTATTTGCATTTTTATTTTTATAATTTAGTTTTATTTTTGTTCGAGGACGAACAATAGTTCTAGTTTGGGGGTGTTGATAAGTGTATTTTATACACTTATTTCTATCCTAAAAGTAGGATTTTATGCATTTATTTAAGAATATTTGCTATTTATTTAGTTAGTATTGTTTGTATTTCAGGAAAAACCCCAAAGTCGAGAAAATAATAGAATTGAAGCAAAAAACAAGTCATTTGGATGATAAAAGAGCTAAAGTGTGAAAATCAAGAGTTGATGAAGTAAATCAAAGGGCCATGGAAGAAAAGTCAAATAAAGAACCGAATTGGAAGAAATTAGAAGTTCAAGGACTAAAGTATACAAATCAAATGAAGAAGGACCAAATTGCAAATACTCAATGATTGATTCAGACCATGATATGATACTTGAAGATTGATAGGAGTCAATTGGATGCAATTAAAACTCAGAAAGGAATGGAATATGACAAGAATATTACCATAAATTCATTCCAATCACACAAGATTTTCGGGCAGATTTTTAGTCATACTTTGAAACCTAATTTCGAGGAAGTAAACATTCGAATTAGGAAAATCCTATTTCAGGAAGAACTGTAACAATTTATGTTATATTTACAAAACAATTTGAATTACCTCAATCAGATAAGGAAATAGAATGATATGACCAAAATACTAAATATTGTGTAGTGACAAAAAGATCTCCCGCGAAGGTAATTTTCCTTGTTCGGTTGAAACTCTTTTGGAAGCCAACTTGGATGTGATTTTCAGCATTCTTCTCTTCCAAGTAACCTATACTTCGACCGAATCTATAAATACCAGACCTTTGGCACGTTTTTGAGGGTTCCAAATTGTGATATTTCATGCCAGAACGCTGTTGAACTGTTGGGGGATCCATAGTAGGCCAAATTCAAGATTGAAGAACAAGGATCAAGGAGATAAATAGAGTGACATCTATCCATTATTCTTGTGAATTTTCTTTAACTATGTTTCTAGGTTAGATTTCTTTTGTTGGGATTATGATGAAGTTTTGAACTCGTGAATCCATGTTTTAATCCATTATTTATTCCATGCAATTTATGGTTTTGAGCAATTGAATTATGCTTTTTCTATCATGCAATGACTTGATCACTAGTTGTATGATTTTAGGTTGTGATTTCTTAAGTTCGAAAGATTAGGATTTCATTAGACTTGTTTCAATTGTCACAAAGTCCGATAGGGGATATAAATATACCCCTATACTTTATGTTTTCTGCTATAGTATTCATAAATATTTTAATACTTTTTTACACATTCAGATTCAACATAGAAATATAGTTGGGTCGTGCGTAAGAATAGGTATTAATGCTTGTCCGAAAGGGAGTTTTAACAACATTTGGAATATGGAAATTCAAAACATATGAATTGTATTTAAATAATTGGGCTAAAATATGGAGGATAGAGGCAAAATGGATTCATAATTCTAACGCATTTGTTTTTATAAGTTTTAAATTCAAATTTTTATTGTTTCTTTAGTTTAATTTTTAATTTGTTTTTCAAAATCAAAATTCTCAAACTCAAAGCTTTTCTCTTTCCGGTTAAGGTTTGTAGTCACAACAATCCCTGTGGGTATGATACTTGGACTTACGTCCACTTTATTACTTGCGCGACTCGTGCACTTGCGGAGTGAACAACCACGTAGTGACTAAAATTGATCATTCCACAAGGCTTTGGTGAACACATGCTAATTGGAGATGAGTGGGAACATAAGAGGGACTAATTAAACCTGACTGCAACTTTTCTCGAACAATGTGACAATCTATTTCTATTTCTATGTGCTTTGTACGCTCATGAAAAACAGGATTAGCTACGATATACAATGCTACTTGGTTATCACAAAATAGAGAAGTATGAGAGGATTGTATAACTCTCAAGTCCTGTGGAACCAAACATATTGTAACCAAGTTAATTCCAATATACAATGCTACTTGGTTATCACAAAATAGAGAAGTATGAGAGGATTGTATAACTCTCAAGTCCTGTGGAACCAAACATATTGTAACCAAGTTAATTCCAAACACGTATTTGTCATTGATCGATATTCTGCTTCTACAGATGATCTTGAGACATTCGTTTGCTTCTTTGACTTCTATGAGATGACGAATTCCCTAAGAAAGATACAATAACATGTGACTGATATTCTCGTAAAACTGTAACCTGCCCAATCTGAATCACAAAATATCGTGAGAGTAAGATTGTTTGTAGAGGAGAAGAACAGTCCTTGACCATTGTGCCTTTGATGTGTATTTGATGATCCGTAGGGCAACATCCCAATGTGGCTTCCTAGACTCGTGCATGAACCGACTCAGGGTGCGAACTAAGAACATTATATCATGTGGTGATAGTCAAGTATATCACCTTTCCCTCCAATCTTCTATATTTAATTGGATCACTCAATAATGGTCCATCTACGGGGTTGAGTTTTAAATTTCGCTTAATTGGAAAATTTTCGGATCATGCACCTAGGAGTCTCATATCTTCTAAAATATCCAATGCATATTTTCTTTGGGACATGAAAATTTTCTTTTTGGATCAAGAAAATTCATTTCCCAAGAAATATTTGAGATTGCCAAGATCTTTCATTCAGAAGTGCCTGAGGAGAAATCCCTTGAGTTTCTCCATTTCTTGTGAATCATTGCCTCTTAAGAGTATATCATTAACATAAATGAGTAATGCAGTGAAAGTGTTACCCTCGAGCTTTGTTGATAGTGAGTAATCTACATTGGAATGAATATAACCAGCATTCTAAATAGTATCTGAAAAAAGTAGAAAACTAGTTCATCGTTGCTTGTTTGAGCCCATATAAAGATTTGTTGAGCTGACACACCAGATTCTCCCCCCGTCAGAGAAGACCAGGTGGGGTTTCCATATAGAAAATTTCATGTAAGTCTCCATGGAGGAATACATTTCGAACATAAAGTTGATGGATAAATTAATTCTGAGCGAAAGCTACAACAACGAGACACCGTAGAGTGGTAAGTTTGGCAGTAGGTGAAAAAGTCTCATGGTAGTCAACCCTCTCAACTTGTGTATAGCCCTTAGCTACAAGTTGAGCTTTATAGCATTTGATAGTGCCATCAGATTGATATTTGATTTTATACACCCATTTGCAGCCAATAAGTTTGTGATCATGAAGAAAAGGAACCAATCTTAAGGTATTGTTGCTTTCTAATGCCTACAATTCAACTTTAATAACTTCTTGGTAGTTTGGATTGAGATTTGCTTCAACAAAAGATTGAAGTTCTTTGTTACTAGATATGCATGCTAAGAAAGAATAGTGAGAAGATGAAAAATGAGAATAAGAAATAAAATTGGAAAGAAGATAACATGTACCTTTTACTGAACTTGATGATGAAGTCGAGTGAACGACTTAAGTGGACATGATGTAATCTTTATGCCGTGTCGGAGGTTGTTTGGGTTGAGTAAAGCGATGAATGGTAGTAGGATATGTGGAAGAATCTGACATTAGTGGTGGTGCGTCAGAAGTGGAAGACCTGGATTGTGGCTCAGTGGAGTATGGTTAAGTGTCCATAATGTCGGAAGATGTGAGAGTGGGACTATTATCTTGGAATTCATTTGTAGGTGTTGGGATGGTGGTGTTGTAGTTATGGTTCAATTGATGTTTGTTGGAGTCGAGAGTGGAGTTTAGAGGCTCTATATCAAAGGTTGGTGAAGAGAAGTCAAATGGAGGTGTCAATTTATGAGGTGGTGAAGCAGTGGTGGAAGAAAATGGAAATGTGGCTTCACGGAAAATCACATCTTGACTTATGAAGAATTGATTACTCTCCAGGTCATACAGTTTATTACCTTTTCACCGATCGATTATATATACCCCTTGGCACCAAATTCAAATTCAAATTGGAAGATGGATGTACATTTGTGGTGTGACATAGACAACCATAGACAACCAAAAGTCCTCAGATGCTCAAGTGAAGGAGGGCATCCGTAAATAACTTCAAAATGCGATTTATTTGAAAGAAATGGTGAAGAGAGGCAATTGATGAGGTAGATCACAGTTAGGACACATTCACCCCCCAAAACTTAGTGGTATATGTGATTAGAAATAAAGAGCTCTGGTAATTGTAAGGATATGACGATGCTTGTGTTCAACGACCTAATTTTATTGGGATGTATATACGTACGCTGAATTTCAATCCCATGAGATTGAAAATACTCAGGCATTGAGAACTTCGAGCCAATATCTACTCGAATTGCTTTGATAGAAGTGTGGAAATGAGTTTTTACAAAATTGATGAATGATTGTAATATATCTTGTGTTTTTTTATTATGTTGCATAAGAAAGACACGTGTACACCTACTCATCAACAATAGTAAGAAAAAAGAGTGCATTAAAATGGGTAGGAGTTTTATGTGGACCCCAAATATTACAGTGCAACAAATCAAAAAATGATTTAGTTGTTATTGAACTAAAAGGAAAAGGCACATAGTTTGCTTAACCATAGGGCAAAACATGCAACTATTTTCTAATAAAATAGAACTGGAAGGAAATAAATGAGATCTTAATTTAAGTCGATGTGGTGAAGGTTGTCCAAGTCGCATATGTCATAGTTTTGGAGATTGAGACACTTGATATGAGGTAGTGATTGTTGTGTGAGAGACATGTAATAAAGACTGTCTCCTTGTATACCCGAGCCCATCTTCTCTGAAGCCAAGTCCTACAAGATGTGTGAGAGACATGTAATAAAGACTGTCTCCTTGTCTATCCGAGCCCATCTTCTCTGAAGCCAAGTCCTACAAGATATAAGAGTCACGAAAGAATATACCACGATAGTTCAATGCTTTGTCAATTTTCTAATAGACATTAAGTTTAGGCGGAATGATGGTGCACATAAAGACATTTTTAAGGGTGATATTATGACTAAGTGGAATAGTGTCAATGTATGTGATTGGGACGGATGAGCCCGTTGGTAAGTTAACGATTGATGTAGAGGATGGTTCTGATTGTGTCAAATGTGTAGAGTCTGAAGTGATGTGATATGTTGCTCCACTATACAAAATCTAAGGCTTAATGAAAGCTGAATTGGTAGATGCATTATAGAGTATAGACAAACCTGCTGCATTAGCAAAATTACTACTATTACCATTTGACGTCATCATAGATATAGCATGTGTAATTTGCTTGAGCTATTCGGCAGAGAAACCATGGGAGTTGTTGGGTTGTGCAGTTTCATTACCCTGCAAGATTTCAGTTGCATTCACTACGAAGTTCCATAAGAGTTGTTCCTATGAAATGGTTGATTTTGATTTCCTTGTCCACCTACTGTATTAGAACTCCATGTCCTATACTTAACTCTGCACCTATCTTCTATGTGACCTCTTTTATTGCAATATTTTTGATAATATTTTAGAGCATGACAACTATCAATACTATGATCATCTCTGTTGCAATGATCACAATGCTTTACCTTAGACTTATTGTTGTTCTGTCGTCCTTGGAAAGTTGCTACAATGGAGAAATTTTAGATGGTTCTGACGTCATATTCATTGGGTTTCTTCTTGAACAATAAGAGAATATGCTTGTCAAACATTGGGCAGTATCGTCATCATCGAAATGTTGTTACATATGGTGCTGAAAGAATTATTGATGCCCATAAGAAATTGTATCATTCGATCATCTTCTCTTTGTTCTATATGAGCCTTATGCCGGTAAAAAAGGGAGATTGCTCTGTGTGCATGAAGTTCATCCCATAGGCCTTTGAGCTTTGTGTAATACACGGAGATGGTCATGTTACCTTGTCATAACGATGTTAAAGATTTTTTAATCTAATAGATAGCAGGTGCATTCTTTTGGGAGAATTGATCTTTGAATTCCTCCCATACTTGATAATTTGTCTTAGCATGAATCACTCATTTTCTCAAATTAGGTTTCACGGAATGTGTGAGCTATTATAGGATTATGTTGTTAAATTGATTCTACGAATCAAACATGACGTATCTTCTATATTTGAAGGGGCTTTGATGGAGCCCTTGAAGAACCCTACCTTATTCTTGGCTATAAGGGCATGCATTGTGGATTTAATCCATGATTGATAGTTGAGTCCATTAAGCTTTACTGGGACAAACACCAATTCAGGATGATCTAAATGATGAACGAAGTATGGGCTTGATGAATCCATACTCGTTGTTGAGGAAGTGGCTAAAGTTTGATTAGATTTGACGGTTTGATCTTCACGCTCTATACCATGTTAAAACTTGAAGATGATTTTGATAAGATGATAATTTGAAAAATATGAAAGACTGAGTTGCTTGGAATGGAATGATTACATTGATACTCAATGAGGTATATATACAAGACGATTTGAACAATCTATCCTACAATCAAGGTATATATACAAGAATACAATCAAGCTAAGTCTAACTACAAATCAGGAACATAAAAGACATGTAAATATACATAATCAACTATTCTAAATATAGAGGATTTACTTTCCAACCACTTGGGCTAAATGAAGAACGTTCTGCCTTTCTAAACCAGCTTTGCGCGATCGCTTAGGTGAACCTAAAGACGAAGATTCCAATAATTTTTGTAGATAAAATATCAATGGGAGAAATAGAGTAATAAAGATCGAATCTTGATCAAATACAATCTAATTATAAATATGACATTTTATTTTTTGTTACAATAGGATTTCATTTCTTTCTTTTAGATTTTATTATTATTTTGTATACATCTCAGTTAGAGTTTCTTTCATTTAACTTCTACTATATATACATGGTAGATTACAGAATGTAAATGATGAAATACATTAATAAGAAATTCTCTTTCTAATTTTCTATCCAATATGGTATCAGAGCAATTATATGCTTCCTCTTCCTCACACACATCTGTTGTGATTAATCCTTGAGCATATTGTTCTTAAGTACTTCCATGGAGATAGATAATCCAACAGCTATGGATAATCCAACAGATAATTCTTCCTCTTTAGTTAGCAATTTCACCATTGATGATGGATCCAGTCCATATTTCCGCCACCATTTAGACAATCCAGGACTTCTACTTGTTTCTCAGCCACCATCTATTCTTCGACTTGACGGTAATGGTATTCTCCTCAATGCTTGGATCTGCAATAGAAACATAGTTATCTCTTGGATTCTCAGCTCCGTGTCTAAAGAAATATATGCTAGTATGATCTATTTTGAATTATCATATGACATTTAGATAGATCCCAAGAAATGTTTTCAACAAAAAAATGGACGTCGAATTTTTCAGCTATGAAGAGAATTAATGAATCATACTTAGGGACAACTTTATGTAAGTGCTTATTTTACTAAGTTCAAAACTATATGGGAAGAACTCAGCAATTATAAACTTTTTTGCTAATGTGGAGAATGTACATGTTGGGGGGGGGGGGGTACTAAAGCTCTTGCTGAACATTATCTTATGGAATATGCATGTCCTTTTTGATGGGGGTTACATGACTCATTTGCTTAAGTTAGAGGTCATCTGTTACTTTTGGATCTTATTCCTCCTATCAACAAATTTTATGGTCTTATTTCTCAAGAAGAGCATTAAAGAAATGTTAATATTACTACTGGAAGTTATGGTGGAAATGATTCCATGGCTTTCTCCGTTAAGCATGATGCAAATAAACTCAAAAATGGGCGGCATAATTACAAAAAAATTCAGAAGAATGAGTGTCCTATTTGTACTTGTTGTTATACTAGACATAATGTTGACAAATGTTACAAACTTCACGGTTATCCTCCAGGGTACAAGATTAAACAGAAGAATAACTCCTCCCACGAGATGAAATTGGCTGGTGTTGATCAGATCTCTGATCATCGTGTCGCTACTCTTGGCCACATTGGAAATTTTATGCAAACGCTAAATCCTACTCAATATCACCCCCTAGTGGATGTATTTAATTCACACTTGTCTGCTGCTAAGATTAGTATAGAGACTGGTGTTAATCCTACTCATACATCAGGTACTTGTTTATCTATTTCAATTAACCCAATATTTGATTCTCCTCAATATTGGATAGTTAATTCAGGTTCCACCAGTCACATATGCTTCACTCATTCTGCATACGACATAATGAAACTGATTAAGAATGCCTTTATTACACTACCTAACGATATTTTAATTCTTGTGTTATGGGACTGTATGGCTCAATTCTCATATGGTGCTTGAAGATGTACTCTATGTACCCCACTTCGAATTCAATGTACTTTCTGTGAGCTCTTTAACCAGGAAATCTTCTTTGCATCTTGGATTTCTTACTCACTCATGCATTGTTTAAGATCTGCACAACTTGGAGATGATTGGCAAGGGTAAAATCATTGAAGGCCTCTATGTCATTGATGCTGACTCTTTTGTTTCTGACAAGAATAATTGTACATTAGATGTCATTTGCAATTCTACTATTTCTATAGTCAATAATGTTAGTAGCCATACTTGGCATAATAGACTTGGTCATCTATCTTTTAAGAGGTTGGCATTCTTGAAAGATCAATTATATTTTTCTTGTAATGACCATAAAACCAATGTGAATATACCTTGTTTTATTTGTCCTTTGGCTAAACAGGGAAGACTGTCATTCATCTTTAATAATCATTTATCTAAGTTTGCTTTTGATCTTGTTCACTATGACACTTAGGTCCCATACCACATTCTAATACATGCTGGTTACAAATATTTCCTAACTCTAGTTGATGACTGCACTCGTTTCACTTGGATTTTTCTCATGAAACAAAAACCAAATGTTAGTTTCATTATTCCTAAGTTCTTCTCTTTTATAGAAACTCAGTTTCACAAAGTGATCAAGAAGTTCAGATCAGATAATGCTCTTGAGTTACATTTTATAGATTACTTTAGTTCTAAAGGAGTTATTCACCAATTCTCTTGTGTGGAAAGACATAGCATAACTCAGTTGTGGAGCACAAACATCAAATGTGGCTCGGGATTTGTTTTTCCAATCTATAGTTCCTATCAAGTTTTGGGGAGAATGCGTTCTCATGGCTATATTTTTAATCAATAGGACTCTTTCACCAATTTTACGTCATCAGACCCCTTATCAATTTCCGTATAATTCAGTAATTGATTACAGTTCTTTTAGAGTATTTGGAAGCCTTTTCTTTACATCCACCTTACCTTCTTATTGCACTAAGTTTCAACCACAAGCAAAAGCCTGCGTTTTCATTAGATATCTACAAGGTATTAAAGGTTATAAATTATATGACATCACTTCCAAATCTCTTTTTATTTCTCGTGATGTTGTCTTTCATGAGCATTTGTTCCCTTTCCACTCTATTACACCTACAACTGAAGTAGTTGATCCTTTTCTTGTTCTAGTTTTACCAAAACTAGCATTTGATTTGCCTTTCCCCTCTAATGCTCCTAATCAAGCTCCTATTCTAACTTCACATGATCCTCCTTCTTTTCACGAACACGTGTGAGGATTCTTCCACTATCCCAAATTCTCAACCTCTTGACCCTGATTCCTCTATCTATATTGAAATCCTCTAGGGTCATCAAGCCACCATTTTATCTCCAAGACTTCCATTGTAATCTTTAGCTAGTCAACATCCACCAACTACCACTTCTACATACCCTTTGTCCAATTATCTTTCATACAAAACTCTTTCTCCTTCTCATACTTCATTTCTTCTTTTTGTCTCTTCTAGCTTTGAGCCTCAACGCTATCACATAGCTGTGAAATTCGCTCATTTGAAAGATGCTAGGGCCATTGACTTGGCTGCTATGCAACTGAATCAGACATGGTATGCTACTACCCTCCTTAAGGGTAAGCACTCCATCGGATGTAAATGGATAGTATAGAGATATAAAGCGTGTTTGGTATTATAGAGCGATATAAAGTGCGTTTGGTAGCTAAAGGGTACACTCAACAAGAGAAATTGGACTTCATTGAAATATTTTCTATTTTTCCCAAACTAGTTACTGTAAAAATTCTTCTTGCTGCTACCAACAAATGTTCCCTTATACAGCTGTTAACTTATGTGGCTGAGTGCAAAATATACCCCCAAGTGTACAGATCGTGAAAAGTAATTAAGTAGACAAAATGAGTCTGAATTATCGTTCTCACAAGGACTGTCAGTAAGTATTGAAATTATTAGTTCTAAACATGATTTGTACAATTGAAACCGTTTTGTGAATACTAAACTAAGAATTATACTGTGAAATTAAATACCAAGTTGCTTTATTTTTAAAACGATTTTAAAACTGTTGGGATTCACGGTTTCACATATCCAATTAAATCAACTCAAACTTCAGTTTTATTTCCTAATAATACATTCAGTCGAATTCACTCGTGCATATTGAAATTCCTCTCTCGAGTTTAAATCAATTCTACCTAAATAAGTCAATCTTATATATCTATAGATGGTCAAAAATATTTTTTATTTAGATGCATAGAACATAAGAATTCACTTAAGACTGTAGTAATACCAAAAGTATAACTCTATCTTCTAGTGAATTACCGGATTATATTCCTGGGTCTAGATTGTTAAATCACCTCTCGGATTGTGAAAACAACCTACAAAATCATGAATTAGTGATCAAATAATTCAATCATTAAAACTAAAATAAAATCAATACATGACATGACATGAATAATTAAAACTATAAAGTTTGGAATTAAAATAAGTAAACTAGGCTATGTCGTTCATCCCAACATACAATTTAGTTACACATTGTCACAAAATAACAAAAACAATATATTATAGCGATCATTGAAACTAACATAGAAGGAAAGGAACTCTTGCACCAAGAATCAATCTTTCTTTGTAGTCTTCAAATCCCGCGCCCTTGTTATGCTTGAATCTCCAATGAATTTGATGTTGAATTATGTATGGTGGCTGCTCCAAGGTCATGTAAAGGTCCCTAAAATGTATAGAATATGTTGTATATATAGTTGGAGATGAGTCATGGTAGGATAAGAAAAGAATTTGGAAAAACCTCACAAAAAAACCCACAGTTGGCTCAATCGGGAAAGAGGCGTGGCCTCGTGGCTTTTAGTTTTCAAGACTGGTTGTTTCGGTGACGATCCCTTTGCGAGGAACGGTTGTGCGGTGTTAACTTTCAGTGCAATTTTCATCTTTCCAAGTTCGTTTAAGTGTGTCCCCGACTTTTATTTGCACCTCAAGTCCTTCATCTTTTAATTAAAGCATTTTGATCCCCATACTTTTGATTTCTTCGGAATAACTCCATTTTGGCCTTGCTTGACTTCTCATGTGTACAATTAAGCTCCATTTATCCTCTTTTTTTCCCCCCTTTAATGCCCTTCAAAAGCTTCATTCTCTATCTTTAGGGATGTTTTTTGAAATAAGAACAAATAACAACTAATTAAGTAGTATTTATTCTAAAAAGACAATATAATATCATACTTTTGGCATATAAAATAGTGTATAAAATACACCTATCAACAACTTGACGTTAACAATGCGTTTCTTAATGGAGATCTTTTTGAAGAGGTGTACATGGATCTTCCTCTTGGCTATCACCACAAGGTACATGTCATTTCTCAGGGGGAGAAGCTGGTTTGTAAATTACACAAATCAATTTATGGTTTAAAACAAGCATCAAGCCAGTGGTTCTCAAAGTTTTCTACTACACTTATTCAGCATGGATTTCATCAGTCTAAATTTGATACTCTCTTTTTACCAAGGGTATTGGGGCTACATTTGTTGCTCTACTTGTTTATGTAAATGATATTATCATCATAGGTTCCGCAAAAATAGTGTCTTTGAAGAGATGTCTCCACAACCAATTTAAACTTAAAGATCTTGGCCGCTTGACGTATTTTCTTGGTTTAGAAATTGCCCAATCTACAAAAGGCATTTTCTTCTCTCAACGCCATTATACTCTACAATTACTTGAAGATACATGATTCTTAACTTACAAGCCAAATTCTTTACCTATGGATCCCAAAGTTAAATTGAGTTATTTTGAGGGAGATTTACTTGAGGATGCTTCTATGTATTGAAGGTTTGTTGGTCGTCTGCTCTACTTAACTATATTACGATCTGATATTACCTTTGGTGTTCACAAACTTAGTTATTACGTTGCACAGATAAAATGAAGAAGAAGATGAACAAATTTTCTCATTGATCATTAAGGCAAAGAAGCCTTTAAATAAACAAAATAGTACGACTTCCATTGAACAGATTAAACTAACAGCTAAGTAACTAACTAACTGAATTAACCACTAACTAACTGAATTATAACTTCTAACACGCCTCCTCAAGATGGCCCGTGGATATCTTTCACAACCATCTTGGACAAAAGAGGAAACAAAAAATTTGAAGGTAAAGCTTTGGTGAAAGCATCTGCCAGTTGTTGTTGAGAGCTAATTAGCAACAGTTTGATGAACCCTTCAGTGACCTTATCTCGGATGAAGTGGTAGTCAATTTCAAGTGTGTTTAGTTCTTTCATGAAATGTGGGATTAGAGGCAATGTGAACAGAAGCTTGATTGTCACAGAAGAGAAGAGAAGGAGGGGAAACCTAAAAATCTTTAAGTAGTTGGTGTATCCAAACAATTTCACTTGTAGTGGCAGCCAAGACTTTTTTCAGATACCTCAATAAATGATGAGCAGCCTATAGATTGGGAAGTTGAGGTTGAGCTATAGACTAAGTTTATGGACTGTTATATCAGGTCTTGATAAGGTGAGGTATAGAATTTTTCCAATCAACCTTCTATACTGTGATATATCAGATAGTACATCTCCATCAGTTGCATTAAGCTTGATCTTTTGGATCCATAGGAACTGTAGTAGGTTTGCAAGCTAAGTATCTTGTGTCCTCTAACAATTGTTAGGTGTATTTCCTTTGAGAGAGAACCAGCCCTCCAGTTGATTGTGCAATTTCTATCCCTAGAAAATATTTTAAACAGCCAAGATCATTGAGTTTAAATTGACTATGCAAAAATGTTTTTAAAGACTGAATAGTACTGATGTTTGGACCAGTGATGACAATGTCATCAACATAAACCAGGAGTGCTACAAACGAATCAGCTGAGCCTTTGGTAAACAATGAATAATCTGATTTGGACTGAACAAAATCGAACTGAATTAGAGTATGCGAAAACTTTGAGTACCATTGCGATTAAGCCTGTTTTAAACCATAAATGGATTTGTGAAGCTTGCATACTAGTTTCTCCTCTTTCTTCAAGGATTTCCCTTGATGAACATAACCAAGAGGAATGTCCATGAACACATCTTCAAATAAACCACCATTGAGAAAAGCGTTATTCACGTCTAGCTGAACCAAATGCCATTTATTTTTGGTAGCAAGAGCCAACAATACCTTGACCGAGACTAACTTTGCAACTGGTGAGAACGAGTCAAAAAAATCTAACCCTTCTTGTTGGTTGTAACCTTTGGCTAACAAACGAGCTTTATGCCTTTCAATGGATCCGTCAGATCTATGTTTGAGTTAAAAAACCCATTTACACCCTATGGAATGTTTCCCTGAAGGTAAATTTGTGACAGACCAAGTGTTGTTTTGCTCCATGGCATCTAATTCATTTTGCATTGCTGTTTTCCATTCTGGGAATTTAATTGCCTCATGGTAAAACTGAAGTTCATAATAAGATGACACATTGAGAACAAAGGTTTGGTGAGGGGATGACAGTGAATTGTGGGAAATAACTTTGGATAAAGGGAATGTAGTATTGGAAGATGGATGTTTTTTATTTTTTAAAAGGTTGCAATGATATTCTCGAAGGTAAGGAGGCTTAATGCCTCTTGTGGATCTTCCTAAAGGCATAATTTCAGCATGATTTTCATTTGAAGGAATGCTTATTTGAAGAGATTTAGGAAACTGAGACTGAGATTGAAGAGACTCGGATGGAGTAATGTCTCTATTGTCTGATGTATGTATGTTCTCTGTTGATGTATGTGCAGGGTTTTGAATTTGATTTGAAGTGGTATTGGCTGAGAATAATGAAATATCAAATGATGGAATAGGCAACACCAGTTCTAGGAATGGGTCAGAGATGTTATCAGATGAGTTTATGGAGTGAAAAGGGAAAATCTCTTAATGAAAAATTACATCTCTTGAAATGATTTTTTTTTTTGATTGAATATCATAAAGTTTATATCCTTTGATGCCTGGAGGATAACCTAGGAAGACACAGATTCTTGTTCTTGGTTCAAATTTGGTTCTATGTGCAGTGATTGTGGAAGCAAAGGCTAAACATCCAAAGACTTTGAATCTGGAATAGTTGATAGTATCTTTGTACAATAATTCATATGGAGTTTTCTGATTTATAAGAGGAGATGGAGTCCTGTTTATAAAGAATGTAGCAGTGGAGATACATTTAGACCAGAACTAATATGAACTCTGGATTGGAAATACAAGGATCTGGCTACATTTAGTAGATGCTGGTATTTTCTTTCAGCCACAGAACTTTGTTGTGGTGTTTCTATGCATTAATATTAATGTATGACTCCTTTAGAATTGAAGAATTTATTAAATGAAAGTTCAGGTGCATTGTTTGATCTAAAGGCCTTGATTTTGCCATTGAATTGAGTAGTAATCATAGTGAAAAATCTAGGAATAATGTTGATGACATCAAAATTGTGCTTGAGAAATTAAATCCAAGTAAATCGAGAACAATCATCTACTAATGTCAAAAAGTATTTATATCCAGTGTATGATGTTACATGATAGGGTATGTCACAATGAATTAGATCAAATGGGGACTTTGACAATGATTACAAGACGCAAAGGACAACCTTTTCTATTTAGCTAATGGACGGACATAGCAAGGAATTGCTTTATGAGATTATGAAGCTAATGGACGGACATCCTATATGACCTTTCAAACTATTTAGACACTTGAGAGATAAATATCCAAGTTTGTTGTGCCATGTAGAAGCTGATACATTATTGACATATGTGGTAGAAGTAGAGGCTGGATGTATAACAGAGGTGGATGCTGAGTGCGAGACAGAGTCTGGGAGCATTTCTGATGTGTGAAGAACATACAAATAAGCCATTCTTTCACCCTTGCCAATCATCTTTATTTTTTTATGGCTTGGATGATGAAGTGCACAGACAGATAGAAGATTGAACTTGAATTCAGGAATAAACAACACATCTTCAAGGATGATTTTAGATTTCAGTGTAATCTTTCCACTGAATTTAACATGTATTTTACAATGGTCAGGAAATGTGACAATCGAATTTTTAATAGGATGCAAATGAATGAAAGCATCAACTGCAGAACTAAAATGTCACTACAAGAAAAAAATGTCTTTTGCAACATGCAAACGGCAACATTCGTTAATTGAATGTTGCTAAATGTGGTCTATCGCAACACTCAGTGGTTGCATGTTGCTATTGATCCATTTATTTGACCTTTAGCAACATTCAACAATTGAATGTTGCTAATAATAGCCTTTTGCAACGTTCGCATGAACGTTGCAAAAGGGTACCTTTCGCAACATTCAGACGAACGTTGCAAAAGGGTACCCTTTTGCAACGTTCGTTGCACGTTGCGAAAGGGTAATGGCTTAATTGGGACAAAATTTCATAGTACCTAAAATTGGAGGACTAAATTGCAAATTCCTAAATTTAAAACCTAACCTTATCTCTCTGCTCTCACTCCCTCGGCCTCAATCCCGCTCCCAACCTCTTCTCCCCTCCTCCTTCTCTCCTATCCTTCTCGCCATCGCCACCCAACAATGCTGACCACCAACCACGCCACCACCAAACACCGGTAAGCCCTTCCCTCCCCTCTACATCCTTCCCCTGCGAACCACACACACAAAGTCGCGCACGCACACACACACAGTCGTACACTCGCACGCGATTTTACACACACACACACACACACAATATCTTATATATTATGTTTGTATATTTCAGAGTTTGATTTAGTTTAGAATTCGAATTTTTAATTGTTAATTTCAATTTTTTGTGCAATATATATTTTATTTGTATGTATAGTTGATGTATGTGTAAATATATTTCAGATTTTTGGAGAGAGGGGAAAGTGGTATTGTGAAAAATGAAGAATTGGGTTTTCGCTGTGCTTTTTTACTTAGCATTTTGCGTGAGGATTGAAGCTTTCAAGTTCCATAAAACCCAAAAAACTGAGAGAATATCAGGTAAGAATAATTATGTAATTTATGTTCATTTCAACTCGTTGAGATTTCACCTATTAGCTGTTGATTTAGCGGAAATCTTAGTGGTTTATTGGATTTATTTTTTTGATTTGTGAAACCTGGGAAGTTGCCATCGAGAGTTTCTTTTCAAGTCTGGGTGATCAAGGTATGACTTGCTTAACCTGCCTAGAGATCTTTTATGACTGATTCATCTGTGTTTCATGAAACCTTTTGAATTAGTTTAACACAGTATAAAGAAAACTGATGGCCATACATTTAGTATTGCATGTGGTTCGAAATCAAATTGCATCTATTTCTCTTCTATAATTGCTAAATAATCTATACTTATTTGGTTGCTTTTCTTTTTCCATATGAATTGTTAGACTGGGTATCCTTTGCTTGTTATGTATGAACGCTTTTTACTCACGCACAAGTTGCCAGCTTATCAATTTCCATCTGGTGAATGTTTTTGCTACAAGTGGCAGTGTTTGCGGAAGAAATATAAGGAAATACTTTTTTTTGTTAATAAAAAAAAAAGTAAAGTTCACCAAAGATAATTAGAAAGAATTATGAATAAAAGCTCATGTATGTGGTGAGCCCTGCCAAAATAAAAGAGAGAGAACATAAATAAGAAACCAACATTCAAAAGAACTCATTAATATGTGCATGTTGATGTCCTGTTATCAGAATTTAGTCATTTACATCTTTTTTTTCCCCCACAAAAACATGTGCATGGAGGACTGGTGTGATATAAATATCTTCCCTTTTCAGTTTCCTCTATCTCAAATACACACGTACTTATATTAGTATATGTATATATGAGATATACATGCATGTCTATATTTGCATGTATATGCAGAAAACTACCTTACGAGAAGGAGAAGAGACATTTGCATTCTTCATCATAAATATATTTTACCTGGGGTTTGCTTATGAACAAAATTTGCACTCCCAGATTTCTTAATACTTATCTTCCAAAATGACAAAAATAAATTGGGAAAAAAGACGTAGTATAATCATTTCCATTTCCATTTCCATGTGTAATTTTTGAAAGCAGAAGAATAATTGGGAATATTATTATATCACTATAAGATTGCACCTGTGATTAGCATTTAATTTCTGAATTCTATAACTTAAGATGTGCAAAAAAGATATCTCGTGACAGGCCACCTGTGAAAAACAAACTAAATATTGGGAATAACGCAAACGTGTGTGCATATAGACACACGGTAGCATGTTTTCTTTCAAACCCTATTAGATTAATATAGGTAATATATGCATGTAAAATTGTAATTTTTAAATTTCCAGAAATTGTCCTGCCAAAACAGAGATTATTTTACATCTACAGGCACCAGAGACTAGTTAACATACGTTTCTTTTAATGCTAATTGCCTCTGAAAATGTTTTTATGCCATGGATTCAGGTCATACGTTATTCTTCTCTTACCTCTGCAGGTGCTGAGTGTATAGATCCTAACTGTACATGGGTGGAGCAATGGTAAATGTCCATGAACTATTCTAACGGTTGACGAACATTAAATTACTCTAAGGAGATTTTCAATTTACAAGTAAGATAATTTGACATGGTCACAATACTATATATTTGAAGTCACAAAACACAAATTTTTTAGGTCACGAATGATTTTAAGGTCACAAATTATCGAAATATTAGGTCACAAATTGAATTTATTTTTAGGTCACAATCTACAAACCACCATTTTTAAGGTCACAATTATTCATTTTCAAGGTCACAAGAAAAAATTGTAGGTCACAATCATCATTTTTTTCGATCACAACCTACCAACCACCATTTTTAAGGTCACAATTATTCATTTTCGAGGTCACAAGAAAAAAATTGTAGATCACAACCATCATTTTTCCCGATCACAACCTACCACCCCATTTTTAAGGCCACAGTTATATATTTTCGAGGTCACAAGAAAAAAATTGTAGGTCACATTTATATTTCAAAGTCACAACCCCAACTCACACCGCCCTCACTTCACAACTCCAAACCATCACCAGCACGGGCATCTCACCATTACATTCAACACTGTGCCACCACCATTGGCGTTTTCGTCAGCCGCCTCCACGTCAACGCCGCCTCCACCACGATTTCCGCCAGCATCCCATCTTCAAATTCCAATAACCAAAATCTCACTCCCTTCCTCACCACTATCACCGCCACTTTCCGTCGGCACTGCGACACCACTAAAGCGCAGCCACCACCGCCTCAACTCCGCCTCCCCCACCCCAATCACAGCTATAGCTCAACCACAATCATCTACCGCTCCACGATCGACCACCTGCCTGCATCACCACCACCCACTTCATTGCAGCCACCACCACAAACCCATCTACATCGTCAAGATCCACACATCACCACACACATATCTGGCTATCTGCACAGGTGACAAAGCAACCATCACACGCAGATCATGCCATCGCCGTTAGTCGTCAAGCGACCCTGCCTCAACACAACCGGCCCCGACCAAGGGGCAAAAAGAAAAAAAAAATGAAGCCCGAACCACATCACCACCTGTAGTCAACCGTGTCTCAGCACCACTGTAACCACCACAGCTGCCACGGTGCCAAGTTAATATCATCGCCGCTTCTGCCACCGCGACCTCCACCACTTTCTCAACATCCTCTGTTCCTTTTCCACAAGCCACATCCACATCCCATTCCTATCCTACTATTCACGCTCAGATCGATGCGACGACACCGCTGCAAGATCGAAGCAGCAGCGGCGTCGCCTCCTCGAGGTAATAGCAGAGGTGCTTACCTTGAAATCACCTCTACCACAGTGGTCTGCTGGCGACGTTGAAGAAGAGGCTGGATCCGGCGGAGATGAGAGTGTGGCCTCGGGGTGGAGGTGGCTGAGGTAGTGGTGGTGTCGGGGGGAGTGGCTGAGGTTTACTGGAAATGGTGTAAATTGAAGAGAGATGAAGAGAGAGAGAGAGAGAGAGATTAGGGTTTGAAGTAATGTTGTGTGGTGTGAGATTGAAATGTGATTGAGGAATTAATTTAATTAATTAATTAATTGTTAAAATTTTTATTACAACCTGAAAATTGAAATTATACATATTTGATCTTATATTTGAATTTGAATATTTAAAAGTAGGGGAGGGTGTAATATCCACTTTTGAAAATAATAAATAAATATTGAAGGTCCAACTATTTTTGAAGTGAGTTTTGAAGTTGATTATTGGATAGGGGATATAAGTAGTGTGAACATGATAAATATTGAAATCCCCAAAAATTGAAAAAAAAAAAATAAAAATAAAATCTGCACATAGTACAAGAGTTTTGGAGGGAAACAGTGAAAAAAATCGTGTTTTTAACTGGTTGGACAGGACAAAATCGGTTTTTATTTTTTAGAACACATAGTTGCGCACATAGTGCCATGTGATGTGTTTTGAAGACGCATCAGGCCAAGGCAAGGTTAATAGGCGCATTTTCACGCCTTTAAGAACACTGATATTCTCTAGCATACCATGCAACATTCTGGTTACTCACATTTTCTGGTACTCAGACAACTTCTCGAAGACTTTCTAGTAAGAAGGTTGAGAGGTTTCAAAGAAACGTTATGTCATTATCAAGCACGGTTCCATCCATGAGACTAGCACCGAGAAGGGAAACAAGCATCTTGTTGCTCCTACCTTGCTCGGTTTCTTCATTTTTGTCGTCATTAGATCATGTTACACTTCTCTCAATTATTCATATCCTTATCATTTTGTTGCTTCCATGTTATTTATTTATTTATTTTGGCTGAACTCATCTCTCTCAATATCCATAATTCTTGGGAAGTTGGAATGATCCAGGCTTTATGTCCAAGCAATAAACTCGTATGTCTTGTCCATTTTAGGAGATCATATCATTCGAGAATTCAAACGCAAGACATCTGCCTTATAAGACCTAAGTTGAATATTGGGATTAATTGGTTAACTTGCCCATGATTGTTGTCTATAAAGAAATTTGATTTTTTCCAATTAATTATAGGAATTGTTTCCTTAGCTCTTGATATTTCGAGTTCAGTAATGCTACATTCTTTCTGTTTCTCTGTCTCTTCTTCCAGCTTTGTTCCAAATAATCAATACTGCAACAAGTAGGGGAATTCACGATCTTCCATACAGTTGATAGCAGATTGGTAGTGAATTTTTCGGGTTAGTTGCACAAATATTAAAATGCAAGAGAACCTTTGTTAGATCATAGTTTAATCTGCAAAAACTCCAAAAATATTAATAAGATTATCCTATTGTATATATTCCAGTTTTTTTTGTTGTTGTTGTTGTTGTTCTTATTATTATTATTATTATTATTATATGAGATGACAGGCAATCTGTGCATCTCAAATGTCTTTACTGTAGGTCACCTGTTGCAATTCGATATGCCTCTTTTCATTGATTAGACGAAGTAATCTGTGGATGAGAACTGTGTATCATGCTTTGATATAAACTACACGAAAAAAGGGTCAACAAAAACTAAATAAGCATTAAATTGTCAGAAAATAATTAATTTAGCAACTATATATTTATAGAAATAAGGATTGATATATGATTTCCAAGTGTTATCCTAAACAAAAACCACCTGGATTCAGAGCCTAATATAGGCAAACTAAACCAAAGCTGTCGAACAAGGATGAAATGTAGTGCCATTTACAAGCCAAGGCCTCTTTCTCCCATATGATGGGATTTTTCGAGGTGTCTTAAACCATTCCTTGCTTGATAAATCATAAGTTATCAGACGATACTTGCGTTTTGATCTTAGTGACATCATAACCGAACCTTTGTTAGCCAGGAAATCCAATTCGACTGGCTTCCCGTAAAATTCATAGCTAAACTCATTTGGCATTCTGTCGACCAGCTTCCACAACAAAGTCATCTTCTGCAGCTCCCATACGTTGATGGACGTCGAAGCAATATTGTTCTCAAGTCCCACAAGCATGAGTTTCCCTTCGCATTCTGCTAGTGTGCAATCACTCAGACGTAGAGGAGCTGGGATTAAGATCTGTTTCCAGACCCCGGTGGTCATACTATAGTACACGATGCCATCAGGGTTTGAGCACATGAAGTAAAGGGTTCCTTCAATAGAAACTGACTGAGACTTGATATTCAGGTCGAGTGGGCGCTTGATATTCGAAGGCAAGCTCCCTGGACAACCCCAAGAGTTCTTTGCGGAGTCATAAATTTCATACTCACCATCACAACTAATGCAAACAATCTTATATCCAGCGTTTGGAGAGCTCAAATTTATAGTCATCCCAATGGCCCCAAAATCAACAGACCTAGCTGGCAACTCTTTGAAGGAGGCGTTAACAGGGTTGCTGACATAGGAAGTTATATATTCACTGCCGAGAAAGCAGACAAGACCCCCTGCTGATGCCACTGGCTCCACGACCAACTCTGTTGGCAGGGCAGGCACTGGTGGGTGATACCATTTCTTTGACTGTGGATCATAAATGGCTCCATCATAATCCTTTCCAGGTATGGTGGCATAAATCCAAGGTTGGGAGGTTCGCTTAACTTGAGCACACTGTTGGGAAAAACTCTCTGAAGTCATCAATGAATTCCAATCCTGGCAAACTGAACGAAAACGGAAAAATGTGGTTATGGGAAGTCTTGCTATCAGAGTTTCGTGAAGGTCTCGTGGAAATTCTTTCCATACACACAGGTTCATAATTTCAGCTGAGCTCGTAGTTGCAGTTACTTCTCCTCGAGCCTGTTTCTTTCGAGCTTTCTTTGCTAGTGGAGGTTCACCAGTTTGCAACATTTTGAGACTTCCAGGTCTACCAGGAGTCATTCTGTGGAGCAATTTTCAGGAATGGCAAAAAGTGAAGTTTAACAAGATGGAATAATTCAAAAAGTAGAAAAACTAAAGACTGTAAAATTACAAAACATTATCAGCAAATTCATTAAATGTAAAACTCAATTATTTATCCAAAGGAAAGCAATGAATAATTCAGTAAGTAGACTTGATATCCAAGATCAAAAGCATATTGAGTTCATGTAACCGGTGAATTATATAAAACTCAATTATTTAAAAGATAAAAGAGGAGAGAGTTAGCAACTCAAAATAAAACTCCACAATTGTTACATACAATAAGTCTACAAACTTATAATTACTCACTCTTTTGATAGCTCAAACATGCATTAACTCACACAGAATAGATAAATTCTTGAGAAAAAAATTATTCTTCACACAATCTATCATCTGATCTGGTGTGATATATTAAGAGTTTGGCAAAATCTGATGACGTGATTGAAGAGCTAGAGATAAACTGCTTGGATCCGGAATCGGTATGCTTACACAAATCAATATCTAATGTAAGAAAATTGAGTCTTGACTTGCGTGTGTATTTAATGGAAATGCAATTAACAATTAGAGTAAGCTAATGTTACGATGTTCCAAAGATGTCTCAACATAAATACGGTATGGTAAAATTACTCGAGTAATGCATTTTTTGAGAAAGAATATATAGTATAATTGAAGTAAATTCGTACAAGAGAATGTATCTTGTTACCTTTTTAGCAGACCATAGTTATAATTGTTTTATTTTATTAAACATAGAATAGTAACAATGTATTGAAAATTGGAGGAAAGTCACATTATAATTATTATTTGGGTGAATTGCACAATTCGTCCCCACCTTCGAGCGAAAGATACTTAATAAATTTGTACCTTGGCCAGTGATCCACCAATTAGGGTTCGAATCCTAAAAATGGATTTGACTTTGTGGCAAGCGGGAGTTACCACTACTCATGGGGACTTTCAGTACCCTTCACCCTAGTTTCTGGGAGGCATATCCCGCGATTTACCACTCAAATCAATGGCCCAGAGCAGGGTCGGTTCGAGCCCTCAAAGTGTGAGTTACACCTTTAAACAAGTGACTTGTTGCTCAAGTCAGGCCAGTCAGGTCTACTTACTATATAAACCATTGTAAAGTTGAATAATCCACCAAGCAACTTAAATGAATGCAAAAACGCATAAATGAACAAGTAGAAAATCTGAAAATACATAAATGCACGATGTTTTCCATTATCTGGGGACTAATAGAAAAAGAAGATAGAACTAGCATTATCCTCTATTTGGGATACATTTCTTGTTTCAAAAAATTTACTTCTCAAAACATGAGTGGTTTGACTTCGAAAAGTAGAATTTAAGGAGATAAAAATGAATCCCAAACAGAGGCTAAATCCATTAAATGCAAGATACACAACTCATAACAGCTTATTTAAATTAATTTTGGCATAACATTACCTAAATCTCCAGAAGCATCAAACCGGAATCAATCGAGATATGAATACACTGAACCGGCCCGAATCACCCCTGTCCTTACTTGGTGGCAACACAAATACACAGAGAACTCAATGGCGGAAAGTGTTGTTTATATATGAAGATTCTCTAACAAATACAAGATCAACTGTTTAAAGTATAATTACACGAACTGAGAATTTCAGGGAAAAAATCTTTTAGATTTATTTCTATTCAATAACTCTCTAACATGGCGATTCTTAAATTTTTCTCCTTCCTAATTACATCACGGAATATACAGTATGTTTCGTGTATAATTACGATTCTAATTACAGAAATTACAGCAACTATTTTTATTTTTTATGATTGAAGAAGAATAGTAAAGCAAGAGATAAGGCAGAGACCTGAAGTGCGGTTGGGTAGAACCGGAAGAAGAAAGTCATTCTTAGCGGCCATCGCTCCACTTTCCAATGCGCTCACTCTTCCCCAACTTTTCTCTTTCTTTTTGTTGGATCAATACTTTTCTCCTCTCATATGCTATGGAGTCTACGTAAAAGTTAATTAATAATTTATTATTATTAATTTTTTTTTTTGAGGAAAATAATTTATTAAAATGTTAATTTATTTATTTCTTCAATCACAAATATTTAGTTTGCATATTTATTCAATTAAAATTGAGGTTGAATGTACCATCTAACCAAATAAATTTTATATTTGATTAAAAATTCACTAATTTACTGAATTTTATTTATATTTGATAAAAAAAAATGGATCGCCTAATTTATTTTTATTTTTTGGCGCGGGGGAGGCCTCGTAGGCTCACATAGGATTGAGTCCTCCCATGATTCACACTATTCTGCCTCAAGTTAATTTTATGAAAATTACTGGTCCCAACTCTTTCAATCTTCATTTCTAAAAAAGGTGTAGCTCACACTTTGAGAGCCCTAACCGACTATGTCCTGGACCATTGGTTAAGGAGGTTAATCGCAGGTTATGCCTTCCAGAGTCAGTGTAGAGGTGTGGTAAGTCATAACTCCCGCTTACCACATGGTCCAAATTCATTTTCAGGATTCGAACTCTGCATCCGACTGAATTGAGCACTTTTCCATCCTTCCCCTTTACAACTGGGAGATGTGCCCTGAGAGCTTTCAATCTTCATTTCCAATTTGACTGTATTATTATGGGCAAACGTAACCTCACGATTGTGCATAAACTCTGACTAATTACGCCCCTGTTTGATTTTAGCTAATATATATATATATATATATATCATTTTAAATTTTTTTAATAAACATTGATGAAATGTGTAAATAAATAGCTAAAATATATTGATTCCATGAAATTTATGGAAAAATAACTATTAATTTTTAACATTTTTTTGTTAACTTTTTTATGTTGTGATCGGTAATGGCCGCCCCCATTTATTTTGATTTATTATTATTTTTTAGGTAAAATATTTGATTAAAAAGTATTTTTGAAAAATGTGTGACTAAAAAGTCATTTAGCCTCCGTTTGGTAAAGTGATTATAAACCAATTTATAATCTACACAATTTCCTAAATTACTTTTTAACCACATATTTTCTCTCTTCAATTTTCAACAAAACATCTTCCCCTGAAAAACGAAATAAATTGATTTATAATCTTCAAATTGGATCCGAACATAAGCTTATAAATTGCAATCATTACGTTATAATTAAACGAAATGAAAGTTTGAATATCAATTAGACACTTTGATATGTACTGTCGCAACAATGCATGCAATATCTTTTACTTGTGTTGGTTTCAGAATTGAGACTATTGTCCGTATTGGTAGGGATTAAAATTAATTTTTTAGTAGATTTGAATAGAAATTGATAAAATATATGATTGAAAGGTTATAAATCCTAAAAAATGGGTGGTTAAACTTAATTCACTCGATGATGTTTTTGTTTTTAACGGTCTTCGTTTTAGACTCATTGGTGAATCTATCGCTCGGGTATGCCCGGTGATTTTGTATCTATTTTTGATCTATATATTTACATTTTCTATAAGAAAAGAAAAAATCCAGGGGCTAAACACATGCAAAATCAATTTCTGGTTGAAAAATGGCTGTTAAAAGGAAGAATAATGCTACTTTACTAAACAATTTTTGTCACACTAGGTGTCACATCTTCGCATGTGAGTGTGTGGGGCCACTCTCATAATGAGCGCTCCCACTCCCCATGTGGGGGGATGGTAACAGGTGTGGCACCGAGTATGGTAGAATAACATTACTCTAAATGGAAACACCGTTTATATCACAAATTTTCTCCTTCCGTGAAGAAGTGAATTTCTTGAATTCTACATCACACAGATTCTTCGTCAATAGTGTTATTTTGGGACGAGTTTTAGTTATTAAGTAGTACATAGGTTGTGACGTTGGAAAGCCACAATTAGGATGGTTAATTATTCGAGTAAATCATCTTACAAACCTAGAGAACAATTTGACAATTGGTATTTGACAATAATGAGCCTCTATCGTGTTGGATTCTCCCGTTTCATCTTGGTCCCAATTGATGTGTCTCTCTTCCTAGGTTTTGAGGGGGCAAGCTTTACCTTTGCAGATTCCAAATAAACGATGCCAACTGCTACACTTGGCAAAGTCTGAAACTTCACCCAGGACACGAGCTACCATAGTTACCAACTCCAAACAAAATCCACTGCTCGCATAAAGTTTAGAATGGCTCAAGCGGCATACTTACATAGACGATTGTGAATACCTCACTTTGTATCAAAGACTTGGACAGACACCAGACAACTCAACAGGCCACGAAGTATCCTAATTATGGGACTTGGATAACTTTTTCTACTGGCTATCATTTATCATTTTATCGACCAACCGACCAACCATTTCACCCAGACTTACAAGCCCGCTTTAGATCTTAAGATTGTTCTAGAACAGAAGCTCTTCAAGAGCAAAGACAACAAAACAAAATCAATGACCAAAATAATATAGCAAGCACATGTAAACATGTGTAAAATTGACAAGATACCCAAGTACAGAATCCTAGATAACAGCAACCAGAATCAATCTAAAATTATAGCCAGAATAAGCTGGCCTGGCAGACACGGGTCAAGGACAGACGACAAGAAACATAAAAGAGTTAATACAACTAATGGACATGAGTTGTTAATGTTAAAGGAAAGCAAATTAGCACTGATTCTATTCTTCTGTAATTGATATTGATAGGAGTAAATTGTGGATCCATTGTATAATTAGCATTTAGATTGAATTGATTTTAGGATCTTAACTTTCCATTCATAAATTAGGTCTACTGCACTTGTATATATTTGCAAGTTTTGTACAATTGAATATACATAAAAATACAGAACTTTTATACTTCCTTTTTGTTTATGGTATCAGAGCCACGGTTTTGGTGCATCTGACCTAACACCTTCCGCTACAAGCATAACATAAACACCACTGCATCATCAACATGGCTGATTTAGAAAAAAATAAGGGAGAAAAGTCTGAAACAACCACTGTTACAAAGGAAAAAGGAGCATCGTTACGTGATCCTCTGGTATTGCATGGCTCAGACACACCCGGACTCGTCCTGGTAAGCACATTGTTGGATGGAAGCAACTATGGGGAATGAAGTCGCTCTACGCGCCTCAGTCTCACCGCCAAGAACAAGGTAGGCCTCATCGACGGATCCATGGAAGCTCTACGAGCAACTGATGCGAGATTCCCATTGTGGCAGTGCTGCAATTATCTCGTGATATCCTGGATTCTTCATTCAATCCAGCCCGATATTGCCCGCAGCGTCTTCACAGATACAGCAGCAGCGGTTTGGAGCGATCTCCATGACAGATCCTCTCAAGGAGACGAATCAAGAATCTACCAAATTCGACAAGAAACTGCCGAGTGTCGCCAATGATCCCTTTCCATCTCTGCTTACTACACCAAACTCAAGGGACTTTGGGACGAATTGGTATCTTACCAGGAACCATCGCATGCTCTTGTGACATGATGAAAAAGATTGCTATTAAAGAAGAAAAGGAGAAGGTAATGCAATTTCTAATGGGGCTCAACGAACCTTATTCCCAGATTCGTGGATCAATTTTGATGATGAGTCCCCTTCCTGACACCCGGAAGGTTCATAGTCTCATCCTTTAACAAGAAAGACAGATGGAGGTAGCAAATTCGAGGGAAATTACGACAGCCTCTCATGCGATGCAAATCGCATGCACACCAGGAACATAGACGGAAGTGCAAGGGAACTCCTCTTCCAGCCGTAAACGTTGCACTTATTGTGACCAAGAGGGCCACTTAATTGATCGATGTTTTTATTTGATTGGATTCCAGTGGGCAATAAATGGCATGAAAAGAATGTGAAGCCCAGAAACAAAAAAGCAGTGGCCCATAATATTGAAATGAAGAAGGTATCAATCAATGAGAGCCCAAAGTTTACAACTGAGGAATACAAGAAAATCATGGCTATGCTTCACAACAAAAATCGTAATAATCAACCTCTCGCAAACGCGACAGGTATATTTACACCAAATCATGATAATGTAGGACATGATGCACATTCAACGTTGTATTGGATTGTGGATAGTGGAGCAACAAATCACATATCACACCTCTCTCCTACTCATAATAAAAGGGTATCCCATGAATTTGTTGGAGTACCTAATGGTGAAAAAGTTGATGTTGAGAATGTTGGATCTATTCAATTAAGGTCGGAATTGTCTATTAATGCAGTTCTTCATATGCCTAAATTTCGTGTTAATTTGATATCTGTGAGTAAATTAACACGAGCCTTGAGGTGTATGGTGATATTTTCCCCTGATTTTTGTCTTGTGTAGGACGTAGATACGAGGAGGACAATTGGCCTGGGCAAGCAATTTAATGGTCTCTACTACCTCGGACATCCATCCGCCGCCCCTCTCCGTTATCTTTCCTAATTTTTTCCTGAAATTATTTTCAATTGTAAGCATGTTTGTGAAGTTTGTCCCCTAGTGAAAACAAACTCGTTTATCTTTCACCTCAAGTTCAATAAAAACTATTGCGTCGTTTGATTTTATTCATTGTGATATTTGGGGACCACACAAAATTCACACACATTATGGAGCTCATTATTTCTTGACCATCGTTGATGATTTTACTCGCTTTACATGGTTTCACCTTATGAACTTTAAATCCAACACTCAATCTCTATTGAAACCATTTTTTTCTTGGGTCAAAACCCAATTTCATCACGATATTAAGATTCTACGAGCTGATAATGGTGATGAATTCACATCAATGCGTTCTTTCCTTCATGAACACGTCACAATTTTCCAACATACGTGTGCACAAACCCCTCAACAAAATGGGATGGTCGAGCGAAAACATCGTCATCTTTTAAATGTAGCTCAAGCCCTACGATTTCAAGCTAATTTACCATTAAAGTTTTGGGGGGAGAGTATCCAAACAGCATGTTATCTTATTAACCGTTTACCTACACCACTACTTTCCCACAAATCTCCATATGAACTTTTACATAAAACTTCGCCAATCTACACTGACCTTCGGGTTTTTGGTTGCTTATGCTACGCCACCAATCTCACCCCCGATAACAAATTTGATCATCGTGCACGTCATTGCATTTTTATCGAATATCCTCTTGGACAAAAGTTTATAGGGTTTACAATCTTGATGGCAAGAAATTTTTCACTTCCCGAGACGTTATTTTTCATGAAAATATTTTTCCCACTCAATAAAATCCACTTAGAAAACCAAGATGACACTCCAATTTTATCCATTCCTGCTGGCCCAATTCCCTCCCATGAGCCCACCTATACCACTTAATCCATTCCCACAGAACCCGACCCAATTTCCACTCACCCCTCATCTCCACCTTCTATCATTTCATCACACACAACATCGGCAGATCACTCCCCACCACCTACCGCACCGCCTTCGGCCTGCAACCCATCACCTTTGGTGCCTCTGAAGATTTATTCCTGCCGGCCACCCATCAACACCACAAACCCAGCGACATCCCCTCTAGCATCATCATCTTTACCAACGGATCTTCACCCCCTCTCCCACCACCTTATCAGCCCCTACTATACCACCGCCCACATCATCACCAAATGCCTCCCCCCTACCCGAACAACTGCTCAACAACACTTCCGACCTCCGCCCCACATCTCGCCCTCACAGACCACCACTACACCTTCGGGATTTTAGAACATACCATGCTGTTGTCCTCGACCTTGCCGTCCCCTGGAATCCTCATCCAGCACACATCATCCATTACAATGGTATGTCTCTTACTTCGGTCTGTCCAATAATTATTGTTGTTTCATGAATAATATATCTCGATAGCTTGAGCCCCCATCTTATGAACAGGCTCGTCATGACCCTTGATGAGTTGAAGTTATGAACTTTGAAATCCAGGCTCTTGAGGACAACAATACATGGTCCATAGTTCCCCTTCCTTCGGGGCAGCATCCTATCGGTTGCAAATGGGTGTTCAAGATCAAATACCATGGCGACAGATCTATCGAGCGATATAAAGCTTGACTGGTTGCCAAAGGATTCACTCAACATGAAGGCATTGATTACACAAATACCTTCACCCCTGTTGCTAAATTGATCACGGTCCGTTGTTTATTGGCAGTTGCTGCAGTTCGAGATTAGCCCTTGCATCAATTGGAATTCCAGAATGCCTTCCTTCACGGAGCACTTACAGAGGAAGTGTACATGCTTTTTCCTCTTGGTTCTCATCGACAGGGGGAGAATGTTGTTTTTTGACTTCACAAGTCCCTTTATGGCCTCAAGCAAGCATCTTGAAGTTGGTTTTTCCTCATATGCAATTCTAGAGATTGGCTTCCCTTAGTCCCGTGCTGACTATTCTTTGTTCACACGGGGTCCGTGGAAATTCAATTACTGTCATACTACTTTATGTTGACGACATGGTCATAACAGGAAATGATGAAAAAGCCATCGATGATCTCAAGAAGTTCCTCAACAGCTGTTTCAAGATTAAGGATCTAGGATCACTCAAATATTTCCTTGGGATCGAAGTTGCATGTTCCAAAGATGGAATTACAGTTTGTTAAAGGAAATACACATTGGACATATTAGAGGAACTCGGGTTGCTAGGAGCGAAACCAGCGAAGGTCCCCATGGAACCTGACTTGGTGCTAACAAATACTGGAAGCGAAGCTCTCAACGATCCCACTAGATATCGGAGGCTAATTGGAAAGCTGATATATCTTACAATCAGTCGATCGGAGATTACATATGCCATAAATACCCTCAGTCAATTCATGCAGGAGCCTAAGTTGCACACCTCAAGACCGCACATAAATTATTGCAATACTTGAAGGCAGCCACGGGGCATGGACTATTATTTTCCTCAAATAGTCCACTCCACTTGATTGGATACTGTGATGCTGACTGGGCAAGATATCCCATTACACGACGATCAGTGACAGGTTATTGCACCTTCCTTGGAAAATCACTAGTGTCATAGAAAAGCAAGAAGTAGGCAACGGTGTCAAGATCATCAGCAGAGGTAGAATAACGCTCCATGGCTGTAGCAGCCTGTGAACTCACTTGGATATGATACTTGTTGAAAGACTTACAAGTTCCTCATCCTGACCCGACAACTCTATTTTGTGACAATCAGGCAGCGTTATACATCGCAGCCAATCCAGTTTACCATGAGTGAACGAAACACATTGAGTTGGATTGTCATACTGTACGTGAAAGAATCCAAGGAGGAGAGGTGAAGACAAAATATGTGCAAACAGGAAGTCAAATTGCAGGCTTGTTTACTAAGCCATTACAAGCACCAACATTTCATACACATTTTAGCAAATTGGGCGTCATCGACATTCAAACTCTAACTTGAGGGGGAGTGTTAAAGGAAAAAAAATCGACACTGATTCTCTTCTTTGTAATTGATATTGATAGGAGTAAGGATCCATTATTTAATTTGCATCTAGATTGAATTGACTTTCAGACACCCATACTGAGCAATGCTGGACGACAACTCTGGACCTTCTCAAGCATGCCTAGTACTCACCGAAATAGTAGAAAATTGTAATTAATAAATGCACAATGCTAAAAAGAAAAAAAAAATGAAAATATATCAATAGGAGCACCACAATTCTGTCTGTTACACTTAGTTTTGAAAGGGTAGTTTATATTTCCGCATTCCTCACACTTCCAGCTCCCTTTTGGCACGTCTGTTTCAAAACGACATCGTAAGAAAGGAGAAATTTTTTTTACCCCATAAAATGGAAAACTATGTGTGTTTTCAGATTTGCTTGAGTTATTGCCTGATCTCACACCCTGCTACAAACATAAAAAGAAATAAGCTAAACAAGTCTCGGAATGGGGCAAACTTAAAAACTAGAGCACTGATTCAATACTAGTTATCAACAACATAAAATGTGATAGAAACCGGAGACATATTCAAATTAAAAGTTTTATGTGATTTTACCATTTATAACTTTCAGGAAGTCGTAGATTAAACCTGGGATCTAGTCTTAGGAGTGTTGCACTTTCCATCTAAAAGAGCATAAAGAGAAAGCTCTAATTCATACAATTGAATGTATCTTAGTTCATAAATGAAAACTCTGAATAAAGCAAAAACATATAACATACCTCCACCTTTCTTTTGAGAGTTATCTTCAGAGAAAAATCCTAGTCTTGGACCTTGCAATAAGTTGTTGGACCACTTAATAGTTAAGGAAACCACCACAAATATATTCATTTATTGGGAAATAATGCAATTCCTGATTGAGTTGAAGAAACAATGCCGGATATTCTGAGAAAGAAATAGGTAAGTGGAGCATAAACGACTAGCAAACACCTTGTTGGGACTTGACTTATATTGATTCATATACCATGCATTAAAATATTGGACATGCAAGAATGATGTTATTCTAAAAAAAACCTTTACAATTTCTATTAAGGAGAGGAACGAAAAAGAAACCTTATGTGACCCTTACCATGGCAGAGCCCATAGACAAACCAAAGTCATAACGATCCATTAGTGAAGTCATGTCGTACATCCCACCTACGAGGTGTAAAATAAGATGGGGAATGATTAATCAACAATATAAAAACCAATACATCAAGGTACATCATAAAATGTTCCAGTTCAAATATGTAAGATAAATACTGGAATGAAGCAATGATATAGTTATCACAAAAATAGTATGAACAAGGCTTAGTTTTATGTTACAGGTGTTTCGATAATTTCTACGAGCACATAAAGTATTACTTTGCTGATGTTGATGTAGGAATCTAAAACATCAAGAGAGAAGGGACATACTGTTAGAATAGCTAGTTAGTTAGTTTGTTTAGTTGTTAGTTGTTAGTTAATTGTTAGTTTGTTAGTTGTTAATTGGTTAATTGTTAGTTGTTTGTAATGCCTTCTATAAAATGGGGTTAATATTATTGTAATCACAAGACATTCAATACAATTTTCATTCCCATCTTTTCTAATATGGTATTAGACTCAATTCCCACTTCTCGCCTCTCTCGCGCTCCCCTACATTCCTCCTCTCCCTCCATACCCGTCGACCTCTAGTGTTGAATTGCAACAGTAACTCGCCCAGCTTATGGTCCAGTTTCCCAATTCGCCGCAATTTTCATTTTCCCAGTTTACTTTCGCTGCTAATCTCTGCCTCTAATCTTTCTAGCCTCTTGAGCCGCAACAATTAGTTCATCAAAATTTACTGTTTATCTTCTTGATAATCTTGAAGAGGGAATCACTTTCCTCAATTTGCTTTTATCACGAGCCACAACAGCATTAGTCAGAGGATTTCGAGGTTGCTTCATTGTTCTACTCCCATTTGCAACTATGTCTTCCACTTGTGGAGATATGTTCTCACTTTCTGAAGATGGCGTGACAAGCCCTGACGTCATCGTTCTTTATTTCCACAACAACATAATGACCTGAATCAACACTTCTACCCTTGTGTGTTAGCACAACAAACAAATCATATATTCCTGAAAGCGTCTTCTCTTTCTCGGAAGCAACTTCAACAGTTTCAGATTTAGAAGAGTCCCCACTTCTATTTGACGATGCCTCTGCCTCAACCATCTTGACATCATTGTCCAGTTAGTTCATTTTAATTCAAGAGCTCGTACAACTCGTTCATTTCAATTCAGCCACTCTCAATTTCACTTTACCCATGTTCTTTAGTTTGATGTTCAGCACGACGTTTCTGCCTTCATTTCGTCGATTCAGTTTGGCGGGCAGATTCAGTTCAGTTATGTACGAATTCAATTTCAGTTCTTCGCCCTCAGACTCTGCGGTTTATGTTCTGGGTTCTTACCTTCTTGGTGCCGGTTCATGAATACCAGAATTTGGGTTCAATTTTGAAGAATTGTTATAACTTCAGCTTTTGTTTTCACTGAAGACCCAAAATGATCAAAGGTACTTTCTGATGATGGATGTATTCTCCCAGTCGAGCAGATAATGGGTGAATAATATATGTTAGTGATTTTGATGTGTTTTGACTAAATGTCCCAGAAAGTCAGTGTTACTTGGGAAGGGACTTTTTGGTATTTTTTGCCATTTGCCATTAATTAGCATTTCTTGGAGTTCTCGATATCTCCATTAATTCATTTTTCTCGATTGTTATTAATCGTCGATGTTTGTTCTTTGCCGATGTTTCTTTGTTGATGTTAATCACCGATGTTTGTTCTTTTCCAATATTTGGCATTTCAAATCATTTTTCTCGATTGTCATTCACCGATGTTTTTTTTTTCCTCATTGCCCATTGTTGGCCTTCTTAGCCTTTTGTTGGCTTATTCTCTCATTTTCCTTAGTGGCATCTCTTAGCCCTTTGTTGGCTAATTCTCTCATTGCCCATTAGTGGCCTCTCTTAGCCCTTTTGTTGGTTAATTCTCTCATTGTCCATCGGTGGCCTCATTTTTAGCTCTTTCTCTATGTGCCCATGGTTGGCTTCTATTTTTCAATATATTCACTTTGTATTTTGATATTCGTTTTACTTTTGTATTTCAAGTTGGAGTTATATAGTATACCTTTCTGTTGGATAAGTTCAATAATATGGGGCCAAACATGTATAAAATAAAATGTGTGGTGTTATCTTAAGAATTTAGTCAATGCAGTGATCCACTAAAGATTATTCGGGACTAATGGGTATTAAGTGTCGTGAGATTAAAGTGTAGAGACGGATTCAATGTTTTAAATTGATGAGGGGCCAATTTAATAACATTGAAACATGATAGTTGCCCTACAACTATTTATACAGGTCATGGTCCCCAATTGAGCGTGGCTTTTCATAATTCTCTGCATCCCCGTCAACAGAGAAGAAACATAAGGAGAAAACCACGAATCAGTTGGAAAGCCATAACCCCGTTCAATCAAACACAACAATGAATTCAGGTACGCTTCCGCTTCAGTATCGATCTTGATAATTACAGCATGATGTTCGTGGATTTCAGATGAACATTCATCTATATCAAATTTAATTTTAACAAGTGGTATCAGAGCCAACATCGTGTTGAATTATCAGATCTATTTCGATCTAATATATGTGAAACCTTATTTACGTATGAAACCAATTCTCTGATTTCAAATATACACACGCACGGCAAGATTCAGAATTGAGAAATTGATAAACATGCGAAACCAAAGCTCTGCTTTTCGACTAATTGAGAAATTGGGTTTGAAATTCACCGCCTCCTTCATATTTGTATCTGCAAATTCAGTATTTGAGCATGGATATATGTTGATTTTGAAATCTTGATTTCCAAATTGGGTTTTGAATCTGATTTGTATAATATATAAATTTTTTTTTCGAATTTGGAATTCAGTTTTCGCAACCTGTGGTCCTGTGTTTTTCGAATTGGTTTTTTTCTTTTTTGTTGTGTATGGATTCAGTATGTGTATTGTGGTTGAGGATGATGAGGGGCTGCAGTGGTGCTGCGCGCGGCGGAATATAGCGTCGTCGCGCGCGCAGCGACGTAATTTTTTGGGCTGCAGCGCCGGTGATGGCGCTGCAGGTGATGTGCGGCGCCGGCGATGGCGCTGCGTTCTTGGATGGATGCTACGGCGGTTAGGGTTTCAAAACCCTAGCTGCGAAATTCAGATTTTTTTGGGCAGGGGACCTCAAGTGTAAATTTGAAGTGCTGAAGGGCCTGGCTGGAATTCACGAAATTTGCCTTTAATTTCACATTAGGTCCTCATGGTTTGTTTTAAATATTAATAAAACCCTAAGTTTATAAAACTTTTAAGTTGGCCCTCCAAACTTCTGAATTTACAAAATTAAGTCCCTAAAGTTAAGAAATCATTTAAGTTGAGTTTTTTGGAATTCTGAATTTTACGATTCAGTCCCTAAAGTTTATGATTTTAATTTATTGGCCGCTAAAGTTTTGGAAAATTGCAATTTAGTCCTTCAAGTTTAAAAATATTTCATAATTGGCCAATCAAGCTTAATTAAATTGCAATTTAACCCTCCAACTTAATGATCACTTAATCCTAAAGTATTGAATTTCATAATTCAAATCCTAAAGCCTTAAATATATGCAAAACATTCAATTCAAGTTCAAATTTTGGTATGACGGACTCTTTTGAGAAATATAATATTTCGAAGTGAATTAATTGAAGCAACATGTTGCCAAAGCAACCTCTCTTGTGGAAATTAATTAACTTAGAATATTAGAAGGTTTTGTGTGTGTGTGTGTTGTTCATGCGGATATTGATCGGCCCAAAGGAAGGTCAATGTTTGGCTGGAATTTCACATGCACCTGTGGTAATAAACGCGTGACGATTATTTGGTTTAACGTGTGATCAATAAATCGGTCAAAAGAAAGGTTTATTGGTTGACATGTCTTATTGTCAGTATTTGATTACTACATCGAGGTACCACTTACAAGTTAATATTTCTGTCCAAAGACTAAATATTGATGTTGTGCTGGGTATCTTGTGATGGGCCTTACCATTATTTGAAATTATTATTTGCATAATAAAGTACTAATGTAAGCTATTTCCATCTTCTTCTCTATACAGTTAATTCATCTGCTACCACAATATCTGCAAATCTTAATTCAATCCCCATGCTTGATGGGTCAAACTTCAAGGATTGGAAAGAGAACGCACTAATTGTTCTCGGCTACATGGATCTTGACCTTGCTCTCAGGGTTGAGCAACCGGCTTCTCTTACGGATGCAAGTTCACCTGATGACAGGAGGAACTTTGAGAAGTGGGAACGCTCAAATCGCATGAGTCTAATGATCATTAAGCGCGGCATTTCGGAAGCCTTTAGGGGCGCAGTATCTGAAGAGGTAACTAATGCCAAGCAATTCCTTGCCGAACTTGAAAAGCGTTTTGCTAAAAACGATAAGGCTGAAACAAGCACGCTTCTGCAAAGCTTGATTTCAATGAAGTATAGAGGTAAGGGGAACATAAGGGAGTACATCATGAAGATGTCTCATATTGCTTCAAAACTTAAGGCACTAAAGCTCGACTTGTCTGATGACTTGCTCGTGCATTTAGTATTAATATCGCTTCCTGCACATTTTAGTCAGTTTAAGGTCAGTTACAACTGTCAAAGGGAGAAATGGACTCTAAATGAGCTCATTTCATATTGTGTGCAAGAGGAAGAAAGGCTGAAGCAGGATAGAACTGAAATTGCTAACTTGGAAAGTACCTCTAAGGATAAGGGCAAGAAAAGAAAAACAGAATATGAAGCTGCTAAGGGTCCAGATCAAAAGAAGCCACATAAGGACAAAGAGGGTTGTTTCTTTTGCCTGAAACCTGGACATTTAAAGAAGGATTGTACCAAATACAACGCTTGGCGTGCAAAGAAAGGTACATTTCTTAATTTGGTCTGTTCTGAGGTTAATTTAGCTTCAGTACCTAGAAACACTTGGTGGTTAGATTCTGGTGCTACTACTCACATAAGTGTTTCTATGCAGGGTTGCCTGTTCTGCCGAAAGCCAAATGATGCTGAAAGATTCATCTTTGTGGGCGATGGAAAATCGGTGGAAGTTGAAGCAATAGGCACTTTTAGGTTATTATTGGGAACTGGTTTTTATTTGGATTTGAAAGACACTTTTGTTGTGCCGTCATTTAGACGGAATTTGGTTTCTATTTCCTTATTGGACAAATCAGGATATTATTGTTCTTTTGGAAATTGTCAGTTTAGTCTTTCTTTAAATTCAAATATTGTTGGTACTGGTTCATTATGTTCGTACGATAACCTATATTTGCTTGATACTATTGCATCATATAATGAAACCTTGTATGTGGAATCACGTGGTACTAAGCGAAAATTAAATAAAGAAAATTCGGCAAAATTATGGCACAAGCGCTTAGGTCACATCTCAAAAACTAGAGTTGAACGACTTGTGTCAGATGGTATTTTGGATTCCCTCGACTTTACGGACTTTGATGTTTGTATTGATTGTATCAAGGGAAAACAGACCAAAACGAGAAGGTTAGGTGCTAATAGAACTTCGGACGTCTTAGAATTGATACACACGGATATTTGTGGACCATTCCCTACGGCTTCCTGGAATGGTCAACAATACTTTATATCATTCATAGACGATTACTCACGTTATGGGCATCTATATCTTATTCATGAAAAGTCTGAGTCACTGAACATGTTCAAAGCTTTCAAAGCTGAAGTTGAGAATCAACTCAACAAGAAAATTAAAAGCGTTAGATCTGATCGTGGTGGTGAGTACTACGGCAGATATGACGGTTCAGGTTAACAACGTCCAGGACCATTTTCTAGATTCCTAGAGGAATGTGGAATCGTCCCACAGTACACCATGCCAGGTTCTCCTAGCATGAATGGTGTAGCTGAAAGACGAAACAGGACTCTTAAGGATATGGTAAGGAGTATGATTAGTCATTCTACTTTACCAAAATCACTCTGGGGAAAAGCATTAAAGACTGCAGCTTATATTCTGAATAGAGTACCAACTAAAGCTACATTTGGGGATGTCCAGCTGAGGCAAGGCCTTATAGGCCGCATGAGGATAAATTGGACTCCAAAACAGTTAGCAGCTACTTTATTGGTTATTCTGAGCGATCAAGGGGCTACAAATTTTATAATCCCACGCTTAAGTCAATTTTTGAAACGGGAACTGCAACATTTTTTGAGGATGTTGAGTTTGGGGGGAGAAATAAGGTTAGAGACATTATCTTTGAGGAAGAAGCTGAGGAAGGATCGATTTCGATTCCTACAGTTACTTTTGACAATGTGCAGGTTTCTATACCTGTCATTGATCAAGAAGTACATCCGGAAACTCAGCATGATAATGTTGAAGAAACTCCCATCCAAAATCCAGAAATACAAACTCAACAACCTCAACAAACAATACCATTAAGGCGATCCACTCGAGAAAGGAAAAATCCTATTTCGGATGACTATATAGTATTTCTCCAAGAACATGAGGAAAATAATGGAATGATGGAAAATGATCCAATCAATTTTCATCAGGCCATGAAGGGTTCTGACTCTCAAAAGTGGATTGATGCCATGAATGAGGAGTATAAGTCTATGCAAGACAATAAAGTTTGGGATCTTGTCCCATTACCAGAAGGTGCGAAACCCATTGGTTGTAAATATATTTTTAAAACCAAAAGGGATTCGAAAGGTAATGTGGAAAGATATAAGGCTCGTCTTGTAGCTAAAGGCTTTACACAAAAGGAAGGTATTGACTTCAAAGAGACTTTCCCTCCGGTTTCAACGAAAGACTCTTTCAGGACAGTCATGGCACTTGTTGCACATTTTGACCTTGAGTTACATCAGATGGATGTAAAGACGGCGTTTCTTAATGTAGACATTGATGAGACGATTTATATGGTGCAACCAGAAAACTTCGTGTCAGGAGACTCGAAGAATATGGTTTGCAAATTAAAGAAATCCATCTATGGACTCAAGCAAGCTTCCCGTCAGTGGTACTACAAATTTCATCAAGTGATCATCTCGTTTGGTTTTGAGATAAATGTTGTTGATGATTGTGTGTATCACAAGTTCAGTGGGAGTAAGCATATTTTCCTGGTTTTGTAAGTCGATGACATACTGCTTGCCACTAATGATATAGGCATGTTGCACGAAACCAAGAGCTTTTTGTCAAAGAATTTCGAGATGAAAGATCTTGGGGACGCCTCTTTCGTATTAGGAATTCAGATACACCGGGACCACTCTCGGGGTATTCTTGAATTATCGCAAAAGAGCTATATCGATAAAGTTCTTGTAAGGTTTGGCATGCAGGATAGTAAACCAGGGGACACCCCTGTTGCTAAGGGAGACAAATTTAGTCTCAATCAGTGCCCGAAAAATAATCTTGAAGTTAAGGAAATGCAAAAGACTCCCTATGCATCAACTGTTGGGAGTCTGATGTATGCTCAAGTTTGTACACGTCCAGACATAGCGTTCATTTTTGGAATGCTAGGCAGATATTTAAGTAACCCTAGGATGGATCATTGGAAAGCAGCAAAGAGGGTTATGAGGTACTTGAAGAGAACAAGAGATTGCATGCTTACATACAAGAGATCGGATAAGTTAGAGATCGTAGGATACTCCGATTCTGATTTTGCGGGATGCCAAGATAGTAGAAGATCCACATCAGGCTACATATACCTGCTAGCTGGAGGAGCCATTTCTTGGAGGAGTGCTAAGCAGACACTCGTAGCTTCTTCCACTATGGCAGCAGAATTTGTAGCTTGTTATGAGGCACCTAATCATGGGATATGGCTGCGAAATTTTGTCACCGGGCTGCGCATTTTGAATGGAATTGAAAGACCATTAAAGTTATATTGTGACAATAACTCTGCAGTGCTATATTCCAATAACAACAGGAGTTCAACTAAGTCAAAGCATATTGACATTGAGTTCCTGGTTGTGAAGGAAAGGGTACAGAGTAGACATATTTTCATAGAGCATATTGGGACAAACTCCATGATTGCGGATCCGCTTACTAAGGGATTAGCACCCAAGGTCTTTCACGAGCACACTGCTCGTATGGGTGTAATATTTCTTGAGGATATCATGATTTAGTGGGAGTTTGTATTTTGGTTGCTTTATGTTTTGGTTTTGGACACATTTGTGTATTTGGATAATTGTCTGTACAGAAATAAAGTATTCAGTTCATTCTACTCTGTTACATTATGTTTGGTATTGATCTCACCTAAGGAATAAAGTCGGACCAATTGAAAATAGGCATGTTTGGATCACATAACATGTAATTTTCATACTACACTCTCATGATTGATCTATGTCATTTGGTTGTATTGGTATACGTGACCATTGATGGATTTAGTTACGATTAATGTAACGAAATTCGCTTTGATCCTATATTGATATGATTGATGGACGAGATTGTTTGGAAATACCCTTAATAATGATAGCACATTTTTGAGCTCATAAGGTTGTACACATTTGTAAGGATACATGTATGGCCCAGTGGGAGATTGTTGGATAAGTTCAATAATATGGGGCCTAACATGTATAAAATAAAATGTGTGGTGCTATCTTAAGGATTTAGTCAATGCAGTGATCCACTAAAGATTATTCGGGACTAATGGGTATTAAGTGTCGTGAGATTAAAGTGTAGAGACGGATTCAATGTTTTAAATTGATGAGAGGCCAATTTAATAACATTGAAACATGATAGTTGCCCTACAACTATTTATACAGGTCATGGTCCCCAATTGAGCGTGGCTTTTCATAATTCTCTGCATCCCCGTCAACAGAGAAGAAACATAAGGAGAAAACCACGAATCAGTTGGAAGGCCATAACCCCGTTCAATCAAACACAACAATGAATTCAGGTACGCTTCCACTTCAGTATCGATCTTGATAATTACAGCATGATGTTCGTGGATTTTAGATGAACATTCATCTATATCAAATTTATTTTTAACACTTTCAACTTGAGGGGGGAGTGTTAGAATATTTAGTTTGTTTAGTTGTCAGTTGTTAGTTAGTTAATTGTTAGTTTGTTAGTTGTTAATTGGTTAATTGTTAGTTGTTTGTAATCCCTTCTATAAAATGGGGTTAACATCATTGTAATCACAAGACATTCAATACAATTTTCATTTCCATCTTTTCTAATACATATCATTTCCCATAATCGATGCACTTGAATAAGGAGCTGGACCAGATAAATGCAGAAGCCTATATGGGTTTCCTCCAAGGAGACGGTTACCATAGTTATAGTGATAAGAAGAGTCCCCAAAAAATGGAACATCGTATGGTGGTATAGATGCTCCATTAAAAAGAGAGGAACCACAGGGTGGTGCGCCCATATACATTGAGGGTGCACCATATCCTTGATAGGGCACTGGGATGAGTAGCCCCGAGGTGCTTGCATTGGCTTGGTAGAACATTTCTAGAAAAAAGATAAGTGACGTTAGTTAATTGATCTTATCAGTTTACAAAAGTAGGATCTTGGTGAAAACAAATAAAAAGAACAAAGATATCAACTCGCTGACAATTTATCTACCAGAAATGTCTTGTGCCTGAAGGACCTGGTGCACATGGAGACATAATAAACCCACTTTGCATAATTAATATTTAGAGAATAGGACGAGGAATGTCATGAATAGCAGAAGGATATACCAATTTCAAAATGCAAAATGAACTATTTTTTTCCTTCTCACTGGGGAAGAGCATGAGGAACTACCGTAAAAAGAAATAGAGAGATGTTATCCACCTCTTGGGATAAGAAACATACTCTTTCAAGTAAATGATATCTAGTTTTAATGCATGCACATAGAAATAAAATAAATTAAAATAAAAAAATCCAGTGTAAAGATGTATGAAAGAAAAGTACTAACTCTTCACTATGCAAATTCTGGCAATGTCTCCACCTACATTAGAAGAGTTGCTTTCTATATTTACTGTTCATTTTTGGAATGTTGCTTGAAAGTCAACATTTTAGCTTCATTTTCTTTTAGGCGAACCAGTTTCTTACTGTATGTCTATGTGGAGACAAAAAAATATGTACTCTATACACTACAATAATTCATAATTCTGTATCAGATGAAAAAAATTATTCTCTCTCTTCTTGTCGCTTCGTCAACGCCCTCTGATATGCAATTCCTGCTTGTGGTCTTCAACCTCTCGACAATGTGATTTTGTGTAAATCCAGCAAATAGATAAGGATTTGAGAAACATATTAAGGTATGTAGCTTCAAAGTTTTTTTTTTCATTGTTTTTATATTCTCGATTCTCAATTGGTGTACATTCTTTGTTCGATTTTTTGAATAGTGGTGATGACACTTGTGAATGTCAACGGAGAGTCTTTACTTCCCTTTCTCAGATTCTCCAATCTTCCTTTTTTTTTGTAGCGGTATTTGGTAAGTTATGATTCATTTATAGTCAGTTCGTTATATTTTGCCCATTTATTCATGCTCTTGTTTTCTTTTATTGGTTTTTCAAGATCTATGATACCATTTGTGAATTGACCGGTCTTTTCAGATCCAAGCTAATAAAGATAAGGAAGCAGAACGGTTTGCTCAGATGTGGAACAAAATGGTTGAAAGCTTTAGAGGAAATCAGAAGTGTTGTTATTTGACTTATTTCTCAAAGAATATCTTTTTTCCTCATGATCATGTATAGTTTCTGAAATATTTCTATTCACGTGTATATGCAATTTATTTATTTATTTTCTTTGGGTATGGTTGTGAATGTACCCCAACAAGGAAATGAACCTACTACTTGTGCCATATCATGTTGACCTTGAGTTGGACCTTATCCACTGGCCTCCCTTTTTACTAGCTAACAAGGTAGGATCATTGTACTACTTCATTTTATTAACAGTGTTAGAATTCAAATTTTGGAATTATTAATCAATCACTGCATTATTAACACTGGTAGAATTGATTTGAAGTTCTTTGCATCCTTCGCCTTTAGATACCTCTAGTAGATGAAATCGGTATGCCTAAAATTTGCCTAATCTATTACTACATCTCTCCTTTTATACTATTATTTAATTCATGGTGTTTGAAAACCTTAGCAATGAACACATCTGTGTTTGTTTTAGAAATTTTCATTATGAATTATGCTTTATTTTTATATTGAGGAAAGTATTAGAACAATGACAATTCTGTATATAAAACTTCAGGCTTGCTTGATACTGGTTGTTATGCTTACGAATTCTAATTTAGCCAACTCAAATATTCATGAGATGTCAGTTCATGATTGTTGTTTTTAGTATGTATGGGTTTTGAAGTATTTACTCACTCATTTTTTAATTTAATATGGTTGATATGCTTTGAACAAATCAACATTTGGTGATTTATTCTACAGTTTGAATATGATTGGCATAGAGTTTTGTAATTGTTAATTTCTTGTTTATATGCAAGTAGAGATTGAGTAGTTGTGATGTTATTGTGGCGCACTCAAATTTTAAGTCTTTTTCAAATGTTTTAAAAAATTAGGTGGCGTTCTGTTTGTATTTTATTTTGTATTTTCATTTTCAAAAATATTTTGTATTTCCTGTTTTCATTTTTGTTTTCAAATTTGCTGAAAACGCGTTTGGTTTGTCATTTCTGAAAACTGTTTTTGAAAATAAAAAGCTGAAAAATACGTTCTGTTTGAAATTTTGCAGAATACTACTTAAACTATTTTTAATTAATTTGCTTAATACTACTAACTCAAACTCAAATTTCCTTTCACAATACACTGAAAACATGGTTACATGCAACACACTAATGTGAGAATTAAGAGTCTATATTACCACAGCTTGGTCAGGTTCGAGATTTGAGAAAGTTCTACTTCTATCAAAATTCAGAAAATGCAAGTTCTTTTAAAACCACCAGAGTCCATTTATCAGTGCCTTTTTTGAAATATAACAACAAGAATTCTCACTTAATTTTTTTTTGGTAATGTTGATATTGAATTCAATAAAACTTTATTTAAGCTTAGTTTCAAGTTAGGAGAATTCTCCAAAAACAAAAAAAAATCTTTATTTAGGTTTAATTCCAAACTAGGATAATTCTGAAAAAAATAATAAAAAAATAAAAAAATAAAAACTTTATATTAAGCTTAGTTCTGAGTTAAGATAATTCTTTAAAAAAAAAAAAAAATTCCCAAAACGCGTTTTCCTCGTTTTGGACATTTTTTGTCGAAATACACACAAAACGCTCAAAACGAGGTTTTGGGCGTTTTGCGTTTTGTGTACAATTTTTTTTTTTGTTTTCCAAAATGCGTTTTCGAAAATGGTAAAGATAACGCGTTTTTAGCGTTTTCGAAAATAAAAATAGAAAACGACCTCAAAACAGCAAAGAGAACAGGGGCTTATTCTCTAATTCCAACTTGCCACGCACTGCCGAATTTTTCTTTTATTTCAAATTTCGATGCCAACACGTGGCGCACGGTAATTTTTGAAAATAATTTTATTTTTCTTTTCATAAGTCAGTGACATAAACGAGGTTACTTAACTGAGATTTCAAAATCACTTTACTTTAAAATAAAATTCATTCATTTAAAAAGTAATTATAAAGCATTTAATATAAGATCTTGATTTTAAAATAGAACCAATAATAAAATACCAAGTTTGATAGTTTAAACACAAGACCTTATTCGGTGAGTCCACAGCTTACAGGTTGTCACCTAGCGTAGCACTATCTATTTCTCACCGTCTGAAGATTCGTGTCAATTTCATTTTCATTTCTATTATTACCTGAAATATTAAATGTGACGTGGAATGAGCATATACTTGCACAGTGAGTGAAGTATGGTGCTCATGTGCTATTGCACATAGACAAGTCATATTCTTAAGTCAAGTCCAGTCCCAAGTCAAGTTAATTTAGATTATATGTATTTCAAGATATATCCAATTCAGTCAAGTCAATTCCATATATTCAAATCAAGTAAAATTCACATATTCTAGTCAAATCAAACTTCATATATTTAAGATCATGTCTCACATATTTAAACTAGTAAATTTCTATAATCAAGTCATATAACCAAGACAAGTCATGGAAAGACATATATTTAAGTAAGGTCAAGATAATGTATTCAAGTTCATATGCATTTGCATATTAATCAAATCGAGTCAAGTTCATATAATCAAGACAGGTGCAAATGCATGTCTTTTCAAGATAGCATGACTTTTAATAGGGCCCATATTACAAATCAATTACTATCCCGAGGGCGCACAAGCAGGGAATTTAACCTCGAGTTCAAGCGTGGAGTTTATTCCACGAGTTCTTTTACAAGCGTGGTTTCTATACCACGGGTTTCGAGTAGGGAGTCGAGATCCCTGAAATTTATTATCAAGTGTAACCACATCGTGATCCAATTACTGGACTCCGTGGTACATATATCAAGACAAGCTGGATAGAGTGATCGTAATGTCAAAAGTTCATTTCTATGCAATGCATAAAGAAAAGTATGAAAATCCTTTTAATGCAATACATAATGAACATATATTACGAAGTAATATTTAAGATCACGTAATCAAGTACAAGTCTAGCCAAACTAAGTTAATTCAAGACAAGTTCAGGAGTTACTCATAGAAAAATTAATCTTACATATTGAAGATACTAATCAAGTGAGACAAGTTTACATATTTGAGAGTTACATATAGACGAATTAAGTCAGGTCAGTAGATAGTTTTATGATGCAGAGGTTCACCATGAAGGTGCAACTGTAAAGCATACAACTTATCTCTTTGTTTATGTCAAGATAATTACTCCGAACGGATCTCTGGTTAGTAGATAGTTTTCTGATGCAGAGGTTCACCATGAAGGTACAACTGTAGAGCATATGACTACCCAAATCTTATTTCATATCATCCAAGATAATAATAAGATCACAATAATATCATGACAAGATTAATGACATCATAACTACTATATGAAATTATAACAAGATCACGTGATCAAATAGACAAATTAACATATTCCACCTATCTCTATCTAGAATGGTCGGAAAGAAATTCTTTACTATATAGAGGTATTGATGATGTCACATGTATTGATACACGTTGTCTGTCCTAATTTTTACTGTACATGTATCGATACATGCTGTAGAGATATCGATACATGTATCGATTTCTGGACTTTCTTAAAGGCTTTAAATATAATTTGATTGTGCAAAACTTCATTTAGGATATCAAGAACGTGTTATTAATGAACATATCTTGATTCCAACAAAAGATAACTTTATACACGAATATTTTTTGAGAAAGAAAGGGAGTCATTCACAGTTTTGTTGGCTTAATATTTGGTGTGTGATTTTCATGACAAGAGGGGCTCTATTTATAGGCAATTAGGAAGCAAGAGCTAGCCCCAAGCAAGTAGGAGCTGGAGGAATTACAACATACAAAGGAAGAGCTATCATTGCTACAATGGTTGACTAAGGCAAGCTAGGAAGGAGGAGGTGGAAGCCTAAAGTCATCCGTATAAGACAAATCCCAGCCACCTCATGCTTCCAAGTTCCAGATTTTCAATTTTGTGCAGCCAAGTTTGAGCTCAGATTCTAGACATCTAATAAAGTCGAAATCTTGGATTCTTGGTACCATTTCGAAGTACCCATGGGGTACTTTAACGTGCAATTTACGGCGTAAGAAACGGATAACCGAGGAGAAAGTTATAGCCATCTAAATTTGGTCATAAAAACTATTATCGAGTTACCTTTTTACCGTCTTAACTTTAAAAATTCACCGAGGGCTAACCGTTGGTCGGAATGATAAACCGTTTTCATATTCTAGAAGTTCACTCCGAGAACTTGCCCGTACATAAATCACATGTAATCAAATGAGATCGGGAGTGATCAAACGAGTCTATGAAAAATAGGCATTAAAATACGTTTTTGTCGTAACTTTTATTATTTAATATTTTCGTTTTTCTTCCGTTAAATCTCGTTTCTCTTTCTTTTCATTCCAAAATAATTACATAAATTATAAAACACTTTTATTATGTTATAGGGGACAATAAATGACGTCAAAGTTATCAGATCATTACAGTTATTGATTAAGGACATGATTTTTATTTTCTCTAGCAACTGGTGTAGTTTTTCATGCTATGTTGAGAATAAAAAAAGAATTTTTTAGATATGTGTTTTGAATTTGGAAAAGTTATAGATTCAAATTATCACTTTGCAAAATAGGTTAAAACTTATTTGTATTAGGTTCAAACTCTTTTTCAAATCCATTGAAGAACACATTATAGATAACAAATATATCCCCTTTGAAAATTTCTTCTTTTTAATTTAGTGTAAAGAAATGACATACATGATAATAAACAAGACAAAGTTGCATACTAAAATTCAAATTAACTTATGTTTCGTGATAATAAAATCAACTTAAAATAACAGCTCGTGTTACGCACGAGCCAAAACTAGTGATATTAAAAGATGTTGAATTCTTACCGGGTGGCACTACAAGAAACGCTGGTAATAGGGACGACTTTAGTCGTCCCTATAAGTATATAAGTCGTCCCTATTAGTCAACTGAGATGACAATGTCGTCCCAATATATCGTCCCAATAGTTTCGTTGGGATAGGTCAACTGGGACGATAAGGTCGTCCCTACAGAGACACACATTTTGGGACGACATAAAGTTGTCCCTATATAGTTATTGAGACGATTTTTCCGTCCAAAACCACATTCGTTCTGTAATGAATTTGGGACAGCAATTTTTCGTCCCAATAGATTTAGTATTACTGTTATGACTATATCGTCCCAATAAGATGATCCAAATTCGTTCAAAATTCGTCCCAATACCAATAGAAACGACCGTTGTCGTCACAATATAATAATACTATATTTTCGTGCTTTTTTAAATTTATAAAATACTAATTATTAATTATTTTATTTATCATGATATTTTCATACTTTAATTATTTACTAATATATACAATATAACAAAGTAAACAAAGGCATGAGAAATTAAAAGCTTAATTTTCTTACGACAAAATGTAATAGTTGGAATTTTAACAAGAGTTTAACACATAAAAATTAAACGGTTTGTAAATATCATAAAGGCATGTCTTCATCACTTGCATCATCGTGCATATCAAACATGTTCGGTTGAGGAGCCGAGGGGGGTGGCGACGGTGGAGGCGGCCTCAATTGGATTCCCGACAAGGGTGGCGGCGGCGGAGACGACCTCAACTGGATACCCGGAAAATAGGTTTGAAGAGAATTCGTCATATGCGCCATATATTCATTCATCACTCGAATATATTCATTCTGCGAATCGAGTTGAGCTTTTATCTCAGCCAAACTCTGGGAATAAGGTGAAGCACGTGATCTACCAGTGGATGACAAGGTATGGGACGAGCCCTTTACAATTCGTCCAACTCCACGAACATGCCCCCTCCTTTTCCCGAACACCTGTTTAACAATATTGCGCTCGTCAATTGGGGTACCAGTTGAGGCAGCCTCTTGTGTCTGCGTATTTCGCACCTCAACCATTTGATCCTGATATTTTAAATTTAAATTATTAGTCATCAACATATGAAATCACAAATAATTAACATAATTATAATGTTTAATGTTGGCATTCACTTACGTAATCGCTTGCCGCACGATCATTCACCCACTCTCTTGTTTTCCTTCGACGGTGAAACGTCTCTAAACTATCTATGACATTCGGCCATTCCTGTGTCTGCTGGTCCCGCTACATAATTAATAAATTATGAGCAAGTTATACATTCGCACTTAAGCATTCAACATTCAAAAATATAGACTTACTATCAAATTCTTACCATCTCATATCGTGCAGCAGAAAAACTCTTCGACCCGTGCAGACTAGGGTATTTAGATTTCGACCGATTAACTATATTTTTCTCCGACCGTTCCTTGAAAAACAACATTCAAATTAATACAATTTAAAATCTAATCTAAAATGAAAGAACATTAAATTAATTTAAAGTACTCATACTTACAACAAATTTTGGATCGATGTATAATTGAACACAATTTTCCCAGTCAACGGCATTCATAGAGCGATAAGGCTTGCTAGGTCCATGCTTCTTGAAGTGAGTATTCACTGTGTTATTATAAGAGCGATATCGATCAGCCGCCGTCCTTTCGAGACCCTTTATTATGATGTCGTACTCCCTCTCCGTATAGTTAGTTGGTTGTAAGTTGAAAAAGTCCTACATGAATTCGAATTATAAAATTCAAAAAAATAATTCAAAATCCAAATACAATTTAATTACTTACGTGTACGCTGTTGATGACACGTTCTTTTAATTCTGCCGGAACTTCATCCCACTTGTTATAGCAAGGAACCACAAAGTTTCTTACTTGGTTCCCCACGTGTCTACTTACGTATTTTTGGTTGTTTCCGATGGGTTGATATGTCTTCTCTTTGTTATCAAAATCGATAGGAATTGGTTGTTTCCCGTTGGACTCAAACGCCTTAACTAAATTAAGACCATAAGACAGGCCTCGTCTTCTCGAAGATGGTGCTACATGTTCATCATAACATTTTAATAAATAATGCAAGTTACATACACAAAATGAGAAGTGTCACAAACATATCTTACCAGTCTCGCAGTGGCCCGGAATCCTGCTTCCACCTTCATGTGGAGGCTCTCCTCCACCGTCACCACCATGTGACAGTACATCAGCCATGCATATATCTCTACATTAAAATTTTAGATTTAGAACATAATATGCACAAATTGGTCATCAAGATTCAAAAGCTCGATGAGATACACATTATCCTAAACACGCCAAGAATAGCGTAAGCAAGATATGACTTTCAGAACATGAAAATGAGAGAGTAAACAAACTAAATCACTTCTAAAGAAAGCATGTGAAAGTATAAAGTCTTCTAAGTAAACTAGAACTCTTTCACCATTTCTTTTCTCCTTGAGTTTTTTAACCATAAAAAGTTCACAATCTTTATAAAGTGTTCTAAGTAAACTGGAATTGACGGAAGGCTGAAGGTTCTCTATTTCATGGATTAGTGTTACATGTCAAATATAACTTAGAAAATCCTTGGGCAATCAGATACTGGATTGTAAAAAAGGACATGTGGGGAAGAGTAATAGCTATGATGAGAAGAAAAGAAGTACCATAGTAGTCACCCTTAAGAACCCCCCCCCCCCCAAACCCTCAAAACAGGAAAGTCACAACACTGCTGGTTACATGGGGGCCTTAATCCTATATATCTATACATTAAAAACGAAATCCCTAGCACAAAAATCATGTTAAAAAATTAGCGGAAAAATAAATTTCCTACCTTGATATAATTCTTTGGGAAAACTACTTCTTAATGGAACTATAGCCTACATCGGACCCAAAAACCAAAAAGAAAAATACAATCTCCAAAACACAGCCTTGACATAAGAACATGAACCATTATAGCCAATTCATTGAATTAGAATTACAAAACCAATTTCCAAAAAGACAGTATGAATTATCACAAAATATGATCATCTAAACATTAAAGACCAACTGAAATTATCTGCAACGTAATTCGTTTAATAATCTAGTTAAAAGAAAAACAAATGTCTCCCAAAAAAAAATAATGCAACAACCATTACCCTACGACATTGCTTCATTTCTATTCCCAAGAATATCTAAAACCAAAAAAATAGAATAAGTCCATTCTCAATCCACTCATCCTATTCACATTCTCAATCCACTCATCCGACTGTAATGAATTTTAGTTAGGTTCCAAATTTTTAAAAAAAAAAAAAAAAACAGGGTTGAACAATAATGAATATCTCAGCCGAGAAAGGAATTTGGGCTTCACAAGACAAAAACCCAACAACCCATCAATACTTAGCAGCAACAAAATTCGGACTTACCAGATATCATATCACTTAAGCATCAAAATATGATTGTGATTACACATTTACATGTGAAACTCATAAAAATTCATTACAACAAGGCCCGAAAAAAAAATGAAAAAAAAAAAAAAAACCGCCAACCAAGACCCAGTTTAAACCCCTTACCTGGCCGCTGAGAACGTCGAATATATGGTCTACTTAAGGTAATATAGACTTTCAACACTGGGAAAAAAAGTGAAGCTTCACATGAAAAAAAAAAGAACCCGTCAATATATAGCTGCAAAAATGCTAAAATTTAACAAATATCATCTCACATATGCATCAAAATATGATTGTAATTACACATTTCGAAGTAAATATGAACTCAAGAATTTTATTACAAAAAGAAAGAACGAAAAAAAAAAGAAACCCAGTTACGATTTTACTTCGCCGCTGAGATATCAAATGTGGATTTCTTACTTATCAGGCTGATTTTTTGGTTGTAGGCAGGGACAATGTCGAAGAACACGGAAGGAAGGCACTGGAAATAAGCTAAAATGAAGAAAAAAGTGCTCATAAGTGTATATAAACCGGAATTATATACGGACGACATTTTCCTACTTTTAGGGACGATATGTCGTTTCTAAAAATGAACTAATTTATGGGGACGACATGTCGTCCCTATATCAGTAAAATTTGGCGCTTTTAAATAGCGCCAGAAGGTTTATTTTTTTTCATTTTTTTTGGATAAATATATATTATTATATATATATATATATATAAAAACAAAGTCTTTACTAAAAATAACACACACACTTTCCCGTCAAAATGCACTTGCTAAATTTGGAAAGGTTTTACCAAAAACACGAAAATTAAAAAAATAAACGAAAAATGATTGCATTTTGGCAAGTGTAATAATTGCAAATTTGAATTACACTTTTGAGCGCTACATGCATTTATTCCCAAATAAAATTAAAAAAATTCGTTTTTAACACTGTTATATTATATAAAAAGTAATGGCAGTTTTAAGTTTTTGTTAAAAAATAAAGAATGTGATTTTTTCGAGGTAAAAATTAGTGATTGAAAATTGGAGAGAAAAAATATGTGCGATTAAAAAGTAGTTTAAAAACTAGTTGTTTAAAAATATTTTGTCTAACCGAGATGCTTCGTTCCAATTTCAAAAAAAGGACATTTTAAAATTGTCTATAATCTTCTTATGAATCAGAACTTCATTTATTGTTTTTATTTTTTTAAAATGTGAAAAAATTACATCAAAATCATCATAAGTCTAATGTAAAAAATAAATAGACAATTGTCTATTGTTATAAAAAAGTATTCAAAATCCGTAAAAACTTATTTGGATAGCAAATGTTAATTTCTTGATTTATATAATAAAATGTTAATTTATATATTTAAATAATCGTACGTTTGAATTGTTTTTATAAGTGATTGTTAACTTCATTGAAAATACGAATTTATATGATTTCTACATTTTCGTATTGTAGTTAACATTCTTTTTCAACTTTCATTCAAAAAAAAAATTATCAAAAACTTATAAATGTGTAGTTATTCTCAACGCAACTAATATTTATAAATAATTAACCAATGAAATTATACTTTTATTCACAAAATAAAGAAGCTAAGTTAAAAATAATTCATAGATAGTATTATAGAACTTAAATTATAAAACTTAGTAATGTTGATTTTGAGAAAAAATAATTCATTTATCAATAACCGAACACAGTACAATATATTACATGGCAAATAAAGGTAACTAAACACACCAATAGACATTCTTTACAGCGTGCATTTTTCAATCCGACTCACTATCATAATAAGTACAATCATCATCGCCATCTGACTCGCTGTCTATGTCTTGTTCCTCATCCACGTATTCTTCAAGTGTATCTTCATCATCATCCAAATCTTCAAACTCATCATTAATGAAGTCATCATAAAATCCACTAACATTCGAAGACGAAGTTGAGGCTACTAGCCGATCTGACTCATTGATAGTTGCATCATCTCTTTGCATGTTGATGTTCTCTAGATTACCAAGATCAACAACAAGGGAAAAGTGTGATGAGTTGTCTTCATGCAATAAATCGATCTCAGTCAGAGATGTTGCTGGTATATCCCACGCACTACGATGATTTACTTCTTGCACGACTCGCCAGTTGGCGCCACGTGACGGATCTTCAATGTAAAAAACTTGCCTTGCTTGCGAGGCAAGAATGAATTGGTCATCTTTGAATGCCTCTCTGCTAATGTCAATGCTTGTAATGTTATTGTCGATGTCCTTACCGGTCCCCTCGGACTTGAACCATTTGCACCTAAATAATACAACTGAATAGTCCTTCACATACTGATGCGTGTCGCATTGCACCAGAATAATAAATAATTCCTTACTCGTCAAATATTAATAAATAATGTAGTAGAGAGAGTAAGGGTCGATTCCACGAGGAACAGAAACTAATTTTAGTTGTTCGATCAATTAGAATGGAATGGGGGGGTTTGTTGTTTGAAATTGCTTGAAAAGAAAATATGCATAAAAATAAACAATTAAATATGACTAGAGGAATAATATGAGAAGAAATCTTGTTCTCGGGTTCGGTTGTGCCCTCAATTAATGTTATACTTTTCCTTGTAACGTATTTCTATCCCTAGTTCAATTATCAATCATAAATAATCAACAAGCTCTGATTATCTAAATTCTTCCTTATGTGTATTGATTCAAAACAAGCTCTTCGAATCAATTATAGTCATGGACAATCCTAAACAGGCTCTTAAGATTTAATGCACGACTAGTATGAAAATTTAGAAGAATAGATTGAATTGGATCGTTAATTACACAAGCTCGAATTAATCAATCCAAGTTGAATTATTACTAAACATGCACGAGATTTATTTGCTACTAAAGTAAAGATTCAATGACAATTACGGATCAAGAATCTAAACATAGCATATTCATGAATCCAAAGATCAATAATCCAATTGGCCAAATTAAACTATTAATCAAATAAACTCAATTGAACATTCAAAACATAATAATCCAACAATTGAAATAAAGGAATAAATTCACGCTCCTAATTTGTAGGAAAAGAAAATAACATAATTAAATTGACACAACTTCCCCTTTGAACAAGATATGGAATTTATCCTAGCATGGTTGTGGTAGATTCTTCAAGTTGCTTCATGAATTCCATTGTTGTTGATATTCTTGAGCTTGAAAATCTTCCAAGAATACTCTATATTTTGCTCTCAATTTTTCTTAATGTTCCGCCTCCTTTTTGTGGTGATTTTTCTCCTTTAATGCTCCCAAAATCGTGCCATAACTTTACCCCAAAGATATACCAAAGATAGACCTTGAACTAGATAAGGAAATTTCTTGGAAAGCAAGTTACGGCCGTAACTTTCATTATCACGGCCGTAAGTGAGCTACTGCCGAGAAGCGCCTGTGTTCGATGTTTTGGTCATAACTTTCTCTCCCGAGGTCTGATTGTGGTGATTCAAGTTGAGTTAGAAATAAAACTCAAATATCTACAATTCTTTGTGAAATAGATCTTCCCAAATTCGAAATTCTTCTATGAAAAAATTGAGCTTCAATCTATGACTAAAATTCATAATCACAATCCTCGCGGGTTTTTGATTTCTAACTTCACTCCAAACCTTCTTTGACCATAATTTTTGCATCTAATCTTCTTCCCACATGCCATTATTGATTTTGAGCTCTTTGAATATACCCTTGAACCTCACTTCTTGATTTTTTGTATTTTTTTTGGTCATGTTTCCTTTCTTTTCTTCTTTGCGATCCTGTATAACACAATAAATGAAAATGCATTAAACGATACTTCAATAGGATCAAACCAATAACAAAATAAGATAATCAGTGAATTAAATATGTGCTAATAAAGCACTTATCACATACAAAAGCTCCAATATCTCTTGCAACTAACCATAAAACATCTGATCCACAATACCAGGCACACTTACCCCACTGTTCTGTGTTGTTCGTTGGATATCACGATCTTTAGTTAAAAAGCGAACTCCATTCACCACGCACGCTGAGTACGAGTAGGCTAGGAAATTCGATCGCTGTGCTAGAGATAGTAATGGTTCTGATACTTCATGTGGGTTCAATCGATGCATCGCATAGATCTGTATTATGCAAGTGAATTGTTCGTGAATATTTAGTGGAAAATATTTATTTCTAGCATAATACACGATACTTACGTACCTTTTCGTGAAACCAAGGAGCGAACTCTTTTCTGTGCAATTCATTAATGTTGGTTTCTCCACGGAGCTGCAGCTCCTGCTTGTGCTCACTATTGAAGAAAATCTTCATTACTAACATTCACATGTCAAAATAATGTAAATTGCAAAAATTATAAATAGATATGAACTCACTCTAGATATGGCTCAATTTTAGGACAATTGTTGAGGATGTAGAATTCAGCTTGACATTGAGCATCATTGGGAAAGGATACCGGTGTTTTCTTTCCAATCGGACGACACTTTAACTTGAAAACAGATAGTTGCGTCTCCTGAATAATTTCATCCTCATTCCTATCAGGTCGATTGAATCTTGTCTCAACGTCATCAAAATATCGCGAACAAAATGTCAATGCTTCTTCGACCACATAACCTTCAGCAATAGATCCCTCGGGCTTTGCTGCATTTATGACATAGTCCTTAAGTTTCTTTAGGTATCTTTCAAATGGATACATCCACCTCATGTTAACAGGACCACCTAATATTGCCTCTTCAGGTAAATGAATTACCAGGTGAATCATAATATCAAAAAATGCCGGAGGGAATATTCGTTCAAGCTTGTAGAGGACAAGTAGGAGCTGATCTTGAGAATTAACCATGTCGCTAACCTTTATCGACCTAGCACACAACTTTTTGAAAAATGTACAAAGTTCAATAATCGTTGAAGAAATGGCCTTGTTTAGAAACGCTCGACTGGCAACAGGCAACAATCGTTGCATGATGATATGGCAATCATGTGACTTCAGACCAAGAAGTCGATTCTCACCTGGAGCAATGTTCTTTTTCAAGTTTGATGCAAAACCATCAGGAAATCTCACTGATCTGATAAAACTACAGAATTTTTGATGTGCTGCAGGTGTGAACGTGTACTCTGCAACAGGCTTCATCACCTTTCCTCTTTCCTCATACAAGTGCAATTCTGGTTTGATTTGCAATCTCATCAAATCACGCCTTGCATTATCAGTATCTTTAGACTTATGGGGATCACCTAACATCGTACCAAGTAAGCTATCACAAACATTCTTTTCCACATGCATCACGTCGAGATTATGTTTCAATTCATTTGTCGACCAATACGGCAATTCGTAAAAAATACTCTTCTTACTCCAATTAAGTTCAGAAGCAGCTCTTTTCCTTTTGACACCCCCATATCTCGGGTGTTTTCCTGGGATTCTAGGTTGAACGTGACTAAGCTGTCGTAATATGTCCATACATGTCAATCTTCTTGGAGGATCCCTCATCTCGCTTTTCCCATTAAAGTCAAGTCTCTTCCGCCATTGGTGAGTAGTTGGAAAAAAACGTCGATGACCCACATAAGCAGTTTTACCAATGACACGCATTGACGGTGTCTCTTCATTGCATGTAGGGCATGCCCCATAACCTTGACCGCTCCACCCTGATAAACTACTTCTAGCAGGAAAATTGCTAACTGTCCACAAAAGTGCTGCATGCATTCTAAATAAACCATTGTTACTTGATCCATCACGTGTATCGATGCCATTAGCCCACAACTCATTCAACTCATCCACTAATGGGCGTAAAAACACATCTATGTCCTTCTCTGGTGATTGAGGACCAGGTATCAAGAGGGTTAACATCAAGTTCTCTTCTTTCATGCAGAACCAAGGTGGTAAGTTGTACACAGTTAAAACCACTGGCCACATGCTATACGATAGACTCATGTTACCAAATGGATTAAAACCATCTACAGATAGACCCAGACGTAAATTTCGTATTTCGCAAGCAAAATTTGGGTGGTTTTTATTAAAATCTTGCCATGCCTTGCCATCTACAGGATGCCTCAACTGATCTTCGTCTCTCGAGTATCCTGTATTATGCCACCTCATTTCTTTCGCAGTATGTGTTGTTGCAAATAAACGCTTCAGTCTTGGGGTTAAAGGGAAATAACACAACACTTTATGTGGCACATTCTTTCCAGATGACTTTTCTGCTTTTTGTATCCAACGACTTTCAAAACATATCGGATAAATTTCTTTAGATGCATTCCCCTTCCAAAATAATGCACAATCATTCTTGCAAACATGAATAGATTCGCATCCCAACCCCAACTTTGACATCAGTTTCTTAGCTTCATAATGAGAGCCAACAAGATTGATTTTCGGGAATGTCAACTTCAACAGATTTAACAGTTCGTCAATCGACTTATTTGTCCACTTATTTGCAACCTTCAAATGCATCAACTTAGCTAAAAAGTTCAAAGATGAGAATGACGAAACACCAGGTAATAATTCTGAATGTAAAGCCTCGAACAACTCATCGTAATGGCTATCTGAAGATCCCGCTGTGGATTCATCATCAACTACATCATTTAAAACATCTGCCATCTCATCTCCTGTACACATCCCTTCATTCTGTGTTGGCAAATTGACAGGTTCAGACTCACTCTCCCCGTGATAAATCCATTTCTCATAACTTTCCCAGAAGCCATGACGGAAAATGTGTACCTCAGCGTCATCTACTAATTGCCACCTCATGTTTATACATTTTTTGCACGGACATCTAATCATTCCCCTATCATTTGCTAGCGGTCTTGACATGTTTATAAATGCTTTCATACTATTCCAAAACTCAATGGATTTTCCGCGTATTCTATTCAACTTGATCCAACTCTTATCGATTTCCATTTCCACTTCAAATTTGTTGCAACTGCAATCAAATAGCACAAAATAAATATTAAGAGAATTATATACGTGACGTGAAAATGTCCTAACACCTTATCACTCCAATACTAAATTAAGGTAAGGGTCCTAACCATTCGACATTGATTTACGAATTACGAGTTGCGTTAATTTTTCTTGTTCGCTTCTCTAATTCGAGTTAAAATTTTGACAGCATCTCCCCTATATTCTCCTAAGTGCAAGCACTATGTTAAAACATAGTCCACACCCGGAGAATAAAAGGGAGACACTACAAAATTTTACACGTGAATATAGAAGCTATAACAAGAAATAATTATTATAACGCAATTCGTGACTCACAAATCAATGTCAAACTGTCCAAAACGGGACAATTCAAAGATTATTTTATAAACCACAAACTGCCCAATATGAGGAAGTGTGTGATCTACGAAATAATCTCCAAACGATTTTCTAAGTTGTTTGAAAGTGCAAGGAAGTGTATAGAATTAACTACACATGCAATAGACAATAAATAAAATGATAATATGGAAAATAGACATACCAAAAATTTCCAGATGAACCCCGACTAGAATAATCAGATTCCTAATGAGAGAAGAGGGAGATTAGTCGATGAATGGATTGAAAAACATTTTGCTAGGCAAGCGGTAAGAGAGAAAATGAGAGACATTTCGTAAGGCAGAGGCTGGAAGTAGAATTAAAAGATATATTGGGACGACATAAGTCGTCCCTATAGGAATCTCAAGTCGTCCTTTTAGAATAAAAAGGCGCCAAAGTTGGCGCCAATTCGCGATATTTTTGTCGTCCCTACAGAACTAGGGACGACATCAAGGCGTCCCTATTTGTTCTAGAGATATAGGGGCGACTTCATAGCGTCCCAATTGATATAGGGTATACTTAATGTCGTCCTAGTTACTATAGGGACGACATTATGTCGTCGCTATAGTAACTGGGACGATTATCGACTATAGCGACGACATAATGTCGATAATCGTCCCAGTTACTATAGCGACGACATAATGTCGTCCCTATAGTAACTAGGACGACATTAAGTCGTCCCTATATCAATTGGGACGCTATTAAGTCTATCGTCCTAGTTACTATAGCGACGACATAATGTCGTCCCTATAGTAACTAGGACGACATTAAGTCGTCCCTAAAGGCAAAATTTTACCGGAAAAATTTACCGCCAATTCACAATACGTTATAGAGACGAGCGTCTCTATGTCGTCCCTATAGATTAATGAAATAGGGACGATATTCAAGTCGTCCCTATTGAGGTCGCCTCTTTTGATGTTTTTTCTTGTAGTGTGGTGATCAGTTGGTCTATATTGAGTACAATTACGCACATTGCAGGTCATCCTAAATGAGAAATTGACATTGCCACAACTAGGGCAGGTCCAGTCATCCTCTCTGGGACCACCTATAAACACAAAATAGTCAATAAATAGGAAGAAGGATAACCAAGAAGCTAAAAAATTCATGGTTGTTAAAGGTCTTGAGCTAGTCATATGAATTGAAAACCAAAATGAAAATATTCCTAATCCAAGTGGATTTGAAACATCAGCATTCTACACTTTGTCATAGATTGTATTTCTCATAAAATATTGTAAAGCTAATTTAATACCGTTAAAAAACAACTACCAATTTGCCAGATAGCATAATAAATTAGAAGAAAATCAAATAGTGAAATAACTATATATAATATATTCAAGACTCTTATTGCCTCCTTTTCAATTGTAACAAGCATAAAATGCCTCCAGCATAGGTGACACCAAAAAAAGGATTTTATGTTTTCCTTTAAAAAAGGCACGTTAAAATGTTAGGGTTTTGTCTTCAGTCTACATTCATATCTTCAACGCAACGAAATCATGTCAAAGCTTCTGTATTCCTCCAACGATTTCCCCTCACTTCCACCTGGCATTGTTGCCACTCATTTCCACATATAATTTAGCCACTGGACAGTGAAACTCCTTTCCATCTTATTCCTCTTTTTGATGTTTCGAATTTCTCATTTGCAATGCATATGACAAGTTGGTAGTGTACCTCTGCAGAAAAATCAAAAAAGAGAAAAACATGCCAATTGGCATGTTGGCTAATGATGGCGATACAACAGATATTAACTTCAGTCGTTTTGTAGCATCAGTTTTTCCTAGTTCCCAAGACATGTTAATAACCTGTCATCTCCAGTATGTTTCAAGTATGCATTTTTTACTATTTCAATAAAGTTATCAACATGTGCTTAGTAATGGGCAAGATTCATTGCATTGGAAAATTTACTGTTCATGCCCGACATATCTGATATATTATAAATATAAATATGCATACTTGAAACATATGAATACATAATCAACTCACACTAAGCACTTTGAAAATATGCATAGTACATATAAAAATTCCAATGAAACATGAAGAGCTCAACTTGAGCTGCAAACAATTTCCTTCGATGTGTTGTGCAAGTAGAAAGGAGTTTCAAATTCATCTAAGTAGCATGTGGCTTGTAAGATATACTCCGTCCCTCTTACAAAGATAGTCTCATTTTCTTTTTTTTGTTTGTCCCAAATTATATGCTACTTGTTAAATCCAAAAAGTACAAACAAACATGCCTCATATAAGAGCATAAGAAATTAAGAAAAAATGAGGAGACTACAGGCATACCATTAGTATGGGCCCGTTTAGTTGCTGAAGAATTTCTGTTATCAACCTGTAAACGAACAAATACCTCAGCTTATTCACATAGATCTCAATCAAAATTCACAAAACAGATCATAATTAATGAAAACAAATTCAAGAACTAACAAAAATAAATTGTTGTGCCATTTCAATGAAACCGACTGATAAAGAAATTCTAGTTCACATTGAAGAAGTACTAAATAAACGGTAAATGAAACATACACTTAATGAAATTCAGTTTGAATTACCTGTGACATGGTCAAGATGAATTACGAAATTAGAGATAAAAACAAGAGTATGGTCGGAAAATTTTCACTTCATTACAGGGATTAGGCGCAGGCGACAATAGTTGAAGAGCATAGAATGAAAGGGAGAGGGTTTTCTCAAAACTAAAGGATTTCTCCTTTATGAGTCAATCAGTCAACGATGAATAGTAAATGAGGAAATTACACTAAATACCCCCAAAATATTAGAGAATTTGAATAATGCCCTAAAACATATCAAAATATTGAAACACCATATAAATACGTTCCAACCCTAAAAGCCTCGTCCCCAACTGTGACCGTAAGTTCTGTACTTTCTGCATCGTCTCCTCTCTGACTCTTCCCTTCTCCTCCTCCTGTGACCCTTCCACTCCGGCTACCCCTTCCCTCTTCTCCGGCATTCACGGTTGCACTCGTGCTCCTACTTGAAACCGACCAAATCCTCTCACCAAACAATCTGGTCATCCTGCCTGCAAAGACAATCTTTGTGATGTTGATGTTATTATTGTTAGAGGAAGACGTAGTGGTGGTGGAGGCGTCAATGAGGCTGGTAAGAGTGGTTGTGGTTGTGGCTCCGTCATCCCAGACAGAGAATAACTACACAACGTTGTCTTTGATCATGTGTGTATGTAAACATTTCTTCAAATTTTTCTAGAAGTGGGAATAGTCTAGCTGGCACGCAGCCGTGTCGGACGGCAAAGCTAGAAATTTCTATGGATTTTTCTAGTGTTTTAGTTTCATCCTGTGAAAGTTGAAGACGTAGACTCAAGAACGTGAGATTTTAAGCCTTGGTTCTATATTTACACTAACAAACCCAAATCAAAACTCTCCCATTCCAGAAGACTCCCTTCCACTGAATAGGAGATTATGGCTTAACCAAATCCTGAAAATGTGAAGGAATTGGCTGCATTATGTAGAGGTAATTGTCCTATAGTGAGAAGAGTAGAAGAAATGGAGTCTGTCAAAGAATTTTTGGAGAGATCCATATGTGGAAGTTTGAAAATGTTTTTGAGGAATTTCCCTGGGAGCATATTATTGAGATTTCTTAGACTCAGTTTTTTTATAAGTTTTATATTTAAAAACATGTTTTTTTTATATTTTCGAGGCAAAATATGTGGCTGAAAAGTGGAGAGAGAAAATATGTGTGTTTAAAATGTGGTTCGAAAAATTGTGTTGAAGAAAACATATTTTAAACAAGTTTGTCAAATAGAGACTTAATAGGGGTTTAATTTCAAGAATTGGAGGATAACACTTTTTAGTTAAAAGTATCACATTTTTTACTAAAAAGTAACAAGATGTCACTTTTTAGTTAAAAAAAAAGATGATAATTTTTTTTTTAAAATGTGGCATTATGTGTGTAATTTCATTGTTTTTATAATTTTTTGTGCATGGCGAATGTGTAATGTATTTACTCATGTTTGTGGACTTGTGTGTAAATTATGGATATTAAAATAATTGAAAATGTGACATTCAAGTAAAAAAAGTGACAAAATATCACTTTTTTAACTATTCTACTGGTGATGTTTTACTAGAGTGTGTTATATATATCTACGGATGATGTTCAATTTCATTGCAATGTTTTCTAATGGTAATGTTCTACTTAAGAATCTATTATATATCTATTGGAGAATGTGTCAAGTAACTTCTAGTTTGTTAAGTTATACTAAGTTGAAAAAGTGACATTCAAGTAAAAAAGTGGCATTGTGTTACTTTTTAACTAAAAAGTGGCACGTTAGAAGAAAATTGATAAAAAGTGGTACATTGCCACTATTTTAAAAAAATGGCACAATGTTGAATAAAATAAAAAAGTCATGAATTTATTCTCAGATTTTAATTTATATTTAATCGAGAAAGTAACATACATATAGATTTAAAAAAATAAAATAATAATAAGTAACATTTTGAGCGACAAAATTATTAAAAAAGTAAAAAAAAAAAAAAAAACATTAAAAAATTGGCACCCAAAATTTACTAAGTATTTTTACTTACTAAAAATTTCAAAAAGGTTTTTTTGTAAATAATCCAAAAATAAGAGTATTTTTGGTAGTATCCCATAGTAAATACTGGTAATGATATGAGCTAATTATTAGGGGCCCAAGCCCGCTATTATGAACCGAAAGAGACTCAAACAATATTATTAAGTTTCTTATGAGTAGGGATGACAAAATGACTCGTCGATTCGAGTTCGACTCGAAAAAAGTTCGGACTTAGCTCGGCTTGAGAGGGATGGACTTTGGCTCGTCTCAATTCAAACAAAAAAAAGTCCCCCAAAAAGCTCGCATTGAAATTCGGCTGCGAGCTCGGCTCAACTTGACTCGTCGTATATACATTTTCAATAAAAAAAATTATGATTTTTTGTTATCAAAAAAATCTAAAATCTTGGGACTCGAGTCGAGCCATCTTGGACTGACTCGAAAAAAACTCGAGCTGAGCTTTATTTTTTGGTACAGACTTTGGCTCGCCTCAAGCAAAAAAAAAAAAAAAAAGCACACCCCCAAAAAACTCGTAGCTCTGCTTGTTGATATCCATACACTTGAGTACATTATTACAAATAAGGAACAACAATACATGAACAAGGGGGTTAGAAATGCAAATTTCAAAATGAACAAAATAGTTCTCAAATTTCAAAAAAGGGGTTTTAATTATAATTAATTAATTAAATTAAGTCCCTGTTTGATATTGATAAAATCTAGATTTTATCAAATTCAAAATCAATAATTAATTTTAATCACATATTTCGTGGGATCACAATCTTTCAATTACACATTTCATCAACTTTTATTAAAATTTACTAAAAAATATTTTAGTCCCTACCAAAAAGGGGTAAATAATTAAAATATTTTATTAATTATATATATTAACATCACAACTATGACGACCCAAAAACCCCTCACTTAAAATATAATATTAAGTTGAAAATTTGGATAAAATTTAAAAAATTTAGCGCGCGGAATCCTAGGCGTCGACACCAAATGGACAAAGGCCCCTGTTAGGTTGGTGTCGACATCAATAATGCTATTCTCAAGGCAAAATAGTTTTGGTGTTGAGGTCTAGATTTTTGGTGACGACACATAATATTCAAAAACCAACATTTTTGCATTAAAATGGGTAGCTTTAACAAGACATTTGTAAGAACTAAAAACATATCACATATATAAACTTTTGGGACTATTTTACAACATAGTTTGGGAAGAGGTTACAAAAGTAACACAAAACATCATCTTCCATATTTTAACAAAACTAAAAACAAAAGTTACATTATTTCAAAGTTCTTCACCCGGAAAGTCATCGGAGTACTCGTACTCCATAGTTACGCTTTTATTTAAAGTCTACATAAAAGTAAGAACGTAGAAAACGAGTCAAAGCAGGAAAGTTACGTTACGTCTGCCACGTGTGGATCTCCACCACATACATATAGTGTTGCCCATCAGCCTACTTAATCCACTCCCGAGAGATCACTTCAAAGTTATCTAAGTGCAGCATCTATAAGTTGGAAAACATGAATTAATAATTCAATTAGTAATTCGATACATATGCAAGTACTTTTCAAAAATTATAATTTTAGGGGTCAATTATAGAATATATCATCTACCCCAAAGTGCTTAACATTTTCACAATACAGATATTGATAAGATGGCCATAAACACAATCATGTTACTCGTGATTTCTTTATCCTCTAGGACATCTACATCCTTTCATCTTTCCTCTATTCGACTCCAACAGGGTTACTGGATCACTATGCCGTTCTTCGGAGCCTTGGAGTCGCAAGATCCTCACGACACACATCAATATCCCAAAATCATACATTGATTACCAAAGGGGCTAGAGCTCAAATCTATAATTTTTACTTGTAAATACTTCTTTTGTGAATCATATCGCATCCAATATCATCTTCAATATGCATCAACAAGCATTTCATCAAAAATAAACTTCGCACATAATGCAACAAGTAAAGGGTGTATCAAATACGAACAGCTTTGATGATTATAAAATATATAAAAACCTAAAAATCATAGGATAACTTCATATCATAATTAGAACTGAAAATAACTTGGGTGTCTACTCATCATTTTGCATTTGGTGTCGACACCAAGCGTACTTTCAGATACTGGAGTTTCATTTCTATGATTCTTCTAATTCCCAAACTACATATTTTGATAAATAACTTTGAGGAAACATGTTTGGTGATCAAAATGAGAGTTTGAATGGATTGAAACATAATTTTTGCATGAAATCAATACCTAGGGTTTTGGAGGAGAAAGTACAATTCTATAAGGTATTCTCTTAAGTTTTTTTTGTGATTACTATATCAAACGCATCCCTATTTATAGAGGGAACTTGTTGCACGAATTGGAGCAAGGTTATCGATGTAGAGGATCATCCTTAAGGGTTAAGCAAGAACCTCCTTCATGATTTCCAAGCTTGAGGTGGAGAGGTGCTTCCATGCAAGGAGGAGCTGTCCAGGAAGGGTAGGAGGTGACTCTTACAAGCTAGAAATTAGAGGTGGAGGTCTAGAGGCCACCATTTTTTTTCAAAATTTCCAGCTTTGGCAATTTCAAGAGACTGTGTTTGACCTTAGATTTGAGATAGTAAACAAGCTCCAAATTGAGTGTTCTTGGTATCATTTCAAAGTCCTCATGGAGCACTTTCATATGAAATTTACCAGGAAAGATTTGGTTAATCGAAGAGAAAGTTATGGCATCTCAAAGTTGGCCACCTGAAACCATTTTTACGAACCGTATGGAAAGGAGCCAACTTTGAAAATTCACCAAGGGATGTACGTTGATCGAACCAACAAACATATTTTAGATTCTTGAAGTTCATCCAAGTACTTATCCGTACATATAACATATGCATTTATCAGAGGTCGGAAGTGGTCAAACAAGTTTCCTAAAGAGAGACGTTTATTCACATTTTTTTGTAACTTTTGACTTTAAAAAATAATTACATAAGTTTACAAATTGTAATTTATTACAATTTTTAAGGTCATGATTTATTACATAAGTTTACAAATTTTAATTTATTACAAATACTCCCACTACCACTACTTTTACCACCACCTTAAAAATCAACCGTTACCATCACCAGTATAACTACCAGTCTATCACCACCACAAAATCCACTACCATCTCAAACTCAAAGTTTTAATACTTTTTAACACACATTCTCTAATAAATCACTATTAAGAGACTCATTTTTTTATGAAAAATGAGGCTCAAATAATAGCTAATTTTCTCAAATACTAGTAAAACATAAGATTGACTACAAGAGGACCATTTTAATTGTTTTAGTAGATCATACTCCATCCGTCCCGTGAAGATACGCTTGTTTCTTTTTCATATAGATTAAGAAAATATAATTAATGTAGTTGGAAATATAAATTTTCTTGCATTCTACGTAATATATCCTAATATCCCTACATTAAACAATGGAATAAATATGATTATATTGTAAATATTGTATTGTATTAGTGAATGAAAGTTGTACCCCTATACCCTAAGTATTATTACCTTGTGTCTCCCTTATTCCATCTATATAAATGGGGGCTTTGGTTCATAATAATATACACAAGATTATTGGCCTCATTATTTATTCTCTCTTTTCTATCTAGTTTATAACACGTCATCAACACGAGTCTCTATCAAATTGAGTTAGAAAAATTCTCCAAACTCTCATATCTCAAAATATTAGTTTGAAGGTAATATCATATTCGCTGAAATTAATTTGGTGGCATATGATTTTTAAAAAGTTCTGAAATCAATGCAGTCGAATCTCTCTTTTTCTCTTGAATTCTTTTTTAGTTGAAATTGCTGGATTATGAATTATAATTAGGGTAATTATATTACCACTACATTATTTACTTATTACACCACATTATAAATACATAACAAATAAAACAAGATTTTAATAAATACACGACCATAAATTTACAAATATGCACATTGTAATTCAATTAAGAAATTAAAAAAGAAAATATGAAGTACAACGTGCACCACATTTGATTGCCTTCCATTTCTCTTCATCTCAATTATGGAAAATCTTTTACCTCTCTCCTCTCAATGACGGAATTTTCCATGATCATCGAAGCTTTAATTTCAACAACAAGTTTCAAGATCTTATAATAATGGAGAGGGAAAATCAATTTCATTTTTCCATATTAAAATCGACAGATTCATTCGAAAGTAAAGAAACAATGGTGCATCGGCATGTTCAGGAATTTACCTTTAGACATCTTCCCACCTTTAGACTCTAGTAGATCATCAATTTCTTTGATATCAATATTTAAATTTTATAACCAAATAACCCCTCAAAATCAGAATCTCCCTTCAAGAATCCAAAAAATGAATGCGACGGATTGTTGAAGAAAAGAATTGAAACCTTAAAAGAATAAATGCTCACGTGAATTTATCCCTTCTTCAATAATGATGTTTCTTTTGCGTTTTAGAAAAACTTTTCGTAAGAAATGAAGTCACAAAATTCTTGTAATTATGAAATCTCCAGTGATAAACTCGGGTTTGGATAGGTTGCTTGTCTCAAATGTTTTGTCATGGTTCCTAGTTATGAAATCATCCACTGATGAACGTGATTTAGATTATAGGATCATTTGCAAAATTCTTGTCATCGATAATTTTTTAAGGATTTTATGATTCTTAAGAATTTGAATTTATTGAATTTTTTGTAGTCATTAATTATTTTCAAGAAACAATTTTTTACGATGAAGATGGTGGCACTTGAGGAGGAGATGGAAGAGAAGGAGGATGAGGGTTGTGGTGTAGGTAGAAATTAGGAAGAGATTTTCTCAAAACATAATTGGTTAAATAAATTTAAAAGGTTGTTTATGTCATTTTATCAATGTCTATATTTGTAAATAAGGATTATTTTAAAAAAATGTGGTGTAGAAAATAAGTTTTGTGATGGTAATATAGCCACCCTTATAATTATTCGGGGTTTTTAGTTAAATATGTTTGGTAAACAATAACTTTAGTAAAATAGATCTGTCTGTTGAAATGTCCAAATTACCCTTAATGAAAAGGATTGTTTATTTTGCAAGATATATCCTCAAACTTAGTTATATTGGTTCAGTTTAGGGCTTCTGATTATATTCATACTTTTTAATCTTTTAAGTTATTCTAAAAATGTTCTATATTGCAGTAATTTTTTAAAAGATTTAGGATGATCTTTTTTAGTTATATATCCTAACGTTATTCCTTCTGAAACTTCTTCTTCTATGTCTTCGCATTCTTCTATAATTTTATGAACTGTATTTATATTTTTTGTTGTTTCAACAGAATTAAATTCTATTCTATTTAGGATAGCATAGTCAATATCTTCGTATATCTCTTTTCGTTTAGATTGTCCAATAAAATGTATATTTTTAGATTTTTCAACAATAACTGATAAAAATGAAATTTCTTTATTTTCTAAATATTGTTTATAGTCACAGTTATTAGAAGTTGATGTTTCTAAAGTATCCATTAATTATCAGATTAATAAATTATTATACAAAATTTTTTGGTTTAAGTCCATTCTTTGATCTAGTAAAATACAATAATCTGCAATATATTGTTCGTATTTTTCAAAAAGTTTATTATATTCTTCAGAAATTTTCATTTTCCATTTGATGTTTAATATCTTCCATTTTATCTTTCAATTTTTAAAAGGTTATCTAGTCCTTCGATTGTATATCCTGGCATTAGGTTTGGACTGTATTTGTCATACTTTTATTTTCTAAATCTAGTTTAAGCTGTAATATACCAGAATAATCTATAATGTATTGATCATGGTTTTTTGAAAGTAATAATATTATTCAGATGATTCATCCATATCTATTAATTGAGATATAATGTTATTTATTTTTTCCATTATTCTTTCTAACAAATTGTCTAATCCTTCAATAGTATATCCAGACATTATAAAAACAGAGGTAAATAATTTATAAAGTTTCAAGTAATTTTTCAAATTCTATCAGTGTTTGGGAATTGATAATATCTATATCAGCCATGATATCTATGTTTGGTTCAAATGATATATTATATTTTGAAATATTTTTATTTCTTTTTTCTAATTTATCAATTATATCTTTAATATCTTATATTACTATAGATCTTATAATACCTTTAACAAAGTTTTCTATCAAATTTTCTTTAAAACTTTTTAATATCTCTTGTGATGCATAAAGTTGCTCTTGATATCCTATCTTATCAATTTCATTTCCATTTTCAATTCCTTTTTTATTTTTAATATTCTTTTTAACTTTATATGGACCTTTCTTATATCTGGGTTTTCTTATGATATAATTTTCTTCATTCATGATATCAAAATTTTCAAAAATTAGTAAAGAATGATTAATCTCTTCCATCACTGTCATAATATATTATAGAATCATAATCATTATCGCTACTAAACACATATCCTAAATATAATTCCTTATTTATTTCAGTATTATCACTATCAAGTCAAAAGTAAATGATTGATTTTGTAATTTCTATTCCTAATAATTCTTTTAATTTAGGAAAAATAGCTAACAAACATGGCATATAAACATGATATAACTTTTTTATTTCATTATTGGGTATAGTAAATTGTTTATGCATGAATAAATGTTCAATTATGCTATGATATTCATCCTTATAAGGACTGTTTTGATAATTAAACTTAATAATTCCAAATTCTCCCATAATAACTTGTTTGTACAGTTCTTCCTCCTCCTAATTTCATAAAGACAGATATATTAAGAATACTAACATCTTTTCCTATTCTTTGTACCTTTGAATTTTCCTTCTGATATCAGTGACCTTCGGGCTCACAGGTTTTTGCTATCATTCTATTATTTTCAGTCTTTACATGGCCCCTACATTGTGCTGCCTTGTTTTATTAGAGCAGATTAATCAAGTAGCTTCCATCTGTCCATCAATTATTCCTGGCTATACACGTCTCTTGTAAGGTAGCAAAGCTTTCATGGATTTTATGAGTGTCAAACTTGTTGATGTATTCTTTCAAGATTGTTGACTTTTCTTTTCCTCTATTAGTGAGGAGGGTCCATCCATTAAACTGGCATATGCATTTGAATTTTTTATCATACAAGTTTTTGGAAATGTTGTAGAGAACCTTAATTCCCAACACCCTTTGAGATCTAAACCAAGATCTTGTAATATTTGGTACAATTTTTGTATTTTTTCCGACTTCAATATGGAAATTTCGAGCAACATATCCAATTGTGATAATATGCTCAATAGGATAATATATCATTCCATCAATTTTAGGACTGATTGAATTAAATTTTAAATATATAGGTCTTCCTTGTGCCAATTTTGAAATTTCTCCTTTTAATAAATCATCAAAATTTTCAGTCTCTTTCAAGTCTTTCCCTGGGTAGATAAGATCCAAAAATCCATAATATGCTGTCATTTTTGTCATAACGGGATCCCCTCCCTGAACGATCAATCGTGGATATACATGATCTCCAGTTGAAATGTAATAACAATCACATTCTTGGAGTTCATAGATAACTTTGACAGTAGTTTTATATTCGTCTTCTTTTGGTAAAAAAGGGGAATCATCTTCCTCCTTGGCACGAATTTTGATTACCTTTGTATGTTCATCTTTGGTATTGATTGTTACTTTTCGAGGACTGGCTTCATCTATGACAACTTTCTTGGGACTTGGTTCATCTCTTTTAATCGTTGGTCCACCACTGCTTCCAGAAGGTGTACCTGTTTGTATTTTTGATATAGCATGTTTGGTAATTAACGATTCAAACTGAGATTCAATCTTAATTATGTTATCGCTCAATTCTTTAGTATAATTGTAATGAAATTTTGAGATTTCCTTCAATTGCTTGAAATTTTCTTGGAGAGTCTCTGCTAGTTGCTCAATTCCAAGTTTTATATCTTTAACTTCCTCTGTGAGGAAGTTTATTCACTGTTCGGCGTCTATCAAGGATTTTTTAATATTATTCATCTGCAAATTCAATATTCTTGCTTAAAAAACCTGCAAGATAATTATTGACACATTTATATGAACTATATCAAAATTATAAAATGTCAAATATGCTTGCCATCTATGGAGCCTCCTATATTGAGGTTCTAGTAGTAACTTATTTTTTACTAAGCCTGCAACTTGAAAATTATCCGTTTCAACAATGAATTTTTTGAATAATAAAAACAATGAAAACTTTTTTATTCCTCTGATGATTGCTAACAATTCTTTCTCATGAGTAGTATAATTTATTTCTACTTGGTTAAACGTTCCACTGGAGTATCTACAAATTTCATTAAGATCTGTTTTTAATATTGCTGCCCAATATTTATCTGAGGCATCAGTATTAACTATTAGGTTATCTTTTTCATCTGGTAATCTTAATTTTGGTAAATATTTACATTCTTCCTTTAGTGATTTTACAATTTCTGTATGTTCATCACTCCTTCCTTTGGTATTTATTTTCTTTAAGTAAAATTTGAATTTTATATCTCTTTTTTGGGAGATTTTCAATAAATCCTTCTGCACTATTTAAACATCCTAAAAAAAATTTTATTTGTTCATTTGATTCTAATTTATCTGGAAAACTTTCTATCTTTTTAGATATATGGGTTTGTAATTTTATTCCTTTTTTATCTATCGATAATCCAAGAAAATCAATTTCTTGTTTTTCTATTGTATCTTTATTTTTTGAAAGAACAATTCCTCTTTTTTGCATTCATTTATAAATTTTATCAAATGATTTCTATGCTCTTCTCTATTATTGGAACATATCGATATATTATCAACATAGACAATTAAGAATTCATTAAATTTTCTAAATATGTTATCCATTTTTCTTTAATATATTTGTGGTGCATTTTTTGGACCAAATGACATAACCATCCATTCATACTTACCTTGGGGTGTACTAAATGCAGTATATTGAATACTATCTTCTTCCATTTTTACTTGCCAAAATCCTGATTTACAATCAAATTTAGAATAGTATTGTTTTCCTTTTACAAGATTTATTAGTACTTCTTTATTCAGTAAAAAGTATTCATCAAATTTGGTATATTTGTTTAATTCTTTATAATTTATCACCATTCTAGCTTTCCTCTTTTTTGTTCAGAATTTTTCATTACCATGAAAGCTGGACTACTATGGGGTCCATTTCTAGGTTTGATTAATTTTTGGTTAAGTAATTCTTTTATTTGAGTTTTAAATTCTTGTGTATCTTGTATGGTATACAACATTGGCCTAACTTTTATAATAACATTTTCTGTTAGTTCTGTTTTAGCTTTAGGATGATATGGTTTTCAAAATGATAATGGATTTTCTCCATATACTTTTTCTAATTGATCAATGATTTTTTTCATGCTTATTGTTATATTTGTTTTCAAAACTTTTTATACATTATTCTTTTATTTTTTATTTCATTTTGTGTAATTGATTTTTTCTCACATGTATCACTACGCTGTGTTGGCTGAACTCTGTAAGGTCTAAATTCTCTTGGTATTTTTAATAAATGTCCACAAGGTGTTTGTAACATTATCATGTAATTATTTTGTTTGTAATATTGAAATTGTTGTATAAAGTTATTTCCTAGTAATATATCACATTCTAATTTGTTATAAGTATATATCTTATTCACAACTATTTGTTTACTTCCTAATATTATATCGGTTTTATCCGCACTATTAATTATTTGAGTACTTTCTCCTGTAACTCCTGTTATTTTTATTTTCCCATCAGTATTCCATGATTTTATTAAAAAAATTTTAAATATTATTATATCACTTCCTATGTCAACTAATGCACAGGTGGTTATATTTATTTTTACAATGGTAACTTATATATAAACAGCTAATGGAAAATTTATTTGGTTATTCATTTATTCAGCTTTTCTATATAGTATAGTTTGATCATTATGGGTTATGTATAATCCTTCACGTTTTATACTATAATCTTCCAATCCATTTAGGAAACTCATTTCTAATAACACATGGAGATTTACCATATTGTTATCTACATGACATGGGACTAAGAGATTTATTCCTCCTATTTTTATTTGTACTTTAACTTCAAGTTCAGTCATATGTATTTGTCCATCAAAATTTATATATCTATATGGATCAGTTTTATGAGATATTAATCCTTTATTCATGTTTGAAGCTATATGGCATTCACTACCTCCTGTATCAATTAATATATTTGATCCTTTTACATGTTCTTTTCTATTGAAATATTCACCTTCTATTTTCATATTTCCAACATTTCTATGAAGTTTTATTTCCCTTGTATTACTAGTTTCTCCTAATTGTTTTCTATTTGGTAAACTTGTTGATCTTCTAATTAATTTGTGATCTTCAAATGTTATGTTATTATTAAGGTATTCTTCTTCTCTCGACTCTATAATTTCTGGTTTATTTTTTTATAGTAAGTTCATATTTTCTTGGGACTAAAATTATTTGTTTATCTGGTTCCACAGTTTTACCAAAATCTTTGCATTCTTTATGAATTTCAATATATGGTTTTTTAGAATAAATGTTTCCATAATTAGAATTAGTAAATGTATATAATGCTCTATATTCTATAATCATAATTTTATCTCCTGATTCCATTATATCATCTTTATGTAATTTGAAATGTAGTCCTAAAATTTCATTAAAGTCTCTATCTTTTAACGATATACAATATTTTAAGTAACATGTAAATATTAGTTTCTTTTATGCTAGATTTCCTTTTACTGTTCTCAAATGATTGTTTTTTAAATTTATTATTCTTCCATCATGTAAACTTAAAGTCAAAGATGAATATAATCATTCTCTAAATAAGGATTTAAACATTATTTGGATACCTGCTAAATAAACATATTGAATTTTTTCACTTTATTTTTTATTGATATTTATTAATAATTCTGTAACCGTATTTTTTGTTAAAAGATTTAATTTATGTGTTCCTTGAGTAGTTCTAACATCTATTACTTTTTTAATTTTATGATCTTCATTTATTGTTACTCTTTCTCTTCTCCATATTCTCTCTAATATTTCTCATTTTCCTATTTTCAAATCTAAAGATAATTTTTGTATTTTCCTGAACTTATTATTATCAAAAGTTACTTTTAATCCATAACATTCTATTCTTTCATGTTCTTGTTTATCTATGTTTTTATTTTTTTCTATTTTTTCTATTTTTCTATTCTGATTCTGATTCATTACTTTCTGAATTTGTTTTACTTATATAGACTTTTTGATTACAGTATTTTTTAATATCAGATATTTCACTTAATTCACTTTCTATTTCTAGATATTCTTTTTCTAATATTTTAACTTTCTTTTCGTTACAATCAAGGCTTATATGCCCCATTTCTCCACAATTCCAACATTTGCATTGACTTTTGTCTTTCTTATAAGTTTTATTTGGATTATATTTTCTTTTGTAATATCTTCTCTTAAGTTTTATATATCTCTTCCTAAAGTTTCTGAAATTTTTAAACTTTCTATTTTTCTATTTTATTTTTTATTACTTCTTCTTTCAGGGTTAGATCCCCATTGGGTAGGTTTTTCCATATCCTCACAACATATTCTAGTTAATTTTTCTGATTTTTTTAATAATTGTCTTTGTTGACATATATATGCTAATCTTCCAAATAAATTTTTTATCTTTGATCCTAATGTTCTAGGTATTCTAAGGTTTTCTTTGATAAATTTTTCAAATTCTATTTTAAAATATATTCCCCATGAACCTGGAAATTTATTGTAATACATATATCTGTATACTTCTTGTTTTTCATTACTATAGAATTAGACATAATAGTATTCTTTAAATTCACAAGTGTATTCTTTGATTTTACACATATTACATATTGTTAAATTTATTAATCTCATTCTTGCATTATCTTTTTCTCTAATTGATTCTGTTTCAGCATTACTTATCCAAATTTCTCCTAAAAATTCATCTGCAATATAATCTACTAACTTTTCTATACATTTTCTATCTGATTTTATTAGTTCTGTTTGTACATTTCTTCTTATTAATGCTTTTGTATCACTACTTATTCCTTCCCACCAATTCCTAACATGTCATTCAAAAGACGCTGTTAAAAAATCTATCATTCTTTCAGTATTCTCCCATGTATCATCTTTATTGTATAAAAAGAATAGTATCATTGAATCCGCCCAAGTTAATAAGGTTTTTTTATTATTTATTTTACAATCCAAATCTAGTTTTGTTCCTCCATGGGGTTTATCATAATTATTATTTGGTTCAAATCTATCTTTATATTTATTCCCTTTAGGTGGTTGTCTATCTCTGATTCTATCATAATATTGTCGGTGTGGTTTACTATATATGAGTGCATAACTTTCATCTGAATCTGGTAATTCTTGTTTGGAAGTTCCCACTGGAGTTGGACTAGGTGCTCCTCCTGTATTCATTAAAACTTGATATTCATTAAAAATTTCTAGGCTTAATTGGTCAAAATTTTTTATAAATAAATCTAATTCTTTATTCATTTTTATCTTGTTTTTCTTCAGCTTTTAGATTTCTTAAAGTTTTTCTATGGATTTTTGTAATTCTAATTCTTCTTTTAGTATTTTTGGTAATATATTTTTTCTAAATTCGTCATCCATACTTCCTGCTTCTATTATAATTTTTTCTTGTTCAAAGTATTTCTTTTTCTATGAGTTTTTTGTCTATTTTCTTGTCTTTGTTTTTATTATTTTCTTTGAATTCTCTAATTTCTAGTTTTAGTATATTTATATCATTTCTTCTTTCTTTTAATTCATTTTTTACTTCTTGAACATCACTTATTAATAATTTTATTAATATCTTCAGATCTTCAATATATTCACTTATTGACAGTTTATACTCTTGGTTTAGTAGTTTGGATATTTTGTACCTTAAATAATCTGTCATACATATCATCTATTTTCATTTCTAATTTTTTGATTCTTTCTTCTATTGATATTACTCTTTCATTATCATTTTTCCTTATTTTCTCATTTAACTTATCTATTTTTCTATGATTATTTCAATTTTATCTTGATTAATTAATTCTCCTAATTTTCTTTGGAATTCTTTCAAAATTTCTTCATCTATATTTTTAACTTCTCCTATCATATCTTTTAATTCTTTAAACTGTATTTTTAGTTTCCTTTGAATATTTTGTAATTTTTCTTTGATATTCACATCTTGTATATTTAACTGTTGTAATTCTTCAATAACCAATTTATCTTGTATGTTTATATTTTTATATGTTTGCCATAAAAAGGCACTTATCTAGTCTAATTGCATATTAAGAAATCCATCAGATTCTCCACATGAGCTTAATGGTTGGAACATGGTTGTATTAGCTCATTTTATTTGATAAGATCCAACTGGAAGTCTTATATTTTCTATTATTTATTTTTCAAATTTTATTTCTAAAAATTCTGTCATTAATCTTTTCCTTTGATATGTTCGATTTCTAGAATAAGTTCTATTTCATATTTTACTTCTTTATAATTCATTATTTGATATTCGCAATATTCTTCTATTGATCCAAGCATTAATTTTCTATTATATATTCTATAATATTTTTGATAGTCTTCCAATGTTTTTGTTTCATCATATTTTTCTTTTCTAGTTTTCTCTTTGTCTTCTAAAATTATTTATATTTTTGGTAATTGTTTTAAAATTCTATTATAATATTCTCTCTTTTTCTCTAATAATTTTAACATTAGTTTTTCATGTCGTTTTATATTTCTTTCTTCTCTTATTTGATCCATTAAATTTATTCTTTGTTCTATTACTAAATCTAATTTTTCATTTGTTTCTATGTCTAGATATCTAACTAATTGAGGATCTGCTCTATGATAATCCATTTCTATAATCTTTATATAATTCTTCTAGTATATCTTTGTGAATTAAATCTAATATTTCTTTTGTGATAAAATCTTCCTTTATTATTTCGAAATTTATTAGATCATAAATATTTTTTCTTATATATTTGTAGAGGTGTCAATCCGGGTGGTCCGGGCCGGGTCGGCCCGCCAATAAAAAGCCCGGTAACGGCCGCTTGAAAAAAAAGCCCGCCCGCTACGGGTTACGGGCCGGTTACGGGTCAGCCCGCAAATTTTGAACTACAACCCAGGCCCGCCCGCTGGCCCATCCGGGTCGAGCCCATACGGGTCGCGGTTTGTTCTGATTTGGCTCGTATGAATAAAAATATAGATTTTTTCATATTTATAGCAAATTTTTTGTCAAATTTCTAAATACAAAATGATTAAAATGATAAGTTCATATTTATACCATAAAATATTTACATAGAATTTAAAATTATAGTTTATGTTATATGAATTACTTCTAAATTTGCAAATTTAAATAAAACATAAACAAATAACAATTAAGTGATATATGTATTTTTAATTACTATTATCAAAAAACGTTACTTTTTAAGCTATTAGGGAGGAAAAAAAAAAAGATTTTACTTTAAAAGTTGTATTATAGTTTCTAGAAGAAGAGAGATTTTCAATGTTACCATATTTAATAAAACAATTTATTTTTATTTTTATTTTTTTTACGGGCCAGCGGGTTAACCGCGGCCCGCGAAGGTTTGACCCGCAAAACTCGCGGTTCACAACTTCTTGACCCGTGAACCGCCCGCACGGGCCACGGGTAGGCCCGCGGTCCCGGGTCAATCCAGACCGGTTTTCACGGGTTTGATCGGCCCGTCCGTCTTGACACCTCTATATATTTGTCTAAATCTTTTAGAATTCTCAAGATTTCTATTTTATAATTATCGGGTAGAATTAATGTATGCATAATCATAAATCTTGGTGTATATATTATGTATTTATTTTTATTTTTTGTCATATAATATTTATCTTTTAGATCTGCCATATGTCTCTGATACCAATTCAGGGGGTGCTACTATGAGTGAACAAAAATCATATAAACAAAAATTAATTTCAAAATTATCTAAGGACTTAAATAGAGTTTTTCTATATTTTAATGACTTATATTGTAAATCCCATGTATGATGGTATTTTAATAAGTTTGAAGAGTCAAAATCTATTTTTACAATGTTATGATTTCAAAGTTTATTTTGCAAACTGTTATGATTGTTGAGACTATTTGTGGATATTTCCCTAATTATTCAAACCTGATTTGGTATCCCAATTGCATTAATTTTCGTCTCCAACTTGGATTCTATACACCCGTTTCAACCACGCCTTTACATGGTACACGTGAAAAGAAATTGGCTTTAGGATTCAGTCCCACATTTCATCTCAATAGTTCCAAATCTGATTTTGTATTTGAATTCCAGTAATTGTTTCAATCCCATCGTATATGAACTGTGTAACCTATTTTATAATTATATACGTGCCTTTGATTACTGGTAACCTATGTCTGAATATCTACATTATTAATATTAACATTCTTTATATGTATTTAATGCATATGTTGTTGAATCTCTTTACATTTAAATAATTAATTATCATGTTGTTACTAATGTAGTAAAACATTATAGGTAATATGTCAAAAGAATATTAATTGTAAATCTCTAATATTGCAAATATTTGTTGTTACTCCTGAAGTAGCACACAACATTATATTTAATATTTCAGATTAATATTACTTGCTCCTAAAAACCATAAATTATATTTTCAATATTTAAGAAGAATATTGACTTATTATTTTTGAAGAATCGCAATTTTAGAAATATAATTATTCCAAAAAAATGATTTGTTGTTACTCCTGAAGTAGCATAATGTTATCATTAATATTCTAGAAGAATATTATTTGCTCATGAAGAGCATAAATTATAATTGACAATATTTTGGAGGAATATTAGACTTCTTGTTTTTTAAGAAGCAATAACAAAATAAAAGGTGCTTTCGAAGTATCACATGTTTTGAATCATATATCATTTTGAGTTCATGTTCATCCCTGAAGGAAAACGTATAACTAATGTCATAACGGCAGTGATTGATTTGATTACTTGAATGATATATGATTATATAATATTTAATCGAAATATTAGAAATTAAATAATTGAATTATATTTTATATGAAACCAGAAGTTCAATTTGATTTTATTATTTGGCATGACCAGTTGGACCATCACTGAATCAATAATGATGCTAAAATGGATAGTCATTGAAGAACCGGAAGATTCTTCAATTCAATCCTATATGATATTTATTTTCTTTCATAAAATTTTTTCATTAACCATCACTAGTAAAATATGGATTAAATTCTCTATATTTCTGAAAATTAATTAGGATGATAAATGGAGCTCAATCATCCTTCACGTTGATCATCTAATTATTATTTGTGTATAATAGATTTGATACATATACTATATGATTACATTGTATTCGCAACCCAAAGTTTGCGAAATTATTGCTCAAATTTTAAACTATGAGCATAATTTTCTAATTATATAATCAAGAATATGTCTTGATAATGCTAGTAGGCATGAATCTCAACATTTTAATAATTGTTAAATGGGATGTCGATAAATGGGTTAGCATTATTGTTTTTAAACGCCTTCAATTAATTTAATTGAGAACAAAGTAATTTTCTTTTTGTATATGGAATTCTATTACGTATCATTTCAACATCATAGTTTTCCCGGTTATAATTGCCTTATGATTAGGGCCTAATTTACATCAAATTTTGTGATAGTGCAATTGATCCACCACAATGCACTGAAATGGAAAATAAAGAATGCTGAGAATAAATGCTTAGTTTGAACATATATCCCAAATGTGTAATATTTTATAATGCTGAAAAAATGATTCTCAATATGATTGGACAATTCTCTCAACATTGGAGAGCAAATTAAGAAGCTGAAAATGTATAAATGCATTAATATCTAAATCCTCGCAAAACATCAATGGAACCGTAGTTCGAAAGATAATTTAATTTGTTGCATTTATTGATCAAAGGATCAATAATATCTCACACATTAGCTTCAAATACTCCTTCTTGAATTAATGTCCTAGATGACAATTAGTTAATACGATATTTGATTGTATACTTGAAGTATAATGATATTCGATTCTAATCTTCAAATAAAAATGGAACAATTAGCAAAGATGGTCTCATTAAGGGGCATATACTCGTGAGAGAGTAAATATGGACATAACTAATTGTAAATCTCCAAAAGAGGTTCATGTACTTGAAATATTGAAGATTTGAGATCTTTATAGCTATGTCGTTGTGGGAAAAGAAATCAAATTGAAATGATAATTGTGTCAACACACTTTATAAAGCACTTTTGTAGAAGCAAAATGCGAAGCTAGCCGCATCATAATATGAATGATAGCAAGGACAATAAAATAAAATATGTTGAAGAAAATCGACATAAAAATAGTTGGCCAAAGTATGCATTCAGGCTAAATTGAATTTATTACAAAACTCGAAGTTGTCTAAACACTTAAAAATCTAAATCCAGTAAAATACCAATAGGTATTTTCAAATAGAAAATAAAATTGTATAGTCGTAATACATGACTTGTTGAGAAACGAATGTTTCAAAGATCTGGCACTGCATGTAAAACGATATGCAGTACGTGTAATATTTTATTTGCCTGACAATACATAATAAGTGTCAATAAATGTATGATTATTAGTAATGTAAATACTGAAAGATTATTGACTTTAATTACTATCTTGCGCTCTTTGATGTACCAATGAATAATATCAAAATGTATGATCATCAACTCGGTACAATGGGAGTATTCTTAAAGTACCAATGAGTGAGATTAAAAAGGGTAATCAATACCTCGATACTTTGGGATTGCGGTGAAATGATTAGTGAAAATCTATTTGAAGTATAGGAATCGTTACATATCTAAAGTTTCACGACATAAATTTACTGGTAGCAATTTAACTATTGTAATGTGAAATTTATACGATGTCTGAAGCACACTATATAATCATTGAATGATTAATATATCTGAAATATATAGTTTAAGTTTTTAAGAAACTTGTTTGATCAAACTATACAGATACAATATCAATATAATTGTAGTGTTTCTCTTGAAGAGCTTTCAAAGACACTTGAGAAATTGATAAACATGATATACAAATCTCAAGTAAATAATGAGAAATTTCTTTGTACACGTGTAGAGTGGTGTTATGATTATTATGATTAGCATAACGTATAAGTCATACATTCTCATATATCTATTGATATACTCTTCTATACGAGACTCGTAAAGAGATCAAAATATGAATGATTCAATACAGATTGAATCAGGGGGAGTAGTTGTACTCTTTTTCCTTCGTTCAGGTTTTGTCCCACTAAGTTTTTCTGATAAGGTTTTAACGAAGCAACATCAAAATACTCCAAATTTTCAACAATTACTAAAGTGATAATGTAGCAAATTTATCCACAAAAGTACTACCAACATCTATATTCAAGAAATTGGTTTACAAATTGGGTTACGATGACTCAATGATTTACAGTGATTAACATTAAGGGGAGTAGTTGTACTCTTTTTCCCTAGTCAAGGTTTTGTCTCATTGAGTTTTTCTGACGAGATTTTAATGAGACGTCATTTATCTTAATACTCCAAAGATAATTATACTCTTTTTCTTTCGTTTGATATTTTGTACCATTGAGTTTTTATAAAACAATTTTTTAACAAGTCAGATAATTTATAATATGTCATTCAAGGGGAAGTGTTGTAAATATTATATTCTATTAGTGAATGACAGTTGTACCACTATACCCTAAGTATTGTTACCTTGTGTATCCCTTATCCTCCTATATATATGGGGACTTTGGTTCATAATAATATACACAAGATTATTTGCCTCTTTATTTATTCTCTCTAATTTATAACATATTAATTTATATTTGTTGATAAGAATGGACATTAAATAAGGGCAATTTAGAAAACTTAAATATATTTAGATTTTCAATATGGAAAGTGACATATAATTTGGAACAGACAAATAGGGAATACGAGTCTATCTTCACTGGACGAGGAGAGTATATAGAAAGTATTAACTTTTGGATGCAACATGTTCAACAACTTCATCTAAACAATTACATGCAATTTTAGTATAAGAAAATGACAAATTTATTTAAATATAATAATCTCCAATACATTGTCCTCACATATAGACCAAAGTCATTTTTTTTTAATTAGATATGTTGCGGCCACATCTAAATGGGCATGATATGTCATCTATAAGGGCTCACCATGAAACCTACGTGATATCCAGTCGTCACTCTGGACTCATAAAGTCGGACTCTATTTTTCGGACTCATGTCTACAGGACTCTAGACACATGTAAGTGCTAAATTGTCTAACTCTTATGTGTCAGACTCATCATATTGGACTATTATTAACCGGGGTCCATGCTCTGAAAAGGCGACAAGACTACTCAATGTATTAGAGAGATCAGAGATGTGGCTTGTCTATAAGAGACGACTTGACATGACAACAACCACTGTATTACAACAGCCGCAGATAAGATGTAATGATTATTATTAAGGAAATAATTTACCAAATGAAGGGTTGTGGTTCTCCCGCATGTTAAATAGTACTCCCTCCGTGACATAAAGATATACTAATTTCTATTTTCACACAGATTAAAAAAATATAATTAATATATGTTGGAACCATAATTTTACTTACATTTTACATAATATACCTATACATTAAATAATGTGTAGTTCATAATTATTGATAACTATGCATAATAAATATGAGTATATTAGAAAATTAAAACATTAATATATTATCAATAAGGAAAGTGACCTATAATTTAGGATAAATAAAATATAAAACGAGTCTATCTTTGTGGGGTTGAGGGAGTAACATATGTCATGATCCCAAACAGAAACTACCACTATAAATAGATCACAATTGCCTCAAAGAAAGATGTTAGTAATACAATTGATTATACAATATACTCTTACTCTCACTCTCTCTTCTCTCTTTTACAACATTCAATTATATTTACTCATAATGAGTTCTGATTTGAGTGTCAAAGTGTAAACGGGAGCTACACCAGCTTCCTTTGTTTGTTGATCTCGTTTATACAAGTATGCAGGACAACTAACATGTTCAAGAGGAAGGAGTTGAGATTTGTTGTTCCAATTGATCTAACCAGATTTTGTGGTCAACAAGATACATAATTGACGTATAATTATAAGATTGTTGGCGTTATCTGAATAGATAAATTTATTATCATGTAATTAATTACCTAGTCTAAGTTTTTGTCTAGTAAAAGAAAATGAGATGATAGTAGTACAAAATAATTAGTAGGATAGGCAAATAAAATGTAATCAAGTTACAAATTTAATGAAAGCACGAGTAATAAGGTGAATAATGAATATTCCACTTAAAAAATATAGCAAACATGTTGAAAATTAGCGGCAGGCATTGAAATTAAACCCCCGCTGGAAATGCATAGAAGAAGATGGCCATGACTATGGTCATAAGTCCTGCGACTTGCTGTGGTCCATGCTGGAATCCATTTGAGCCGCCAGTCGTTGTTGTTGGTGATGTCCCCGGCCTGGTCGTTGTAGCATTAGCGCTGGTGAAAATCGCAGCATCAGAGGAATTTGCAGGTAAGTGTAGAAGCTCTGCTCATTATGCAAAATTGCGTATTAGTTCGGTAAACTGTTTTATGAAATTAATTAATGATCGTTCACATAGAAGATTATCACATAAAGATGGTTCAACTCTAAATCTTTTACAATTTCAATGTATATTTGTGATATAGAAGATTAGGACACGCCAGAATTTTCACAAAAAATTTCAAGGGACAATAAAAAATGAATAGATGGGCACAAATCGACTACTGGTTAAGATAGATGATCAATTTCACGGGAAAATTAAGCTGAAATTTTTGGGTTACTATTTCTAATTAGGTCCTGCACTAGTTATTTTATTTGTTAAAAGTTTTTTGTTTAAAAACAATTTGGTAAATTGAGAAGAAAATTTTGATAAAATTTGTGTTTGGCCCCCTTTAAATTGTGAATAATGTTGTTTTGAATAGTATTTTTGGGAGAATGTATGGTAAAAAAATGTTTGAAAAATAAAAAATTGTATTTTTGAGATTGATAGCATGTTTGGTAATGTGAAAATTTTTAATTTTTGTAGTTTTTTTGGATTTTTTTATGGATGTGTGATTTAAAAATGTTTGAAAAGTCAAAAATTGTGGAATTGACTAAGAATGGATGGTTGAGATTGAATTTGAAAAATTGTAGTAAAATTTTTACCTTTTCCAAACAAGCTCTGAGTGTTCAATATACTTGATTTTAAAAAAATGAGGGCCAAACAGGAGTTAACTTCATAACTAGCATTAGATAAAATAAAGATTGGCTAAGCTTAAAATTAAATAAAATTACTTTTAAATAAATCTTCTATACAAAATTACAAACACATCTAGTACTGTTCGTGGATCCGATTGGAATTCACCCAAACGGACTCAATCCTACTACAGAAATTGAACCGATGCAAAACGATTCAATTTGGATTGGTTCAGTTTGTAATATCGATTTCTCAAGGGAGTTCAATAAACCTCGAATTTGCTAGACAAACAAAAGTTGAGTATGCTGTCCAACGATCAAACACATGTGGGATGGTTCGAGTTGGATCAAATCGGATTGAATGTTTAACCTGCGACCCCATCTCACCCAATTCGATTTGGTTTACATACCAAGTCTTTGTTTGGTTTTCATTAAAAGTTTTTCATTTTTCTACACTACTCAATTTCAACCATCCTTTAAAAGTCAAGTCCATAATATTTGACTTTTCAACAAAATTTCAATCATCAATTCTCCAAAAAATTACTATATATTTTTTTAAAAAAACTTATTTTAACTAGAATCAAACACACTCTTAAGTTGAAGCTTGTTAAAAAATTGCCGAAGCAGCTAGGGTTGAGGCAGGTCAATATATATATAGTACTTGTTTGGTTCTCTTTAAATTTTTTCTTTTTCCTACAGTACTAAATCTCAACCATCCATTAAAAGTCAAGCCCGCAACATTTGACTTTTCAATCAAATCTTAACAATCCCTTTTTTTAAAAATCACTATCCATTTTTTAAAAAAAAAAAACTCTTTTTACTTAATACAAAACACACACATAGTTTGACCTTAAACTTGTAAAACCACTTATAAGTAAATGTATTATTAAGCATTTAAGCTTAGCCCAACATGCATGCTAAAACATTCTTGAACGCGAAGCTTACTTGGGCATTCAGCGATACTGGCATTGGCCAACTTGCAAGCAGAAGGCAACTGAAGCAAGCGTGATTCTTGAACCCCCATTTGCTTAATGGTAGGATTAGAACCGTTATGGATCTGCAGGATAATGAAACAAAGACAAGCCGGGTCACTTTCCTTGAGATCCGTCGTCGCCTTGCAGCAATCCTTGCTCGGCGCCGCCTCCTTCCTGGTGGCAAATGCCAAGCACGCTGTCACCTTCTGGAATTCTGCCGCGCACTTGTTTTCTAAGGCTGTATCTGCACCAACCGCCATATAACTACCGGAAACAGCCATGAGAACGAAGAGAGTAGCTAAGAATTTAGCTTCAATTTTCTTCACCATTTTGATTGATTTTAGGGGAGAATTTTTCTACTCAGATCCTGGAATGTGAATATGTGCTAGATATCAATGTTAAAGTTTATAATTAAAGGGGGAAATATGGCAGTTGAGGTGGTATTAAGGCATTTATTTATGAGAGTGTTAACGATGGGGATGGTTACCTGTTTACTCTGTATCTACCGTTCATTGATGAGGTTGACCACGTGGTGCCAAACAATTTTGTCATAACAAAGTTCATCTTAAATTTAAATTAATATCCTTCATCATTCACTAAAATTAATATGATAAGTTAAAGAAAAATTTGTTTTCGGACATGTTGTCCAATGATTATTTTTGCATGTATTATACGTCTTTTGAATTCACGATAAATCATTATTGTCTCATTACAAAGAACGTTGGATTAGTCTAGATTCCTTAAGAGCACCAATGAAGAATTTATTTTCAAGATTAAATTATTGGTTACTCATTTTTATGACATTTTCAAATGAAGAAGCTCCGACTGAAAAAAATTAAGTATTTTCGCAATACTAGTTAATTAGAAAATTAGATTTTAAAAAAATATGCATAAAAGATAACCGTGCAAATAAGCAAACGACATACATACATACATTCGTATCAAATTTATTTTAAGCATGTATCATTAAAAGTTGCAACAGACATTTAAAGTTGCAATATGCAACACTACTTTTTGTCATGGGTAAAGTAAATATTGTATCTGAAAAAAATTCATATTAATTTTATATGATGCACTTTGAATTCAAGATTGAAAATTTTGAGATCAATTTTGTAACACGCCACTTCTGAAAAAAATCAACGGATTTTGGTAAAATCAAAATTTATAGTAACTAAATTGTTATATTTTACTTGGTAAAAATACAATAGACTTGAATTCTTAAATTAGACAAAAATAAAATGTCTTTTTTTTTTTTTTGCTTTGAATTAAAGCATAATCGTATTTATAAATGAATAAATACAAACTAAAACAAATTCTAGCATGAATTAATAGCTAATTAAACATCTTGCATCACCACAATTGTTCTTTTAAATTAATTTCTATTATTTATTCTTGTCACAATATTATTACTGTTTTCATGACTATTATGAGTTTAGAAAATTATGTCCATGTTTGATAAAAATTGAAATATATATTTAAAAATTAAGTTAAAGTCAATAATCGATCTCAATCATATATTTCGTGGGACCTACAACATCCCAACTGCGCATTTCAATGATTTCACCAACTTTTATCAAAATATACTAAAAGATTGATTTTAATCACCATTAAACAGTGGCTGTATATCAATTTCATGAAATAATGTGAACAGAAGTTTTTTATATTATGGGTTCAAGACGACCCTCAAATAATATAAGATGACAATAAATTATAAAATAATAATAATTGGATGCTAAGGGTGTCATTGACCATAAACATAAAAAATTGAGGGCAAAATGACAGTACAAAAAAAAAGGTCTCCAGCGACCAAAAAAATTGGTCGCTGAAGGCTATTTTAGGGTCGCAGAATGTCTTCAGTAACCATTAAATCGTGGTTGCACGATGGTCGCTAGTACACCGTTGCTGAAAGTCTTTAGCGACCAATTCATGATGGTCGCTAAAACTTGAATTTTTTCAGTGACTAAATATTTCTCTTAAATTGTTCGCTGTATATAACAAATTAAGGTACAATATTTGGTTGTAAAATGTTCAGATTTAACGACCAACTTAAAATTGGTCACTGATGGTCACCTTTCAAGGACCAAAGTGTGGTCGCTAATGCTTACCTTTCAGGGACCAAATTTTTCAGCGACCACAATGATTGGTCGCTGAAACGTCATAAAAACCACGTTAATTGTCCTCCAATTGTTTTAACAACCAACTAAATGTTGGTTGCTAATATATAGCAACAGCGACCAAACTGCAAAATACACATTTAGCGACCACCTTAAAATTGGTCGCTAATACTCACTTTTCAGCGACTAATCGTTGGTCCCTGAAGGTACAACGATATGGACGAAAATTATTTGATTCCTAAATGTTGGCACCTTCTTTGGACCAATGTGAGGTCGCTAAAAGTATAGCTTCTGAGACCAAGTCTTGGTCGTTGAAGAATTCTCTTCATAAGTTGCAACAACTACAAAATTGGTCGGTAAATATTAAAAAATATATATTCATATGGTCCAAAACCAAAATCTGGTTGTAAAAAGACATTTACTGACGAAACTTTGGTTGCTGAATCTTGTGTCAATAAAATGCCTTTAACAACCAATTTTTTTGTGCTTGCTAATATTCTGTCCAATGTTTAAATTCAACATTCGATAGCTACATTTGAATTAGCAATATTGAGAATGAGAACAACAAATAAATTAACAAGAATTTGTATTGGAAAATGTAAATTGTAATTGTGCTTTTAACAAAAAGTAATAGTCAATACATAACCAAAAATATCTAATATTTAATCACAAAAACATAAATTTTCATGTTTTTCTAAACTTCAACAATATGATCACAGTAATGAAGCATCAACTGATGGCAGTGGTAGAGGCGGATCATTGGTCGATCCTATATGAGAATGCAGACTCAAGCCCATTCGTGCAAAATAACCTTTCATCCAAAGTGCATTTACTACAATAGAAAATCAAACTGCACATGAAGAAACTATAATCCCAACGATAGCTCCAGCAAATAGACCTTTGAGAACACAAAAATGAACAAAAACTTCTTTAACTTTTACTTTCAAGACCTATTCAACAGAAAATAAAATTTAATTTAACAAAGAACGAAGCAAGTATAGATTTTTACCGAGTCACTTACGCTTCCTTAAAAAAATGCAACTCAAACACAAAGTCAAAATTGAGATTTTAAATAAACTAGTGTTACACCCGTGTGATGCACGATTATTTGTTACTCACATATATCGATTTATATATTAACATATAAAATGAATATTTAATTAAAGACGAGAAACGAAGGAAGACAATTAATTACAAAAAGTGTACAATTATACATACCTTAACTTTTTTTACGGTTCGTATGTTTATCGTTCCAGAAAATTTTCGCTTAGAATTTTATTAAAATGAAAGGGAAAGGAAAAAACAAATCGATGAAAGCTCCAATTTTATTCTCTTTCATTTTCTATTTTTAAAGAAAAAATATTTATGTGATACTGATAACTTTTTATTTTATTTTTATACGAATTTTAAAAAATTATAATTGATTCTCATATATTAACATATGAAATGAATATTTAATTAAGAATGGGAAATGAAAGAAGACAATTAATTACAAAAAAAGTACAATAACACATTTTTTTTTTTGTTACAGTTACTATGTTTATTGTTCCAAATTTTTTTTTAAACATTGTAATTTAAATTGACTTAAAACTTAAAGTGAGAAAATAAAATTACATTCGAATAGAATTTGTAATAAGTGAAAAAATAGATATATCTGTGATATACGCTCAGAATTTTATTAAAATGAAAAGGAAAGAAAAATAGATTGATGAACGCTCCTATTTTATTCCCTTTCATTTTCTATTTTTGAAAAAAAAAAATATTTTTGTGATACTCACAACGTTTTTTAATTGTTTTTACGAATTAGAAAAAATAATGTAATTGATTTTAGAAATGTAAGGCAGACCAAGAAGTTTCGGGACGATTTGATCTTTGAGACGATTTTACGGACAATATATTTTCAGTTTAATCTCATTGTTATCTTGTATTAAACTTCTAATTGAGATATTCGATTTGACACCCATATTACATATTTTTTCGACTTCAAAATAATACAATAATTATTAAAATAGAATAATAATTAATAGAAAAAATAGTTTATAGATAATGTAAAAGAACTTAAATGATATAATTTAAAATGAATGAGTTATTGAGTAAAACTAAAAAATATAAAAACTTTTACATTTGATCTTTGAAAGGATTTTACGGACAATATATTATTTGTTCTCATTTGTTAATTCGTATTAAACTTCTCGTTGAGATATTCGATTTGACACCCATATTACATATTTTTCAACTTAAATATAGTAAAATAATTATCAAGTGAATAATAACTATTACAAAAAAATAGTTTATATATTAAAATAAATTAAAATCTTAATGACATCAATAGCACATTACGAATTCTAATGTTATGTACCATAATAATTGTTAAAATATTTATTACATTATTTTTCTTGCATATTATTTTTGTGCATAGATTTTCAGATTTAGAAAGTCATTTTAGGTGAGAAACTATGTGCATGTTATTTTTGGCATTGACTTTATTTTATAAATGTATATAGATATTAGATTACATATTTTTTGACTTAAATATAATAAAATAATTATCAAGTAAATAATAATTATTTCAAACAAAAAAATAGTTTATACATTAAAATAAATTAAAATTTTGATGTTATTAATAACATACGTAATAATTTTAATGTTATGTACCTCTTGTTTTGCTTCCTCATTTTCGAGACTGGATCTCGATGGATCCCTCTTGTTTTGCTTCCTCATTTCTCTGATTTTTGAAAAATCCATGGAGTAGTCGGGCAACAGACCAAATAGACCCCAAATTGTGGAACAAACAACCATGGTTCATTGGTTCTTTCTTCTATACAAGTAGAGTTTAGGATTAATGGACACTTAGAAATTCTACGATTCTTACTTTTATTGGAAAAACAGTAGAAAATGGATGTGCATTTTTTGGCAATTCAACATCCCAACAACAATAACATATAAGCCTCACTTCAAGTAAGTTTGGGGTCTTCTTTCTTGTTTTTTACTTTTGCAATAGCGTCAAAATTAGAAAGGAAAAGAGAAAGGCAGAAAATGACAATGTCATAGCAATTTTTATCCTCGTCCCCCTTGAACAATTTCACATATTAAATGGTGGATCATACACAAACAAGAACTACTTATAAAAATCGGATGGTAGGAAAAAAAATCTCCTGTTTAAATATTCAAGGACTCATCTCTGATGGTCATCCTTTAAAGACGGGTAAACAGCGCAAATGGTTCCCAACCTTTAGGTTTCTTGCGAAAATGGTCCCTAACGTTTAGATTTTGGCATTTATATCCTCAAAATCACCAAACGTTGTGAAATGGTCCCTACCGTTGGATTCCGTTAGTATCAACCGTTAAAAACGTGTAAATAGCACAAATGGTCCCTAACCTTTGACTTTCTTGCGATAATAGTCCCTAACATATTAAGGTCATGTTTGGCATATTTAGTTTGTAACATCCAAACGTTTGGCGTATTTAATTCCCAATATATTAAGTCCCTATACGTTTGACGTATTTAATCCCTAACATATTAAGCCCTTGTTTGAGACCAATCATTTCAAATAATGTAGCTTTTAATTGTAATTTTTTGAAGAATTTGTGATTAAAAAAATTAATTTATTTGTATATTATTTTATTGATGGAATGTATGATTGAAAACGAGTTTTAAAAAAATAAAATTTATTTTGGATTTCTAAATTGCACAATAAAATATTTAACAAAAATTCACCTCATTAACAGTTCAATCTATTGGTTTAAAAATTAATAAATTCATGAAACATAAACAAACAAATACATTGGACATCGTTTTAAGAATTGAATAACAAATATATTTTTATCGGTTCTATTTTTTATTTTCGATTTTGAGAACCGATTAACATCGGTTTTCAAAATTTCATTATTTTCAAAACTCGTTTGCATCCACACATTCTATTAATAATATTTTTTTTTTAATTTATGCATAAATTTAAAAAAAAAAATCTTACTTTTTAACCTAAATTCTTCAAACTTACTTTTCAAATCAATCGATTTTCATAATCAAAAATCGAAATCGAAAGTAGAACTGATAAAAACATATTTGTTATTCAATTTCTAAAATGATGTCCAATATATTTATTTGTTTATACTTCATGAATTTATTATTTTTTTTACCAATAGGTTGAAACGTTAATGCGGTGAATTTTTGTTAAATATATTATTGTGCACTTTTAGAAATTCAAAATAACTTTATTTTTTTAAAACACGTTTTCAACCACACATTCAATAAATTTAAATAATCTACAAATAAATTCAAGTTTTTTTTAATCACAAATTCTTTAAAAAATTATAATTACAAACCACATTATTTGAAATAATTGGTCTCAAATATAGGAGATTAATAAGTTGGAGACTAAATATGTCAAACATTTAGGGATTTAACATGTGAGGGAATAAATATGCCAAACGTTTGGACGTTACAAACTATATATGCCAAATATGACCTTAATATGTTAGGGACTATTACCGCAAAAAAAAAACTTAAAGGTTAGGGACCATTTATACTATTTACACGTTTTTAACGGTGAAAACTAACTAAATATAAAGGTAGGGACCATTTTCGCAACGTTTGGTGATTCTGATGGTATAAATGTCAAAATCTAAACTTTGGGGACCATTTTCACTAGAAAGCTAAAGATTGGAGACCATTTGTGCTGTTTACCCTTTAAAGACTATTGCATTTTCAAAGTAGGCTTACATGAAATTGACATCTAACAAGCTGGGTGTTTTTCAAAGAAACCAGTCCCTTTCATAGAAAGAAAAGCAATACAATCTTCTAACGATTTCACCAACAATTGAGTACATTTTTCCTTCTTTTTTACTTGTTCTGCTGTGGTGGATACTCAAAAAGTTGTGCTGCAAACAAAATAAATCCAAAATTTTGACTAATTAAGACATGAAAATCCCTTATATCAGATTAAAATTAAGTATAATTCAATTTTTTTAAAGCCTGATAATGTCAGGAGCAGCATTCATATTCAAGTATAATCCAAAAAGTTGGGAAAATTCTAAGGGGACATTTTTTTTTTTGACATTATTAGGTGACATGTTTAGTTGTCGATTTTGGATTGGTTGTTGTCGAGGTGGGCCACCATGTAGAGAATGTGCTAGTCCAGTCCATTAGTCCTGTTACGACCATGACTAATTGGACATGACACGTCATCTATATGGGCCCACCAGGGGAGCTACAAAACATCCAGTCAACTAATCATGACCTACATGCCAAAACTGTGGATACCAAATTTGCTGGATTCTTATATGCCGAGGTGATGTTATGCCGATGTAACCTATGCCGGGGTGATGCTGTGCCGAGGTAACCTATGCCGGGGTGATGCTGTACAGAGGTACTCTTATGCCGAGGTACTCCTAAGCCGAGGGGAGTACCCTGAAAAGGTAACAAGATACCTTGATGTGACAACATCTTTAAAGTGATTTGATGGTTGCTTTAACCCGATGACATGTAGTAATGATTATAACCAAAGAAATGATTTACCTCATGAAGGGTTAGGATCTTACCATATGTAAAGCATAACACATGTCACAATCTAAGATAATTACACCTTCTACAAATAGAGCACACTTGCCTCCAAGGAAAGGGTTGGTAGTCCAATACTCTAACTCAATATTTTACTCTCTCTCCCTTTTCTCTCTTTTACACACTTATGTTTCCAGCGCATAATTTATATTTGCTTGAAATGAGTACTGACTTAGGCATCGGAGTGCAAACGGGAGTCACCTCGACCACCTTTGCAAACTGATTGTTTGTCCTAGTGCGCAGGAGATCCACGTGTTCAAGAGGGAGGAGCTGAGACGTGTTGGTCCAAGGTCCAGCCGGATTTTGTGGTCAACATTTTGGCGCCGTCTGTGGGAAACCACACTTCTAACCACGAAATCACGTGGTAAAAAGCTACATAATACCTTGAAAAAGGGCTGATAACCTCTTGAAAAAGAGTGAAGAACCACAAAAACCTTGAAAAAAGGTGAAGAACCTCTTGAAAAAGAGAGGAGAAATACTACATAAAACCTTGAAAAATGGCTAATAACCTCTTGGAAAAGAGTGAAGAACCACAAAAACCTTAAAAAAAGGTGAAGAACCTATTGAAAAAGAGAGGAGAAACACTACAAAAAAAAACCTTGAAAAAGGAAGGAAACCTTTTGAAAAAGATTGGTAACAAATGCCTTGAAGAAAGGCCTCCTCGAAAGAGGGACTCTCCTTCTTATTGCCCCCAAGTGGCATGGCTCAAGAAGCTCCTCATATTGCCTAAGTGGCATGGCCGAAGTGGCTTCCCACATATTGCCTAAGTAGCATGGCCGAAGTGGCTTCCCTCTTATTGCCTAAGTGGCATGGCCGAAGTGGCTTCTCTCATATTGCCTAAGTGGCATGGCCGAAGTGGCTTCCTTCATATTGCCTAAGTGGCATGGTCGAAGTGGCTTCCTTCTTATTTCCTAAGTAGCATGGCCGAAATGGCTTCCTTCTTATTGCCCCCAAGTGGCATGGCTCAAGAAGCCCCTCATATTGCCTAAGTGGCAAGGCCTAAGTGGCTTCCCTCATATTGCCTAAGTGGCATGGCCGAAGTGGCTCCCCTCATATTGCCTAAGTGGCATGGTCGAAGTGGCTTCCCTCTTATTGCCTAAGTGGCATGGCCGAAGTGGCTTCCCTCATATTTCCTAAGTGGCATGGCTGAAGTGGCTTCCTTCATATTGCCTAAGTGGCATGGTCGAAGTGGCTTCCTTCTTAATGCCTAAGTACCATAGCCGAAATGGCTTCCTTCTTATTGCCCCAAAGTGGCATGGCTCAAGATGCCCCTCATATTGCCTAAGTAGCATGGCCAAAGTGGCTTTCCTCTTATTGCCTAAGTGGCATGGCCAAAGTAGCTTCCCTCATATTGCCTAAGTGGCATGGCCGAAGTGGCTTCCCTTATATTGCCTAAGTGGCATGGCCGAGGTGTCTTCCTTCATATTGCCTAAGTGGCATGGTCGAAGTGGCTTCCTTCTTATTGCCTAAGTAGCATGGCCGAAGTGGCTTCCTTCTTATTGCCCCAAGTGGTATGGCTCAAGAAGCCCCTCATATTGCCTAAGTGGCATGGCCGAAGTGGCTTCCCTCTTATTGCCTAAGTGGACTCCTTCTGAAGGACCTCTTCCATGGACTCTTTCCGAAGCACCTCTTCCATGGAATCTTTCCTGAAGGACCTCTTCCGAAGGACCTCTTCCATGGACTCCTTCCGAAGCACCTCTTACATGGACTCCTTCCGAAGTACTTCTTCCGAAGGACATCTTCCATGGACTTCTTCCGAAGTACCTCTCTCTAAGGACGTCTTCCATGGACTCCTTCCGAAGCACCTCTTCCGAAGGACATCTTCCATGGACTTCTTCCGAAGCACCTCTTCCGAAGGACCTCTTCCATGGAATCCTTCCGACGTACCTCTCCTAAGGTCGTCTTCCATGGACTCCTTCCGAAGCACCACTTCCGAAGGACGTCTTCCATGGACTTCTTCCGAAGTACCTCTCTCGAAGGACGTCTTCCATGGATTCCTTCCGAAGGACTTCTTCCATGGACTTCTTCCGAAGCACCTCTTCCGAAGGACCTCTTCCATGGACTCCTTCCGAAGTACCTCTCCTAAGGTCGTCTTCCATGGACTTCTTCCGAAGTACCTCTCTCGAAGGACGTCTTCCATGGACTCCTTCCAAAGCACCTCTTCCGAAGGACGTCTTCCATGGACTCCCTCCGAAGCACCTCTTCCGAAGGACGTCTTCCATGGACTCCTTCCGAAGCACCTCTTCCATGGACTTCTTCCGAAGCACCTCTTCCGAAGGACCTCTTCCATGGACTCCTTCCGAAGTACCTCTCCTAAGGTCCTCTTCCATGGAATCCTTCCGAAGTACCTCTTCCGATGACTCCTTCCGAAGTACCTCTTCCGAAGGACCTCTTCCATGGAGTCCTTCCGAAGCACCTCCTCCGAAGGACCTCTTCCATGGAATCCTTCCCGAAGCACCTCTTCCGAAGGACCTCTTCCATGGACTCCTTCCGAAGCACCTCTTTCGAAGGACCTCTTCCATGGACTCCCTTTCGAAGTACCTCTTTCGAAGGACGTCTTCCATGGACTTCTTCCGAAGTACCTCTTCCGAAGGACGTCTTCCATGGACTTCTTCCGAAGCACCTCTTCCGAAGGACGTCTTCCATGGACTCCTTCCGAAGCACCTCTTCCGAAGGACCTCTTCCATGGACTCCTTCCGAAGTACCTCTCCTAAGGACGTCTTCCATGGACTCCTTCCGAAGTACCTCTTCCGAAGGACGTCTTCCATGGACTCTCTCCGAAGAACCTCTTCCGAAGGACGTCTTCCATGGACTCCTTCCGAAGCACCTCTTCCGAAGGACATCTTCCATGGACTTCTTCCGAAGCACCTCTTCCGAAGGACCTCTTCCATGGATTCCTTCCGAAGTACCTCTCCTAAGGTCCTCTTCCATGGACTCCTTCCGAAGCACCTCTTCCGAAGGACCTCTTCCATGGAGTCCTTCCGAACACCTCCTCCGAAGGACCTCTTCCATGGAATCCTTCCCGAAGCACCTCTTCCGAAGGACCTCTTCCATGGACTCCTTCCGAAGCACCTCTTTCGAAGGACCTCTTCCATGGACTCCCTTCCGAAGTACCTCTTTCAAAAGGACGTCTTCCATGGACTTCTTCCGAAGCACCTCTTCCGAAGGACGTCTTCCATGGACTCCTTCCGAAGCACCTCTTTTGAAGGACCTCTACCATGGACTCCTTCCCGAAGTACCTCTTCCGAAGGACGTCTTCCATGGACTTCTTCCAAAGTACCTCTCTCGAAGGACCTCTTCCGTGGACTCCTTCCGAAGCACCTCTTCTATGGACTCCTTCCCGAAGCACCTCTTCCGAACGACGTCTTCCATGGACTTCTTCCGAAGTACCTCTCTAGAAGGACCTCTTCCGTGGACTCCTTCCAAAGTACCTCTTTCGAAGGACGTCTTCCATGGACTTCTTCCGAAGTACCTCTCTTGAAGGACCTCTTCCGTGGACTCCTTCCAAAGCACCTCTTCTGAAGGACGTCTTCCATGGACTCCTTCTGAAGCACCTCTTTCGAAGGACCTCTTCCATGGACTTCCTTCCTAAGTACCTCTTCCGAAGGACGTCTTCCATGGACTTCTTCCAAAGTACCTCTTCCGAAGGACGTCTTCCATGGACTTCTTCCGAAGCACCTCTTCCATGGACTCCTTCCTGAAGCACCTCTTCCGAAGGACGTCTTCCATGGACTTCTTCCGAAGTACCTCTCTCGAAGGACCTCTTCCATGGACTCCTTCCAAAGTACCTCTTCCGAAGGACGTCTTCCATGGACTTCTTCCGAAGTACCTCTGTCGAAGGACCTCTTCCATGGACTCCTTCCGAAGCACCTCTTCCGAAGGACGTCTTCCGTGGACTTCTTCCGAAGGACCTCTTCCATGGACTCCTTCCGTAGTACCTCTCCTAAGGTCGTCTTCCATGGACTTCTTCCGAAGTACCTCTCTTGAAGGATGTCTTCCATGAACTCCTTCTGAAATACCTCTTCCATTAACTCCCTCCAAGTTAGGGACCCCTTCAAAGAGAAGGACTCCTACAAGGGACTTCTTCCAAGAGAAGAACTACGTCGATTAACTTCCTCCAAGTGAGGGACCCCTTCAAAGTTAAGGGCTCTTCCAAGGGACTTCTTCCAAGAGAAGAACTACGTCAATTGACTTCCTCCAAATGAGGAACCCCTCTTCCTAAGGAATCCTTCCAAGAGAAGGACTTCTTCAAGAACTCCTTTTATAAAGGACTCTTTCATTGGTCGATTTCACTCTAGGATAAACATCCGAAAGCTATAAATTCGAACCCCATCCATGAATGCCTGGGACATCCAAATTTAAGGGACTAGAGAGCATATAAATGCATGTCAACACGAGACACAATGTATATATACTTTGTTTCATATTCTCCAAAGATACACATATCAAAACGAGACAGGCTTGTAAGCCCTCAAGTCGCTTGAATTAAACGTATTCTCTCTGCTATCTAGATGGGCTATTAGCCCTCACACATCTAGGAGTAAGATCTTCAATGTTATTGAAGACAACCTTATAATTCCCCTCCTATTTGAGGCATGCTTGGGATATTGCTATGAGCCTATATGTCTTCGTATGTTCGAAGCACACTCGAGTATTCTTTTGGTTGGGATAAAAGTTGCACTTTCAAAATTTGAATAACACAACCCAAAAACAACCCAATACTCTCTTAATATAACCAAGAAAAGGCTACTTGAAAGGGTTGTCAAGTGTTCAAATAAGGACCCAAGTGTCCAAACTATATTAAAGCGTGGGCCCAAGTGCCTATATTATTCCTCATCGGAAATGCTTTACCATATAAAATATATTCTATTTTTTCCATTCTGGTTATGTCTTGCAAGAACGATTTTTTAGATATTTTGTGTTTTGGTTATTTCTTAGAGTATACACACACTCCATCATCTTCGATCTCTTATATTTTCAAGTCCGGTTCGCACATAAATGAACCAACCAGACTTGAGGGACTAGTGTAACGACCATGACTAATTGGACATGATACGTCATCTATATGGGCCCACCAGGGGAGCCACAAAACATCCAGTCACCTAATCATGACCTACAGGCCAAAACCGTGGATACCAAATTTGCTGAATTCTTATATGCCGAGGTGACCCTATGCTGAGGTGATGCTATGCCGAGGTAACCTATGCTGGGGTGATGTTGTGCCTAGGTAACCTATGCGGGGTGATGCTGTGCAGAAGTACCCTTATGTTGAGGTACTCCTAAGCCGAGGGGAGTACCCTGAAAAGGTGACAAGACAACTTGATGTGACAACATCTTTAAAGGATTTGATGGTTGTTTTAACCCTATGACATGTAGTAATGATTATAATCAAAGAAATGGTTTACCTCATGAAGGGTTAGGATCTTACCATATGTAAAGCATAACGCATGTCACAATCTAAGATAATTACACCTTCTATAAATAGAGCACACTTGCCTCCACGGAAAGGGTTGGCAATCCAATACTCTAACTCAATATTTTACTCTCTCTCCCTTTTCTCTCTTTTACACACTTATGTTTCCAGCACATAATTTATATTTGCTTGAAATGAGTACTGACTTAGGCATCGGAGTGCAAACGGGAGCCACCTCGGCCCCCTTTGCAAGCTGATTGTTTGTCCCAGTGCGCAGGAGATCCACGTGTTCAAGAGGGAGGAGCTGAGATGTGTTGGTCCAAGGTCTAGCCAGATTTTGTGGTCAACAAGTCCAGTTAGTCCAGTGTCCATTAGTGTCCAGTTAGTCCAATCCATTTTGAGTCTGTCCATTTGAGTTAGTATGTCTGCTGTGTTTTTTTTAGTTAGCTGAGTTGTCATTTTGTTTTCATATATAAATAATCCACTTCTGTACTGATTGAAGGAATGAGAAATAGAATAAAAAAGGTTTTTCCATTTTCGGTTTTCTTCTCTCTCAGAATTTCACATGGTATCAAAGCACCAAGATCTGAAAATTGATCTTGCTGGTTTTTTGTGAACTTGAAGAAGATTTTCAACTTTAGATCTGAAGTTAATCAAGCAACTCAGTACTTGATTTAAACATTCATATGGCAGACGATAATGAAGATTCACGAACTATAAATGAATGACCACTGGAAGAAGTTGAACCAAGGATTCAGAAACAGTTCAACAATGGAGATCCACTTTACTTACAGAGCTCAGATCATCCTGGTATGGCTCTGGTAACAACACCTCTTACTGAAAAAAATTACCTGACATGGAATAGGTAGGTTAGAATAGCACTCGGAGCAAAGGTAAAACTCGGTTTCATAGATGGAAGCTATCAGATACCGAATAAGGAAGATCCTCAGTATGAGCAATGGAATCGTGTTAATTGTATGGTTATATCCTGGATACTTAGCTCTATTTCTAAGGATATTGTGGAGGCATTTCTGTATACATGAACAACAAGAGAACTATGGTGTGAAATAGAAGAAAGGTATGGAGAATCCAATGGATCGCTCCTATATCAGATCCAAAGAGAAATTAGTTCAATCATGCAAGGATCTCTGAATGTAACTCAATAATATACAAAACTCAAAAGGCTTTGGGATGAACTGAATTTTTTGATGCCAGCACCGGTCTGTACTTGTGGATCTGCGAAGTCAATGGCTAAAATCACATCTTCAAACCATTTGATGCAATTCCTAATGGGATCAAGTGATGTATATGCGCATACACGCAGTCAGATCCTAGTAATGGGTCCTCTGCCAACAGTAAATAAGGCCTACTCCATGATTCAGAGGATTGAAAATAAAAAGGAAGTGCAGGTATCATTTGAAGACACAAATGAAATGAGTGCAATGTATGCTATGGTCATGCTAAGGAATCCTGCTTCAAGTTAATCGATTATCTAGATTGGTACAGGCAGTTAGGAGAATAGAGGAGAAAGGAAACTGGATATAGATATGAATTGAAAGGAAGATACTCGGCAAATTTGGTAAATAATTCTCTAAATGTAATTGTTGAACGGAGAAATGACTGTAAAGATTCACAAGGATCAGGCACCAACCTTGATCATAGTAGAAATACATGGACTTTTCTAATGAAATACAAGAGTCAAGTTTTAATCACTTTAAGACATTTTTTCAAAATGATTAAAACTCAATTTGGTAAAGTAATAAAATGTTTTAGATCTGATAATGGGAGTGAGTTTACAAATTTGGAATTTCAAGCATTTTTACATGAGAATGGGATTTTGCACCAAAAGAGTTGTGTGTACACACCACAACAAAACCTGGTAGTTGAAAGGAAACACAAGCATCTTTTACAAGTAGCAAGAGCACTTATGTTCCAATCAAATTTGCCTAAGATTTTTTGGGGTGATTCCATTCTAATGGCTACATTTCTCATAAATAGGCTGCCTTCAGCCATACTTGATCGGAAGTCACCATTTGAAATCTTACACGAAAAAAACCTGACTATCAATCTTTAAAGGTCTTTGGTAGTTTATGTTACATAACTAACACAAAACCTTTTAAAGGATAATTCTCACCAAGAAGCTTCAAGTGTGTTTTCCTCGGTTTTAGTCCAGGTCAAAAGGCATTCAAGGTGTTTGATATGATTAATCAACAGATTCATATTTCTAGGAATGCTGTCTTTTATGAGAACATATTTCCTTTCAATTCCAGATCAGAACCAAAATCAGTCATACCTTTACCAACTCGTTCTAATGATATCCAAGTTGAGCCATTATCTCCTGATACAACACAAAGTCAATCAAGAAGTGCTGAAGATCTTACAGATCTTCTAGCTCTTTCCCCAATCATTTCAGACTCAGACTCTCATGAATGTTTGGATACTTCATCCCACAGTCATATCAATGCCTCACCAAGAAGAAGTACCAGAACCAAATCAATACCATCTTGGCTAACAGATTTTGTTACTAACCTCAGTACTACTAGTCCATTATCTGTCAGAGGTCTACCACAAGGACTGCAACAGGCTGCTTCATCATCTCACACTCCACAAACATTTCCTTTTATTCACTCACCATTTTTTGCAAATGATTATATGCATTTTTTAGCTAATGTGTCTGCTATTCAAGAACCTCTTTCATATAAAGATGCTAGTACTAGAGTAGAATGGATAGATGCTATGGAAAAGGAGCTGTAAGCTTTGTAGAAAAATCAGACGTGGGAGTTAGTTCCTCTGCCATCTGGTAAGAGGGATATTGGTTTCAAATGGGTATATAAATTGAAGTTAAATGCATATGGAACTTTGGATAAGTGTAAAGCAAGGCTTGTGGCGAAAGGATATCACCAAGTTCAGGGAATAGACTACTTTGATTGCTTCTCACTAGTTGCAAAATTGGTCACAGTAAGGATTTTTTTGGCAGTAGCTAGTGGGAATTCCTGGCCTATCTATCAACTAGATATTAATAATTCTTTTCTCCATGGAGTTTTGGAAGAGGAAGTGTACATGCACCCACTTGAAGGCTATTCAAAGGGTAAGACAGGAGAGGTTTGCAAATTGAAGAAGTCTTTATATGGGTTGAAGCAGGCTAGTAGGCAATGAAACTCAGAATTTTGCAAGAAATTGCATGATTATGGGTTCACTCAATCACAACACGATCAATGTCTTTTTACATTACACACTGGTTCCGGTTTTTTGGTGTTACTTGTCTATGTCGATGATGTGCTTTTGACAGGGACAAATGAAGGTGAAATTATTAAGGTGAAAAAATTTCTGGACTCTGCCTTTATGATTAAAGATCTTGGATATGCACGATACTTCCTTGGTATTGAAATTGCACGCTCAGCTAAAGGTACTTACATTAATCAACGTAAGTATACCTTGGATATCATTAATGATGCTGGTTTGATGGGTGCTAAGCCAGCCTTACTCCTTTGCCAAAGGGACATCATTTTTCAGCCACACATGGAGATTTTCTGCCTGATCCTGATAAATATCGACGCTTGGTGGGGGAGGCTTTTATATTTGAATTTAACAAGGTCGGATCTAACTTACAGTGTATAGAATTAAGTCAGTTTGTTGGTTCCCCTTGCAAGTCTCATTGGGAGGGAGCTCTGCACCTGCTACGCTATCTCAAGGGGACTCCTTCACAGGGTTTGTTTTTTCCTTCACAAAATTCATTTAAGGTCCAGGCATTTTGTGACGCAGATTGGGCCTCTTGCCCAGATTCGAGAAAGTCCCTAACAGGTTATTGTGTCTTCCTTGGAAATACCTTGGTCTCTTGGAAGACGAAGAAACAATCTACTGTATCTCGCAGCTCAGTTGAAGCTGAATACCGCAATTTATCTTCCACAGTACGCGAGCTCCAGTGGATTTCTTACATTCTTCATGATTTCAACATTTCACTCCAGCTTCCTGTCTCTTTGTGGTGTGACAACAAGGCTGCTATACATATTAGTGCTAATCCCATTTTTCATGAACGCACTAAACACTTAGAGATTGACTGCCATCTCATCTTCTGAACAGCTTGCAGACGTCTTTATTAAATCGTTATCTGGTCCTCAATTCAGGCTTCTGGTGTCCAAGCTGGGTATGATGGATTTCCATCATATTCCACCTTGAGGGGGGGGGGGGATGTAGAGAATGTGCTAGTCCAGTCCATTAGTCCAGTTAGTCCAGTCCATTAGTGTCCAGTTAGTCCAGTGTCCATTAGTGTCCTTGTCCATTAGTGTCCAGTTAGTCCAGTCCATTTTGAGTCTGTCCATTTGAGTTAGTATGTCTGTTGTGTATTTTTTAGTTAGCTGAGTTGTCATTTTGTTTTCATATATAAATAATCCTTTTTTGTACTGATTGAAGGAATGAGAAATAGAATAAAAAAGGTTTTTCCATTTTCGGTTTTCTTCTCTCTTAGAATTTCACACACCACCTCAACATGGGTCACCACCTCGGCAACAACCAATCCCGAGGTGACAACTAAACATGTCACCTAATAATGTTAAAAAAAAAGTCCATGTAGAACTACTCAAAAAGTTGTGCATAAGTAAGACAAATATCGAGATAAAAAAAAAGCACAAAAAAAGCAGTAAAACTTAATTTCTCAACAAAACATTCATTTTCTTGGTATCCTCACAAGTTTCCACGATTCAAAGTAGATTTTCAAGGCCATATAAACATGAATTGAACTTTTCCTTCTTATTCTTCTTTTATTATTGTTGACCACAAAATCCGGCTGGACCTTGGACCAACACGTCTCAGCTCCTCCCTCTTGAACACGTGGATCTCCTGCGCACTGTGACAAACAACCATTTTGCAAAGGGGGCCGAGGTGGCTCCCGTTTTCCCTCGGCTCCCGTTTGCGCTCCGATGCCAAAGTCAGTACTCATTTTAGGCGAATATATATTGGGTGCGGAAAATATAAGTGTGTAAAAGAGAGAAAAGGGAGTGAGAGAAATATCTTTCGTTAAGAGCATGAAATTGCTAACTCCTCACCAGGCGGGAGGAGGGCCTTATTTATAGAGGAACTCGTTGTCTCGGATCATGACACGTGGCATACTTTACACTTGTCTTCACCCTAGCTCTTGGAGGTGAGAACCTTGCTTTTTGACTGTAATCATTGCTACATTTCGTAGGGGATGGGCGTCTGTCACATCTTGGTAAAGGCAGTGTCACATCTCTGACTTCATGCCTTGTCCCATCCTTACATCCGAGGTGCTACCGTAAACACCTCGGCTAAGCGTAAAGTGTCTCTGCTAGACACAAACCAGTTCGGCCGGAGGGGTTCCTGTGCCTTTCCACCTCGGCCATTAGTCCAGGACGGTATCTAAAACTTTGATCGTGGGCTGAAGTCCAATGGGCCCTTGTTGGGCCCTCACTGGCGGCCCAATGTGCCATATTTTGGGTGCGATCTCAACACTAGTCCCTCAAATCCGATGTGGTCATTCATGGGCGGATCGAATTTGTCCTGATTTCACAGCAATAACTTTATCCCAGTTTCATCGTTCGCTACATCCAACATTTTGCAATTGCTCCGCCATCCGCTTGCTGGGAGTTGTTATGTAGTGCAGCAATTTTTTGCGGTCAGGAATGGCATTTCTTATGTGAAGTTTGGATTCATGGTATAGATGACCTCCTACTTCGACTTTTCTCTCCTGGGTGAAGGTTGGGGACGTACTAGCGCGTATCTTAGGCGGCGTATTTAATGAAAAAGGGGGGCTACTGACGTTGGTTCCCAAAAATATATAAAAGGTGATGGGAGTGGCATTTTGCAGCGCGTGGTTCTCACAGTGGTAGCTGAACGGTTTTGTCCCTCCCTTTGACGGCTGGCGCTTTGATTAGCTCATTCCCCAAGAAGCATGGGTTAACTACATTAATCATACGACTCACAAAAACCAAGGAATCCAGATCATTGGGATCCCTATAAATCCTTCTTCGTTTCATTATTTCCCCTCTACCATTTTCTCAGAATCTTTGTAGCAACACTCTCGTGAAAGATTGTACCGTTTTTCTCTTTCTTGCGAGTTTTGAGTCTTCTCTTCAAGGGTTTTTTACCCAGTACCCGCCCTTAACGTTCCACAACTTTTATTGGAGAGTTCTTCATTCCAAGTGCACAATTTCAAGCATTCGTTCTTTGAAGGTAAATCTCTTGGTCTCTGTATATGCGAAACTTTTCTATTTTTAGTTTCCCATTGTGGGTTTGAAAATTTTGTTTTGCACTTTATTTTTCTTTTGACGAGTCTGACCCATCTTTAAAACAAAAGAAAAATGGAAAGAGTTTGGGGAACGGGTTCACAGGAAATGTTAGCAATGGCGGTTCCCGTCAGAGGTTTCTGCCCCATCTCTTTATCAGTTTTTAGTTCCCGCTTCTTTAGGGAGCAGATTAAGAAGAGGAATAGGAAAATCAGCGGTATAATTTATTTGAGTGATTTTGACAGCGAAGAAGAAAAAGATCAAAACTACATGGCTCATCTGTCATCCGAGGAAGAGGCATCTTTGAGAGAGTTTCGGAGCAAACGAGACAGAGATTTGGGGAGAGAAGAGGCGGTAGGCTCTTCTTCAGGTCAATAGGACCTCGATTTAATCGTTAGGGCCCCGTTTAGGGCACATAGGGAAGAGTTGGGTCTGACTGCAGAGGAGATTTCCCAAGTGGAGGATTAGGTCAATCAGGTTAACAAAGCTTTGGGCTATCACGTTGATCCTGAACGGGTCAAGCAGCCATATGCTACAATGCTCTTTCTTGCGGGATGAGGCTACCCCTGCACCCCTTCTTCAAGGCGTTGCTTAGGAGTTATAACATGTGCCCTACCAGCTGGCCCCCAACTTCTGGACACAGGACGTGGGTACTTGGCTGGTGTGGCAAGAGGTCAACCCTGACCATCCCATCTCACTGCACATCATTCATACCCTCTACACTTTGAAGAAATCAGTTAGAAGGGAGAGAGATGTGAGGTCGGACGTCAAGGATTGGTATTACTTGTCTCCCAGGGGGTCGTATCCTCCAGTTATCACCGGTCACCCAACCTCAATAAAGAACTGGAGGAACCAGTGGTTCTGGGTTGCCGGGGAGTGGCCGAGCTCCCCGGTTGACCCTAGTCCAGAAATTACAGTTCCCCGAACTCTTTCCCTACCTAGTGAGTCTTGTACTTGTTTTAGAGTCTTTAAATGTCATGCGTCTTTTTCTCTTTCATTTCTATTCACTTTTCTTGACTGCTTCCTAACATATTATTGGTTTATGGCAGGGGACACTTTTGCCCGCCTCCTCCCTGACGCAGATCTAGCGGCAGTAAGCTGCCTATTTGCCTACAAGGGCACTTTCCAAGGGGTCATCCAACAGAACAAATTATTCGTTAAGCATGGTCTTATGTAAGCCATGAGTAAGTTCGCTTCCCTATTGCTGTTACATCTTGTGTTCTTTTCCGTTCATAACCCCAATTTCCTCCTTTCCTTGCTAGGTTCCGAAGAATTCCAGAAGATTTCTCTAAAGGGCCTCGTGGCTTCAAAGATCCCTCCTGCACTTCGCCATGGCAGTGAAGTTGAGAGGAAACAGAAAACGGTATTGGCCAACCTGCAAGTTGGGGTGGCGAAGGAAGTGTCCGAGGCATCTACAGCCCAACTTCAAGGTCCGCTTCCAGCCTTACTGCCACCACCCACTCTGCTGCTAGTGGGTCCCCAACAGCCCAGCATGGAAAGGGAGGTAGATCCTGAAAGAGGCATTGCCAAAGGGAAGGGGAAAAGGTCGGATAGAGGAGGATCCAAGAGGGACAGGGGGGCTAAGGATGCCTCGGTGCCACCTTCCTTGCCCGAGGACATATCTGAGCATGCACCTGAGGAGGAGCCTGCCCCCTTGAAGAGGCTCAGAAGAGGCAAGGGCAAGGAGTCCACTTCCGCACCTCCGCCACCAATGATTGAAGATCTGGAGGATGAGCCGTCTGTACCCATTCCAAGCTTGACTTATGAAGTGACACAGGAGGGGGCAGAGGAGCTGAAGCGCATTAAAGCCAGTGTTCTCCCCAGGGATGTTACCTTCAGCCCTACTTTATTTGACTCCCCGGGTTCTCCCCCTGCCAGGGCGGCCTTAATCACTGAACAGTTTTGGACAGAGGGTTAGGCTGCCTTCTCCTCCAGTGCCACTCCGTCTCGGAAGCTACTTGCTGCCAAGGCCATGAACGCTAGAGCTCTGGCCCTCATTGACGAGGTAGAGTCCTCTGTGGAGGTAGCGCAACGAGGCAAGAGGGATGCTAAGACTGCTCTCCACCATGCGGACAACATGCTCAAGGAAATCAACGACCTCAAGGCCCAGCTGTCCATAGCCCGTAAATCTTCTTCAGAAGAGAGGGCTAATGCGAAGCGCCTCCAGGAGGACAATGATAAACTAAAGCATGACCTCCGGTCCTTTGAATCAGACGTGGCGACTCTATGCAAAAAATTAGATGATTCCAAACGAGCGCAGTCAATCACCTCTGAAGCTTTGTCTGCAGGTAACGCAGCCAACTCTAAGCTAGAGGCCGAGGTGGCAGCAGCCAGCGAAAAGTTGGAGAGAGAGGTGGAAGCCAGGAGGAAGGCAGAGGAGGACCTTGCCTCGTTGGAAAAGCATATGCAAACAAGGATCACTGAGGTTCTGGAGCAGACTGTCACGACATGGGTGGAGAATGCTTTAAGTACCAGAGTGTCTGAGGCTATCCAGAACTTCAAAGACACTTTTGAAGAGACCCCAGAGTACGAGGCTATGCAAAGGGTTTTTGGGAACTTAGGGGCCATGATGGCTTTGGGGGACGTAAAGGAAGCTTTTCCAACCCTGGACCTGTCCTCTATTGAAGCCTTGTACCCTGAACCTCAAGAAAAAGGCTTTTCAGAGGATGTCCCACCGCAGTGATCCTGTTTTGTATCTGCCTTTCTGTTGTGACTTCTTTCCCCCTCTTTTTTTGTAAGTGCCCCCACACCTGATATTGTAAATGTAACATTCATTCAACTTGTATATATTTTGTCTTTGCAAATGCGATGATTTTCCATGTTGAGTTTAATGCCTTAGTTTGCATGTTCTTATTTGCCTAAGTGCGGACGCTTCCAAACACAAACATTTTAACATATAAAGATACTAAGTGTACAGTTCCTCGGACCAAAGTGGCTCAAGGCCTTCACGTTTGCTTGGTTAGGTCTGATTCTGACCAAGAGTTTTAGTTTATATGACAACATTTGGTTAAACTTGAAAGCTTCCAAACGCAAATGCCTTTCAAACGTATTGCATGGTTAATGAGTATAATATAGTCCCTCAGATCTGAGTGGTTTGAGGCATTTATGGTTACCAGTTAGATCTGATTTTGAAAAACATTTGAACGTATCTAAGTCACACTTTGTGAGACTTATGCAAACAAATTTGTATGAACCCCCCTTTGTGGTGCTAACACACTCGATTCTTACGCAGTAATCACAGTGTGGGCTTATAAGAGTCCATTTTTTTAACAAATTTCATGCATAGCGTGGATGTATGGTGCTATAACCAAAATAATCTTGGAATTTGCGTTTATTCATTACGTTTATCTAATTGGTATAATCTTCAACGTAATTCACCTATGATTTTATAAAATCACATGACAATGCTGCAATCATCGAGGAGGGATTTGATTCATTGAAAATAACGACGAAGGTGGTCCGTGTTCCAAGGATTACATAGAGGTACTCCAGATAGGTCCTCGATCATGTATGTTCTGGGTACCACCTCGGCAAAGACTTTGTAAGGGCCTTCCCAGTTAGGACCTAAAGTCCCTACTCCTGGTTCCTGAGTTGAAGGGAGAACCTTTTTGAGGACTAAGTCCCCAACATTAAAGCGTCAACTTTTCACTCTTTTGTTGTAGTATCGAGCCATCTTTTCTGGTACCTGGCCATCACCACTTGGGAATCACTCCGTTTTTCCATGAGGAAATCCAAACTGGCCCTTTGCGCCTCTTCGTTTCTCACTTCGTCGTAATGAATTTGACGAAGCGAAGGGATCCCAATTTCAACGGGGCATACCGCCTCGGCTCCATATGCCAATGAGAAAGGTGTTTCGCCAGTAGCGGTATGCGAAGTGGTTCGAAGTGCCCATAGTACTTGCGGGAGTTCATCTACCCATGCACCCTGTTTGGACTCCAGCTTCCTTTTCAGGGTATTTTTGATGGTCTTGTTCACGGCTTCGACCTATCCATTAGCTTGTAGGTGGTGTGGAGATGAGAACAGTTTCTTAATTCCCAAATCGTCGCACAACTCATCTACGCTTCTGTTTTTAAACTGTTTTGCATTGTCACTAACCAGCAAGTATGGTATTCCGAACCGGCATATGACATTCTTCCAAATAAACTTGGTGGTGTTGGCCTCGGTGATTTTCATTAGAGGTTCAGCCTCAACCCATTTGGTGAAGTAGTCAATTGCTACTATCGCAAAGCAATTATTGCCAGCACCCCTAAGCATAGGACCAATAATATCGACCCCCACTTCGCAAAAGGCCAAGGGCTAGTCACCACAGTTAGCTTGTGATGCGGCTGATGTGGTATGGATGCATGTCTCTGGCATTTATCGCACTTGCGCACGAAGTCGTGGGAGTCCTTTCGTATGGTAGGCAAAAAATATCCCTGTTTAAGGACTTTTCGAGCCAGCGATAACGCCCCGGTGTGGTTGCCACATATCCCTTCATGGATTTCCTTCATTACATACCGTCCTTCCTCTGTCCCCACACACCTCAGCAAGGGGGAGGTGTAACTCCGTTTATAAAGCAGGTCATCCAACAGTATGAAATTTGCAGCGTATTTTTGCAATTTTCGAGCTGCCTCTGGCTCGTTTGGTACTGTCTGACGCTTCAAATATGCGATTAGGGGATTCATCCAGGATCCCTCTTCTTCTATTGCCAAAATCTCCGGTCCTGGCTCGATAGAAGAAGTCAACATGCGCTCAACTAGGATTAGATTATGTAGCTCTGGATCACTGCTGCTTGCTAGTTTGGACAAAGCATCGGCGTTGGAATTTTCTGTTCTGGGGATGTGCTGTAACTCCATTTTCCCGAAGTGCACAGCCAAATCTCTTACTTTCTTCAAGTAAGCGACCATAGAAGGTTCTTTGGCAGAAAATTGCCCATTGAATTGACTCACAACAAGCTGCGAATCGTTATTCGCCACTATGGACTTAATCTTCAAAGCTTTTACAAGTCTTAGCCCAGCTAGTAACGTCTCGTATTCAGCAACATTGTTTGAGGCTTTGAAGTCAAAGCGGATTGCACTGTGTAGTTTAAATCCCTCTGGGCTTATTAGAAATATTCTCGTACCGGATCGCCCCTCAGCCGAGGACCCATCAACGAACAATTTCCACTCTTGGCTGTCATCCGTATTATCAACCATCTCGACCTCCGGTGGATGTGTGAATTCGACTATGAAATCCGTCAATGCTTGACCCTTTACAGCGGTCCGAGGCACATAATGTAGATCGAATTGGCTGATTTCAATCGCCCATTTAAGTAACCTCCCGGATACGTCTGGTTTTTACAACACTTGTCTCATGGGAAAGTTGGTGAGCAGGCGTATGGAGTGTGACTGAAAGTAGGGACGAAGTTTGCGAGAAGCTGTGATTAACGAGAGAGCAAGTTTCTCCATATCTGGGTAGCGTGTCTCGACATCCAGCATGGCTTTGCTTACATAATACACTGGGAGCTGATTCCCATCCTCCTCTCTGACCAACACTGAGCTAACAGCCTCTTTGGATACAGCCAAATACAGGTAGAGAGGCTCACCAGCCTTTGGTTTCGATAGCAATGGGGGCCGTCCCAAAGATGCTTTCAGGTCTACAAAAGCCTGCTCACATTCTGGTGTCCATTGAAATCGCTTTCCCCCCTTTAGGACCTTAAAAAATGGCAAACATTTGTCAGTGGATTTATAGACGAATCGATTCAAGGCCGCAATTTTCCCCATTAAGCTTTGCACTTCTTTTGGATTTCGAGGCGATTGCATGTTTAACAAAGTATTGATTTTGTCGGGATTAGCTTCGATTCCCCTCTTATTCACCATGAATCCAAGAAATTTCCCAGATGCTACCCCAAAAGCACACTTCGCTGGGTTGAGCTTCATTCGATATTTCCTCAAAACATCGAAGGCCTCTGACAAATGGCGGATATGATCCGGGGCAACCATGCTTTTGACCAGCATGTCATCAACGTATACCTCCATGGTGTTTCCTAATTGTTCTGAAAACATGCAGTTTACCAGCCTCTGGTAAGTAGCTCCCACATTTTTCAAGCCGAATGGCATAGCTTTTTAGCAATAGAGTCCTCTATCTGTAATAAACGAAGTATGCTCCTCGTCCGATTCACACATGGGGATTTGATTGTACCCGGAGTAGGCATCCATGAAGCTCAGCAGCTCATGTCCCGCTGTAGAGTCGACCAACTGATCAATCCAAGGCAGTGGAAATATGTCTTTGGGACATGCCTGGTTCAAGTTTGAAAAATCAATACACACCCTTAGTTTCCCGTTGTGTTTTGATACCAAAACGGGGTTTGATACCCACTTCGGATAGCGGGACTCTCTGATGAAGTCATTTTTCAATAGCTTCGTGACCTCGTCTTTTAAGGCCTCATACTTGTCGGAACTCATAGATCTTCTCTTTTGCCTATGCCCAGGGCTTCGGGGATCAAGTTGGAGTCTGTTACAGATCTCTTTAGGATCGATCCCAACCATGTCGCCATGCTTCCATTCGAATACATCAAGATTTTCAAGCAAGAAGCTTTTCAATAGATTCTTGTTTTCAATCGGTGAATCCAATCCGATCTGCAATTCCTTGATTGGATCAAGTGGATCTACACCGAAGCATTCTAACCTTTCAGCAGGGGTGGAGCAATTGTCTCCTGCCATTCTTGGGTCCAGATCTGCCAGATCTTCTTCCAGTGTCATCGTAACATCCTTATTTCCAGAAAGCCCTTCACCCAATCTTTCAGGGTCTAGAGCAGCCTCGGTCATGGCTACATCACTAATCATGTTCAAGCTTCGATCTTTAAACTTTCGGATTGCATTCGCGTAACAGGCCCGCGATTCAGATTGACTCCCCCTCACAATGGCAACACCATGTTCCATGGGGAATTTCATACAAATGTATTTTGTATATGTTGCAGCCCCCAAGTCAATGAGGCCTGGCCTCCCAATTGAGCCATGATAGGAGGAGATTTTGTCCACAAACAAGAATTCCATGGGGATTCTGGAAACAGTTGGTGCTTGCCCTACCTCGGTCATAAGGGTTATGGATCCTCTGGGGGTTATGCTTTCCCCCGTGAATCCATATATTGGATCCGGGACTGGAATGAGTGGAGTGCCGATCCCCATTTTATCGAAAGTAATCCCGTAAATCACATTTACCGAGGCACCATCATCTACCATCATCCACGACAACCCATTCCGGGCCACCACTACCCTGATAACCAATGCATCATTGTGTGGGAAGTGTACTCTAATGGCGTCGTCTTGGGTAAACGTGATAGATTCTGTCAGTGGCATCCCAACAGATGTGAATGGATATGGTAATTCACATTGGCGGGTTGCTTGGCCTCTCTGATATACCTCTTTTGGAAGTTGTTAATATTGTATCGATTTCACGAATAGGTAGGTCGGCAACAGGCGTAGGTGGTTCCCGTGTGTCTTTAGCATGCGCCGAGGCGGTATCCTGGCCGTTGTTCCTGTCTCTTTGACGATTGTCAATCCTCTCTTTAGTCGAGTTCTTCCATGGAGCTCTCCTGTCAACTCGGTTGAACTTCTGGCCACCAGATTTTTGAGTTCTCCCCGTGTCGGGGGAGAAGTCACCTTCCCTTCTCCCCTGCGCCTTTTGGTCAGCTAACATATGGATTTCCCTGCAATCTTCTGTTGCGTGACCATAATATCTGTGGTAGGCGCAGTAAGCCCCAATCATGGGCTGTTTTCCACTTCGGCCACTTTCCACCCTTCCTTGAGCCGTGGGAGGATTTTGAGAAGGGGTGTTGGAGTGCAAGTGAGGGATAGCTTCTGTGATTTCTACTGCAAAGCTAGATCCTATCCCCGGGAATGGACGCGGTGCTCCACCTCTTTTATTGTCGATCCTATCCTTGTTTCCCCCTTTCTTGAGGTTTGCTTCGTTAGAATACCCAAGATTATATCTTCCTTGGGGGTAGTTGTCCCTGGCCCTTGCCATTTCTTCTGATACAATCTCTTCCTTCATCAGGTCTACGAGGGCATTGTAATCCCTTGATTTCCTGCTTCGGACATCCCTCCAGAACATGCTGGTCATATCCAGCCCCCCTTTCAAAGCGAAAAACATCTCTGCCTCAGTGATATTTTCACAAATGTGCATCTCTTCAGTAAACCGAGCTAGGTAACTTTTCAGAGATTCGTCCCTTCCTTGCCTCAAATCCTGAAGGCGTTGGAGTGGGAGCTGGCCAGGCCTGGAGGAAACAAAGCCATTTTTTAAAGCCGTTTTCAAATATCTCCAACTGTGGATGCATCCAGGGGGAGTTTTTTATACCATCGTATCGCACTCCCCTCAAGGGTTAAAGCAAAGGCTTTACATTTCAGTGCCGGGGTGGCTCCGGCTATTTCCATACTGGCTTGGTAATTTAACAGGTGATCGTCAGGGTCACCTCGGCCAGAATATTTTGCTATTTCTGGAATTTCGAAGTCATGGGGCACAGGGCATCTACGGAGGCCCTCTGTGAAGGGACTTATTTCCTCTTCGTCATCCAGCTCGTATGAGGGCAGTTCACTGTTCTCGTCGTGACCGGGAATACATTGGATCATGGTATTGGTCATAGAGCGGCGGAGCGTACTCCTGCCTTTGTGGTGGTAAAACACGACCGTAGTTTGGCCTTTCATAGGTCGGTAACTCGTTACGAGACTTGGTCCGAACTACTTCGGCTCTCCTTTCTTGCCTATTCCTAGGCTCATTCGTGGGAGCGAACCTTTCTCCCCCCGCACCATGTTGGTCTCTATGCATTTGACTCTGCGACAAGGCTTCTTTAGCGCGTCGCTCCCGGCTATTTCTAGGCTCAGCTGCATTGTTCTGACCCCCTTGCCTACCTCTGAATAGCCCTCCTATCCTGCTGAAGACACTGCCAGATTTTGCGGGCGAGGCCTCCTTATGTCTAGCCGGGAGCTGGTCTTGCTCTACATGTGCTTCATGCTCCGGGCTTTCCTCGTAGAAGGGCTCGAATTCCACCTCGGCATATGCCTGTGGATCTTGATAATAATACGAGGCAGTGGCCGCCCTCGGATGGTGAGTAATGTAGCTGTGGGTAGGGGTGGACGTTTATCGGTTTGGTTCGGTTATTGAAGGAACCAAACCGGAACCGAAACTCTCGGTTCGGTTTCGGTTCAGTCCCTTCAAGTACAAGAACCGAACGGTTTCGGTTTCGGTTTGATATTCAGTTATATTTCGGTTTTTATTCGGTTCCTATTAAAAAATATTTGAATTTATAAATTCTTTTGTCAAACCCCAAATTCTATTCCTTCTTACATTTTATTATAACAACTATGTAAATACATGAATGTGCCTCCCTTAAATCTTTTTCCTGCTTTCTTAGCTTACAACATTATTTTAATATATAATCTTCCCTCAATGAAAAAATAATTGTTACATAACAAGCCCTTCGTTCATTCTATGGCTTACCAGAATTCCAATAAATATGAGACTATTGCATGAGTACTTTTTCTCTCACTCCATTTGACGCTAAATCACCTATTTCAAACAATTCATAATTTTTTTCAATATGTCAATTCCTCAGATAACTTTATTTTGGTTTGAAACTTAGACAGTCTACTTTCCTACATTTAATCGTTAATCTGAGTCATTTGAACTAATCACACTCTAACAGCACAGGTAAGTTTCATGTTTTCCTAAGCCCCCTACAATTATCAAAAGGTAAATACCATGATGAAATTTGGAAACAACACATTTAAGGAAAAAAATCAATTATATATATATTTTTATCGGTTTTAGTTTTAGTTTTCAGTTTTGATTTTTAGAACCGACCTATTTTCGATTTTTATTAAAATCGGTTTCGGTTTCGGTTTTTTTAACTTTATTTTTATAAAAACCGAACGATTTCGGTTTTTTTTGCTCGGTTTCGGTTCAGTCCGTTCGGTTTCGGTTTTTTTGTCCACCCCTAGCTGTGGGTATTGCGGAGGCATCGTGGGCTCGTTCACGACATACCCTCTGGCCATGTAGGCATTCATTGCGGCAGTCTGTTCTATCTGCTGCTTCTGCATTTCCAGCATTTGGGCTGCCATGCGAGTCATATCTTGCAACATACGGTGATTACGGTGCCGACGTGGCGGGTTAGGTTGTGCTGCCCCCTTGTTAGCGTTCTCATGAGGCCCTTGAGGAACCTCCTCCTCGCTGTGTTGGCCATTTCTACCCCTACGAGGGTTAACATCGCCATCGCTTTCGTTCATGTTCAGAGAAATTTCTTGGCTTTGGTTTTATCTTTCAAGGATAAATGGACTTCTGTCTCAATGCTTCGAGCCTTTTTCAAGGTTGTTAAGCTTATATTTCAAAGTTACACGCCTTTTTCAAAGGTTATCAAATTTGTGTTTCAAAGTTTCAAGCCTTTTTCAAGGTTATCAAACTTATATTTCAAAGCTTTTTACCTTTTTCAAGGTTACCAAACTTATGTTTCAAAGTTTTAAACCTTTTTCAAGGTTATCAAACTTATATTTCAAAGCTTTCTACCTTTTTCAAGGTTACCAAACTTATGTTTCAAAGTTTTAAGCCTTTTTCAAGGTTATCAAACTTATATTTCAAAGCTTTCTACCTTTTTCAAGGTTACCAAACTTATGTTTCAAAGTTTTAAGCATTTTTCAAGGTTATCAAACTTATATTTCAAAGTTTTCTACCTTTTTCAAGGTTACCAAACTTATGTTTCAAAGTTTTAAGCCTTTTTCAAGGTTATCAAACTTATATTTCAAAGTTTTACAGTTCTCCGCTTTTTTGCAAGAGGTTACCCGCCCTTTTTCAGGACTTCCTTTCTACGTGTGGCTTTTCATCATGCGTTTTCGTGGTTAGCAGTATGATTTCCCACAGACGGCGCCAAAATGTTGACCACAAAATCCGGCTGGACCTTGCACCAACACGTCTCAGCTCTCCCTCTTGAACACGTGGATCTCCTGCGCACTGTGACAAACAATCTGTTTGCAAAGGGGGCCGAGATGGCTCCCGTTTGCGCTCCGATGCCAAAGTCAGTACTCATTTTAGGCGAATATTTATTGGGTGCGGGAAATATAAGTGTGTAAAAGAGAGAAAAGGGAGTGAGAGAAATATCTTTCGTTAAGAGCTTGAAATTGCTAACTCCTCACCAGGCAGGAGGAGTGCCGTATTTATAGAGGAACTCGTTGTCTCAGATCATGACACGTGGCATACTTTACACTTGTCTTCACCCTAGATCTTGGAGATGACAACCTTGCATTTTGACTGTAATCATTGCTACATTTCGTAGGGGATGGGCGCCTGTCACATCTTGGTAAAGGCAGTGTCACATCTCTGACTTCATGCCTTGTCCCATCCTTACATTCAAGGTGCTACCGTAAACACCTCGGCTAAGCGTAAAGTGTCTCTACTAGACACAAATCAGTTCGGCCGGAGGGGTTCCTGTGCCTTTCCACCTCGGCCATTAGTCCAAGGCGGTATCTAAAACTTTGATCGTGGACTGAAGTCCAATGGACCCTTGTTGGGCCCTCACTGGCGGCCCAATGTGCCATATTTTGGGTGCGATCTCAACAATTATTATTATTGTCTTCTCTAATTACCAAATTCAAGGATGAAAATCACAAACCCAGAAAATTCGTAATAGACCTTCATGGCCATTCTCAATAAGCAATAACCGACCCTATTCAAAATAATAGTAAAAATACTTAAGTATTCTATGTTTCATAGTTTATAAGTCATGTGCACATAGATTCTTAGTTAAGACATTAACTGGAAACTGTTGGGAACTCGAGTTGTTCTATGCACAAAAATTAATTTCTTGTGAATAGATCATCCCGTTACACGATTTTATGTTCTATGTGTTTAACTTGGAATAAATAATTTGCACAAACAATAGTTTTGAGAAGATTACCCTTGTAACGTGTTTTACAATAATTTTCATTAGTTGCTTTTTCATTCCACCAAAGCTTCAAACCCTTAAGTTTTTCTCGATGTTCTCCAATGACAGCTATGCATAGGTGTGGGCGTGGTTCCATATGGTTCTGGTTCTTAGGGAACCGAACCGAACCAATAATCGATGGTTCTTTTGAAGGTACTTTTTGCAAGAGAAGAACCGAACCGGAACCGAACCATTTGGTTCTGGTTCTAGTTCTGGCTCAGTTCAAAGTTTCTAAACTAAAATTTTCAAACTTAAGCGATGAAGTCATGGTAGATTCCCGCTTGTAAGAGTCATAAGACAGTAAGGTCATCTACCTTGATCAAACCTTGAATACAACACTCAAAATCCTTGACAACAAAATATTCACTCTCTTCCATACAGTAACGTATCTCCTCATCCGCGTGTATGTGCTCTTTCTAAAAATTCTTCAATTTTTACTCGTAATTCTCCACCTTTTCAGGGAACAGTCGCACAAGTCCAACAAATCCTTGAAAACAAGATAACAATTAATTTTAAGATGAATAGTGAAAGTTTATTGTTTGTCGATTTTCGAAGAACTAACGGCTGAAGGTTTGACGACTGAATATTTGAAGCTGAACGATAGAACCAGTAAAAGAAAAATGATTTTTGATCTATAGTTTTTTGTTTATTACTTGTTTTGCTTATAGTTGTTGTAATGTTTAATAAGTTAATATTTGTTGGGTAATTGATATTGACTAATGGACTGGATAACATGCATTAAGATTTGGAATTGATGATTTTTTAAAAAAAATTTATATTTAAAAAAAAATCATGTTTCGTTCTAGTTCTGAACCAAGAACCGGAACCGATGGTTCTTGATTTTTAGAACCAGAACCGTTTAAAATTTTGATAGAAACGAACCGAACCGAACTGAATTGCTTATTCCGGTTCTTTTGCTCGAGCCTAGCTATGCAGGTGTGTGGTCACCTTTCTCTAGATCTAGGTTACACTAATGTTATGATTTTCTTTGTAAAAATAAAATACACACTACACACTTTAGTGTGTGTCTCGCCACTTTGCAAACTAGGTTTAAAAAAATAGTTTTAGAAGACTATTTGTAACCTCTTTACACTCCAAAACCCTACCAACCCTAGTACCATAACCCAGACCCATTTCTGCACGGGTTAAGTACATAAATACAAAACATTAAGTGGTCTATTTTTCAATATCAGGTATTCTAAGATATATTCTAAGAATATAAAACATATTATAAAAATCAGGTAATCAATTAATTTTTTTTGATCTACAGTGATTCTTGGCATCTGTTTTCACGACCACCCCCGATTACCTATTCTTCTGTTGCCCTCTCCCCTTTTTTCTACCCCTCCTTTCTTCTGCCCTATCTCAGCACAATACGTTGAAGGAAAAAAAAAATTTGCCTGTTAGGTGGGGATCACCATTGCCATTAGTTCTATCCCTCAGTCTGGCTTCCACTCTACAACATTAAATCATGATTTAACAAATATGCCCCTCGATAACATTATCTGTCAATTTATAGAGAAGCATTTTGTGGATAATGTTGTCATTTTAGGATAAAATTCCACCAAGTGCTACAGTAATTGGCTCATTATATCAAAACATTTGTATTGATTTTTTTGCCTCTGTTAGACAAACATGTTTTTAAACATATTTTTAACAACACAATTTCCCAAAAGACTAACCACACATATTTTCTCTCTTCTCTTTTTAACCACACATTTTACCTAGAATACATAAAAAAATATTTTTAAACATGAAACATTTAACAAACAGAGATCGTTTTAGCATAATCTGATAAAATTTTCAATTTTGCAATTAATTACAATTGTAACGAATGAATTTACAAAAATATGACAAGTTTAATTGGTGAAAATAATTAAATTGGTTACAAATTATAATTAATAGAAATGTTCTCCTGCCAATCCACCCCCTTGTGTCTGTGTCTGGCACCTTCTCCTGCCAGACGTCTGGCAGGAGAACAAAACCATTATAATTAAATACAATTGTAACTTAATAGCCTGTTTGGTAATGTGAAAATTTTTTATTTTTGTAGTTTTTTTGGTTTTTTGATAGAAGTGTGGTTTAAAAATGTTTGAAAAATCAAAAATAGTGGGCTTGACTAAGAATGAATTGTTGAGATTGAGTTTGAAAAGTTACGGTAAAAGTTTTACCTTAACCTAACTAGTTCTAATTGTAATTTTATTGTAAATTATAAGTCACTAGAAATTTAATTTTTTAAAAAAATTTAATTGAATTAGTTACAAATTGTAATTAATTATAATTGCAAATTAATTACATTCTTGAGTGAATTTACGCTTTGTAATTAATTACAATTGTAACTTAATTGTATATTATAAGTCACTGATTTTTTTTGTTGATTGAAACTAATTGAATTGGTTACAAATTGTAATTAATTTGCAACTTGAATTGGTTACAAATTGTAATTAATTATAGTTGCAAATTAATTACTATATTCTTTAATGAATTACGACTATAACTTAATTTCAATTTTGTAATCAATTACAATAACTAATTAAATACATTTTTTTAATGAACTAGTTTTGGTACGTGCGTTGCACGCATATTGTCATTATTTTCCCATTAGAGAAGTTTTGAATAATGATTTCTTGTTTGATACTCCTCATGTCCCATAAAGATATACTCATTTTTATTTTACACGGATTAAGAAAACATAATTATTATATGTTGGAACTATAAATTTGTTTACTTTTTACCTAATATACCCCTACATTAAATAATAGTACTAAGTAGTTCTTATGTGTTGATAACAATGTATATTAAATAGGGGTATATTAAAAAATTAAGACATTAATATAATCTCAATAAGAAAAGTAATCTATAATTTGGGACAAACCAAAAAGGAAAATGAAAGAAAAAATTAATAAAAGATGAAATACATTGCTAATGGATCATTTTAAATGACTAAGATTTTAGCCACAATTTAGTAATTCGAAAATAATGTAACAAAGTATTGTTCGAAAGTTTCACATCAATATTAAGATATTGCTATTACGACTTTATTTGAACACTCATAATTAACTTAATGAAAAAAATAAGTAACACAAAACGATAAAAATAGGAATATGAGAAGGTTCCCATAAAGATGTCCAAGGTAATCATTTGACAGTTGACCGAATAGTGCATTAAATCCAATTGTTGCCTGCATAGTGTTTAATTGGATGAATAATGCCTAAATTTAATTGGAAAATTCGGGCAATTTTTTCGCATAGTATTTAACTGAATGAATAATGCATCCAATTTTTGCTCGCATAGTGTTTAATTGGATGAATAGTGCCTAAATTGATGGAAAATCGAGCAATTTTTTCATATAGTGCCTAAATTGGATGAATAGTGATTAATTACTATTGGATGAATAGTTAAATTGGATGAATAGTGTTTAATTGCAATTGAATGAATAGTGCCAATTGTACATTCAATTGGATGAATAATGCCTAAACTGATGGAAAATCTGAGTAATTTGCCCGTATAGTGTTTAATTGGAATAATAGTGCATCCAATTGTTGCCCGCACAGTGTTTAATTGGATGAATAGTGTCTAAATTGGATGAATAGTGTTTAATTGTAATTGGATGAATAATGTCAATTGCACATTCAATTGGATGAATAGTGCCTAAATTGATGGGAAATCCAAACAATTTGCCCGCATAATGTTTAATTGGATGAATAGTATTTAGTTAAAATTGAATGAATAGTTCCAATAGTGCATCCAATTGTTGCCTGCATAGTGTTTAATTAGATGAATAGTGCCTAAATTGGATTAATAGTGTTTAATTGCAATTGAATGAATAATTAAATTGGATGAATATTGTTTAATTTAAATTGAATTAATAGTGCCAATTATTCAATCTTTTTTATATATATAGATTACATTATGTAATTAATTACAATTGTAACTTATTTTAATTTTGTAATCAATTAAAAACGTAACTAATTTACTACAACGGTAATTTAATTTCAATTTTGCAAAAAATTATAATTATAACTAATGAAATATTTGCAAAAACATGATCGATTTAATTGCCGTAATTAATTGAATTAGTTACAAATTGTAATTAATTAATTACAAATAACATGATTACATTACAGTTCAATTAATTACAAATGTAACTTAATTTTAATTTTACAATTAATTATAATTATAACTAAATAATTCCTATTCATTGCAAGTCGGTCAAAATTTCATTTTTATTTTAAAATTAATAAAATTAGTTACAAATCGAAATTAATTACAATTGGAATTTAATTACATTCTGTAATGAATTATAGTTTCTAATTAATTACCATTGTAACTTAATTTTGATTTTGTAATTAATTACAATTGTAAGCGATAAATTTGTAAAAACATGACAAAAAATTAATTAAAATAGTTACAAATTGAAACTTAATTACAATTACAACTTTGTATATTACATGTCAATCGAAATTTCATTGTTGAAAGTTGTACCTTCTATTACAGCATTTCACCCGTAAAATAACACTCAAAATCCATTTAATTAATGATGAAGCGCATTTCTTTAAATTTCGAATTACAAGTATAAGCCACAATTCCTCAGTGTGGCTACAGCTCTGTGCCAATCTTCTACCAAAAGCTTGGCTTCTCCCCTCTAAAAAATGACTAACTACTAGCTAGGAAATTGAAGAAAGACGAACACGGAAGAGAAATACCAAAAGTAGTTAACTCAGATTCAAGAAATATAATTTCAGAGAAGAAAAACACTACAAAAGAAGCAAATAATTCTGTGCAACTGGGTGTGATACAGCGCAAAAGGTCGACGGAAGCCGACTAAGTTGGACAAGCTGATCTGAACGGAGCTGGTTGAAGAAGTGCTGTAGAAATTTGGTCGCTCTAGAGAGTTTCTAGAGAGAGAAATCTGGACATGAGGTTTCAATGAGAGAGAATTTTAGGTGCCGTTCTGTTTGTATTTTATTTTGTATTTTCATTTTCGAAAACGTTTTGTATTTCCTGTTTTCATTTTTGTTTTCAAATTTACTGAAAATGCGTTTGATTTGTTATTTCTGAAAACTGTTTTTGAAAATGAAAAGCTGGAAAACACGTTCTATTTGAAATTTTGTAGAATACTACTTAAACTATTTTTAATTAATTTGCTTGCAGAATACTATTGACCCAAACTCAAATTTCATTTCACAATACACTGAAAACATGGTTACATGCAACACACTAATGTGAGCATTAAGAGTCTATATTAACACAGTTTGTGTTATGAAAATGTTGTTCAAATATATAAATAAAGTTGAAAAAGTGCGAGAACCGGTCCAAAAAGTGCAAAAACCGGACCAAATACAACTGGACGGACCAAATGGTCCAGACCGGACCTAAAGGTCCGGCCAGAATGAAGAACCACGCGATCGCGTGATTGGTGGTCCGGCGATCGCGTGGTTAAGTGATTTTGGCCACTGCACATTTTTCCGAGGCATCGCGCGAGCCTCCTATCTCGCGATCGCGTGGCCTTAAAATTCGACCATTGGAGAATTTTTTTCAGAATTTCTCATGCACTTTTTTAACCTTTTTTGGCACTCTTTCGTGAAGAGTTGCATGAACAACGAATAGAGATGATAGAATTCTATAAATAGGTATAGAATTCATGGTTTTAACAACTTTTGATCAATATACTTTCAATAGTGATTATCATCCAAAAATCTTGAAACTTAGAATCTTCAAATTTGCTCTTCTTGTTCCTATTCTCCAAGTTTATCAATTGTGCTATTTGATACTTGGTTTGAGGCTTGAAATCCGCTAAAGCAATTTGCTTGGAGGCCCTTTAGCATTCTCATTTCGAGAGGGCGCAAATTTCGCTTTTAGGACAGCATTCTTTGCGATTCAAGTCATTTTGCAATTTTTGATTTCTTCTTGATTCTTTGGAAACAAGTTTTGTGTTAACTTCGTTATAGCAAATATTCCATTTGAGAAAGGAAATTTCTCAACATTCTAAAAGTGAAATTCTTGTTGAATGGCAACCGAAGGAGACACAACCATGGCTACAATCAAGTTGATGAATCAAGATTTGGTTCGCTTGGATCGTTTTGATGGTACCAACTTCACAAGGTGGCAAGACAAAATCAAGTTTCTACTAACGGCGCTGAAAATCTTCTATATCCTTGATCCCAATTTGGAAGACTTGCCCGAACCTTCCAATAAAGATACCGAACAAGCAAGGATTGATCGAAAGAAGCGAGAAGAAGATGAACTTATTTGTCGTGGCCATATCTTGAATGCACTTTCGGATCGTCTCTACGACTTGTACACCAACACTAAATCTGCAAAAGAGATTTGGAATGCACTTGAAAACAAGTACAAGGCCGAATAGGAAGGAACTACAAAATTCCTTATAACAAGGTACTTTGATTTTAAATTTTTGGAAAATGTTCCCCTATTACCCCAAGTTCATGAATTGCAAGTGATTGTCAATAAATTAAAAGCGGTGAAGATAGAACTTCCGGAATCATTTCAAGTAGGAGCAATTATTGCAAAATTGCCTTCTACTTGGAGAGGATATAGGAAGAAAATCCTTCACAACTCCGAAAACTTTTCAATTGAGCAAATTCAAAAACATCTCCGAATTGAGGAAGAGTCGAGGGCAAGAGATGGGATTGAACATTCCCATGTTGGTATTTCTAAAGCCAATGCCTTGGAGAACAACAAAGTGACCAAAGTAAACAAGAGAAATTTTACTAGCAACAACAACAACAAATTCAAAAAGAAGCCCAAGGGAGAATGCTTTGTATGTGGAAAATTCGGCCACTTTGCGAAAGATTGCCGACATAAAAAAACAAAGCAATTTTGGAGGCAAGGTTAATTCCATTGACAAGAATGAAATCATTGCTACTATAAGCGAAGTGAATTCTGTCAAAGGAAAAATTCCGGGATGGTGGTATGATACATGCGCCACCGTTCATGTTTGCTATGACAAGTCCCTATACAAGACCTATCAAGAGATTGATGATGGTCAACAAACTCAAATGGGAAATGAACATTGTTCGAAAGTCATAGGTAAAGGGAATGTTGATCTTCAATTCACATCCGGAAAGGTTGTAACTCTTACAAATGTCTTACATGTGCCGGATATGAATAGAAACCTTGTAAGTGGTGATTTGTTGGGAAAACCGGGCGTGAAATGTATTTTTGAGTCGGGAAAACTTGTATTGTCCCGAAATGGTTTCTTTGTTGGTAAAGGCTATTCCACTAATGGAATGGTTAAATTGTGTACTATTGACAATGCAATTAATAAAATAAATTCTTCTTACTTTGTGTGTTCTTTAAATTTATGGCATGATAGATTAGGACATGTTGGATATTCTACTTTGCATAGAATGATTAGAAATGGCATGCTATCTTGTGATTTTACAAAGAATGAAAAATGTGAAATTTGCACTAAGTCCAAAATGATTAAGAAACCTTTTCAAAGTGTAGAAAGATCATCTAATATTCTTGACTTAGTTCATACCGACATTTGTGAACTTAATGGCATGTTAACTAGGGGTGGTAATAAATATTTTATTACTTTTATTGATGATTATTCTAGATTTTGTTATGTTTATCTAATGAAACATAAAAATGAGGCTTTTCATATGTTTAAAGCATATAAAAATGAAGTAGAAAATCAAAAGGATAAAAGGATTAAAATTCTTAAAAGTGATAGAGGTGGTGAATATTTTTCTAAAGAATTTGATATCTTTTGTGAAGAACATGGTATTTTACACCAATGTAGTGCACCTAGAACACCGGAACAAAATGGCTTGGCAGAAAGGAAAAATAGAACCTTAGTTGAGATGATAAATGCTATGCTAACAAGGTCTAAATTGCCTAATAACTTATGGGGTGAGGCATTACTTACTGCATGTCATATACATAATAGAATTCCTTCTAAGAAACTTAAAGTTTCACCTTACGAATTGTGGAAAGGTCGGAAGCCTAACATTGGATATTTTAAAGTGTGGGGGTGTTTGGCTTTTTATAAAAACATCAATCCTAGTAGAACAAAACTAGGACCAAGAGGGATCAAGAGTGCTTTTGTTGGATATGCTATAAATAGTAAAGCATATAGGCTACTTGATCTAATATCCAATGTAATTATAGAATCACGAGATGTGGAATTTTTTGAGAATTCATTAAGCGTTAATGATATTCCTCAAAATTCAATAGAAATTCAAAATGAATTTCCGGCTTCTAAATCACTAGAAACATCTACCCAAGATGTAATTGAGACTAGTGAACCGCGAAGAAGCAAGAGATCTCGTAAAGAGAAGGTATTAGGACACGATGAGATTGATTCTCAAAGGATCTCCTTTTACTTGGTTGAAGCAAGTAAGGAAGATATAGTAAGAACAATTCCATATGTTCTTCAAATTGATAGTGATCCTAAAACCTATAAAGAAGCAATGACTTCTAGAGATAGCACATTTTGGAAGAATGCTATCAATGATGAAATGGATTCTATAATGTCCAACAATACTTGGAAGATTGTTGATTTACCGACTGGATCAAAAGCCATTGGTTGCAAGTGGGTATTTCGAAGGAAATACAATACCGATGGTTCGATCCAAACCTATAAAGTAAGATTAGTTGCTAAAGGTTTTCGACAAAAGGAAAGAATTGATTATTTTGACACTTACGCACCGGTGGCTAGGATCACTACTATTAGAATACTATTTGCACTATCTTCTATATTTGATTTGCATGTGCATCAAATGGATGTGAAGACTGCATTTTTAAATGGAGAATTAGATGAAGAAGTTTACATGGAACAACCGGAAGGTTTTGTTCTTCGGGGTAATGAAAATAAAGTTTGTAAACTTGTGAAATCACTATATGGTTTAAAACAATCTCCTAAAAATTGGCATGAGAAATTTGATAATTCAATTATATCTTTTGGTTTTTCACATAATGTGGTAGATAAATGTTTATATATAAAAAATTGTGATAAACTTGTTATATTTGTGTGTTTGTATGTGGATGACATGCTGATTATAAGTAATCACATGAATGGCATAAAAGAAACGAAGAGGTTTCTATCGTCAACATTCAAAATGAAAGATCTTGGTCAAGTGGATACCATATTGGGTATAAAAGTGATCAAGAATGAGTTGGGGTATGCATTAACCCAATCACATTATATTGAGAATGTGATTGAAAAGTTCAAACATTTGAACATTAAAGAGGCAAATACTCCATTTGATTCAAGTATTAAACTTGTAAAGAATGTTGAAAGGGCTATTGGACAACTCGAATACGCGAGTGCAATTGGGAGTCTAATGTATGCAGCACAATGCACAAGACCGGATATTGCATTTGCCGTGAGTAAACTTAGTAGGTTTACTAGCAATCCAAGTGTTGAACATTGGAAAGCGATTGGAAGAGTTCTTGGTTATCTAAAGAGAACTAAAAACCTTGGACTTCAATATTCCAAGTTTCCAGCAATACTAGAAGGATATACCGATGCAAGTTGGATATCAAATGCTGGAGAAAATAAATCAAGCTAGGGATGGTTGTTTACACTTGGAGGTGGTGCTGTTTCTTGGAGATCAAAGAAACAAACAATTATAACACATTCCACTATGGAATCCGAGTTTGTTGCATTAGCCGAAACTGGAAAGGAAGCAGAATGGCTTAAGGATCTTCTTTATGAAGTTCCACTAGATACGAAGAATGAATCTTCAATATCTATACTATGCGATAGTCAAGCTACTCTAGCAAGGGCTTATAATGAAGTCTACAACGGAAAGTCAAGACATATGAGTCTTAGACATGATTATATAAGAAAATTAATAAAGGATGGAGTAATATCACTTACCTATGTGAGGTCAAGTGAAAATTTGGCGGATCCATTCACAAAACCACTTACCAAAGAGTTGGTAAGACAAACATCGAGTAGGATGGGGCTAAAACTCCTATTATAAATTCACCAATGACGGAAACCCTACCTGTCATTACGAAATGAGTAATTCACGGGTTCAAATGGTAACAACAAGTCATTCGATAAGTGAATTGTTGCAGCACTTAGAAAATTATTTTAAAGCCCTATCCTAAAGATATAAGTGCTGGGGTAACTGTTTGGAGGGCTGAACAAATCTTAAAGAAATTCAGTACTTAGTACAAGTGTCTTTAAAAGTTACCAAGACACTGTAAGAATTTCTCCTATATGAACTTAGAAGTGGTACCGCTTCAAGGAAAGTTTTGGAGTTACTTTCTGAAAAGTTCATGAACTCGGATCGGCGCAAGGCCATTAACGCGTCAAAGTAAATTGTGTGGAACGTATTGAGCAAGAATACTCAAGTGTGCGATATCACCGGTAATGTCATAAGGGATAACTGGTTCAAAGCCTAGGCTACCTGGGATCTCGATATTACTTTGTAATGTTAGCACTAATATAAGGTTAAAATCGAAAGATACCTTATTTTATGCGTGGCATCGTTTATGATTCTAAGTTGTGTTCATATATTTGAACAAGTGGGGGATTGTTATGAAAATGTTGTTCAAATATATAAATAAAGTTGAAAAAGTGCGAGAACCGGTCCAAAATATAAGGAACCGGTCCAAAAAGTGCAAAAACCGGACCAAATACAACTGGACGGACCAAATGGTCCGGACCGGACCTAATGGTCCGGCCAGAATGAAGAACCACGCGATTACGTGGTTGGTGGTCCGGCGATCGCGTGGTTAAGTGATTTTGGCCACTGCACATTTTTCCGAGGCATCGCGCGATCGCGCGAACCTCCTATCTCGCAATCGCATGGCCTTAAAATTCGACCATTGGAGAATTTTTTTCAGAATTTATCATGCACCTTTTCAACCTTTTTTGGCACTCTTTCGTGAAGAGTTGCATGAACAACGAATAGAGATGATAGAATTCTATAAATAGGTATAGAATTCATGGTTTTAACAACTTTTGATCAATATACTTTCAATAGTGATTATCATCCAAAAATCTTGAAACTTAGAATCTTCAAATTTGCTCTTCTTGTTCCTATTCTCCAAGTTTATCAATTGTGCTATTTGATAATTGGTTTGAGGCTTGAAATCCGCTAAAGCAATTTGCTTGAAGGCCCTTTAGCATTCTCATTTCGAGAGGGCGCAAATTTCGCTTTTAGGACAGCATTCTTTGCGATTCAAGTCATTTTGCAATTTTTGATTTCTTCTTGATTCTTTGGAAACAAGTTTTGTGTTAACTTCGTTATAGAAAATATTCCATTTGAGAAAGGAAATTTCTCAACAGTTTGGTCAGGTTCGGGATTTGAGAAAGCTCTAGTTCTATTAAAATTCAGAAAATGCAAGTTCTTTCAAAACCATCAGAGTCCATTTATCAAAGCATTTTTTGAAATATAACAACAAGAATTCTCACTTAATTTTTTTTTTTAATTTTGATATTGAATTCAATAAAACTTTATTTAAGCTTAATTCCAAATTAGGATAATTCTAAAAAAAAAAAAAAAATCTTTATTTAGGCTTAGTTCCAAGTTAGGATAATTCTAAAAAATAAATAAATAAATAAAATAAAAATTTATATTAAGCTTAGTTCCAAATTAGGAAAATTCTTTATATTAAAAAAAAAACTTCAAAATACGTTTTTCGCGTTTTGGTCATTTTTTGTCGAAATACACACAAAACGCCCAAAACGAGGTTTTGGACATTTTGTGTTTTGTGTACAATTTGTTTTTCCAAAATGCGTTTTCGAAAATGGTAAAGAGAACGTATTTTTAGCATTTTCGAAAATAAAAACAGAAAACGACCTAAAAACAGTACAGAGAACAGGGCCTTAATCTCTTCATCTTTTCGGTACGTTTTATATCATTTGAGAAATAACTGATTTAATAAAATATTTTTTAATTACATGATTTTAAAAATTTAAAAAGCAAACATATGATTGAGCCTAATTAGCCCTTTCTGCGCAGCTCAATATAGGTAGTAAGCCTGTATAAGCCTATTATAGTAAAGCCACCGAGGGAATCTGATCGGACCCAATTAAACTAAAGGGATTTTATTCAATTGAGATTTTGAAAGACATTTAAAGACTTTTTTTAATGGATATTTTTAATGGATTTCATTAAATTTTATTGACTTTTATGGATTTATATAGATTTTCAAAGACTTTTGTGGACATTTATTTAAGAGAAAATTATAAGGGCACTTGTTTTTCAAAAACACAATTTAAAATTGGGTAATTATATTGACACCACAACTTTTGTTAATCACACCACATTTTTCATATTTACTAAATTGGTCACAAATAAATTGACTTAAATAACCCTCATATAAAATAACCCTCCAATTTTATTAAAAAAGGGAATTTTATAATTACACTACATTCCTTTTGCAAAAATAACAAATAAAATTAGTACACAACAATCATCTTCATCTCTCTACCCAAAAGGATGGTTATGGTACACCACAATCATCTTCCATCTTCATCTCTCTAAACGTGAAGGTTTGCAAAAAATTCCACATATTTTTCCAAGAAACAAATTATCTTATATATTTATTATTACTATTCTTTTTAATATATATAGAATTTATTATTCTTATTAACAATAATACACGATTGTCAGCATATGCAAATCCATTTTTTTGGTTAGAAAGAGATTTGGTTTCTAGAAATTTTATTACCTTTTGCACGGATAAATGCTATCTTCTTTGTAATAGATAGAGATTTTTTATATATAAAGACACCTCAAACCTAATTGAAAACCCTAAATTAAATTTTGCAGCAACTCTAAATATTATCTGGAGTGTACATAAATCCGTGCTTGTGTATTTTTGTTAGATCTGCAAGAAGAAAATCATAAAAGAAGATTAGATCTTATGTTTTTGGGTGTCATATTTTGATATTCATCAGATCTTATGTTTTGATCGTATTTCTTATTTTTTTAGCTAATTTTAATGCTTTCAGAATTATTTTATTGTTTTAATTGTTAACCTAAAAAGGATTGGTGGTGTATGTTGTGTACCATATTTTATTTTCATTTTATTTAACAAAGGTTATATTTGTAAAAAGAATGTGGTGTACTTATAAAATTTATGTTTTAATTAGTGGTATCAATATAATGTGGTGTGGTTAACAAAATTAGTGGTGTCAATATAATTATCCTTCAAAATTTTTGTGAGGAACAATTTTTTTCAAATTTTTAGGTGCTAATTAGTAATTAATTAATACATAATTAATTAATTTAATATCAAAACTGTTTCTACAAAAATCAAAGGCAGAAGAATTAACCTCTCTATCTGACCCACCATCTCAATTGCTTCTCTATCTACCGTCTCTTTCTCCAATTCCTTCTCTGACGACGACGACGAGACCACCACCTTCGAGTGACGGCGGTGAGCATTACCGGAGCCCAAGGAAGCCTGGCCAAAGAGACAGCAACTGGAGATCTTCGCTGCTAACAGCGACTCCGCCGCTAACAGCGACTTCGCCATAGCTGCGATATCCAGTGGCGAGATCGCCGCTAGCCGTGGCATGCTTTTTTAAGTGGTGGTAGTGCGGTGGTCTTATTCCTGTCTCTGACTTTCTACTACTGTAGTGCAATTTACTCTCCAACTCTCTCTCTCTTTTCCTTTTTTTTTTTTTAAAAAAAAGATCCAACTCTTGTTTATTTGTAGATTGGTGGTTGCGTGAAGGTAGTGTGACAGTGGTTGTGTTTGGTGGTGGCGTGGTGGTTTTGTCCTTTGCTACTGTGTTTGTATGTGCGGTGCTTTGTCGTTACGGCGGTGGTAGGATCATATGGGGACTGCTAGGACAAATGCGGTGGTGCTAGTGGCGGTGTTGGGGTGCGATGGTGCTGGTGGTTATGCTAAAATTTCGATAGTGGTGGTGAGGTGGCACAGGTGGTGGTAGGTGGCACTGTTGCCGAATGTGGAGTAAAATCCGTTGGTGGTGGTGGTGGTGGTGGGTTGGGTGGGGTGGGGGTTATTGGTAGGTAAGGGTAGGGGTAAGCGTAGGGGTAGGGGTAGGTGGAGGGTGGATGACATGAATACTTAATAATGGTGACCCATTATTAAATAATTGTGACCAAAATATTGATAAATTATTTTTGTGCGACTTGTAACGAGTATGTGATGTGACCAGTTATTAGGTAAATATGACAAAAATATTGACTAATTGTGACTTGTGATAAATGAGGGATGTGACAAAAAAAAAACGAGTATGTTGTGATCAATAAATAAAAGAGTGTTCGGCTACTTTGTTTATTTTGGTTTATAAACAATTTTTTTTACTCAATTTCCCAAATCACTTTTTAACCACACACATTTTTTCTCTCAAATTTTCAGCCCTGCATTTTACCTAGAAAAAAAAAAAGAGAATCTTCTGTCGCCGAACAGAGTGTAAATAATATGTGACCAGTTATAGATGATTGTGACCAATTATTAGGTAACTGTGATAAAAAAATATTGACTAATTGTGATCAAGACACTCATAAGTTGTGATCAATAAATAATATATTACCAATTACAGATTATTGTGACCAATTATATTAAAGATTGTGACCAACTGTGACTTCGTGTGACCATTGGACGATGACATGATGTGACCCACACTTGTGTCAAATATGACTAGACCCATTGTGACCTTTCCTGATCGAACTGTAACCTCATATGATCGAACTGTGACTTAATGTGATCGAACTGCGACCTCATGTGATCGGACTGCGACTTTGTGTGAACAAAATGTGACCTTGTGTAACCAAATTGTGACTTTGTGTGACCAATTGTGACTTGTGGGTGGGGTGGGTGGGGTGAATTTTGCAATTAAATTTTTAATCGTGACTGAACTGTAATTTTTTGTGACCTACCGTGACTTTGTGGGTGGGATAGGGTGAGGTAGGGTTGCGGTGAAATATGTGATTAAATTTATAATTGTGATTTAAATTTGCCTTTGTGTGACCAATTGTAACTTTACGGGTGAGGGGAGTAAGGTGGGTAGAAATTTGTGACTAAATTCATAATTGTGACTGAACTATAACTTCGTGTGACCAACTATGACTTTGCTGGGTGGGGTGCGAGTGGCGTGCTGAAATTTGCAATTATGACTGAAATATAACTTAGTGTGACCAATTGTGACTTTGTTGGTTGGGTGAGGTGGGATTGAAGAGAAATTTGCAACTAAATTTGTAATTGTAAATGTGTGACCAACTGTGACTTTGGGGTATGGTGGGTTGGGGTGGGGGTGGGGGTGGGGGTGGAGTGAAATTTGTTACTAAATTTGTAATTATGACTGAAATGTGAGTTGGTTGACCAACTGTTACTTTGCGAGGTAGGTGGGATGGGTGGGTGAATTTTGTAACTAAACTTGTAATTTTGACCTAAATGTGACTTTGTGGGGGGGTGGGTGGGGATGATGTGAGGTGGGGGTTTCCGGTGAAATTTGCGACTAAATTTGTAATTGACTTTTTGTGACAAACTTTGACTTGTGGGGTGGGGTCAAGTGGGGTGAAATTTGTAACTAAATTTATAGTTGTGACCAAAATGTAATTGTGAGATCAATTGTGCTTTGCGACCGTAGAGTGGGGGTGAGGTCGGTGGGTGGGGTTGCAGTGAAAATTATGATTAAATTTGTAATTGTGAATCTGTGATTTGTGATTAAAATATGACTGTGTGATCAATTGTGAATTGCGGGTAGGATGGGACAGGGTGAGATGGGGAAAAAATAGAAGAAAAATCATTTTTGGGGTTGGATGGGGTGGCAGGGTAGGGTCTGGATGGGGTGGATGGGTGGGGTGTGAAAAAGTAGAAGAAAAAAATCATTTTTTGAGGTGGGGTGGATAGGGATGGGTTGGGTGGGGTCGAGTGAGTGAGGGCGGGGGTGTGGGAGCTGTGATGGACGGACATAAGTTATTGTTCGATACTTTTTTTGTTTGAATATTATATTAGTTATATAATGGATAATTATTTTTTTATTATACAATATTATATTTATTAATTACTAATTAACACCTGATTTAAAAAAAAAAATCTTATTTTTGTTAGTTTTAAAAAGTGATAGTTTTAGATTTGCAGCTATGTACTTTTCCCTTTATTTAAAAGACTTTTGCAGATTAATTTAAAAGATTTTCATAAACTTTCAAAGACTTTTTATAAACTTTTATTTTTAATTGAAAAACTTGAACTCTAATAGATTAATTTTTGTATGGTGTGAATGTGAATCGTTAATAATAATTATATGTCAAGTGAATTACAAAAAAATACGACGTGAGAGATAAATAGTTTTAGGATAGAGAAACATTTGTGATTTTAAAAAATGGGGGAAATTAAAATTACGTTTGATATTGACATAAAATTGTACTATGTTCATAAATTTTTTGAATATACAATTTTTTATAAATTTCGATTGACTTTTAATTAATATTTTTGAATATACAAATCTCTCTGGAGAAAATTCTTTAATTACTTTACATAATTATTATTTGTTTTGATACAATTTAATTATTATTTTTCTATAAAATCTTATAAGATTTTAGTTGGATTTATTTTCAAAGGTAAAAATAACATAAAAGTAAGGGAGAAAAATAAAATAAAAGAAGGGAGAAAAATATAGAAGAAATAAAATTACAATTTAAAAGATTTTTTTTTTTTTAAGTCTTTCAAAATATTGGAGGTTAATGAAAGACAAATTAAGAGATTTTTCGTGGTTGTACTTTTTGTTTAGAAGTTAGTATACAGAGGATTTCGTAGGAGTCTTTAAAAGTCATTAACATTTTGAATAAGACAAAACTTTTGAAAGTCTTTAAATAATACACTATTACTTTTATGAACTTTTAGAATGTCAATTAAAATCTATATTAACTACCACAAGATTTTTACGGACTCTCTAAAGTCTAAATTTAATACATCCAAAATTTTCATATCCTTTGAAATCTCTAAAAGTCTTTCAAAATCTCTATTAAATAAACCCCCTTAAACTCCAATAAATTAATTATGACTTGGTCAACTCTTGATTAGTCAAAATTAATTTATTAATCACGTTCTATTCCATTAAAAGAACGAGATTGCACTCTTAGTAAATTAAAATTACTGAAGTAATAATCAATAATTATATCATCTGACTTATCGTTCTTACATGTTACCCCCGTCAATCAACTCGAATATTCGGGGCAAGCTTAAATGACCAAAATGCCCTTTCTCTTAATATTCATAAATTCTCAACTCTCATATTCTATCTGGCAGTTCGATGTGATCATATCACATCATAGAATTCAACAGTCACTATCAAATTACTGAATTCAGATTCAACTGTCCACTAGAAGAACAAGTGAGATTATGATCATACCTTAAAGGTGACGGATTCCATAATACGAATATATGTTCCTCGTTAGTTCACTTTAATTTCCAAAGTACCGAGATATTGATTAGCAATTTGATCTCACCCATTGATATTTTCAAGAACTTCAAGTTAGTAATCGAAATCCTTATCCGATTAGAATTAAAGTCCTACGTACGATAGTGAAGTGAAATTAATCTTGTATGGTCAATGTCACAAATTAATTTCACGTTGTCCCATTCAATACGTTCCAAACCTACTCTTAATTTTATCACCAAAGTCAAAGATAGACTTTAATAAAAATCGAGACGATTTTATCAAAATAAATTGTCCATATTTATTTACTCATCGTGAACGTTGAATTTAGATCGAAATTACAAATTGAATCTTTCTGTGTTTAACAACTTAAGCACTCAATATGTAATATGAAATCAACACATGGACAAACACAACTTCATATTAATACAATCAATTAATATTTTATTTTAAATGTCATGAATTATACTCTATTCCTACAATTTCTCACTTGCCCTTAGAGTATACATGAAACATCGAATCATCCACCTTGTCAACATTATCATTACATTAATGATCACGTTCCCAATCAAGATTATAACTCCTTTCGATATAAATCATATTTGTATAACAAACAATCCAAGATTGTATTAAACTCAACCAAATAACCACCTTATCTCCCGGTTATATTCCAATCTTGACTACTCTTGAGAATCCTTGTCAAATTAGATCTGAATAGATAAGCAAATATTTACACATTTTCCAAAAATGCTTGAGTATATGCTTTACCTCTATTCAATGATCTGATTATGGATCAAACTAATAATCACCAACAATATCCCCAGCATAAGATATGACCTGTCTAGTGCAAAGTAAGGCTTCCTATAGCTGAAGCGTAAGGAACCTTCACTATTTTACCATGAGTCTTGGGAGAAAACTCATAAGATAGATAAAGTCCACAAAGAAAGCTATCCCTCTTAGGACTTCAATATTGCAAATATAGATAGTATCTTATTATTACATGAAGCTTGAGATTGCTCTATTCTCTTTTTTCTCTAACTCCGAAAAATACGGATGTCTAGAAAATAGATAGTCATCTACAACTCCTTAATGCCTAATTGTTGGTACCAACTACCATTTAATGAAAATAATCTTACACATAAGTAGAGTGCCATTAACATAAATAGTTGCAAAAACTATCTCGTTTTTCTGTATATATGAGTATACTTAAGAAATATCAAGATTTTGATCAAGACCATGTATCATAATGGTTCAATAAAATTCTATATTTCATGGAACAATTATTCAAATCCAAAGTTGGACACTTGTAAGTCGTGAACTTTACTTTCATGGCCTTTAATATGAACCCCTTAGGTTACACTTTGTAAATGATTTTCTCAAGATGCATTCAAGGAACAACTTCTTGACATCCATCTATCGTACCTCATTTTCACAATAAACGACAATGGATAAAAGATCAAGGTAAACTTTTGCATGGTGATTGGCGAGAAGGGTTTCACAAACCCATAGCCACAAACCTTGCACTGAAGGCATCAACCTTCCCATCTACCCTTCTCTTATCATCTTAAAAACTTATAACAGCCTATAGGTTTGACCCTATTAGGTGCATCTAAAAATATTTAAACCTTGTTGGAGTACTAGGAATCAAATTCTGAGTTCATATTCGCCTTCCATGATTTCAAGTCCATAACCTCTATCGCTTCCCTAAATGAGGAGGAGCCCTTCTCTTATTTCAGTAGAGACAATCTAAAAAGACTTTCCGTAGAATAAGTGTCTAGAATGTGGTATTACGACCCTCCTACTCAATATAGTCGCTGGAAATGTATTTTCATTATGTCCAAATAAAGTTATTTCCTCTCCTTCCACTACTTGGTTATATCCCTTACTGGGATCAACCTCTCCACGACCTGCCTACGAACATAAAGAGGAGGTGGAACAGTGAGAACTTCTTCGACTACAACCTTTGGTTTTCCCCTGTCCATTGGGATCGCCAGGAAAGAACAGTGGTTGAACTACTTGCCCATTTCTCCCACTAGGATCGGAAACCATCGATTCCGTAGGAAGTTCCAAATTATCAAGATTAATTCTATGCGGAAATCTGGAATCAAGTTGTTTGAACCATGTTCAAACATCTTATCTAATAGAATTTTACTCGTGGATTTGTATTCTTCCATATGCCTTATCCTCTAAGAAAGTTACATTTGTACTCAACAAATACTTTCTTGCCCAGAGAACTATAGAGGAAATAATTTCTAGTTTCATTGTATGCATTATAAATAATCAAATCTTCATTGTTGCCTCCATTTCATCAATCATTCCTTTCAGCTTGTGTGCCAAAAGTCCCAAAATCTGAATGTGGTATAGTCTGGGCTTGTACCCATGCCACAACTCTAGGGGTATTTCAGGAAATGACTAGATGGTACTAGGCTATGAAGGAACCTGACCATTTATGTTGTACATCCCAAATGAAACTAGTAATGAGGATAACTCATCATTGATTTGGTATTACCTTATTCTCCTTTTTCGATGAATGGTTCCTAAACTCATATGAGAGTTACAAAAACCTCGATCAAAATTGAAGTATCTTGATTCTCTTAATTACTTCTCAACTTCTGTCCAAAATTCTTGAATTTCTCCAATATTTCGGATCAATGAGATATTAAGTATAGAATCGAAGTGTATTAATCCCCAAACTCTTAAGTCCATTTAATTTATGAGGACTCTTGGTTATCTAATCCTCTAAACAAGATTCAGAAAATAGTATAGATTCCACCTCTGATCCTTTTGAGGTTCATACATTACTAGTAATTAGAATCGAGTTTTGGATAAGTGTGACCAAGCCTAAGATCTTAATCATTTTACCCTCTAAATGAAATTCAAAGGCCCACATAGATTCCACCTCCAAAATACTTAAAGGCTATCTTTACTAGTCTTTGAATCTTATTTAGATAAATATGATCATCTTAAGATCTTATCAAAGAGTTCATTAATACAAGAAATCATCTATCCCTTATCACTTGTTGTAATATTATACTTTAGAACCATTTACAAGGCTTTGAGATTGTTAACTATTCGTCTCGCACTAATAAGAGCATTATTCAACTTAATTCCAATTGAAAAAGGGAGATTAAGTGCCAAATAATTCCGCTGAAATAGCATAGAGACAAAATAACAATTAAGTTGTTTCGCAAATACCAAAGCCCAACGGCTCTTTCCATATTACTGTACATGTGATTTTCCTTATAGTATACTCTATCTCATTAAGTCATTTGATCACTAAGGACCACATTGCAACAATTTGCAACAGTGATTAGTTACTGCAAAATCTATAATCTAGATAGATTCAATTATTAATCATAATACAGTGAATAGAGCCTTACCCATGTAGAGTTTCCAAGAAAGGCTTCCTCCTCAATAATCCTATCTTTGCTCAAAGGCAAAAATGTTAGAGGGCCCACCATATCATCCGTTGCTTTAAAATAATCTCTACTCAATAAATAACTTACATTGAAACTTTCAGAGACATGTTCATCCTGGTGAATTTAGTTCACATTGAACAGCAAGAGATTATCTTAAAAGATTTCTCAAGCATTATGTCACCTGAATCAATGTTTGCAAGTGGAACCTCCACCGCATTAAAGTGACCAATCATGTTTTACCACATGGTCTCTTGTAAAAATGCGATCGGTTCATAAGTAGAAATATATTATAGCTTGATAGCATATTTTGTATAACTCTATGATTAAGATGTCCAAAATTATCATAAATACCCTTCCATCGTGAAAATAAAATTGGTTATCCTATTTTGATATTTTTATTGCAAAGTACGTGATATAAGAATCAAAACTATGCAACAAGCCATCTCATCAAAATAACACCATTTCATTGGAAGATTTATGATTACAACTGAATAATGATATCCTAGCACAAACAAATGTTATAAGTGGAAACAATTGTAACGAGACATGTTGCAGTTTTCGCCAATTAGTTTGTGATGTCTAAACATATAACTAGTTTTGGAAAATACGAAATTCAAATAAAACAAATGTATTAAAGACAAGTTGCATATGTGATGAATACTTTCATATATGATGCATAAACTAAAATTATGCACAAGTAGACCCAAAACTACTATAATATGTCGACGACCTAAAACCTCAAAATCTTAAACAAATTTCTCTATAGGAGAAATAAATGTGATTTATGGTTAGGTTGAGACCCTCCCACTAAAATCAATATATCTAGCATCTCATGCAATATTAATTTTATTGTCGTTAAAATTTAGTTATCATTGACATCGTTTGGATATTCTATAGGAAGTCTTCACGATGTCCTTGATTTAAGTGTTCAACCCCTATTTTGATAATTTTTCAAGTACCAATTAATTATGTTACCTTCAGAGTAATCATGATTAATTACACTTTAAAAATAATCATCTAATTGGACCCAGTTCAGTAATCGAAATAGTGCAACTCTCCTATAGGGAGATTAATTAGATTAGCACGAGGCATACACGAATTCTTACTAATGGGCTAATAGGGGAGGCCGTTGGTTCAAAAAATTTGCACCCTCACTCACTTAATATTTTGAACTCTTGGGTTTTAATATTAATTACCTAATCAATTTTAAATTTTAAAATCGATTTAATTATTAATAAACATATTTATTTTCTAATCTAACATTTAGAAAAGAAAATAAAATATAAATTAATGCATGACAGTATAGTACCTAGAGCGGTGTATATGCGATCCACATGACACGTTATTTAATGACATTTATTCATAATTTAATTAAAGCAATAAATAAATATGATAATAAAATAAACAAGAACATAATTTATGGCCCAAACATAGATACAAAAATACAAATAAATAAAATAGTCCATTGAGCCACAAGTCGGTCCAATTCTTCAATTCCCATTTGCAAGTGTCCAATCCAAATTTGAAAAGTTTCAGTCTTCAGCCCAAATGTCAAAATGTAATGATCCAATTAAATATTCCAGTCCATTACAAAATTCAATCCACATTGCAATAGACCAATTAAACAATTTAGTCCACATTACAAATTAATCAAAATAAATGAATTTTACAATTCAGGGCCATATTTAATTTCACCTATATCTGGCCCAAGTTTAGATTAATCAAAACCAGGCCAATAGAAGATAATGGCCCAAAGCATTTGAATCCACCTCCACCTTTCTTGCATGAAAATGAAAAATTGAAAAAACTTCAGCTGCATTGCACTACTTGCCAGAACTTCACCGCACCAGTTGCCGAGAGGGTCACCCAGTTGTACCGTCGCCGCTACTACGACCACAGACAGTAGTGCTCAATGCACCACTGCACGTGCTCGCTACAATGACACCACCTAGTGTCGCGATTTCTCGTGCAACAGCAGCACACCCACGGTGTCACGCTCCTCATTTACAGCCGCCACTGGTCCCGCCGGCACTGCAGCCATGACAGGACGGTAGTGCCAATGACTGTCGATCGCAGCAGTGCACCCACTGGTGCCCCTACTAATTTTCCCAAAAAAAAAAATCGATATTGCACTGCAGGTCTTTCTTCTATGGAGATGATGAAGTTTAGTCCATATTCTAAAATTGCATCAATATTCCTTTGATTTTTAAATTGCAGAACTTTCACTCCATACCAAAGTTGCGGAACCAATCCTCCGAATTCGCTACAACATCTGAAATTGTAGAATTGGTCCCTCAATATGAAACTGCACATTTGGTCCTTGGAATTTACGATTACAATAGAAAGAACATAAACCTTAATTGGATAATTCTATTGTAAAAATCAAAATCAAAGGGGAAAACACGGAGTCGTAATCCACCCCCTTGTTATAAGACTCGATAATACAAATATAAGAATTTACAACAAAGAATCTAGGGCCATAAATTAGTTCAACAAAATATCATTAATCCAATAACAATCAAAACACCTAATACTCTAATACCAATTGTTGGGAACCCGGGTTGTTCTACTCACAAAAATTAATTTCTTGTGAATGGATCATTTTGTTACATGATTTTCTGTTTTATGTATTTAACTTAGAATAAATAATTTGCATAAACAATAGTTTTGAGAAGATTACCCATGTAGCGTGCTTTACAATAATCTTCATCAGCTGCTTCTTGATTCCACCAAAGCTTCAAACCGCCAAGCTTTCCTCGGTGTTCTCCAATGATAGCTATGTAGGTGTGTGGTCACCTTTTTCTAGATCTAAGTTACACTAGGATTATGATTTTCTTTGTAAAGAGGAAACACACACTGCACACTTTACTGTGTGTCTCGCCACTTTGCAAACTAGGTTAAGAAAAATAGTCTGATGAGACTATTTGTAACCTCTTTACACTAAAAATCCTATCAACCCTAGTGCCATAACCCAGGCCATTTCTGCACAGCCCAATACAAGTAATAAACCTGTATAAGCCTATTATAGTGAAGCCACCGAGGGAACCTGATCGGACCCAGTTAAACTAAGCTCCAATAAATTAATTATGATCTGGTCAACTCTTGATAGTCAAAATTAATTTATTAATCACGTTCTATTCCACTAAAAGAACGAGATTGCACTCTTAGTAAAATTGAAATTAGTAAAGCAATAATCAATAATTATATCCTCTGACTTATCGTTCTTACATGTTACCCCGTCGATCAACATGAATATTTGAAGCAAGCTTAAATAACCAAAATGCATTTTCTCCGAATATTCATAAATTCTCAACTCTCATCTTCTATCTGACAATTCGATGTGATCATATCACATCATAGAATTCAATCGTCACTGTAAAATTATTGAGCTCAAATTCAACTGTCTACTAGAAGAACAAGTGAGATTATGATCATACCTTAAAGGTGACGGATTTCATAATACGAATATATATTCCTCGTTAGTTCACTTTAATTTCCAAAGTACCGAGATATTGATAAGTAATTTAATCTCACCCATTGATATCTCAAAGAACTTCAAGTTAGTAATCAAAGTCCATTATTCGATTAGAATTAAGGTTCTACATACGATAGTCAAGTGAAATTAATCTTGTATGGTCAATATCACAAATTAATTTCACGTTATCCCATTCAATACATTTCAAACATACTCTTAATTTTATTACCAAAATCAAAAATAGACTTTAATAAAAATCGAGATGATCTTATCAAAATAAATTGTCCATATTTATTTACTGATCGTGAACGTTAAATTTAGATCAAAATTACAAATTGAATCTTTTTGTGTTTAACAACTTAAAAACTCAATATGTAATATCAAATCGACCAATGGACAAATGCAACTTCATATTAATACAATCAATTAATATTTTATTTTAAATATCATGAATTATACTCTATGGGCATATATAATTCCAACAGAAACTACAAGCACGAATCAATGATCAAGTAATGAAATCTACAAGTTGCTTCTACAATAATTGATTTACTTCCATATCCTTTTATAGAAATTAGGAGATCTTAAAACAACCAATGACCTAATGTGTACATTGTGCAAATAAAAAAGCATACCTCTTCCCTCTCTATTGTACATTCGAATTTTCTTCAAAGCAACAACTTCCCCTGCTTAGATTTCTCTAGCCATGTAAACGAGCCCACAAACACAAAACTTCACAAATTTATGAGGAAAAATAACTAATAAATTTCTAAATATCAGATCCACATATAAAGAAAAATGAATCTTCAAACACAAATGAAAAGAAATAACGGAATACCCATATGTTCCTTCACCAATCTGCTCCAATTTCTCGAAGCAATTGACACTCGTAAACCATATTATGTACCAAAAAATCAAACCCACGTTCCAAGGCTCACCAATTTGATTCATTAGGATAAGATTAGTTAGGATAAGTTTATTTTATTTTGTTATTAGAATAAACCCATGAAGTAAGTTATGCACCCAAACGTGGATAAAGTTGAAGTGGAAATGTGGATGAATGAGTTTAGATATTTCAGTTTGTTTGTTTCATGAAGTGCTATTAATTAGCTTTAGTGGGTAGTTTTATTTTCCTAATTCCTAGCATTGTTTTTATATTTCCAAGCATTGTAAGACTATTATAAATAGTCAATCATTTTCAATAAAATAAATATGCAGATTATTAATGAAAAAGACAAACAACCTTCTTTTTCTTCTTCTTCTGCTTCTTCTTCTATTTTCAAAATCGGGACAGATTCATCTCCATTTTCTCTTTTTCTACAAAATTATTTCGTATCAAATTAAACCTTTATCAAACCCCAAGCCTGCACTTCTCTTATATTTAGCAGTTTCGATGTTGCTATGGCCAATATTTATTCTTCCTCTTAATCCTTTTTTTTTTTTCGTATTTCATCTTTCACGATATTAGTCTTTAAATATAGAACGGTTAAAGAGAGGTGAGATTCAGAATTGATAGAAGAATAGATGGACGTGTTGTGAGAGAGTAGAAGAAGACAGTGAATGCGGCGGAGAGAATGAAGAAAATGTTTCAAACCCTATTAGCTCTACCAAATTAACACTTACCGACCGTGAGTAGGTGATCGGGAATGATAGAAAGGATATGATAAAATATGAAATATTTTGAAAATAAATTAAAAATATAATATTTCATAATTAATTAATATGAAATATATTGAAAAGAGTGAAATATTTTATTTTATGAATTAATAAAGTATTATTTTAAGATAGAGAGTATTTACAATCGAAATATTATAAAATAAATGTCAAAATATGAAAGTTCCACTTTTCCGCATAAAGATCTGGTCAGGATCAATACTTAGCCCGAACCCAATAGAACAACATTGCACGAGTCTTATTTAATTAGGTTTCAAATGTCATTTTATTTTTTGTGTGATTTAATCAATATTCAGTAATAATGTAATTTGGTTCAGGTAGATATACCAAAAGTAGAGTCGTGAGTCAAGTTCGATGAAAAGGATTCGCCTGACTCGAGAGGTTACACTTGTGTAAGTAGGGGTTACTGTCATTCAACTCATTTTGTCTCCAAAACTATTCTGAGGAGTATCTAATTTACAAATAATCAATGTTTAGTATGAAATACACTATTATTACTCACTCAACACATCTCAAAAGAGAAAAACATATCATTTTGAGGTCAAGCTAGTCAAATAAACCTCAGGGTCAATGTGGGTCTATTTGACATTTTCATGACCCAAAAACTCTGGAATACACTTGTTGGATGACTTAAGCCATTTGAAAACTATTTATTGACGTCTTAGATCATTTGTTGGATCGTTAGATCCTACAGTATGGAACATGAGATCTTCGAGGTACATCCAAATTTGACTTTATAGTTGTGTAAGTAGGGGTTACTACGATTCAACTCATTTTGACTCCAAAACTATTCTGAGGAGTATCTAATCTAGAAATAATCGATTTTTAGTATAAAATACTCTATTATTACACATTTGAGAACTATTTATCGACATATTAGATCATTTGATTGATGGTTAGACCCCATAGTGTAGAACATGAGATCTTCGAGCTTGATGATTGCAACACCCACAAGCATTCCCGTTAAATAGACTTTGTTACGACCACGCATAAAATAAACTTGACACTTCTCCCATTGGAGCCCACGTGGAACCCATAAATCGCCAGCTGTGCTTAAGGCACTATAGATTACTACATCGTCGAGATGAAATTTTATCCGAACTCCTTATAGCCGAACTGCTTGTTCTGAACTGATGTTGTCCGAAGCGGTACCCCGGATGACGACAAGATGAGTCAATATGTCAGAGAGATGTGACCCTCCTGCAAGTTGCAGCTTGATGGGACATCCCCTTAACTAGGGATACGTTATGGCAATCGTAACCCTATAGTAGGTAGTAATGATTATGGCCAAACAATTGGTTTACCTCTTCAATGGTTAGGAGCTTGACATGCGTAAAGCACAACACGTGTCACCATCTAGGACAATTACTTCCACTATAAATAGATCATTGGTGTCTCAAAGTAAAAGGTTAGCAACTCAATACTCAAACTCTCAATATACAAATTACACTCCCTTTTCTCTCTTTTACACACTTATACCTTCTGTACCCAAGTTATATTTTGCTCAAAATGAGTTTTGACTTGAGCGTCGGAGTGCAAACGGGCCCCACCCTGGCCCCGTTTGCATATCGTTTGTCCTAGTGCTCAGGAAGTCCACGTGTTCAAGAGGAAGAAGTTGAGACGTATTGATCCAAGGTCCCACCACATTTTACGGTCAACATACTTCATCTTTGATCACTGTAAACATACCAAAATCCATAAAGAAATCCAAAAATCTTTGAAGTCTAAGGTAGTTAGCTTTGATTTCGATTTCAATTCAATCAAGACATGCTAACGCAATAGCATGACCTTGATAAAGCTTTACTTATGTTCTGTAGAGATTATGCATCATTGTAATGTCAAGAAATACTCAAAATCAGGATCTGGTTAGAATCTTTTACAGAAACATACATGCATGTATCGATACCACCTACAACCTGTCAATAACATATATCAATACATGTTCATAATGTATCAATACTTTTAGCAGTTTATTTCAAAAATAGTATTTTAATTTAATCTCTTTAATCATTTTTACCAGTTGATATGATATGAAATTGGATAAACAGGATTATCTGCATTGATATTACATTCATTTTTATTCTGCATGTGTATGTGTATGCGTGTCACGTAATGGTTACGCCTGTAAAATTATTCGTGGAATGCCACGCTTGTTAAAGAAACTCATGGGTTTAAGTCCCTCTGTGTTATATGGGTGCTCAGAATATAAATTGATTTATAATATGGGTCCCAACCAAATATTGGTCACTAATATATAACAACAAGGACCAAACTTGTGGTCCTTTTCAGATTTAAACTTCTAGCGACCACGATGGTTGGTCTCTTAAACATCATAAAATTCATGAAAAATTTCCTTCCAATTGTTTTAATGACCATCCAACTATTGCTCGCTAAAACATAAAAAAATAGTGAAAAATTCCTTCTAATTGTTTTAGCGACCAACCAACTATTAGTCGCTAATATATGACAACATGGACCAAACATGTGGTCACTATAGGGTTTAAACTTATAGTGACCATGATGGTTGGTCGCTGAAGCATCATAAAAATTTTGAAAAAAAATTCCGCAAATTGGTTTAACGTCCAACCAAATGTTGGTCACTAATATAAAAGAACAGGGACAAAACTTGTGGTCGTGGTAGGATTTAAATTTGCAATGACCAAGATAGTTGGTTGTTGAAACGTCATAAAAATCGCGAAAAAATTTCCCTTCAAATGTTTTAGAGACCAACCAAATGTTGGTCGCTAATATATACGAACAAGGACCAAACATGTAGTCCGAGTAGGATTTAAACTTGCAGCGATCACGATGGTTGGTCTTTGACACATCTTAAAAATATCAAAAAATTTCCCTCTATTTGGTTCAGCAACCAACAAAACATTGGTCGCTACAATAAAGCAACAGGGACCAAACTTATGGTCATGGTAGGATTTAAATTTGCAGTGACCAAGATAGTTGGTAGCTGAAACATCATAAAAATCGTGAAAATTTCCCCTCAATTGTTTTAGCAACCAACCACATGTTGGTTGCTAATATAAAGCAACAGGGACCAAACCTATGGTCAATGTCGGATTTAAACTTGCAGCGACCACAATGATTGGTCGTTGAAACATCATAAAAATCGCAAAAGATTTCCCTCCAACTGTTTTAGTGACCAACCAAATGTTGGTCGCTAATATATACCAACATGGACCAAATCTATGGATGGTCAGTGTAGGATTTTTAAACATACCAAAAACTTTACAAATCATTTTTTGGTCTGTGATAGTGTCTTATAGCGACCTTTTTTAATGGTCTCTGAATTGTTGGTCGCTGGAGCCCATTTTCTTTGTAGGTACTTTTGATATTATATATATATATAAGACACTATCACAGACCAAAAAATGGTTTGTAAAGTTTTTGGTATGTTTAATATATATATATATATATATATATATATATATATATATATATATATATATATATATATATATATATATATATATATAGATTAGAATGAAAAAGTGTTACGTTTATGCCTACGAGGCATGTCGCTTGTCTGTCATCTAAGCAAAATGGCATGTACGTATCAGTGCTCCATCAAAATTGCACCTTCAACGGATTTATTTTTATCTTATAGGAACAATATAAAAAACAGGTGGTTACTATACCATATTTTAAAATTAAATAAAATAGTTTAAAGATTTATTAAACATGTGGTAATAAAATAATTATATGTATTATATAAAATAGAAGCACCAACCCACGGAAGAATCTATCATGTGGCGAGGACGATCAGGCGCTCATGTTTGTGTTGTCTTTTTCTTTCTTTACTTTGATGCATGTAGTCACCATTATGTAGTCATATCTTTCAAACCAAATTCCGGTCATATGTATGCACATATTAAACTCTGTACATAGCCTTTCATCTTGCTTTCCAAAGGAACGATATAGAAATAATAGTTTCCTCCAAAAACCCTAGAAACCAAAGTTAGAATGAGGGTTTGATCTTTTGTTAGGATTAAGACATCTTAAATGCAATAATATGATCTTGATGTCCTAACTAATATTCAGTTTGTTCAAAATATATTAAACAAGTAAGAAATCCTAGAAATCAAACGTGACAGTGATGGACCGACTGCATTGTATTGATACATGTTTATGAAAGTATCATACATCAATAAACAGAAAGTACAGAACCTCGTTTTTGGTACTTTTGGACTGAGGTGAGTGGAATATGTTTACTTATTTACTTCATAGAGGTTAAATATATGAATACTCTTGATCTTGTTATAATTCAATATAATTGTTATATTGTTGTTAATATTATCGTGACATTATTGTGACCTTGTTATAAGTTCAACAATATTATCGTCTTGATATTTTTGTGATCTTGTTATAAATTCCATATGATGATTATATCGTCGTGTTATTTATATAATCTCGTGATAAGTTTCCTTATTTAAACTCCATATAATTGTTATATTATTATTTCACATTATCTTGAGATTTTTGACATTCATATATTTAACATAAAGAAGATAATTAACTATGTTACTATCACTATCTTGATATTAATATCATTTTTGTAAAAGATTAACATCATGTATCAATTCATAAAGATTTTAAGAAGTTCGTGCTCTCTAAGGTATCGATACATGAGATACTAAATCAGTAGTATTTGGATGTTTAAAAAAATCCTTGTTCTTGTTTATGTGCCTCTAAACTTATCAAGATAGTAAAATGACCTTATAGTGATTGATATAACATGTACTTGTTAAATGATGTAATATGTGAAACCTAAAGTAACTTGAATATTACTTCAATCCTAATCATAAAAGAATTTACTTGTTTATGTGCAATCCATGAATATACGGACTTGTCTTGACTTGGATTGACTTGCACTTGATTACGTGATCTTAAATGATACTTCGTGATATGCTTTCATTACACGTGACATTAAAAGGATTTTCATGTCTTTATTATGCATTGTATAAAAAGGAACTTCTTGGTATTACAGTCACTCCATCCCACTTTAACGACGAGGAAAATTCAATGAGTGAAACTCTTGTATCGGGGTTAATGCCCTACGAGAATATATGTCTTGCCTCGACTTGTCTTGTCTTGATAATATGACTTGAGTATAGAAATTTATTGGTTTAAATTTGTAAGAAATGTATTTACGTTGATCTTAAATATATGAAGTATGACTTGACTAGAATATGTGAATTTGACTTGATTTGAATATATGAAATTGACTTGACTGGACTGGATATAACTTAAAATACATATAATCTAGATTAACTTGACTTGAACTTGAACTTGAATTGGGACTGGACTTGATTTGGATATATGATTTGACGTGAATATAGAAATCGACTTGAACTTGACACGACTTGAATATGACATGACATGAATCTGACAGATGTAATAAGTAAAACCTGCACGAATCTTGAATATATGAGATTAACTTGTCTATGTGTAATAGGTACATATGCACCATAATCCACTTACTGGGAAAGTATGCTCATTCCACGATATATTTAATATTTCAAGTAATAATAGAAATGAAAAAATGATTGACACGAATTTTAGACATCGAGACAAATAGTGTTAGGCTAGATGATGACCTATGAGTTGTGGACCCACTGAGCAAGGTCTTGTGTCTGAATTTCCAAACTCGCTATTTTATTATTGTTATTGTTTATTTAAAAGATTTTAAAGTCAAGATCTTAAATTAAATATTTTATAAAGTAAAATGATTTTAAAATCTCAGTCAAACGACATCATTTACGTCACCAATATATATAAAAAAAAGATGAAAGTATTTTGGCAAATTCTCGTGTGCCACAAGTTGGCATTAGAATTTGAAAAAAAAAAAAAAAAACACTTGGTTGAGGGATTTAATTTTCAATTTCACAAAAGTTAGAAATTTAAACCCTAAACCCCCCAAGCAAAGCGTCACTCCCTCATCTCTCTCAACTCTCTTGCATTCTCCCTCTCTTATCACCTCTCAGCTACTTCCTTCCTTCCATCCGCCGACACCACCACTTCGTCGGCAACCCACTATCATCACCACCATCTTCCCACCACGGTGAGGCACATTTTCCATTCCTTCTTGATAAGTGTATTTTATACACTTATTTGTATGTCTAAATTGGAGTATTACGTGGTTGTTTTAGAATAAGTACTATTTAATTTGTATTAATTGTTTACATTTCAGAAAATATCCCAAAAAGATGAAGAATGAAGAAATTGATGGAAAAATGCACAATTGGATTCTAATTGGAGCTAAATTGAGCAATTGAGAAGTTAATAACATTAATCGGGAAGCTCGCACAGTGCCAAAGTGAATAAATCAGAAGTTGGAGGACCCAATTGAAGAAGTTGAGAGTTGAAACGAGCAAATAGAGAAGATTCCAAAGTATGGGAACTAAAATGCTTCAATTGGAAGTTGAAGACTAAAGCTGTAATTAAAAGTCAGGGACCAACTTACTCAATCGAGAAAAGATAAAAAATTGCATCGTAGGTCATCCACGCGATCGCCGGACATGGAAGCACTCGATCACTTAAAAAATCACCTGAAAGTAAGAGTGTTTGATTGCGATGGTGGAAAATTGGTAGAAAGAAAATATTTGAAAATATTTGCCTGTAAATTATTTTCGTGGAAAATATGAATTTGAAGTATTTGATTGGTTTAATTTTCCATATGGAAAAGTAGGAAATTTTTCAAATTTCGTTGTTTGATTGACATTATTTTACATGGCAAATAAAGTAAATTTTAGTTATTTTATTAATTCTTTTTTTTTTACCTTTTTATCACATTTGTACTTGATAATGATAATGTTATTTTTTTAAAAAGAATAAGTCAATTAACAAAAAAAAAAATTGATCAAACATGACGAAAATTCTTTTCCATATAATATGAAAAATCTTTTCTTTTCAAATGTGGAAGAAAATGATTTCCTTCATTTCCAGCAAAATGGGCGAGTGAAGGTGGGGGAGGAAAAAATTTCCATGGAAATATTTGCAATCAAAAAGGGGAAAGTTGGAAAGTTGGAAAAAAATTTCTTTTTTCTTGAAAAATTCCTATCAATCAAACAGGCCCTAATATTTTTATCCATGGGTAGTTTATATTATTTATAGATTAAACCCTTGTTTGATTCCATTATTTCAAAACTTATTTTTCATACTCTATTATTATTATTATTATTATTATTATTACATGGGATTGGAGGGAAGGGGATTGGAGGAATTCGAACCCTAGACTAGTCAGGTAAGGGTTAACCATTTGAGAAATCCCTTGATCCCTTTTTATAATCAATTTTAATCATACATTCATACAATAATTTGTAATTAATGCACATAAACCTAAAATACTTGCAATTTGGACACTTACAATTTGGAGACTGAAAATTCTCTGCCGTGTTGTAGAGTCCGGACTTCAACCAAAATGTCTAGAGTAGGCGAGTAGCGCAATTAATTGCCGTGAAGATAATTTGAAATTGACTCGCTGCATTATTCTAGCTTCTAGCTCCGCAACTGTAGCGATTAATTGTAATAATTGAAATTTGGACTCCGAAGAAATTATATATTCTCTCTCGTCCCGTAAAGATATTTTTGTATTGTTTATTTAACTTTGTCCCATGAATATATGCTTGTATTCATTTTTCTGTTACAGATTACAATCTACATACCTTATTGAGTATATATTATTTTTCTCATTTCTTAATATGTCCATATTTAATGTGCTTTGTTATTAATCTAAATAAACATATACATTTTCAAATGATGTGGGGGAATTACATAATTTTATTACGTATTTAATTAAAGTAGTGTGGGGTCAAATTAATAGTTTAATGTGCTAATTAATTTTTCAAGTTTTCCATAATTCTTGGCCAGAAAATGCCTCAAGTCATAAATGAAGCGTATTAGGAAAAATGAAAAGTTAAGGGTATATTAGGAAACATATATAATGTTCATCTTGTTCCTATAATAATTTAATAATTATATAGATTTAAGATTAATGAGTAATTAAGTACTGAATAAGAGTATATTAGAAAAAATGAATGTAAAATTCACGTTTTCAATCACGTTAATTATCATTTTTTAATCTATATGTGAAAATAAGAATAAACATATTTTCACGGGACAAGTAGAGTACTATTTGTTAATAGTGGCAGTGTTACGAGTTTGAACTTTTATAAATATGGACGAAGAAATATAGATTTGTTTTTTTAAATAAATTTAATGAAAGTTTTAAAATGTTGCAAGGTCGCCTTCCCGTTGGCACCATTACTAAACTACTAGTAGTGATGGCCAGAGTCTAAAATCTCTAAATGACAGTTGACAGAGGAGTGGTTTGCACCTAACATCATTAATACTAATTTCTTACCTTTCTATTTTGTATATACTAATTAATAATTTCAAAACTGTTGTAAAACTACCAAAGTATTAGATAGAACAAGACTATCAAAATATTAGAGAGAATATAGAGATAGAGAGAGAATTTATGTATTCCAATTGTGTGTTAAATGAAGGAGTGAAGCACCCTATTTATAGGGGTAGATAATGGTACAATTGTAATAATATAAACTTTACAAGGGCATAATGGGTCATTCACACCCAAGATATTTATAACACTCCCCCTTGAATGACCTAATATTCAATGTCTGCCTCGTTAAAAACCTTGCTAAGAAAACTCAGTGGAATAAAACTTAAGCTAAGGAAAAGAGTACAGTCATTGTGGAGTATAAAAATAAATGCTGCCTCATTAAAACCTTGCTAGGAAAACCCAGTGGGATAAAACCTAAACGAAGGAAAAAGAGTACAGCTACTCCCCCTAATATTAGTCATCGTAAATCGCTGAGCCGACGCATTCCTATCTTATGTATCAATTTCTTGAGTGTAGATGTAGGTAATGCTTTAGTGAATAAGTCTGCCACATTATCACTTGATCGAATTTGTTGAACATCGATATCACCTGCTTTCTGAAGCTCATGTGTATAGAAGAATTTTGGAGAAATGTGCTTTGTTCTATCTCCTTTGATATAGCCTCCTTTAAGTTGTGCAATACAAGCTGCATTATCTTCATACAATATCATTGGACTATCTTTTGTCGAAGCTAATCCACATGATGATTGGATATGATGAGTCATGTTTCTCAACCATATACATTCTCGACTTGTTTCATGGATTGCAATAATTTCTGAATGATTTGAAGATGTTGCTGTCAAAGTTTGCTTCACGGATCTCCACGATATAGCCGTCCCACCACGTGTAAACACATATCCTGTTTGTGATTTTGCTTGATGTGGATCAGAGAGATAACCTGCATCTGCATATCCCACTAAAGAAGATCCCAAATTGTGAGAATAAAATAATCCCATATCAACAGTACCTTTTAGGTAACGAAGAATGTGTTTAACACCATTCCAATGCCTTTGAGTTGGTGCAGAACTATATCTTGCGAGTAGATTTACAGAAAAAGCTATATCAGGTCTAGTGCAATTTGCAAGATATGATAATGCTCCAATTGCACTTAGATATGGTACTTCTGGACCAAGAACATTTTCTCCATCTTCAAGTGGGCGAAATGGATCATTTTTTGGATCAAGTGATCGAACGACCATTGGTGATGTCAATGGATGTGCTATATCCATATAAAATCGCTTCAAAACCTTTTCTGTATATGAAGATTGATGAACAAATAGTCCTTCTGAAAAATGTTCAATTTGCAACCCAAGGCAAAATTTTGTTTTTCCCAAATCTTTCATCTCAAATTCATTTTTCAAGTAATCAGCAGTTTTGTTGAGCTCTTCTGGAGTTCCAATAAGATTTAAATCATCAACATAAACTGCCACTATTGCAAATCCAATATTTGTTTTCTTTATGAAAACACATGGGCATATATCATCATTTTTGTAACCCTCATTCAACAAGTATTCGCTGAGGCGATTATACCACATACGTCCAGATTGTTTCAATCCATATAATGATCTTTGCAATTTGATTGAAAACATACTCTTCGGGTATGTATCATTTATTTCTGGCACTTTAAGTCCTTCAGGGACTTTCATATATATGTCACTATCAAGTGAGCCATATAAATATGCAGTTACTACATCCATAAGGCGCATATCGAGCCTTTCTGACACAGCCAAACTAATTAAAAATCTGAATGTGATGGCGTCCATGACGGGAGAATATGTTTCCTCATAATCAATTCCAGGTCTTTGTGAGAAACCTTGAGCTACAAGCCGGGCTTTGTACCTTGTAACTTCATTATTTTCATTTCTTTTCCTTACAAAGACCCATTTGTATCCTACAGGGATTATATTTTCAGGTGTTCGAACTACTGGTCCGAACACCTTTCGTTTTTCTAAGGAATTCAACTCCGTCTGCATGGCTTCCTTCCATTTTGGCCAATCCTCTCTCTGTTGGCATTCTTTAACAGACAGTGGCTCAGGATCATTATTCTGAATTATTTCAAGAGCCATTTGGAAGGCAAAAATATCATCTATAACAACATTCTCCCTTTCCCATAATTTATGAGATAACAAATAATTTATTGAAATCTCATTATTCTCGGACATCTGTGATTCTGCAGGAATCACGTCATCACTATTAGATTGTTTCATTGAAATCTGTGGTTCTGCGGGAACCATGTCACCACTATTAGATTGATCAATCTTTTCTATTATTACTCGTCCAGGAGTCTTTGGTTGGTTTAATTTCCTCTTACGAGGTATGATGTCTTTTGAACCAACTGGTCGACCACGCTTCTGGCGTTTTTGAGGTTCACTTGCTATAGCAGTTTGTCCTACAGGGACATCAATCTTTGCCGGAGTGTTTTCTGCTGGTATATATGACTTTGTCACTTTTCGTGTGTCAACAAATTCATCAGGTAATTGGTTTGCAATTCTTTGCAAATGAATAATTTTCTCAACCTCTTGCTCACATTGATTACTTCGGGGATCAAAGTGAGATAGAGTTGTTTCATTCCAAGAAATTTTATCTTGATTTTCAGGATGCAACTTTACTCCTCCTAAAGTTGGAAAGTTCATTTCATCGAAATGACAATCTGCAAAACGTGCAGTAAACAAATCACCCGTTAAGGGTTCAAGGTACCTAATGATGGAAGGTGAATCAAAACCAACATAAATCCCAAGTCTACGTTGGGGACCCATTTTGGTACGTTGTGGGGGAGAGATTGGTACATGGACAGTACAACCAAAAACCCTTAGGTGAGAAATATTAGGTTCATGACCAGATGCAAGTTGCAGAGGTGAGTATTGATAATAAGCAGTTGGTCTTATGCGAATCAATGATGCAGCATGTAATATGGCATGACCCCAAACAGAAGCTGGGAGTTTTGTTTTCATGAGTAGTGGTCTAGCAATTAATTGTAGACGTTTAATAAATGACTCTGCTAACCCATTTTGTGTATGGACATGAGAAACTGAATGTTCTATTGCAATCCCAATGGACATGCAATACTCATTGAATCTCTGTGATCTAAACTCACCAGCGTTATCAAGACGAATTGTCTTGATTGAGTGATCAGGAAATTGAGCTCGTAATTTTATTATTTGAGCAAGTAGCCTAGAAAATGCTACATTTCTTGTGGACAGTAAACAGACATGCGACCATCTAGTAGAAGAATCAACTAGTACCATAAAATAACGAAATGGTCCACATGGTGGGTGTATCGGCCCACATATATCTCCATGAATCCTTTCTAAGAAAGTTGGAGATTCAACATTTACCTTTGTAGTGGAAGGTCTAATGACCAATTTCCCTTGCGAGCAAGCAACACATGAATAATCATTAGGTGAAAGAATCTTCTGGTTCTTTAAAGGATGTCCATGTGAGTTGCTAATTATTCGACGCATCATTATAGCTCCTGGATGTCCAAGTCGATCATGCCAAAGTCTAAAACTTTTTAAGTCTACGAACTTCGGGTTCGTGACATTGTTTGATTCGACTTCTTTTATGGATGTATAATACATTCCAGAAGGAAGTGCCGGAAGTTTTTCTTTTATCTGCTTCTGGCCAGATACAAAAGAAGTAATGCAAAGATATTCAATATTGTTTTCTTGCATTGTTTCAATGTGATATCCATTGCAGCGGATATCCTTAAAACTGAGCAAATTTCTTCTGGATTTGCTTGAGTATAGTGCATCGTTAATACATAGTTGTGTATTATTTGATAAAATAATATAGGCTTTACCGGAGCCTTCAACGATCTTCGATGTGCCGCATATTGTATTAACATTATTTTCCGCTAATGTTAAGTTCAGAAAATACTTTTTCTTCCGGAGAATAGTATGTGTTGTTGCACTATCAACAAGACATGTATCTTGGCAATTCATCTAAAATATAATCAAATAGATATTTTAGAAAAGTGAATTTATGATAAAAAGAAGTTAAACATAATTTAACATCAAACGGACAATACATATTAAGATTTCAAAATAACATCGTGACTTTCTGATAAAGCAAACTAATCTATATTTTCCATATCACCAGTATAAAAATCAGAGACATCTAAGTGTGTCCTATTAACTGGACAATCAGCTAAATTTGTCTCTATTTTTTCTTTTCCTTTGATAGACTGTTGGTAAAGGTCCACAAGATGTTTTGCCGTACGACAGGTACGTGACCAATGCCCTTTCATGCCACATCGGAAGCAACTTTCTTCGTGTTGCCGTTTGATTATGTTATTCTCATTTGCCTTGTGCCTTTTAACCATGTGGCCATGTTGTTGATGATTTTGTCCAGAATTCCTTCCACGTCCACGTCCTTGTTCATGTCCGTGTCCACGCCTACGTTCGTGTCCACGGCCACGGCCACGTTTGTATCCGTGTCTATTTCTTGATATAGCATTTGCTTCAGGAAATGCAGTACCACTTGCTTCAGGAAATGGTACAGAACCGGTTGGACGTAATCCGTGATTTTTCATCAACAACTCATTATTTTGTTCGGCTACCAAAAGGCAAGATATGAGTTCCGAGTACCTTTTAAAACCACGCTCACGATATTGCTGCTGCAGGAGCACATTTGAGGCGTGAAAGGTGGAGAATGTTTTTTCTAGCATATCTGCTTCAGTGATTTTTTCTCCACATAAATTCAATTTTGAACATATTCTAAATAGTTCAGAATTGTACTCACTCACAGTTTTAAAATCTTGTAAACGAAGATGCATCCATTCATAACGGGCTTTTGGGAGGACTACAGTCCTCTGATGGTCAAATCTGTCTTTTAAGTTTTTCCAGAGTTCTTGTGGATCCTTCACAGTAAGATATTCTATTTTCAATCCATCATGAAGATGGTGACGAAGGAAAATAAGTGCTTTTGCACGATCCTGCAGGGATTCGTTGTTTCCTTCTTTGATTGTTTCTCCAAGCCCTTTTGAAATAAGATGGATCTCGGCATCTAGGATCCATGATAGATAATTTTTCCCGGATAAATCTAGTGCAATGAACTCGAGTTTTGTGATATTTGCCATTAGGATAACTATTCAATCAAACATGAAAAATAATTAATTCCTTGAAAAATCTCAGTAAAGAATTAATGACATGATTTCTATATCGAGTTTTTATTCTTCTGGAATATTAATTATAATTCTAAGTTGTTGTAGCAATGAAACAAATTTTCGAAATTGCTATGTAAATCTAAGTTGTGGTATCAATTAATCCAGATAATAATTATCAAGAATAAATTGATTAATACGTATAATGATAGTGACATTAACAAAAGATTTTTCAGAAATTGCATTTCAAGAATTATGTGGTATGTATGTAACCATGTTTCATGAAGTGATGTTTAATCATTACATCTTTTGAAATTGTGATTTTAATTTTCAAAAAGAAAAATAACTTTTACTTTTGTAAGTACACTTTATTGGAATGATGAATTGATTATATTATAAATTTATCCTTTTTGAAAATACATAAAATGTGATTTCATTTAAATCATATATTTAAAGAAACCCAGTAGAACCAACGATAATAAAACTGGTAGAATCAATTATATAGGTGGTAGTATGATATACTAAAAAAATTGTAAAACCAACCATGTAGGTGATAGCATGATATAATTAAAACTGGTAAAACCAACCATGTAGGTGGTAGCATAATATAATTAAAACTGGTAAAACCAACCATGTAGGTGGTAGCATAATATAATTAAAATCGGTAAAACCAACCATGTAGGTGGTAGCATGATATAATTATAACTGATAAAACCAACCATGTAGGTGGTAGCATGATATAATTAAAACTGATAAAACCAACCATGTAGGTGGTAAAACCAACCATGTAGGTGGTAGCATAATATATAAAATATATTTAAAATTATTACCTTCTTAACTCAGTTGGCTAGAATCTCGTGCTGATAACGTGTTGTAAAACTACCAAAGTATTAGATAGAACAAGACTATCAAAATATTAGAGAGAATATAGAGATAGAGAGAGAATTTATGTATTCCAATTGTGTGTTAAATGAAGGAGTGAAGCACCCTATTTATAGGGGTAGATAATGGTACAATTGTAATAATATAAACTTTACAAGGGCATAATGGGTCATTCACACCCAAGATATTTATAACAAAAACTTATTTATTTTTCTACCATTTTTCAATCTCACAATCAAACGATTCTTATTTATTTTCCCATCATTTTCCAGATTCATTGGCAAATTTTAGAAGGAGCTAGAAATAATTAAAGTAGTCATTGTTTTCAGAAAAAATGTTAATCGAGGTTGGTTCACCCAATTAACAATAACCACTCATATATTTATATATGTAGAGGCAGAACGAGGGGATTTATTCAATTGAGATATTTGAAAATTTTTATATACTATTTTTAGTGAGGGTTTTTGTGGATTTCATGAACTTTCATAGAATTGTATGAAATTAGTGGAAGTCTTTCAAAAAATTTTATGGACTTTCATTTAAAACTTTTATTTACTTTTATAGAGTTCATAAAACTTTTGGAGACTTTCATTTAAATAGAATTCAATATTTTCAATATATGGTGGAAGGGATGAAAATTTATATATATGGGAAAAAATGTTGTCTTACCCATAGTGATGTCCACCTTTCGATGTGCCGGGTGGATATTGGTCCAACTTATTTCACCTCTCATGTGATGAAACGAAAATGAAAATGAAAATGAAGAATTTGTTATAATTTTTTTTAATTATAATAATTCCTTTTTTAGAGAATGAAGAGAAACAATAAAACAAAGATAAAAGGGAAAATAAAATAAATAAAATCAGTAGAAGAAAAAAAGAATTTTTAATCTTAACCCTAAGGTAGAAAAGAAGAAGATAGAGAATATTATAAAAATAGAAAATATAAATTAATTTTTATTTGCAAAAGTCTCCCAAAATTTGGGATGAAAAAGAGACAATTTTTAAAACTTAAATTGTGTACTATCTTCCACTTAAAAGTGAGACTTCGTAAAAGTCTTAAAAAGTCACAAGCCAAACATGGACTAAATCTTTAAAAAAATTTAAGTCTTAGCCCTATTTGGTATAATGATACTCATTATTTAAAATCTCATTTTTTAAAACTTATTTTCAACCACATTCTATCAATAAAATAATCTATACATAAATTCAAAATAATTCTCTATTTTTTAATTACACGTTCTAAAAAAAATTACTATTACAATCACATTATTTCAAATAACGAATCTCAAATGGATGATAATAATATAGCTGATTGATCGAGGTCGTGAGAAAGAGAAATTTCCCTTATGGGGGGCGGGATTACTAGCCCCCTGTACAAACAGCACGGCCCCATGAGAATAGCAGCAAATATTGAAAAAGTTGATTGACGGTGAGGTCCCAATGGCAAAATATCTTATTTTTTATTATTCGAACCAGTGTTCTAAAATGCGTCAATATATGTTGCCCAGGTGCGGTGTGCGGCCAAAACGCGTTGAATAAATGGTATGCGCATAAAAATGAAGTAAATTTTTTTTGTTAACCGCCTAGGCGTGTTTAATCCCGTCTAATTCCTTTTTTTTAGGTAAAAAAATCTACTTTTTTATGATATAGTAAAAAATCTATTTTTTTATATAAAAATATATTTAATGTCTTAAAATAATTAAAATAATATTAAAAATACGAAACGCATTATGACGCTTATTTTTCGCATTGACACACCTAAACTTGTAATTCTTGATTCTCAACATCGACACCTCGCAACTCATTGCGCCTTTTAGAACATTGCTTCGAATAAAAAGAGACTAGCCTGTCCTTGAGCAATCAGAGTTAGAATGGTCACATATTTTGTGTGTTTGGGAAGTCTTTTGAGCAGTTGTTTGGTTAAGGTTCAAAAATGTACTTATTGACAATAAATAGTTTTTTTAAAAAAGAAACTAGTGTTACACTTGTATAATGCACGATCATTTATTATTCACATATATCGAATTTATATATTAACATATGAAATGAATATTTAATTAAAAATAAGAAATGAAAGAGACAATTAATCACAAAAAAGTACAAATTACCCATACTTTAATTATTTTTTACTGTTAGTATGTTTACTGTTTCAGGAAATTTTTAAATATTGTAATTTAAATTGATTTAATGCTTCAAATGAGAAAATAAAACTACATTTAAACAAAATTTGTAATACGTAAAAAATAGATATATCTTTGATACACTCACAATTTTATTAAAAAGGAAAAGGAAAATAAAAAATAAATTGATGAACATTCCTATTTCATTTTCTTTTTTTAAAAAAATCATTTATATGATATTGACATTTTTTTTGCGAATATAAAAAAGAAAGTGTAATTGATTTTCAACAGGGGAAGACAGATCAAGAAACTTAGGGACTTAGAAAAAGCGGTTATTTAAAAAGTTGTAATTAACTAGATAAATTTAAATCTAAAATTTGTCCAAAATGAATAATATAAAGTTAATTAATACTTCTTACCATTCTAGGTAATATGTTTTGACAGAAAAATTGGTTAATACCTGTTCGTTTTTTCCCTTTATGCATTTCGTTTTTCTCTTGTGAACATATTTAGTCCTTGTTTAAGTTCACATTATATACAAAATGAGTTTTTTAATAGTGAATTTTTGGAAATATAAGCCCCTATTTGAGATCCATTATTTCAAATAATGTTATTTGTAACAATAATTTTTGGATGAATTAGTTTTTAAAAAGTATGAATTTTTTCGAAGCTATACATAGATTATTTTACTAATAGAATGTTAGTTGAAAATGAGTTTTAAAAAAAATGATATTTTGAATAAGGGGTACCTAGTAGGGGCCAATTTTTTACCAAGTGGCTACAATTGTAATAGTTTGGAACTTGAATGACTTACTAAAAAAAAATAAAAATCAATGATCATTTGCATAACTATTCATTTTTAATGATTATTGACGTAATTAATTTGTCCAAAATATAATTTCTAGCTTATCAAGAATAAATTTATATTTACTTGAATAACGGAATAGTACTATTAGAATCATTATTAACTATCTTAATATAATATTTGATATTTAAATATATTAAATAAATATTTCATTTCATATTTACTTTAACATTACAAATTAAATAGACACGGTCTTATATTTAAATGAATGTAACAAAGTAAGCAACCTGAATTGATCGAAATATGAAATTGCAAAAATTATCCAGACTTAATTAAATTACATAAAAGTTCGGATATTTATTATTTCTTTTAATTTGATAAGAAAGGCAACTCGAATTGAAATTAATTATAGATGACCAAATTAAATCTAGTTAAAAATTATAAATAAATATCATTATAAGACTTAAGTAAAACAATTTTGAAATAGAGGGATATTGAGAAAAAGTAAAAGGTACAAAATAAATTTTACCTTTAATCTTTGATATGATTTTAAGGACAACATGTTTAAAGTTGACTCTAGCATATGAGTTCGTATTAAAGTTCTCGTTGAGATTTTCGATTTGATACACATATTGCATATTTTTCGATTTCAAATTAATAGTATAATTATTAAAAGTATTCTATTTCATTGAAATACTTCTATTTTAGGAAAAGCAGTTTAAGCAAAAAAAGTTTCAAAATGTTGTAAATATTATATTGTATTAGTGAATGACAGTTGTACCCCTAAAACCCTAGGTATTATTACCTTATGTATCCCTTATTCTCCCTATATATATGGGGGCTTTAATTCATAATAATACATAAGTTTATTGGTGTCTCTACTTTTCTCTCCTTTTCTCTCTAGTTTATAACACGTTATCAGCACGAGTCTCTATCAAATTGAGTTAGAATTTTCTTTTTCAAAATCTCATATACCAAAATATTAGTTAGAAGGTAAAATCATGTGCGTCGAAATCAATTTGACAGCATATGAATTTTTTTGTTCCGATCGTGGTTGAATTGTTCCAATTCCAGGAGGTTGCTTCAATTCCAATAATTGTTCCAATTTCATCTGCCTCCATACTCCAACCAATAATTTGTGCTCGTGTAACAATTGTGACTTGGATGCAAGTCAAGTCCTGCTCCATACATTAACTTTTTTTTATGTGTATTTAATGTATATAATTATTTTGTTGTTTAATTTTTTTAAGTTGATTATTCATTATGTTGTTGCTCGCGAAGTAGCACAACAATACATTAATATTACAGAAGAATATTAATCATACAATTGATTATTATTCGTTGTTACTCCTGAAGTAGCACAACATCATAATTAATATTCCAGAAGAATATTATTTGCTCCCGAAGAGCATAAATTAAATTTTCAATATTTCAGAAGAATATTGATTTATTATTCTTGAATAATCGAAATTTTAGAACTATAATTATTCTAGAAGAATAATTTGTGGTTGCTCCTGAAGTAGCACAAATTTTATTATAATAATATTCGTAAAGAATACTAATTGCTACTGAAGAGCATAATTTTGAAAGATTTATTATTCAATTGCTCCAGAAGAGCAAATATCTAAAATCTTTATAAATAATTTGTTGTTACTCCTGAAGTCGTACAACATTATAATTAATATCCTAGAAGGATGTTATTTGCTCCTGAAGAGCATGAATTATAATTTTCAATATTTTAGAAGAATATTGATTTATTATTTATTTTGGAAGAATCAAAATAAATTCGTTAAAGTATACTTTGTTCCAGCAAATTATTATTGTTATTATTTTTTGCTCTTTTAATTTTGTCATTGGAAATCACTACGTTATTTTGAATTCTCAAATACATTATTAGATTTGATTCTACTATATATTAGTTATATATCTAATTTTTATATATGAAATTCACGTGCATGTTTAGTATCTTTTGCATATTGGTAAAAGATTTAGTCAATTTTGTTAACTTCTATATATGGAGATTCTTTTTCCTGATATATGTTTGGTAATTCATTTTTATATATAAATTCATACTATGTTTATATGGTAATTAATATTCTTTAAGATGATTAAATATTTGTAGATGTTCATTCATAAATTCTGATTTAATAATGTATCATATTGTTGCTCACGAAGTAGGACAATATAGTAGTATTCTAGAAGAATATTACTTGCTTGTGACGAGCAGTATATTACAATTTCAATATTCCAAAAGAATATTGATCCAATGCTCTTGAAGAAGCATAATTTAAAATATGTTTTAAACAAATATGTTGTTGGTGTTCTCGAATAAACACAACCCACGTTAAATAAATATTCCAAAAGAATATTTTAACGTCACTCGTGTAGAGCACAAATATTGTTGGCTTGAAAGGAAGAATGAATAATTAATATTAATATTCCAGAAGAATATTGACTTATTATTCTTGAAGAATTGCAATTTTAGCAATATAATTATTCCAGAAGAATAATTCGTTATTTTGCTCTTAAATTGCACAATAGATATCAATTATTGTTATAATTGAATGAGATTCGAATCAATATTCCAGAAGAATATTGCGTTATTGCTACATTTCAATATTCTAGAAGAATATTATTTTATTGCTCAAGTGATAAATACTGCATTCTTTTTCGCAAAGAAATTCGAATTTATTAATAATTCAGAAGATTATTATGATGTAGTTTAATATATAGTTGTGATGATTCCTGAAGAATCATAATTTTACCTCATATGAAATATAATATTGGAATATAATTTGCTCTCGAAGAGCCCAATATTATGAGATATGTTATTAATTTGATATTACAATATTCCGGAAGAATATTGACATATTGATTTTTGAATGAGTAATAAAACGTGCTTTTCGAAGTAGCATTGTTTCGAAAAATATCTCATTTGAGTTCATGTTTATTCCTGAAGGAAAACATATAACTTATGTCATAAGGACATTGATTAGTTTGACTACTTGAATAATATATTATTATATCTTATATTGAACAAGAAGTTCAATTTGATTTTATTATTTGGCATGACCAGTTGGACCATCACTGGATCAATAATGATGCGGAATTAAAATTGATACTCAATGAAGAATCAGAAGATTATTCAATTCAATCATATATGATATTTGTTCTCTTTCATGAAATTTCTTGACTGTCACTAGCTAAAATAGAGATTAAATCCCCTATATTTCTGAAAAATAATTAGGGTGATAAATGGGCCACCATCATCCTCCACGTTGATCATCTAAATATTATTTGTATCTAATAGATTTGATACATGTACTAGATGATTGCATGGTGTTCGCAACCTGAAGTTTGCAAAATTATTGCTCAAATTATGAATTATGAGCATAATTTTCAGATTATATAATCAAGAATGTGTCTTGATAATGCTAGTGGACACGAATCTCAACATTTTTGTTTGTTAAACGCCTCCAATTAATTTAATTGAGAACAAAATACTTCCCTTTTTGTTTAGGGAATTCTATTACGCATCATGCAAATATCATAGCACTAGTACAAAATCGCGCATAAAAAATGGGTATTATGCGTCGTTTTATGTAACAACCGACGCCAATTGAAAACGCGGTGGCAATTTTGTAAATAAATTTTAAGTAAAGGCGTCGGTTCCTATTGAACCGACGCCCAAACCCGAGTTTTTTTCCGCGCCCTTTTCAATTGTATCGCGTAACTCACTTCAATCACAAAACTCTCTCTACGCCCAAACTCTCTCCACTCTCTCCACACCCAAGCCGCCACTGCCCGCCTGTCGCCGCACCGCCCGTCGCCGCCGCCGCAAGGTGACCTTAAATCTCTACCCCCTACTTAGTTTTTTTGTAAATGTGTGTGTATATATATACACACATATATATCTATGTGTTTATATAATGTTTGTGTATATATATGTATGTATGTATGTATATATATATATATATATATATATATATATATCTATGTGTGTATGTGCGTGTATATCTTTGTGTGTGTGTATATATATATATATATATATTTGTGCGTGTATGTATATATGTATATATATATATATGTATGTGTTTTTGTGTGTGTATATATATATATATATATCTGTGTGTATGTATATGTTTGTGCATATATATATATAATTGATTTATTATTTATCAAGTTAATTGGTTTGTTTGAATATATATTATTGATTTGAAGTTAGTATATTGGTATACAATAATATTTGATTTATTGGAGTTAAGTTATGCAATCTTAGTTTGATTTTTAAAAGTTGAGAATTGATTTTGGATTAATGTTGGAGTAGTAGATGATGTTGAAGTTTGATTGGAGTTGCGTTTGAGTTTTGAATATGTCGATGGTGAATAATTTGGTTTTATTGTAGTATTTTCATTCCCCCTATAGGTTGGCTAAGTCCAATTTACAGAGGAGACTCTGTCGAAAATTTGGTAAAATTTTACAAATAAAAAATGAAAATTATAATTTGTGGTGACTGTCACTCGTACAAAATTGACCATACTAATAAAATAACTATATAAAATACAATCATCCTTGTAAACTTTTAATCTTTTTAATTATATCTTCACATATAGGTCGTAAATTATCTTATTTGATTCCAACTACTAAACTTTCTTGTATTCCTTAGCGCTATACATTGTTAATATTATTTGTGATCTTGATAACAATAATTTGATATATATATATTTCTAACATGAATATTGATTGTCATATGTGCAGGTACGTGTTATATTGTTTTAATATAATGGCGGAGTCTTCAAGTTCTTCAAACGATCATAGTACTACCCAAACAAAAAGGACAAGAGGGCCGACTATGTGTAAGAAAATTAAGAAGGCAGGGTCAGAAATCAATGTTATTGAGTTCGATGAAAAAAATAGGCTGATCGGACCAGGAAAGAATAATTTCAAAACTTTCATAGGGTCTTTGGTCCGTATTCACGTTGACATAAACATCAGTGATTGGCACAAAGTGGATCAAGGCCTTAAGGATATGATGTGGGAAGAAATCAAGGTACTATCACTTTATACATAATGAATTGAACATTAATCGTAATATTTTTTATAACATCGCATATTATCCTTAACTTTCAGAGGGAGTTCAACATCCCCGATGATCGTCGTCTGAAATCAAGTGTTTTGAAAGTTGCGGGGATGCGATGGAAGGATTTTAAGACAAGGCTGGTTCATAAGTACATTTTTTAGGATTTTTAGGTACCTCCATGAGATGTGTCATGAATACGGTATTGAATCAATTGGATTCATGTCTCCGACACACATTGCATCGGTTTCGGTAAGAACAAATGTAGATGGTGTTGTAACTTACATGGACAGCACCATGAGGGCAATGCAAAGTAAGAAGTTCATTATAGCACCGTATTTTCAGGAGTAAGACCACCGACATTCTCTCTTTTTTTACCTAATTTGAATCATATATGTTTAAAGTTGTATTTACACGTTCATAATACGTAGGAACCACTGGATGTTGCTAGTGATTTCTCCTCAAAAGAATACGGTGTACTTCTTGGATTCAGCTGGTGCATGTAAGCGTGACTTAGATATCAAGCCGCTATTGAATACGTAAGTTATGATAATTTTTCATGAAATAATTGTGGAGTTGTGATGAAATTGATTGTGGAGTTGTGGTAAAATCGATGAATTTCTGTTGTGATTGTTGAGAATTTATTTCAATAGCAACTTGCCTCTTTACAGGTTAGATAAGTTCAATTTATAGGGGAGACTCTGCCAAAATTTCTGTAGAAAATTTAGAGTATTTTTTTTTTTTTTTGGTAACTTGTTCATATAATTTATTAAAATTTTAGGGCTTTCAAAATGTATTCGGCCCAAGGAGGTGTTAGGACGAAAGGCAATACCACGTGGCTAAAAATAAAGGTACGAAAACACATTTAAAATTTATTGTAATGTTTTGAATTATTTTCATATTCTATTAAGTTTGATTATTCATTTTAGTTTTCAATGTGAAAATTTCAGTGTCCTCAGCAACCTGGAGGTTCTGAGTGTGGCTATTACGTTATGAGAAATATGTATGAGATAGTCACAGAACACTTCCAGCTTCCTTCGTTAGAAAAGGTATAAATAATTTAAATTAGAGTTTTTAATTAAGACTTTATATTTTATTATAAAATAACTAATAATATGTTTTGATTGTTTGTAGGAATTTAAAAAATACTACTCAACGGAGGAATTCTTTGAGATTCAAAATTTATGGGCCAAATATTTCGTTGATAGGTGTGTGTAAAATGACGCGTATCCAAACTTAAATTTACATATTTGTATAATAAAACAACAATCTTGTATATATAATTGTTCTCTATTTAATTTTATTATGTATATGTTGATTATATATATATTTGATGATGCGCATGTGGAAAATGTTCAAGTCATCGCGGGTCACGTCCAAATGACTGCAGGTCACGACCTGCAGCGGCTTGGGTCACGACCTGCAGCGACCTGGGTCACTGCAGGCCATGAACTGCAGCGGCCTGGGTCACTGCAGGCTATTACCTGCAGCGGCCTGGGTCACTGCAGGTGTGAAAACGGGGAAGGAAAAAAAAAAAATATGACCACTTTAGGCGTCGGTTCAAACTTATTAAAAACCGACGCCTAAAGTTAGACTTTATGCGTCGGTTTATTAAAAACCGACGCATAAAGTCGAACTTTAAGCGTCGGTTCTAAAGTTTGAACCGACGCCTAAAGTGTTTATTTATTTTTTTTAAAAAACTTAAAGCGTCGGTTATTAAAAAATCGACGCATAAAGTAGAACTTTAAGCGTCGGTTTACAACCGACGCCTAAAGTAAAAACTTTAGGCGTCTGCGTCATAGGCGTCGCCCCTACAACCGACGCCTATGCCCTTTTACAACCGACGCCTTTTCCACTTTCTGTATTAGTGTAGTTCTCCCTATTATAATTGGCTTATGGTTAGAGCCTAATTTTTTCATATAATTTTTAAATAGTGCAATTGATCCACCACAATGTACTGATATGGGAAATAAAGAATGTTGAGAAAAATGCGTTGTTTGATCATATATCCTAAATGGGTGATATTTTACAACGTCGAAAAAAAATGTCAATTTGATTGGACAATTTTCTCAACATTAGGGGGAAATAGCTTAAAATAAAACAAATGCATCATATTATGTTATATATATCCTCGCGATTGATAATACGAACCAGAAGTTCGATTGAAAATATGAACGAAACGTTCAAAGATAACATAATTACAAGATGCATAAGAGATTAATAAAATCTCATACTCTCTTATATTGATATGTAACACGCCTGAAACGTAGCGATATTTGATTCGAATAAAGATCCCCAAATAAATAAAAATAGAGCAAATGATTATAATGGTCTTATTGAGGAGACATATACTCGTGAGAGAGTATTTATTGACATAATTAATTGTAAATCTCCAGAAGAGGTTCAAGTACTTGAAATATTGAAAATTGTGATCTCTATAGTTATGTCTTGTGGGGGAATGAAGTCAAATTGAGATGATAATTGTGTCGACACACTTTTTAAAGCACTTATGCAAAAGCAAATTGCGAAACTAGCCGCATCATAATTTGAATGATAGCGAGGATAATAAAAGAAAATATGTCGAAGAAAATCGACATAAAAATAGTTGGCAAAAATATGCATTCAAGCTAAATTAAACTTATTGTAAAACCTGAAGTTTTGGGACCTAAAGTCCAAACGCATAAAAGTGTAAAGCCAGTAAAATACCTATAGGTATAGTCGTAATACACGACTTGTTGCGCAACGAATGTTTCAAAGATCTGGCATAGATACAATATTTTATTTGCCTGAAAATGCATAATAAGTGTCTATAAATATATGATTATTAGAAATTATATAATGAAAAATGATTTACTCTGATTACTAGCTTGCGCTCTTTGATGCACCAATGAGTGATATCAAAATGTATGATCATCAACTCGGTACGTTGGGAGTATTCTTTGAAGTACCAATGAGTGAGATTAAAAAGGGTAATCAATATCTCGGTACTTTGGGATTGCGGTGAAATAATTAGAGAAAATCCATTTGAAATATAGGAATTGTTATCTATCTAAAGTTTCACGACTTAAATTTGGTGGTAGCAATTTGACAATTGCAATGTGAAACATATATTATGCCTGAAGCATACAATATAATCCTCTAAGGATTAAATATATTTGAAATATATAGTTCAAGTTTTTAAGAAACTTGTTTGATCAAAGTATACATATACTTTGCGATCTGAATATATTAATATGCCTTGAAAAAATTCAATTTGTAATTGAATGTGATTTTCGTATAAAATTATATTTGAAAATTCAGGCAATTGATTTTCAAGATACAAATTCATGGTTAATTATTCACCTGAAGTGAATAAGTTAATTGTTCATTGAAGTGAATAAGTCACTTCTAGATTTGAGATCTGCATTAAATGCATTGATGAATATTGGTTATAGAACATGGCTCGATGTAGCATGTTCAAATGATTGAAAATATTGAATATATTCAAAGAACAAATAGTATCAGATATGTGCTATTTATGTGTTTGGTAAATATATTCGATATTGTACCGATTTACAGTTGAAATAATTATGTGCAGTATCAATATAATTGTAATGTTTCCAATGAGGGGGAGCTAATATACGCTGCACTCTTTTTTCCTTAGCCGAGGTTTTGTCCCACGAGGTTTTCCTGGTAAGGTTTTTAATGAGGTAGCTGTCATCAATATCTATTGATATATTCTCTTACACGAAACTCCTGAAGAGATCAAGATATGAATGATTCAATAGAGATTGAATCAGGGGAAGTAACTATATAGATGATTCAATACATATTGAATCAGGGGGAGTAGCTATACTCTTTTTCCTTCGTTCAAGTTTTTTCCCACTCGATTTTTTTGACAAGGTTTTAACGAGGCAGCATCAAAATACTCCAGAATTTCAACAAATCTACTCAAGTAACAATGAAGCTGATTTATCTACAAAAGCACCATCAACATCTACATTCAAGAAATCAGTTCACAAGATTGGGATACATCAACTCGATGATTTACAACGATCAACACTAGGGGGGAGTTGCTGTACTCTTTTTCCTTAGTCAATGTTTTGTCCCATTGGATTTTCCTGGCGAGGTTTTAACGAGGCAGCATTCATCTTAATACTCCAAGAATAACTGTACTCTTTTTCCTTCGTTTGATATTTTTGTCCCATTGGGTTTTTATCAAACAAGGTTTTAACGAGGCAGATATTTTGTAATATCATATGTCATTCAAGGGGGAGTGTTGTAAATATTATATTGTATTAGTGAATGACAGTTGTACCCCTAAAACCCTAGGTATTATTACATTATGTATCCCTTATTCTCCCTATATATATGGGGGCTTTGATTCATAATAATACATAAATTTATTGGTGTCTCTACTTTTCTCTTTTTTTTTCTCTAGTTTATAATACAAAATATATTTTTGAGAAGTGCCTTACTTTTATTAGATAAAGATATAAAGATTTTCGATTTGAATTTTTTTCAAATGGCTCTAATTTCAAGTTTTATGGGAATAGCTGAAATCAACATTAATAATGTTTATTTTCCTAATAATATATATGATGAGCATTGAGTATATCTAATTTTCCATTAATCGATTTGCATATAATTTAAAAATTCTTTTTTAGCGGTTAATGTGGCTTTTTTTTTAAATATCTATTACCATTTTTCAAACATTTAATAAAGAAATAGTATTTAGTCAAATAATTTTAGGCTTTGTTTGGCTGCTTGTTTTAATTATAATTTGGGTTTATTTATGTTTTCTAAGGGTCTGTTTGATAGTAAAGGTGGAATTTGTGTGAAAAGAAAACGAATTTCAGGGAATTGAATTCCTGAGAATTGAAAGTTTAATGCGTTTGATTGATTTAATTTTTTAGGTGAAAAAAGTGAGAAATTTTTCAAATTTTGTTGTTTGATTGACTTTATTTTCTATGGCAAATAAAACAAAATTTTGCTACTTAAATCAAATATATATTTTTTTAAATTTGCACAAATTACCTGCTGAACCTCAAGAATTCATTTGACACAATTTAATGGAATCGTTCAGTCATGTTTAGAAAGGTGGAATTGATTATCCAATGTAAAATATTCCAATCAAACACTCAATAAAGCAAAAGTGGGAAATTGAATTCCAATTCCATGACAAATGCTCCATTTCAAACATTATCTAAGTAAAATATGTGGTTAAAAATATAGAGATAAAATGTATGTGATTAAAAAATAGTTTGAGAAATTTTGTAATTTATAAATTAGATTATAAATCACAATCATCACGTTACCGCACAGAGGCAATCAACTAGTAATAAATCAAAAATATATTTCTAATGTTGTCAAACAGGCAGCAAACACAAAATTCTTTTGTCACCGACCAAACAATCATTAGGTTTTTAGTAACAACTTTTTTGAAAAGCTCTAATATGGTAATCACTCCATTGTGGAAAACTCTCCTAACAGTAATCATGTCAATGAATCCTAATACAATTCCATTTTTTTTAAAACTCTCGAAATGGTGTGTTACACGAGATTTAACCAGAATTGTTTGAGAACATTTCAAGAATTATTTAATTTGACCAAATTTAGGTTTTTTTTAATAATTATCTAACATTTTCATTCAAATTTTGAAAACCCATTATAAATAAATGTAATTATATATGAATTATTATTGATGAGCAATAATTCAATGCTTACCTCGAACATGACCACTTACCTAACCCCAATCACACTCAAAGTGCCCTGTGGTGAAAACTCTAACCCTGACCACTATCAGCACCCCCGAACGTATAAGATCCCCGAGGATCATACCTCACCAAAAAGATGTATGTTGTGCTCGGGACGGATGATGCTCGGGGTTGCACATTATCGTTGAACGAGCATATCTTAGTTTGACACGTTGAACTTACAACCACCTAATCCTAATAAGACTCATCTCCCACAGAACCCTATCTAGGACTTACAATCTTATCCTAATAAATAAGAAGATGATTTTCAATATGACTCATGCAATTCAAGCATTCTAATCCTACCAGGATTCATCCACACACCTCTATAAATACTCTCCTCTCAATTATAATTCAGGTATACAATTATTATTCTTCCAGTTTATAGTCTCTTGCGTAGATTTTCTCATTCCTCTTTATTGACTTAAGTATCGAAGGGGCGACGAAGTCATACCTCATAGCCTTTGTTTTAGGTATTTGGAGATCCATTCATTGGCGCCGTCTGTGGGAACCACTACTAGAAGCCATGGTTAATACACGTTCTGGACTTCTACAAGCACAACTACTTGCTCATGATCATTCCGTTAGGGAGGAGCAGGTGCCCCCAACGCTACCAGTAAATCCGCCTACATTACCAGCAAATAAGACATCACAACCCTATCTTCTATTGATACCCAGACAGCTTCGGAGAAACTTCGTCAGCAAGTAGTTGTATTGACTCAATTGCTCACTCAGCAGACCAACGTACACCACTAAAGCTCGAGGAAAGGAATGCTTCACGGGCCCAACCACAGAACCATGCACACAATGTTGCTAGGGCAAGTACCTCGGGATTACCCCCGTCACCACTGAACATGATGAGTTTAAGAACAGTCGCCATGCCCTATGCTGAGCTTGGGAGAATTATCTAGGAGGGAATAGCAGCAGGTATACGACAAAACACTCAGGCCCCAGCAGCTTTCACCCCGAACACTCCATTCACGCAAGAGGTTTTAGTCTTTCCCCTACCAGACAGGTTCCGATCAAGTTATGTGCAAGCCGATCAAGTTATGTGCAAGGTGTTCCCCCAAACATTGACTAGTGCTGCCAGGGATTAGTTCTCAACTCTTGAACCAAATTCTATTCCAACATTCGCAGATCTTGCCAATAAATTCTCAGCCTTCTTTCTAAGTATTAAACTCATAAGGAAGACAGCTGCTTCGCTCATGAGACTTAACCAAGGGCAAAATGAGATGTTACATGAAATCATGACAAGGTTCAATGCTGAAGGACAACAGATCCCTGATTTTCATATCTCTACTGCTGTATCCACTCTTACTCGTGTTGTGAGATGCGAATCTTTCAAAATGTCCCTATAAAAAACACCACCAAAATCGGTCACTGAGCTTCTTACTCGGGGTGAGAAGTATATAAATATGGAAGAAGCTATGTATCCGAGGAGGAGCAACACTACTTTAGAAAAATCTGAGCGCAAGGACAATAGGCCCGATGGTAAGAGACAACATGATGATAATCAAAGATAGAGCGTGATCGGGGTAAAATGAGGAATGAACAGCCGTCATCATTCGCCCTTCTGAACAAACCTCAGGCAAACATTCTTATGGAAATCAAGGATGTGAAGGAGCTCAAATGGCCAGCCAGGATCAGGTGTCCTCCAGACACTCGAGATAAGAGCAAGTATTGTGATTTTCACCATGATCATGGGCACACCACAGAAACTTGCTATGCACTGTAGTGAGAAATCGAGGCCTTAATCAAGAGGAGAGACTCTCAAAATGGGCACAAGATGTATACCGGCAGTCCGCAGGGGCCAAACTTGCTACTTATCAGGACATCACATTTGGTTCGGATGACATAAAAGGAGTGATTACTACTCATGATGATGCTATTGTAGTGATAGGGTGCATAATTGTTGTTTTATTAGTGATTCTTCTTCTTAATTCAATGATCTTAAATGCTTAAATTTTGAATATTAATTATATTTTATGTTTTGTGAATTAGGTGGGGAATTGAGATCAATTGGACTCAAATATCACAAATTAGGAAGAAGAAATTTGGAACTTAAAAGTACACAATCAGAGGAGAACTTGACATAAGGCGTGGGCACGCCTTATTGTTGAGAAAGTCAGTTGTCTCAAAAAATTAAGGGGCTTTACATAGTTTTGGTGGATGAAATTAAAAGCCCAGCAGATTGGTGAGGATTCAGAGGGTTGCTACAGATTTTAAAACAAAAAAAATGGAGAAGACTTGGGCCATGATTCATAAGCCCAGCTAGTGAACCTAAGTTAATTCTCGGAAGCACTCATTTAGGTTGGGGGAGCTGACATATATTTAAGGAAACAAGAGATAACAATTGCTAGAGGAACGTGGGCCACAAGAAAAGGAAGAAAGGGCTGGGAATCAAAAAAAAAAAAAAAAAGGAAAGAAAAAGGCTGGAGAAAAAAAAGAGGGGAACAACTCACGTTTGGGGAGGAGAAAAAGAAAGGGACGCAGGACTAGGTAAAAAGGAGGCGGCTACACGTTATTTTCTACCAAGAGTTTTATTTTTATTTTTCTTTCTTTTAGGTTTTTATTTTCAATGTTTATGGATAGCTAAATTTATTATTCCAATTCAAGGATAATTGAAGTTTTGATTCACCAAGAGTTGTGAGGTCTAATTAAAATCTAATTGTTCCTTTAATTGTTCTCTATTTATATGTCTTTTGCTTGTGAATTGAAGTTGTTATTTTGATTGATTAATTCAAAGTGCACGTTGTTTTAATCGTCTAAATGATACTTGGTCAATTAGGAATCTAAATCCGTAATTGTTTAGGTTTTCTAATATAAGTGACAAATAACATAGTTAATTATAGATTAATTTTTGACTCATGTTATGAAGACATATAACCTAATTTAAATAAATCACGCATGTGAATTTGTTTGTTAGATTGGTCGTCTCTCTAGAAATTAATGCTATTGATAAATTAAATCCTACGATCGTATCTAGGGTTGTTTATTGATTAGGGAAATAATCAACGAGAGTCTCTTGATTATCGAGATAGTAAGGAGAGATAGGTTGTTAGATCGTATCAATGACCATAACCAATTTAGAAAATGAGTAAATGATTTTATTTTTGCATCCATGATCAATTCTATGAATCAATACTGAGATTATACATTGGACTGGATATTTGTTTAATTTGATATTTTCATTAATTTAATTCCGCAATTGTTTATTTACAATTTGATTTTACATTAGAAATTCAAAACCCCCCTATTTTTAAATTTATTTCTTGAGGAATTAAATCTAACCAATCCCTGTGGATTCGACCTTGCTCACTACTCTCACAATTTATTTTTATAAGAGTAAGAAAATATTATTATTTGTTGGATTCGACATCCATCAGGTAGTCACAACAATCATAGCTAATTATGAGATGAAAAGGATTTTAGGTGACAATAGGAGTGCAGCCAATGTGTTATCGCATGAGGCCTTCACTAAAATGCAGATATCAACAAATAATTTAAGGCCTATGAGGACTCCCTTACAGGGCTTCGGAGGGAGTGCAAGCATGCCCGAGGGTACCACCAAGCTTCCCTTAACATTGGGGACAGACCCCAAGCAAGTAATAGAAGTGACAATGTTCCATGTTGCGCGAGCTCCAATGATGTACAACGCAATCCTAGGCAGGCCACTGCTAAAAAAGATCAAAGCAATAGTATCAACATTACATCTCGCCATGAAGTTCCCAACATCAGAAGGAATAGGATTCGTTTGTGGAGATCAAACAGTAGTAAGGCAGTGTTATGTAACCAGTATAAATAATCTCCCAACTGAGGTTGCACATGTCTCAACACTGGAGCCTGACCTCGAGCACTGTGGTAGGCTCTCGCCAGTAGAAGAACTATTGAAGCTGGAGCTCGATCCCAGGAGGAAGATCACCATTGGTCAGGATCTTGACGATGGTCTAAAATCAACACTTACATAGTGTCTGAGGCAGAATATCGATGATTTCACTTAGAAGGTGGAGGACATGCTTGGAATTGATCTTGAGGTCGCAGTGCACATGCTGAATGTGAACTCAGATGCACGACCAGTTAAACAAAGGAAGAGACAATTTGCTCCTAATCGACGAAATATAATTCAAGAAGAAATAGACAACCTCACAAAGGCAGGGTTCATCAAAGAAGTGCAATACCCAGATTGGCTTGCGAATGTGGTCTTGGTAAAGAAAAGCAATGGTAAGTGGCGACTTTTCGTGGACTACACAGATCTGAACAAGGCTTGCCCCAAGGACAGCTACCCATTACCACAAATTGACAACCTCGTGGATAGTACTTCTAGTTATAAGCTATACAACTTCCTTGACGCCTTCTCAGGCTACCATCAGATTCCAATGAGAGAGGATGACTAGGAAAAAACATCTTACATGGTAGATTCAGCAATATATTGTTATAAGGTCATGCCCTTTGGTTTGAAGAATGCAGGGGCAACGTACCAAAGGCTAGTTAATAAAGTGTTCACAAGTTTAATTGGGAAGAACATTGAGGCATACATCGATGATATGGTAGTGAAAAGCACAGAAACCAATATACATATTCATGACCTTGAGGAGGTATTCTCCACACTCAGAAAATACAGGATGAAGTTGAACCCAGCTAAGTGTATGTGTTCGGGGTATCGTCAGGAAAATCTTTGGGTTTTATGATCACTCATCGGGGAATCGAGGCCAACCCCGATAAAATACAGGCTTTAGTTTCCATGGAGTCTCTCAAAAGTAGGAAAGATGTTCAGAAGTTGACAGGTCGAGTAGCAGTGCTTAACAGGTTCATGTTAAGAGCATCTGACAAATGTTTCCCCTTTTTCAAAATCCTTAGGGGAAATCGAACTTTTGAGTGGAATGACGAATGCGAGCATGCACTGCATGAGCTCAAGGTATCCCTAGCAACACCTCATGTGCTTACAAAACCAAGCCCCGGGGATGTGCTGTCCTTGTACCTAGCAGTTTCCCAAAATGCAGTAAGTGAAGTTCTTGTCAAAGACGTAGGCCAAGCCTGGCAGCCAATATATTATGTCATTAAGGTTTTGCTTGATGCCGAAACACGCTACTCACTAGCAAAGTAGTTGGCATTAGCACTTATTGTAGTAGCCAGGAAATTGAGACGGTACTTCCAGTCACATACAACTTCAGTGCTCACTAATCAGCCCCTCAAACATATACTTCAGAAGCCCGACGTATCAGGAAGACTGCTCAAATGGGACATTGAAAGCCTCCCTGAAAATCCAAGGGAAGCTAGGAGCATCAAACAAAGATCAGCTAGATATTGCTTGATAGGAGTTCTTTTTCAAAGAAGTTTCACACTGCCTTACCTCAGATGCCTTAAAACTTTAGAAGTTGCTCAAGTTCTTTTAGCTTAAAAGCTCCTTTGATACAGGTACTATTAACTGACCAAGAGAACAGATGCAATGGTTTATGTGAAGAAGTGTGACAAGTGTCAGAGGCATGGAAATATCTTTCACACACCAGCTGAGGACCTAACTCCTATCCAGTGCCTAGGACCTTCCGAACAGTGGGGAATCGACATCCTACGTCTTTTTCCCTTAGCAAGAGGACAACTAAAGTTCATAGAAGTGGCAGTAGAATACTTCACTAAGTGGGTGGAGGCAGAGCCCCTAGCAACCATTTCAGAGCCCAAACTCAGGTCTTTTGTTTGGAAATTCATCATATGCAGATTTGGTCTTCCGAAGGTATTGATAACAGATAATGGCAGGCAGTTTGACAATGCCCAGTTTAAAATTTTCTATCCAAAACTACATATTAACCATTGTCTGACTTCGGTTGCACATTCCCAAAGCAATGGCCTTACAGAAGTGACGAACAGGATAATACTCCAAGACCTTCGCACGAGGATAGGAGAGGCTTGAGGATCTTGACCCGACGACCTGCCAGCTATACTTTGGTCCTACAAGACCTCTTACTGCACATCTAATGGGAAAATTCCCTTCATGCTTGCTTTTGAGGTAGAGGACACAATCCCCATAGAAGTTGGCATACCAAGTTACAGGCTTCTTTTCCATAATGTTGAGGGTTAAGGTACAAGTGAACACCTTGACTTGCTAGAAGAAGTTCGTGGACATGCTAGCGTAAAGATAGCATCCTATCAAAACAAAACAGCTAAGTACTTTAGCAGCAGGGTCAACCTGAAGATCTATTACAAGTAAAGATAGCTTACGAGATTTTGCAGGAACATCGCTTATAAGACCTTGGGATGTAGACAACCTGAAAATCTATTACAAGTAACAAGATCGAGCAATTGAGCTCGCCTTCTTAATTTCTTTTTACTTTATTTTCAGTTTAGTTTCGTTTCCATTTATGGCCTATGTACCAACTTTTATTTCTTTTCAACTTGTCTTTGTAAATAAAAAGCAATCAGGGATATAATCCCCAATAAAAGAAAAAGTTCTCCAATGATTGTGTTTACGCCAAAGCTTTGCCCACGAGCAAGCACTCAAAGTCTTGTGTACGAGAAAACACCTCAAAGCCTTGCCCACGAGCAAGTACCTTAGTATCTCCCCCCGAGTGACAAAAATAACGCATTAACCCTTGCAACTCATAACCATGTTCGGGGTTGTTACTTTAAAAGTTTACATCATGATCCTGTTCGGGGTCATTACTTTAAAAGTTACATCATAACCTCGTTCGGGGTTAATACTTATTCTAGGTTATTACTTTAAAGTTTAAAGCATGACCTTGTTCGGGGTTGTTACTTTAAAAGTTTACATCATGATCCTATTTGGGGTCAGTACTTTAAAAATTACGTCATAACCTCGTTCGGGGTTAATACTTGTTCAGGGTTATTAATTTAAAGTTTACAACATGACCTTGTTCGGGGTTATTACTTTAACAATTACGTTATAACCATATTTGAATTTTACCTGCCCATGTTCAGGGTTAATACATGTTCATACATGATAACCCTGTTCGGGGTTAATACATGTTCACATACATAAACCTTGTTCGAGGTAAGTACTTTAGAATTTACATCATAATCCATGTTTTAAGTCTACTACTCGTGCTCATGTGCATCAAGTGTTCGTGCAAATTACTTTATCAAACAACACTTACAACTCGAGAAATAAACTTCATCCAAAATAACAAAATACTTCATTCATTAAAAAATAATTTGTTCATACAAAGAATTGGGGTCGGGGAAATAAAGGTCTAAGCTTGAGCATTCTTATCCACAACCTCGAGCTCATTCCCCGAACCTTCATCACCTCCGTCATGAAGGCCTTCCTTGGACTCCGAGAGGACAAGACCCTCTGTGAGTTCATTATCAGCTCCAAAGTCTTTAGGTTTCACCCCTGACCCTTTCTGACATAAGATTGCCCGGGCCTGTTTAAAGGCGTACATGTAGGACCCCGAGGCATACTCCCCTTGTAAGAGCCCAAACTCCTCAAAATTTTTGAAATCTTCTACAGCCAATATACGAGTTATCTTAGCAGCAGCCAACTTTTCCTCAAAGTCCTTCTGAGTACGCTCGAGCTCAAGTCTCAGCTCCTCAGCTTAATCCATCGCCTCCCCGAGCTCCCTCTTTAGAGCGTCATGCTCTTTCTTCAATTCTTTATTTGCATCCCTGATCTAACCAGTCTTTAGCTCTCGGATGGTGATGGACTTACCTAGGCCCTCGACCCTTTCAGAGTCATCAATGGCCCAAAGAGCTACACCCTGGGCAATATTCAAAGGCTGCACCATAAATAAAACATAAGGTTGGGGAAAAGAGATGAAATTTCAAATAAAGATCAATACTTACCCTGTTAAGTACCGCTTTCAGGTGTTTAAGGCCCAGGCTCGGGTTAACTTCTTTCCTATATTTCTCAATCACGCCGGGTGACTGAGAAGCTTCCTTAGCAGAGTCATCCTTGAGGTATACAACATTGGGGATGACTTTGGCTAGAGAATTGCAAGGAGGAGGAGGGATCTCCTGAGGATCCTCATCCCTGAGCAATGTATTCGAAGCTTCCCCGTGGCCACTAGGCACACGAGGCCTCTTCTTCCCCTTTTTAGTCACCGGGGGCCGACCTCCAGCTCCAGCCTTCCCCTTTATAAAGTTCAACTTTGAAGGATCGAACGTTATGTTACCTGCAGGAGCAAAAACAAAGGCATTAGATCGAGCATGACTAAATAAGGTAAAAATTAAAGAGAGTAGCCAAGTTTCCTACCACCGAAGTTAATGACTCCGGTATGATCGATGACCTCATCCTTGAGTAGATCATCCAAATTACCGAAAGGCTCTAAGCCCTCGAGTATCTGCCTATCTCGCTCTAAAGCCTCAAAATAAGCCTGACCCTCGTTGAACTTGATGGTATTTGGGACAACCTACTTCAACCAAAATGGATGCCCGAGCTCTTGAGGAATGACATAAAAATATCTCTCCTTCCAACCCCGAAGGGAGCTATACATCCTAGGCATTTTAAACCTACCCCGAGTAGATAAATATGCGAAACAGGAGAAGTGGGGGAGCTACTTTAGCTCAAACATCATCCTACAGAGGTCTAATCGGGGCACTATGGACATGGACCTATAGGAAATAAAAAGGTATACCAACATCCTCCATCCATTTGGCACTAATTGCCTCGGACACATAGAGTGCTCCACGAGGAACTCAATAAAAAATGGATGCAGAGGCCACCTTATCCCGGCCTTCAAAGCATCCCTATATACTAAGAACTTTCCCTCACAAGCAACTACTACTTTTTCCTCAGTTGTTGGAGCCCTAATGTCGCATCGAGGCATCAACCCGAACTCCCTCGCCACCTCAATATTCTTATGTTCCTTATATACGCACATAAGTTCGGGGTAAGTCAGTGGTGTTTCGACTTCCCCCCGAGCCCGAGGCCTAACATCTACAAGGTTAACCATAGGGATCGGGGAGTTTCCTATGTCCTCGGGCCTATTGTGCTCGCTACTCGAACTATTAGAGCTACTATCGCTGCTCGAGCTACTATCATTACTAGACATCTCCAAAAGAAAAGACTAAAAATTTATAACTTAGAGGCTCGAAGCTCTTACCTGAATTGAGAGTAAATAAAAAACACACTCCTAAAGCCCCGAGCACGATCTCAACGTTCTCACTTTCAAAGGCAATTGTAAAGCGTAAAAATGAGGAGAGGTCCTATTTATAGTAGATGAGTGCGCACATACCAAAGGTCGCATGATCTGAATCATCAAACGACACCACATGTCAACCATCCAACGCCCACGTGGCCTACCAAATGTCACGTCCATTTTGAATGACGTGTCACTTTTTAGAACCATCAAGTCATACCCGACCATTTCAACCCATCATTTAAGCACATCCTGTCCTCTCCGACCTCGCACATGGATGCAGGGGGGCCAGTGATGAGCAATAATTCAATGCTCACCTCAAGCATGACCACGTACCTAACCCCGATCACACTCAAAGTGCCCCGTGGTGAAAACTCTACCTTCTACCACTATCATTATCCCTGAACATATAACATCCCCGAGGATCATACCTCACCAAAAATATGTATGCTGTGCTAGGGACGGATGATACTCGGGATTGCACCTTCTCGTTGGACAAGCATATCTTAGTTTGACACGTGGAACTTACAACCCCCTAATCTTGATAGGACTCATCTCCCACGGAACCCTATCTAGGACTTACAACCTTATCCCTAATAAATAAGAAGATGATTTCCAATAGGACTCATGCAATTCAAGCATTCTAATCCTACCATTATTCATCAACACACTTCAATAAATACTCGTCTCTCAATCATAATTCAGGTACACAATTATTATTCTTCCAGTTTATGGCTTCTTGCATAAATTTTCTCCTTCCTCTTTACTGACTTAAGCATCGGAGGGCGATGAGGTCATACCTCATCAATTATTATTGTTGTTGTTGTTGTATTATTATTCTTAAAAGTATTACAATGAAAAGCATATGGCTCCACCACTGTTGGGTCTAGTACTTTGGAAATATCTCTTTACAAAGAACTCATTTTTTTACGGTGCTCAATTTTAATATATATTTAATAATAAAATATTCTACACATAAATCCAAAATATTTTTTTCATTTTTAGCTACATAATATCACATCAATTACTATTTAAAACATTTTTTTTCTTTAATGTATATCAAACATAGGCTATATTTTCATTTTACAATAACTTTAAAGACTCCATCATTTGTTTTGTGGTGGAAATGATATTATATTAACTTAAAAATGTACGTTAGCCAATCAATCTTCCAATAATCGTGTTATTATTGATAGAAATATCGAATATGGAAGAAAAAAATATAAATAAAATCGCACTTACAACACACGAGAAAGATCTGACTAGAATCGTTCATTCTTCATCGAGTCCTAGACTCCTAGGAATTTTGTTCTCCGTCAAGACTCCTAATCTTACTGTTCTTCTAATAAACTAAACACTGATATAATCAAAACCTCATTTTCCCTTTGTCTCAGATTTTCGTTTCATTTGTTAAAGAAAAAAGCAGGAACTTAGATCATGCAGAAAAGCCATAATCACAAATTTAAGCCGGAAAATCCATGGTTTCTTGGAATGGCTATGATGGGATTGATCGCTGGCGCGTTGATTATTGCTACATTTTTAAGAGTAAATGATTCTTCAACAGTATTTTGTAATGGTGGTCCACGGCGGCCGTCCACCGTCGGGGACGTTAAGGAGCTCCAGCTAGAAGCCATTCTCCATTACGCGACGTCGAAAGTGACTCCACAGCAAAACATTGATGAGATCAGACTCTCTTACGACGTGCTCAGATCTCTTTCTCCATGCTCTTTCCTCGTGTTCGGACTCGGACACGATTCCCTCATGTGGGCCTCTCTCAACCCTCGTGGAACCACCTTATTCCTCGAGGAGGATACCAAGTGGGTCCAAACCGTGCTCAAAGACTTCCCTGGCCTCCGTGCTAACACCGTCAACTACCGCACCAAACTCTCCAACGCCGAAGACCTCCTCTCACATTACCGCACAGAACCGGATTGTTCGCCGAGAAAATCCTTCATCCGCGGAAATAGCCAATGCAAATTAGCACTGAATATGCTTCAAGACGAGGTTTACGATAAGGAATGGGACATTATAATGATCGACGCGCCGCGGGGGTATTACCCAGAGGCGCCGGGTAGGATGGCGGCGATTTACTCAGCAGCCGTCATGGCGAGAAATCGGAAAAGTCCCGGCGTGACCCACGTTTACTTGCATGACGTAGACCGCAAGGTAGAGAAAATGTACGCAGAAGCCTTCTTGTGTAATAAGAATCTGGTGAAGGCTGTGGGGAGGCTATGGCATTTCGAGATTCCACCAGCTACAAACATGAACAGTGAATTTTGCTAGAATGCGCCTCCAATATTGAGGTTATCATGTGTGGATTATTACTTTCCTTTTTGACATCCCACATAACACATTTAATTTTCCCCCTCAATCTGAATACAGATTATTGAAATTCATAAATAAATTATGAAACAATTTCTGTACTTTTCAGTTTCGTTTAGTGTGTGTTTGGTATATTTAAAAAGAGTTTTTTTTTTTAATGAATAGTGATTTTTAGGAGAAAGGAAGATTGAAATTTTATTGAAAGGTCAAATATGGTAAACTTGACTTTTAATAAATGATTAAGATTGAGTGCTGTAAAAAAAAAAAAAAAATATTTAAAGAATGTAATATTTACTATTGCCTTTTCTTGAACGAATCCCAACAAGTTGCTATCATTTAAAATTCAATAAATCGTTAAGAAATGAATCTTGCAAAAATTATGTGCTAATATAACATTTGCTGTATGCTTGATGTGCAAGAATTAGAGCAGTCTTTCGTGCAAATATGTCATTATTGCAACTGTAACAGAGGATAGCCAGGCTTAGCATCAGAATGTTCTGCTTCTAGTTTCCAGAAAAAATTACAAGAACAGAGAAGAAAAATCTTCCTCATTCATCACTTTGATATAGAATAGTGCACTTCAATTTATTATGCAGATGGTGGTGCAGCGTCGAATGAGATCTTCCTCATATTATCAACAGTGCACAAGACAAAATCAGGCCGATGCAGTGCAAGCATGAGCCGGTTTTTCCCAACATCCAATTGTTGGGTATTTGACCTAAAATTCAACAAATGCATGATTATGGCAATTATTTTTGTTTTGCTCTTTCGGTGGTACAGAGGAGTAATCAGACCTTGTCTCTTGATGAAAGGAAAGAGACATGTTACTTTCATGATTAAAGGTAAAAGAAAATGGGTTACTTTTGACTAATTGTGAAAGTTGATATGATTACCCTATTCTTGAATTGTTGCAATCACGTGGTTGGAGTATTATAAAAGGGAGTGCATATTGCTTTGTTGAATTGTGCTGCAAGAGATGCAGTGCCGGGTGCTGCAAGAGATGCAGTGCCGGGTGCTGCAAGAGATGTAGTACCGTATGTCTTGAGAGAGAAATTCTTGATGGCCATACTGTGACCAAAGAGAGAAAATTGTGAGCCTAGCATATTGTGAAGTTTCTTGTAACTCTTTGTGGTGTAAATCAAATGGTAGAAATTATATGTGGTAAAGCTCGTTTGTTGTATTTTCTCTGTGGTCTGTGGGATTGGGTTGGTGAGTGAAAGTCTATATATTTGTAACAATTTAATATATAGTGAAAAGCTTTGGCGAGGGTCCGTGGACGTAGGCAAGTTGCCGAACCACGTAAATTTTTGTGTTCGTATTTATTTTCTTGTTTGCTTATTTTACTTTGAACATCAAAAGATCCTGTGGGAAAATTAAAGTGGGAATCGACGTATCGGAAATTCCCAACAAGTGGTATCAGAGCTACAGGTGGTTCAAATAATTTGAAGAAAAAGAAAATATGTCAAGTACGATGTGGAGAAATTTGACGGGTCTACACAAAGTTTTTGAAAATTCCAGCCCTGGAATCCGGAAAAAGAAGGAATTGTCCAAAAGGTGGAGCGGACTCGGCAAACTGCTCGAAGGACAATGCGACTCTCCTGGTGGAGGGTGGTGGTGATGTACTTTTGTAAGATGGGACTTCCTTATGGCATGAAACCAGTTGCCATGATAGAGGATGTGTTATTACTGGTGGGTACATGTGTTTGCACACGGGCATTGGTTTGGCGTTAATGCAAGGTGTGTGGTGATTTGATGTCGATGGCTGATGAGCTCCCAAGGAAAGCCAAACATGGGAGTTGCACCATAATTTTTCAGCAATTTTTTTTCGACATGTGCCGATGAAATTCTCGGAGTTCGTTGATAATTCTGAGTGGTTATACTCATATGGTGGAGTATGAGACCGTCAAAGTGGAAAAATGCTTGCCTGTTACCCGTTTTTTGGCTTGGAGGAATTTTGTGTCAAGGTGGAGATTGTTGGGTATTTGACCCAAAATTCAACAAATGCATGATTATGGCAACTATTTTTGTTTTGCTCTTTCGGTGGTACAGAGGAGTAATCAGACCTTGTCTCTTGATGAAAGGAAAGAGACATGTTACTTTCATGATTAAAGGTAAAAGAAAATGGGCTACTTTTGACTAATTGTGAAAGTTGATATGATTACCCTATTCTTGAATTGTTGCAATCACGTGGTTGGAGTATTATAAAAGGGAGTGCATATTGCTTTGTTGAATTGTGCTGCAAGAGATGCAGTGTCGGGTGCTGCAAGAGATGTAGTACCGTATGTCTTGAGAGAGAAATTCTTGATGGCCATACTGTGACCAAAGAGAGAAAATTGTGAGCCTAGCATATTGTGAAGTTTCTTGTAACTCTTTGTGGTGTAAATCAAATGGTAGAAATTATATGTGGTAAAGCTCGTTTGTTGTATTTTCTCTGTGGTCTGTGGGATTGGGTTGGTGAGTGAAAGTCTATATATTTGTAACAATTTAATATATAGTGAAAAGCTTTGGCGAGGGTCCGTGGACGTAGGCAAGTTGCCGAACCACGTAAATTTTTGTGTTCGTATTTATTTTCTTGTTTGCTTATTTTACTTTGAACATCAAAAGATCCTGTGGAAAAATTAAAGTGGGAATCGACGTGTCGGAAATTCCCAACACCAATCCTGTTGCATCAAAAAGAACGTGCCAAGAATTTCTATGCGCTTCTGAAATCCAATGCATTGTGGAACGAATCCAAAAGAATGTAATATTTACTATTGCCTTTTGGACTATATTTGCATTTTCTTCTGAAGTATTGGCTAAGCTGTGATCCTTTGATCCTTAAATCCAACCATGTTTTTGGTGCTGCAATAATCTTTGAATCCTTATTCTGCACGAATTCCCTTACACAATCACACTCTTCTCCAAGAATTGTCAAGTAATAGTTTCCTCTGAAGAAGGGATAAGATTCCCCAATCATCATCATGGCTTCCTTACTCGTATGTGTAAAAACAACCAAATAATCTTTTTCTGTCAATCCACAATTCTGCAAGGCTCGATTTCGCACCTGTATTTCTGGGATGGAAATGAAATTCCCCTGGAAAGATGTTTTCTTAGCAAGGATATCAAGTAACTTTGAAGGCTCCAACTGAATTCTGCCCATATCTGAAGGAGTACCACCACCAAAAGAAGGCGAAGACGATTCCCTAACAGAATTCCTGGGGGATTTTCGTCTGTCATCGGCCATGGATTCTGGTGATTCATCATTGACACAGAGATTGTATAAATCTATCTTGTCTCCTTCAACGAGGGCCGAGGCCATTGCAGTATTCTGGATACTTGGCAAAAACGTACTGCTGCACATATAGCCTTTCACTAGGTGTAATGGGGCCTGACCACCTCAGATCTAGGCCATGAAGTGTTGATATCGCTTCTGCAACCAAATGAGCTGGAATCACAGTTTTTGCTTTCTGTTATTTAAGAAAATAATCCAGTCAGATCTTAAATCTCATTCTAGTACTAAATAAGCACAATTAAGAGCATGTAACTACATATAGATAAAAGCATCCCGGAAGAGATGCTCATTCTTAGATATGCTTAGGCAGGCTTCTTCGTTTTGAAATTATTCCCCGGCCTGCTATACAGGATTTGACTCCAGTGCCTATTGGCAACCGATGAGAGAGAGTCATTCTTAGGGTGAGCTTACAGAGAGCTGCTTCTTTTTCCGAATACTCCCCTCCCCTAAGGGTGTCCAGAGATGGAAAGACTCATTCTCCGGGTAACCTTTGATGGGATTCTTAAAAGAAAAGTTGGTGGAACTTGCCTTGAACACCATACTGGTTGGTCTGCTGTTTTGATTTGGTGAGTTTGGCATAGGACTTGCCTGTTCCTCAATGATTTGTTCCATGATGACTTTGCAGTGCTGAAACTGGAAGTGGAAGACCAATCCACTCCCTGTGAAGAACAAAAAGAAGCAATCCAGTAAGATGCATAAGCATTTCTTCTTGCTGGCTCAACACTTGAATTTATATATTATACTATAAAGGGAGATATATATGACAGCGAAGACCCACCACATAGAATCATTAACATTGATTTAGGCCGATATTCAGACATTGATTTAGGACTAATAATTTAACTCTGTATAAATATATTAGATAGAAATTGGCTTGGTTGTTAATAATTTGATTGAATCGTGTAAAAGGTTTATGGATATGATCCAACCTATATTAAAAATGAAACTTTTTGCTACAAAGGTGTCCGATGAGGATAGAAACGGACTCACCTTGAGCACCATCACTCTAACTCCGATCAATCGCAAAACGCCAATTGTGATACTTAATCCCCGGGCAGTAACACCATCCCCAAGCACGTAACTCATCCCCGAGGAACAGACCCAACGTAAACAAAATGCAGTATGCTCGGGTCTATGAATGCTTGGGGGTCTACCACCTTACTGGTTAGGGATATCTCAATCTAAAGAGGGAATATTCGTCTCCTAATCATAATAGGACTTGTGCACCCACAAAACCCTAACCTTTACAATAACTGTAATACCACTTTTTTGTTTTACGTACTTTCTTGAATCTCACGTAATTTTATGTTGATGCGATTACAAATTATGTAATTGATTATTATTATTATTATTTGAATTATTTTGCAGTGGAAGGACTTGGACGTCGTCTCGATCAATGTATCAAATTAGAAAGTTCATAAATTTTTATATGCAATTTTATGTGATTAATTGTTTATTTTAATTGTTAGGCTTGCCAATTCTATTTTTATTAAGTTAGTGGCATATTGCATTTAAATTTGATATTGGGGGTAAGTTTTAGAGGCTTTGGGGGGTTCAATGAGAAAGTTTTGGACTTAATTACCAGTTTAATGGGAGTTGAGGGACTAAATTGCAAATTACCAAATCTTAAACATTAAAACCTAAATCCTATCTCACGCCCCTCACTCTATCTCACGCCTCTCGCTCTGTCTCGGCCTCTCTCCCTCTCGCGACCTCCGGCTCTCTCTCTGTTTCTCACGATCGCTCTTCTCTCTCTCTCGCGATCTCTCACACTCACACTCGGTCTCGCTCTATCCGATCTCTCTCTCTCACGACCATGTCTCTCGTCGGGCGCACCGCCGGCCACCTCACTGCCGTCGAGTCACCACCACGACACCACCACCATACCTTGGTGTAAGCCCCTATTCTCCTTCCCACTGCGAGCTTGCACCGCTAACGCGCACACACCCCGCAGCCACTGCCACACGGGTTTGCACACACACACCCGCTCACACACACACACAGATTTATATGCTGAATTTTATGTATAGGTTGATGTATATATGGATTGAATGTAAGTATATATGTATGTTCTCACAATTTTCAGATTTCAGATTGAGTAATGTATATAAATGTATGTATAGATTGTGTTGTAAACTTTTTTTTTATATTTTCAGATTTAAGTTTGGTTAGATTTCGAATTATAATTGCTAATTTGGGGATTTGATATTGCTTATATATGTGTGTATTGGTGTATATATGTATATATAGATGGGTATTTGCTACAGTAGATTTTCAGATTTGACTTAGTATAATTTCGAAATTTAATTGATTAAATTCAATATTTTTAAATTCAGGTATTTAGTGTTTATATGTATGCGTTAATGATTGATTTCGAAATTCATTAAATTGATTTGTTTAATTGATTTTCTTCTAGTTTAAGGACGGTTAAATTGGGAATTTTAGAATTTGGGAAAGTGGTACAAACGTGAATAAATTTCTGATTTGCTTTAAATTATGTATATATATATATATATATTTCTGATTTTTGAGATTTATGAAAATTGTAGTTTAGTTAAATGTTTGGGTAAAGTTTGTAATAAATGGTTATTTTAAGATTTGTGAACTTGTTAGAATCACGATTAAGTAATTTCTCAAGTTATGTAATTTTGAGTTTGAAATTGAATTTAAAAGATGAGGAGGCCTTCTAATGTGCATTGAGATTCAATTCTTGTCTCGAATATTGTTTTATGTGCTTTAATCTAAACGTAAGGACACATTGTGGATTAAAAGTTATACATATTAATGAATGTGTACAATTAGGATTTTGGTACATTGACGACACAGGCAGTCGAAGCTCCTCCACTTGCAAATCCAGATAACGGTAAATACTAAGGATGTCAAGTAAGTAAACTTCCCCCTATTTTCATCAAAGTTGAATGTAAATGTGAAAGTTATGTGTAAATGACTGTCTTGCAACTTACTTGCTTTGATGAATTTCATTTACTTTGTGAAAGTATATGTTATTATGAAGAATGTTCAAGCATGCACATTATCATGTCATTGCATCATCAAGCATGCATTGGCATCGAAATTGGGAAGTGAAATGTTTTTTAAATGAAAGAAATGTGTCAAGGTGCAAGTTTGTTCAAAAGTTATGTATCCCAAGTTTTTAAAGAAAGAATGGGTGTACTTCTAGTTCATGAAAGTTGCGAGTGGGAAATGGGGCGCGGGGGACCGGCGTACCTGAATTAAGTCGCTTTGCGACGGAATGTTCAACCGTTTACGGTGGACTGTTAAACCGCTTTGCGGTGGGAAAGTGAATGTTAAACCGCTTTGCGGTGGGAAAGTGAATGTTAAACCGCTTTGCGGTGGAAATGTGAATGTTAGTCTGGTTCCAAATAAGTAATTGCCCACTGCATTCTGATTGACTAGAAGTTACACCAAGTGAGCTCACGATGGAAATGAAGTGAAAGTTTTGAAATGTTAAATGAAAGTTTGAAAAGTTTGAATGTTCTGGAAAGTAAAGAAAAAGGGAATACATATATGGAATTTTTAAAGCATTCATGTCATAAGCATGCATTCATGCATACAGTTTACTTACTGAGCTTTAGCTCACCCCAATCCCTCCCCAACATTTCAGGTGATGAAAGTTAGGTGATCCGAGGAGAACATTTGGCGGCTGACTCAGACAGTACCCGCTGTCGACATTATTTAATAAAGTTAAATTTATTAAAGTTATCATTTGAATTTATTCCTTAATTCATTATTATTGATAATTGTTTGGTTGAAGTTAGTTTTGATTAAGTATGGGCGACGTATTATGGGTTAAGTTACCTCTTATTTCATTTGTCAGTACTTGTTGATATTTTGGAAAAATCTTATGATTGAGGAGTTTGGGAAATGTATGAATTGGTTTTGGCGATGATGAATGTGATTGAGATGTGATGGATGTTTTAAATTTTTAAAATGGTTTTTGATGTCCCTCTACAGGTTGGCTATGTCCAATTTATAGAGGAGACTCTGTAGAATTTTTTGTAAAATTTTTATAATAGTAAATGAAACGTTTAAATGTTTTAAACGATTATTTCCGCATATAATGTGAATGGAAGTTAAGACGCCTAGGTTTTAGACTTTTGAACTTGGGGTGTTACAATAACTCACAACCTTATCCCCTAATAAATAGAAGAACTCCTAGTGGGACTTGTGCATAAGTTCAAGCATCCTAATCCTACCCGGATCTTCTGACACACCTCTATAAATACTCACCTCTCAATCACAATTAAGGTATACAATTATTATTGCAGTTCATAGTCTCTTGCATTGGTATTTTCTCTCTCATTACTGACTTAAGTATCGGAGGGGTGACGATGTCACACCTCACCAACTTTGTTTCAGGTATTCAGAGATCCAGATCGTACTTGTTTGCTGTTCAAGCTCGGAAAATCGCAGGTGGGGATTTTTAGCATCATCATTGGCATCGTCTGTGGGAACCATTACTAAAAGTCATGGTTAATACACATTCTGGACTTCTAAAAGTAAATTTGCCTGCTCATGATCATCTCGTTAGGGATACGTATGTGGCCCCAACACTTCCAGAAAATCCACCTACATTACCAGGAAATCAGGCATCACAACCCCAACTCGCTGTGGCTACCCAGATAGCTTTGGAAGAACTTCATCGGTAAGTTGCTGCATTGACTCAGCTGCTCTCTCAGTAGAACTAGTGTGCACCACCGACACCCGAGGAAGGGAATACTTCACGGGCCTAAGCTCAAAACCATGTGCACAATGCTCAGAACCATGTGCACAATGGTGCTAGGGCAAGCACCTTGGGGTTACCAACATTACCCCCCGAATGTGATGAGTTCAAGAACAGTTGTCATGGCCCCTGCTGAGCTTGCAAGAATTATACAGGGGGAATAGCAGGGGGCATACATCAAAACACTCAGGCTCCAGCAAGTTTCACCTCGAACACTCCATTCACACCAGAGGTATTAGCCTTCCCTCTACCAGACATATTCACGTATCCAAGGATCAAAGAATATGATGGCACGATTGACCCCGTGAACCATCTCAATGTGTACACCGATGTCATGAACTTACAAGTTACTCTAGATCAGGTTATGTGCAAGGCATTCCCTCAAACCTTGATCAATGCTGCCAGTGATTGATTCTCAACACTTGAGCCGAATTCTATTCCAACATTCACAGATCTCGCCAACAAATTCTAGGCCTTCTTTGCAAGTAGTAAACATATAAGGAAGACGGCTGCTTCGCTCATGAGACTTAGCCAAGGGCAGAACGAAACACTACGTGAGTTCATGACCAGGTTCAACATTGAAAGATTAAATATCCCTGATCCTCATATCTCTACAGCTGTATCCGCACTCACTCATGTCGTGAAGTGCGAATCTTTCAAAATGTCTCTATCTAAACCACCTCCGAGAAATCTAAGTGCAAGGACAACAGGATCGACCGTAAAAGATAACGTGATGATAACCCAAGAGAAGAACATGATCGGGGTAAGATAAGGTCAGAGCAACCATCATCATTCACCCCTCTGAATACACCACATACCAATATTCTTATGGAGATCAAGGACATGAAAGAGCTAAAATGGCCAACCATGATCAAATCTCCTCCAGACACGCTAGACAAGAGCAAATACTGCGATTTTCATTGTGATCATGGGCACATCACAGAAACTTGTAATGCACTACAACGAGAAATTGAGGCGATAGAAGCATGATCATGAGCAAGATCAATCATCGAGAAACAACAAACCTGCAGCAGGTACAATCATTATCATCATTGGTGGAATAGCTGCAGGTGGAGACTCTCAAAATGGGTGCAGTATATGCCAGACAGTCCACAGGGGCCGAACCTTTTACTAATCAAGACATAACGTTTAGGTTGAATTATATGAAAGGGGTGATTACCCCCCATGACGATGCTATGGTAGTCAAAGCAATCATAGCCAATTACGAGGTGAAAGGGATTTTGGTTGACAATGGGAATGCAACCAATGTATTGTCGCATGAGGCCTTCACTAAAATGGGGATGTCAACAACACAATTTGAGGCCCATCAAAGACCCCTTGCAGGGCTTCGGTGGGAGTATAATCATGCCTGAGGGTACCATCGAGCTTCCACTGACATTGGGGATAGAACCGAAGCAAGTAACAGAGATAACCATGTTCCATGTTGTGCGCACATTGTTGACATACAACGCCATCCTAGGTCGACCACTACTAAATAAGATCAGAGCAATTGTATCAACCTTTCATCTAACCATGAAGTTTCCAACGTCAGAGGGCATAGGAGTTGTTCATGGAGATCAAACAGTAGCGAGGCAGTGTTATGTTACTAGTATTTGTTGTAAAATCGCAAGTGTACGGATCACACAAGTAATAAAGTGGACAAAAAGATTGAATATCGTAGCCAAGGGATTGAGTAAATTGTATTTTAGGTCAAATTCCTTAACCGGAACGAGAAATATGATGGAGAATTATATGATTAAATTTAAACTACAAATTAAACTAAGAAAACAATGAAATTTTGACTTAAAATAAATAAAAGCAAGCGTGTTGGAAGTTGAAAATCCACTTTAACTATACCATCTATATTTTGACTTAATTGTTTAACTACAATTCATGGGATTTTGAAAATCCGTGTTCCTAATGTTATTTGAGTCTTCTCTCGAGGATGCATTAAAAACCTTTTTCTAAAATGTAATCCGACTATATCTTTATGTAGAAGTGGACACTAGAAAAGTATTTTAGTTTTTTGAACACTTTTGAAGGATAACACAAGGCATATGTGGTATATCTCTATCCCCTATCGGACCTTGTGGTAATTAAATAAGTCTAACGATTTTCTACTCTCTCGATATAAGAAAATGTCACACAATTATACAAAAAATGGCAAAAAGTTTGCATAAGATTAAAAAAAAAAAACACAATTTAATTACTCAAACCTATAAATTGTATAAATTATACTAAAGTCAAAACATAGAATCAATAAATTAAAACTTCATCACAACATCCAACGCTAAACGTTTAGCCCAGAAACATAATTGAAAATAAATTACAAGATAAATGAAAAGAGGTCACCCCGTTCATGTCTTTGTTCTTGTATTTTCAATTTTCTCTTTGGCCTCGCGTGGATCCCTCAACAATTGAGCAGCAATTTTGCATGAAACACACAAGTTTTGAGAGCAATTGGGAACCCCTAATTCATGCAAAACAATTGGTATTATAATTTTAGGTCAAACCTACGCGAAAAAGGGCAAAAGGTGTTGAATTCAGCGTAAAAAGCTCATTCTTCGGCCCAACTGGAAAGAAGCCGATCGGGCAATTTTAAACCTCGTGGTTGCGCAGTTATGCAAAAAACGGTTCTGTTAATTTTGATTTCTTCACAAGTCCGCGCAGTACAAGGGCTCATGGCCGCGTAGTTCACTACTGAAGTGCAATTTTCTACTTTTCATTCTTGTTTAAGTTGGTCCTCCTTTATTTGCATCCAAGTCCTCCAACTTTCAATTGTGACATTTTGGCTCATATACTTCTGATTTCTTTTCTTTTCTTCCTTTTTCTTCTCAATTGGATCTTTGCACTTCTCCATGTTTACAAATTAGCTCCAATGATCATCCAAGTCTTCACTATTCACTTCATTTGCATCCATTACTTAATTTTGGGTTATTTTCTAAAATATAAACAATTTATAAAACAAATGAATAGCGAATATTCTTAAACAAACATATAAAATCCTACTTTTGGCACATAAATAAGTTATCAATGTTAAGAGTCTCTCAACTAAAATCGCACATGTTTCGGCACTTGTGTAATACTCAGGCCAGGAAAAGCTTAAAAGATTTTATAGGTACTACTCATACCAACAATGTGCACCTTCTTTTCCGGAAGTCTATTGTTGAAAACTCCACAGTTAAGCGTGCTTGACGTCGCGAGTCTAACGGGGGTGATTGTAATACCTAAGCCAAGAAAAAACTTAAAAGATTTTATAAATACTACTCATACCCACAAGATGCACCTTCTTTTTTAAAAGTCCATTATTAGAAACTCCACAGTTAAGCGTGCTTGGTTTGAAGCAATTCTACTATGGGTGACCCTCTGTGAGATTTTCTTAGGGAGCGTGCGAGTGAAGACAAAACATGCTGAAAAGGCCAATATTGGTACAGTAGATACAGTCGTCGATTTACAAGGCAACCCGAGTCGTTACAAGCATTGCTCGGATCCATGCCAAATTGCTCAGATAAGGATTGGATTTCAACCTTCTCATTTGAAATTTAATGGATATCCAAGGAGGACGGGCTAAACCTTTATAACATTTGATCACACTGTCATTTGAGTGACCAACACGTCTTAAGAGCGACCTCCTTGTTCCTCAACAATCCTCCATCACCATGAAGCTCTCATAATTCGAACACATGACCCATGGGATTCAATTAAATTATTCCGTGCATATTGAGAACAAATTAATTTTATTATTATTATTTTTTAAATATTATTCTACCAACCATCAATTGAATGACACGACTCATGATTTAAAGAGCAACCGCAGAGCCAGTAACTTATCATGGGAATTTCAGTGGCCGACGCTAGTCTAATTTGAGATAAATCGATGTTTGAGCAATTCGGACACTACCGGCAAGTATAAAGGGTCCAAGATGACTCTTCGAGGTTAACACCTCAAATCGAATGTAGACAATATTGTTAGAAGAATTAAAACACATGTATACAAAGCAATATTTGATTTGTATTCTCATGTTTTGGTTCTTTTTGTATCTCTTGCGGCTTAAGATTATTTTGTTGATATTTTCTCAGGTATGCCCGGTGTATATGTTTATCTTGGACTTTCTTATTATGATCGGGTATGCCCGTGTTTGATTGTATGTAATTTCTCCTTTATGGCTTTGACCATTTTTGTATAGCTTGGTAAGTACTTTTAGCAGGTTCTCATTGCCTTTCCCGGATATGCCCGGCAATTTTGTAATCATTTTGATCAATTAATTTTTACATTTACGATAAAAAAAAAAAAGAGAGAGAAAGAAATGGACCCCTTTAGCACGTCTAATATGGTAATGTTGCCCCATTAACAACCCACTACAATAATTGACCTAGACTTTGGCACCTACAATAGTTGCTTATTGTTTAAATTAAACAATTCCAGAAAATGAATTGTGAGAAACTTACAATTTTTTATTAACTGGTTAATAATTTTGTTTATTATTGATTTGAAGTCGTGTAGAAATTTTGTATGTTGAACTTTTAATAGTGACCCTTGAATCAATTTAGGACGTTGGAAAGCACGTTTGGGCTGTGCCCTCTCTGCCACAATTTGGGAATCTTTAAGGAAAACACTAATTTTGTGAGTTTTTGAACTAATGATGCTTAATTAATTAATTGACTAATTAATATATTAAAGTATTAGTCAAAGAAAGAAACGATTGGAATGAAGGGAAAAAAGCATCTTTTCATATCACTTATGTGCAAGAAGCCAATTGGTCAATATATTAATAATTATCTTATACTTACTCCATCCGTTCAGTAAAGAATCTAAATATAAGCTTGAATTTTTTATTTGTCTCTCTTAAATTATAACCTGCTTTCCTTATTGAAAGTATAAATATTTTTAAGTTTTCTAGTATATACTTATTTAATATATATTATTATCAACAAATATAAACTAATTTTATTTATATCATTATTTAATGTAAGTGTATATTGGGAAAATGAAAGAAAAATTTAGGCCGTGTTCTCTTTGTCATTTTTAAGCTGTTTTCTATTTTCTGTTTTCGAAAATGAAAACGGAAAACAAATTTTGTAAAGAAAACAGAAATGCAATTTTGACGTATTTCGCGTTTTCTTTACAAATCTGAAAACACATAAAAAGAGCGCTTTCACCTTTTTTTGTTTTTTAAATTCAGCCGTCACTTTTTTTCCCTTTTACAAATTATTATTTCTAATATTATTTAATACTATTTATAGCTAAAATTTATTTTTAGTAACTCAAAAAAAAAATTATTTCTAGTATTATTTACAAATTATCATTTCTAGTATTATTTATTGTAGTTTTCCTCATTCAAAAATCCCCGAAATACAAAATGTTTTTTATTTTATTTTAAAGAATCTATAGAATAATAAATTTTAAAAAACATTTTGTTTTACCGTTTTAAAATAAAGAATGGATTTAACTCTTCAAATTTAGAAAATTGAAACTCATAATAGCTAAACAAAATATCATTTTATAAATTTATTCGCAAGCAATATAATTACAAGTACACAAAAATGTTTTCTGCAAAATTTAAAACGGAACGTTTTTTCTAACTTTTCATTTTCGAAAACAGTTTTCAAAAATAACAAACTAAACGTGTTTTCAGCAATTTTGAAAACAACATTGAAAATAAAAAATAGAAAACATTTTTGAAAATGAAAACAGAAAATTGAAACATAAAGAGGAAGCAACCAGAGGCGGGTCCAGCCGGTATCGAGCTAGCGCGAGCTCACTAGCTCTATTGCCGACCGATCTGTTTTTCAATTATGTTTTTTTTAAAGGAAAGTAAGACTTGAGAATGAGTTGGAAGATATATGGAACATATGATAACTGATTGGAACTTCGAGATAAAAAAAAAAAAACTCCAATGAAGATAAAAATGGCGTTGTCGGATGCAGAGCCTGGAGATTGCCGACTGAGGAAGAAGAATAGACTGGGGAAGAAAAGAAGAAGGGCCTCTGATTTGGGCTTAAGGGCTAATTAGGCCCAATCATATGTTTAGATTTAAAATTTTTAAAATTAGGTAATTAAATACTGTTTTACTGAATTAGTAGCTTTTACCTTTTGGTGGACCTAAAATCCCATTCACTGTACTAGTGGCAATCAAAACTTCAACCGCCACCACTCCCGCCAACATTCCTGCCTGGGCCAACCCTCCAAAGCTCACCACCATAGCGATCCCCTTCTCTACCGCCTGTATCCCCCTCTCCGCCGCCTGGAAGAGTATGGGTATATTGCTCAAGGAGTTTTTTAAAATACGGATTGCATTTGGAAAAGATCAAAACTAGTGCTAGGATGAAAAAGTAGACAATGGGTGTAAGACCGCTTTTCATTTTTTACCTGCAATTTTAAATTTCACATAATATTCATGTGAATGTTATTATAAATTTATGATCTTTAATGTCTATAATTTAAATTATTTTGCAGTGGAAGGACTTGAACGCCGTCTCGATCAATGTACCAATTAGAAAGTTTATACATTGTTTCATGCTCTAATTGTTAAGATTGCAATTTCTATTTTTGATTAAGTCGCATGTGGTCTAATTTGTGTTTATTAAAACAAAAATGTTTAGTGACATTTTTGGGAGTATTTGGAAGTTACTCATGTAATTAAGCAAAGGAGGAGACTTGACGGACCAAATTGCAAATTTTCAAAAGATTAAATTTATAATCCTAACCTAAACCCTCAAGACCGACCGTGATCGCTGGTTCCTCTCTCTCGCTCTCGGTCTTCGTCTCTCCCTCCTCACACACAACCCGCTGCCACTCGACCTGCCTGGCTCCTCACCGGCGACCTCCCCTCTCAATCTCACTGGTAGCCAGCTCCTCATCACCAACAGTAAGCCCTTCCTCCTCCCCTTTCCCGACACGCACGCAGACACATACGACACAACAAACGCACACTGCCCATCGTGCGCACACACGCACACAACTCACACATGAAATTATTATATGTACCTAAATGGAATTGTATGTATATATTTATGTATATGAATGATCCTATGTATAAATTTCAGATTTGGGTTTTGGTTAAATTTCGAATTTTTAAATTGTTAAACTCATATTGGGGCAATATATATATATGTGTGTGTGTGTGTGTGTGTGTATATGTATATATGTGTATGTGCACCTTTCAGATTTATGGGTTTCAGATTTCGATGATGGAAGATCTACATACATAAATTTCAGATATATATATATATATATATATATATATATATATATATATATATATATATATATATATTACGATCCAAAGTTTTAGTTAAAGTTTCAAATTTTGATTTTTGTTTAGATTTTTAATCATCGATGGTCAAATTGAGAATTTTGCTTAAAACCTTGATGAATTATTGAAATTTTAATTGTAAATGTATAACGTTAAAGCTGTGAAAATTTGGACTTTAGTTAACTGTTTTTTTTTTTTTTTGGTAAAGTTTGTAATAAATGGTTATTTTTAGATTTGTGAACTTTTTAGAAGCACGATTTAGTAATTTTGTAAAGTTATGAAATTTTGAGTTAAGTTTGAATTTAAAAGATGAGAAGACCTTCTAGTGTGCATTGAGATTCATTCATTGTCTTGAAAATGGATTTTATGTGTTTTGGTCATATCCTAAGGTCACACTTAGGTTAATTTGAGGTTTTTGATCTTGATTAAATGTTCTGTTATTCTTAAAACAGGATAAGGTGACTTTGTAATGTCCAGTGAAATTTTATTGTTCGTTTTGAATATGGTATGCTTGGGATTTGGTTAGCATTACAAAGAATTTCAAATGTGTTTCGAGCCAAAAGTCATATTTATTGATGAATGTGAATAATTAGGAATTTTGGTACATTGACGTCACGGGCATTCGAGACTTTTCCACTTGCAAATTCAAAAAAATAAATACTAAGGATTCCAGGTAAGTAAACTTCCCCCTATGTTTTTTTTTTATCAAAGTTGAATGTAAATGTGAAATTAAACGACTCTCTTGCAACTTACTTGCTTTGATGAATTTCGTTTACTTCATGAAAGTATGTGCCATTAAGAAGAATGTTCAAACATGCACGTTATTATGTCATTGCATCATCAAACATACATTGGTATCAAAATCGAGAAGTCAAATATCTTTAAATGAAATAAATGTGTCAAGGTGCAAGTTTGTTCAAAAGTTATGTATCCCAAGTTTTTTTAAGAAAGAATGGGTGTACTTCTAGTTCATGAAAGATGGGAGTGGGAAATGGGGTGTGGGGGACCGGTTTACCCGAATTAAGTCGCTTTGTGACGGAATGTTCAGCCGTTTTACGGTGGACTGTTAAACCGTTTTGCGGTGGGAAAGTGAATGTTAAACCTCTTTGCGGTGGAAATGTGAATGTTAATCTGGTTCCAAATAAGAATTGCCCACTGTTATCTGATTGACTAGAAGATACATCAAGTGAGCTCACAATGGAAATATTAAGTGAAAGTTTTGAAATGTTAAGTGAAAGCTTGAAAAGTTTGAAAGTTTTGAAACGTCAAAGTGAATGGGGATACATATTTCAAAGTTTAAAGCATCTCATATCATGAGCATGCATCACGTGTATAAAGTTTACTTACTGAGCTTTAGCTTACCCCAATTCCTCCCCAATGTTTCAGGTGATGAAAGTTAGGTGATCTGAGGAGAGTACTTGGTTGCAGACTCAGGCAGTAGCCGAAATTTGTTATCTTCTTCAAAATTGAATTAAGGAATTTTCATAAGTTTTCATTGGGTATTCTTTAATCTTTCATTCTTTAAATGGTTTTGGTTGGAATTAGTTTAAATAAGTTATGATACTTCTAGCATTGTTTATATTATCACTTATTTCTCTGAATTGTAGTTTATTGATATCAAATTTTGTGTGGAGAAGTTGGGATTTATTTTGGAATAGTGTGGTGATGTGGGAGTTTGATATAGAATTGTGGTTGTATGTTGAATATTGAATGAGTTTAGATTTATAATTTTAAAACGGTCATGATGTCTCTCTACAGGTTGGTTAAGTCCAATTTATAGAGGAGACTCTGCCAAAATTTCTATAAAAATTTATAATATAAAAATGAAATTTTATTGTTTAAAAATGTTTTATTTCCGCGTTAAAAGTAAAGGGAAGTTAACACGCGTAGTTTCAAGCTTTTAAATTTGGGGTGTTACAATTTTTGGTATCAGAGCTAAGAGTTTTAAAAGCGATTCTGTAGACTTTAAAATATTATTTGGAAGGATATATGGGTACTGAGTCATGCCACAAGTATATCTCCCTCGATCATCTGGTAAGTTAAATTTCTGTTCAAGTTATTAAATGCTTGGTAATGTTTCCAGTATTGTAAATTCTTTCATGTTAATATATAATGTTGTAAAATGAAATGTTAAGAATATTGTTTGTGAATATGGCGAGTATATCTTGGTTATGTAAATGAGGGAGTAAGAAGGCAATGATTATTATAAATTTAAGTGATGATTATAGAAGTGTTTATGAATAATATACCGGAACGAGAGCATGCAATGTCCAAATAGGAAGCTGAGAAGGACCAGAAGTTTTGAGAGAGGACTTAAACCTCAAATCAAAACATGAAGTAGTTCCTTTTGAATTCACCACTTGCTGAGACGTAATCAACAAAGCTCTTTTGGTGAAAAGGGCACTAGTCATGAATGAAGAATAGAATAGAACCCAATTTTCTAGCCAGAAATTCAAGGGTGGAAATCCAAAGCAATGGAATAACAGTCAGAAAAGGAAAAGTGATCAGGGAAATAAGCAGCATCACCAACCAAACAAGCATCAAGTAATAATATGTCCGAAGTGTGGTAAGAGACAGCTTGGCGAGTGCCTTCAAGGAAAGGGGGTATGCTTTAGGTGTAGGAAACCTGGACATCTTGCAAATGAGTGTAAGGGCGTTTGCTACAACTACAGAAAGCCGGGGCATATAACTAAGGATTGTATAGATAAAGTGAAGACTACTCAAGCACGAGTCTATACAATGTCTGAGGAAGCCAATGATGCATCAACCAGGGTGTCTGTCCCGCATTTACTGAAAGACTGAATCATCCATCTCCACATATGGAGATCGAGTATTGATTGTCAACACCATTCGAAGAACTGTTGAACTCAAGTTGTGTATTGAAAGATTTCCTAATCGTGGTGAATGCGAAGGAGTGGACGAAAAATCTCTTAACACCGGATATCTATGATTTTGGTGTCATACTAGGAGATGAATAGTTATTAGGGTTTCAATCGATGGCCACAATAAGGTGCCATTTGATCCTCCAAACGGAACCCTTTTCGCTTTGTTGAGACTAAGGTGAAACTTTCCATTCCGATAGTACAGACGAGGATGGCTCATCAGTTGGTGAATAAGAGTTGTTAGGCCTACCTGGATACAATAATTGAAGTGCCTAAGATAGACAATTCTCTCAAAAAAAAACTTCAATTGTTCGAGAATATCTAAGTATGTTACCAAACGATCTTTATGATCTACCACCTGAAAGAGAGTTTGAACTTGGCATCGATTAAGTGCCTGGGGTAGCTCTAATATCCAATGCACAGTATCGGATGGCTCCTGCGGAACTTAAAGAGCTCAAAGAGCAACTGTAGGATCTCATGAATAAAGGTTTTGTTCGACCTAGCTTTTTACCATGTTGCGCTCCTGTGCTATACATGAAGAAGAAGGATGATTTTATGAGACTGTGTATAAATTGCAGATGACTGAATAAGGTGACAATAAAGAATAAATATCCATTTCCAAGAATTAAAGATCTATTTGGTTAGCTTCAAGGTGTTGGGTATTTTTCTAAGATCGAACAGCAATTAGGTTACAATCCGTTGAGGATCAAAGAAGAAGACATTCGGAAGACAACTTTCCATACTAGATATGGGCATTATGAGTTCTTAGTGATGCTGGTTGGGTTAACGAATGCTCTTGTAGCATTTATGAACTTAATGCATCGAGTTTTTAAGGAATATCTGGATCAATTTGAGTCTTCGTTAATGACATAGTGATCTATTCGAGGTCCGAAGAAGAACATGAAAAGCGTTTGAGAATCATGCTTCAGAAATTTAGAGGAGAAATTTTCTGCTAAGTTAAGAAGTGTAAGTTCTGACTGGATAGAGTGCCATTCTTGGGGCATATCGTATCAAGGTAAAGTATCGAGGTTAACCCGAGTAAAATTGAGTTCAAAACTGGCCTATGCCCTCTAATATTAAGGAAGTTAGTAGTTTCCTTGGATCACCTGATTACTATCGAAGATTTGTGGAAGGATTTTTCAAGATTGCCTCACCTTTGACTAAGTTAACCAGAAATGATACAAAATTTCAATAGAGCTCGGATTGAGCGGAGCTTTAAAGAGTGATAGACACGGTGGATAATTGCAATAATCCTAACAATTCCACAGGGTAATGAAGGGTTCGTCATTTACAGTGATTCTTAATTGAAAGGTCTTGGTTGGGTTATTATGTAACATGGCGAGATGATTGCCTATGCTTCAAGGTAACTACAGGAGTATGGAAAGAATTATCCAACTCATGACCTCGAGTTGGTAGCTGTCACATTTGTATTAAAGACACGGAGGTACTATCTTTATGAGATTGGATGTGAGATCTACACTGATCATAAAGCCTCAAATACTTCTTCACTCAGAAGGAATTGAACATGAGACAACACAGATGGTTGGAACTTGTCAAGGATTACTATTGTGTTAAGTATCATCCTGGCAAGGCTAATGTGGTAGCTGATGCACTTAATAGAAGGAGTCATGGAACAATGGTAGCCTTATAAGTTTTTCAAAAATAAAAAAATTGCTTATTGATATTCAAAGGTTTGTGTTGGAAATAGATCCAAAAGGGAAGTCAGGTATCAAGCCAACATGACTCTGGAATCGATATTGCTAGAGAAAAATCAAGGTTTTGCAGTTAGAGGACCCCAAAACTTCAAAAGTTTTCATTGAGGTAACTGACGGAAAGCGTACTGATTTTATTGTCACTACAGGTGATGCCCTTCGGCACGGTAGTAGATTGGTTGTCCCTAATAATAAGGAATTGAAACAAGAAATCTTGAAAGAATCTCATAACGCTCCTTACTCAATTCACCCTGGAAGTACTAAGATGACTCGTAATTTTAGAAAACATTTTTGGTGGATTAGTATGAGTAGGGACGTGGCAGATTATGTTCAGTATTGTCTCACTTGTCAGCAAGTTAAAGCCAAACATCAGTGACCTTCTGCCCTATTACAACCTCTTATGATTCCAGAGTGGAAGTGAGAACGAATAGGTATGGATTTTGTTGTTGGCTTACCTAAGACGAAAAGGGGTTACAATTCTATTTGAGTGATCGTTGATCGCCTTACTAAGTTCGCACACTTTTTACCGGTGAAGACTACTTATAATATGGAGAAGTATGCAGAGTTATGTGTGGCAGAAATTATAAGGCCTCATGGGATTCCCATATCCATTGTGTCTGATCGCGACGTAAAATTTATTTCATCCTTTTGGAAGAGTCTACATAAGGCCATGGGTACTCAATTGAGATTCAGCTCAGTCTCTCACCCACAGACAGATGGACAATCAGAGAGAATGACTCAAATCCTGGAAGACGTGTTAAGAGCTTGCGTTATTGATTTTCCAGGTACTTGGGACGAATTTCTCCCATTGGTCGAGTTCTCCTATAACAATAGCTACCGAGCTTCTATTTGCATGGCCCCATATGAGGCACTATACGGGAGGAAATGTAGATCGCTATTTCATTGGGATGAAGTCGGAGAAAGGAAATTATTGGGTCCAGAAATAATACAACAAACAGTAGATATTGTTGAAAAGATTCGTCAACGGATGAAATCTGCACAGAGTAGACAGAAAAGCTATGCGGACAGAAGGAGAAAACGTTTAGAATTCGCCACAGGAGATATGATCTTTTTGAAGGTAGCTCTTATGAAAGGGGTTATGAGATTCGGGAAGAGAGGGAAGTTAAGTCCGTGATTTGTTGGTCCCTTTGAAATACTTGAAAGGGTGGGTGACCAAGCTTACCGGGTTGCATTACCACCAGCACTATCCGGTGTCCACATTTTGTTTCATGTCTCGATGTTGAGGAAGTACATTTCAGACCTCTCTCATATCCTCAGTTATAAGTCATTGGACATTCGCGAGGATCTAACTTATGAGGAAACACCTGTGAGGATCCTAATGAAGGCAGACAAGGAACTTAGCAGAAAGAAGATAACACTAGTTAAAGTTTTTTGGAGGAATCATGCAGTAGAAGAGGCTACTTGGGAACGCGATGATGAAATGCGTGCCAAGTATCCACACCTTTTTGGTAAGTTTTAATTTCAAGGACGAAATTCCTTTTAGGGGGTAAGGAATTGTAAGACGCTTTTCATTTTTTACCTGCAATTTTAAATTTCACATAATATTCATGTGAATGCTATTATAAATTATAAATTTATGATCTTTAATGTCTATAATTTAAATTATTTTGCAGTGGAAGGACTTGGACGCCGTCTCGATCAATGTACCAATTAGAAAGTTTATACATTGTTTCATGCTCTAATTGTTAAGATTGCAATTTCTATTTTTGATTAAGTCGCATGTGGTCTAATTTGTATTTATTAAAAAAAAAATGTTTAGTGACATTTTTGGGAGTATTTGGAAATTACTCATGTAATTAAGCAAAGGAGGAGACTTGACGGACCAAATTGCAAATTTTCAAAAGATTAAATTTATAATCCTAACCTAAACCCTCAAGACCGACCGTGATCGCTAGTCCCTCTCTCTCGCTCTCGGTCTTCGTCTCTCCCTCCTCACACACAACCCGCCGCCACTCGACCTTCCTGGCTCCTCACCGACGACCTCCCCTCTCACTCTCATCGGTAGCCAGCTCCTCACCACCGACAGTAAGCCCTTCCTCCTCCCCTTTCCTGACACACACGGACACACATACAACACAACAAACACACACTGCCCATCGTCCAGACACACGCACACAACTCACACATGAAATTATTATATGTACCTAAATGGAATTGTATGTATATATTTATGTATATGAATGATACTATGTATAAATTTCAAATTTGGGTTTTGGTTAAATTTCAAAATTTTAAATTGTTAAACTTAGATTGGGGCAATATATATATAAATATGTGTATATGTATATATGTGTATGTGCATCTTTCAGATTTATGGGTTTCAGATTTCGATGATGGAAGATCTACATACATAAATTTCAGATTATATATATATATGTGTATATAAATTACGATCCAAAGTTTTAGTTAAAGTTTCAAATTTTGATTTTTGTTTAGATTTTTAATCATTGATGGTCAAATTGAGAATTTTGCTTAAAACCTTGATGAATTATTGAAATTTTAATTGCAAATGTATAACGTTAAAGTTGTGAAAATTTGGAGTTTAGTTAACTGTTTTTTTTTTTTTTTTTTTGGTAAAGTTTGTAATAAATGGTTATTTTTAGATTTGTGAACTTTTTAGAATCACGATTTAGTAATTTTGTAAAGTTATGAAATTTTGAGTTAAGTTTGAATTTAAAAGACGAGAAGACCTTCTAGTGTGCATTGAGATTCATTCATTGTCTTGAATATGGGTTTTATGTGTTTTGGTCATATCCTAAAGTCACACTTAGGTTAATTTGAGATTTTTGATCTTGATTGAATGTTCTGTTATTCTTAAAACAGGATAAGGTGACTTTGTAATGTTCAGTGAAATTTTATTGTTCGTTTTGAATATGGTATGCTTGGGATTTGGTTAGCATTAAAAAGAATTTCAAATGTGTTTCGAGTCAAAAGTCATATTTATTGATGAATGTGAATAATTAGGACTTTTGGTACATTGACGTCACGGGCATCCGAGACTTTTCCACTTGCAAATTCAAAACGGTAAATACTAAGGATTGCAGGTAAGTAAACTTCCCCCTATGTTTTTTTTTTTTTTTTAATCAAAGTTGAATGTAAATGTGAAATTAAATGACTCTCTTGCAACTTACTTGTTTTGATGAATTTCGTTTACTTCATGAAAGTATGTGCCATTAAGAAGAATGTTCAAACATGCACGTTATCATGTCATTGCATCATCAAACATGCATTGGCATCGAAATTGAGAAGTCAAATGTCTTTAAATGAAATAAATGTGTCAAGGTGCAAGTTTGTTCAAAAGTTATGTATCCAAAGTTTTTTTAATAAAGAATGGGTGTACTTTTAGTTCATGAAAGATGCGAGTGGGAAATGGGGCGCGGGGGACTGGCGTACCCGAATTAAGTAGCTTTGCGACGGAATGTTCAACCGTTTTACTGTGGACTGTTAAATCGTTTTGCGGTGGGAAAGTGAATGTTAAACCGCTTTGCGGTGAAAATGTGAATGTTAATCTGGTTCCAAATAAGAATTTCCCATTGTTATCTGATTGACTAGAAGATACATCAAGTGAGCTCACGATGGAAATATTAAGTGAATGTTTTGAAATGTTAAGTGAAAGCTTGAAAAGTTTGAAAGTTTTGAAAGGTGAAAGTGAATGGGGATACATATTTCAAAGTTTAAAGCATCTCATATCATGAGCATGCATCACGTGCGTAAAGTTTACTTACTGAGCTTTAGCTCACCCCAATCCCTCCCCAATGTTTCAGGTGATGAAAGTTAGGTGATCTGAGGAGAGTACTTGGTGGCAGACTCAGGTAGTACCCGAAATTTGTTATCTTCTTCAAAATTGAATTAAGGATTTTTCATAAGTTTTCATTGGGTATTCTTTAATCTTTCATTCTTTAAATGGTTTTGGTTGGAATTAGTTTAAATAAGTTATGATACTTCTAGCATTGTTTATATTATCACTTATTTCTCTGAATTGTAGTTTATTGATATCAAATTTTGTGTGGAGAAGTTGGGATTTATTTTGGAATAGTGTGGTGATGTGGGAGTTTGATATAGAATTGTGGTTGCATGTTGAATATTGAATGAGTTTAGATTTATACTTTTAAAATGGTCATGATGTCTCTCTATAGGTTGGTTAAGTCCAATTTATAGAGGAGACTCTGCCAAAATTTCTATACAATTTTATAATCGAAAAATGAAATTTTATTATTTAAAAATGTTTTATTTCCGCGTTAAAAGTAAAGGAAAGTTGACACGCATAGTTTTAAGCTTTTAAACTTGGGGTGTTACAATGGGAGCATAGGTCACAACCTTAACTTGATCATTTTTGATATATACTAGTAATCGCACCCGTGCGTTGCACTGATAATATAATTAACAGTTATTTATTGAATATAAGTTGTAAAAATATAATACCTGACATAAATAATGCATTCATATATAATTAAAAATATCCAGAAAAGTAAAACATAAAATTCCAACTTGTATATTTCTTTTAACAACTAATTGTTCATTCTCTATTTTTCTTAATCTATTTAAGCAAAATTAGATATGGACATGTGACTTATTTTACACTTTACAATTTTGATATAATGACTGAAGTCGAGCTTACAATTATTTGATTTCTTAAAGTTGAAATGTTTACAATTTTCAAATTGTAAAATGAAATAAAGAGACTATGAATTGTTTTATCATTTTTACGGAAAAAAAGTCATGAATTAAGTTTTTTAGAGATTGTATCGTGAACATATCAACTCCATTTCTGGAATTAACGTCCAATAAATGAAATTTTCTTTTTTAAAAAACTTTTGAACTACAAAATTAGGCTCATACAATGCATGTGCAAAACTCAACTTACATATTTTCCTTAAGATCGACACTTTTCTTTTCATATATTGTTCTTTATCATATTTTTCCAAAAAAGAGGTATATGATAGACTTTTTTGGGATAATTTGATTTTTTAAGCACTAATTATTAATTTCAAGTGGTGTCTAAAAAAATAATCATTAATCTTAATAAATATTGTTACATTAATTGATTCTTCTTTCTTCATACTCACAATTTCGTTATTCATATTCTTACATTATTATTTTAATAAAAATTATTGATCGATCAATTGTTTAATTGGAATTATATGAACTAATTGTTAAAATCTATAATATATTTTTGCATATTTAAGTTATTTAAATTTATAATGAAAAATAGAAAAATGAACAGAATTAGTAAATAAATAAAAATAATGTGAAATGATGAATGAATTAAAGAAATCTTAAGTTTATAAAATTAACCCAACTTAATTGAATTTGTCCTAAAAAATTGTATAGTTATTATTTATTTTAATTTGATGAGAAAAAATCAGAATAGAAATTTATCATCTACGACTAAAATGAATTTAGTTAACTAATTATAGATAATATTGTAGGACTTAGATGAAATAATTTAAAATGAATTAGATATTAAGGAAAAATAAAAAATAAAACTTTACCTTTAATTTTTTATATGATTTTACGAACAATATACTTACAATTTGCTCTCACTTGTTAGCTTGCATTAAACTTCTCACTGTGATCTTAATTTGGCACCCATATTTCATATCTTTCGATTTCAAAATAATATAAAAATTATTAAAAGAATAATAATAAAATAGAAAAAACAACATTTTGATGTTATCAATAACATATCACTGATACTAATGCAATTAATGACACGTGTAAAATAATAATTAATTACATCATCACATGAATGTAGCAGTGCACGTCAGTTTGTTATTAATTAATTACATCATCACATGAAAAGGTAGCCAACAGTGGAAGAACATGTGCCGTGGTGATTGTAATTAATTACAAATTATATTGATGTAATTAATTACGAATACTCTAATGTATTAAGAATTCATTAGTCAAAATTGTAGTTAATTAAAAAACTGAAATAAAATTTGAATTGTAATTAACTGTAATTTGTAATTGATTACATGATGTAATTAACTTGTAATTGCAATTATAACTAATTAAGGTGAATGTAACTAATTCAAGTAATTAAAGCAAAATAAGATCTGTCATGTTTTACAAATTCATTAGTTATATTTGTAATTAATTGTAAATTTGATACGAAGTTCCAATTGTAATTAATAATTAACAAACTATAATTCATTATAATTTGTAACTGATTTAATTAATTTTAAAAGAACAATAAAATTTCGAGTGACTTGTAATATAAAGTTAACTTACAATAGTAATTACATAGTTACAATTGTAATTAATTACAAAATTAAAATTAAATTGCAATTATAGTTAAATCTTAATTGTAATTAATTACAATTTGTAATTGATTACAATTACAATTTAATTGTAACTGAATAAGCTAGTTACATTTTTAATTGATTACAAGTTGAAATTAAGTTACAATTGTAATTAATTGCAAATTATTAATATGATTTTCATTGCTTGATTACCTGATTTTGATAATATATTTTATAATCTTAAAATATCTTTTGAAACACCTGATATTGAAAAATAGGCCTATTAATGTTTTGTATTTGTGTACTTAACCCTTTTTTTTAAGTGTCGATATGAGCTTTTTTTTGTCTCTAAGATTGTTTTGGATCTTATGGCTTATGTATTATTTGGGTTCATATTATTTTTTCTTTGCTTCCTAATTTATTATATTATTTATTTCATTTAATTAAATAATTTATTATATATAATTTTCAAAATGAATTATAGTTTGATACTTTGATTATGATATATAATTTCGAGAATGAATTAAATAATTTGGTATATGATTTTCAAAATGCTTAATTGATTTTCAAAATGAATTATAGTTCGATAAATGATGTTTTAGTATATTTCTATATTTTATTGATTAATTTTAGTATTATTTAATTAAATAATAATATATAATTTCACTATTGCAGCCGTTGATGTCGTCAATCAACAGTCCATGGTCTTTTATCGGCCGCTATAGCTGAACTTTTGTGTTAGATTCATCACTGAACGTAGCCTTATATTTCCAACACATTAATTACATTTTCTTAATTTATGTGAAAATAAGAGCAAGTCTATCTTCATGGGATGTAGTATGAAACATAATGACGACATGCTAGTATTTAAGTTGTCTTTAGTTCTGCATTTATTGATTAAAATCTCAGTTTTAGATTTTTATTCTATTAAAATGTATTATACAAATAGCAAAAAGAAATGAATTGTAAATAAGTCTCACTTTTTATTCTACTAGTGGTAAGTACGTGCGTTGCACGTCTCACGTAAACAGTATATGATCTGAGTATTACATTTGAAGCTATACTCTATTTTAAGGCAATTGAAAAAGTAATTTCCATTACATTGAACCTGATACTAAGAGGATGGCATTCCATAGCCTACTTAAAGATAAAGTTGGTATGAATAATGAAATTACTTGAAAAATATATATTGATGAGTATTTTTCCTGTCTTAGGTTTAAGTGGTTCGGTTTAATCTTGACAGATTTTAAACAAAAATTGCTAGAGTGATTTCTTAAGGACTAAGTAAGGAAACCAAGATGTGTATGAAGTTACAAACCATTTGATTGACTAATAAACGATCCATGACTATGAGAACATGAATTTTTCAAAGAATTACTTCAGCTCTCCTCGTCCCTCTAATTATTAGCTGAAGGTACATTCATTGAATAATATGTAAAAGAAAATTCTTACTCTAAGACCAAAATTACCGACAAAGATAACTTTATAGACCATCTTTTCACCATAAGTAGAGAATGTACCGACTGAGTAATACATATCAAATTCATCACCTGTAAGCCACAAACTCAGTAGCATATTTTACATTAACAAATCAATCATCTTCGAATCACACATGTAGCTGATAGACGAGGCTATCACAATTAAAAATCATAATGTACCAAGAAACAACTATAGAAGCTTCAGTTTGAGTAGTACTTTTCATATTCCAAAACCAACCATCAAAATTAAGAAACCTTATCAATACACAAAATTGTACCAAAACTGATAAAGATCTTACCCATAGGTGTCATTGTACCAAGCTTAGAACCCTTGTTCTAAATCTTGAGTATAAAGAGGTTTGAAAAGTGGATGAAAAAAATAGTAGCAGCAATTGTTAAAATTGTATCCCTTCTCATCTTCACTTGATTTTAACCTTTCATTATCAGTTCTCTTAGTGGTCCAATCTTCAACACTAAAAGGAATGCCACTAAACCCTTGACACATACAACCAAAAATAACAGGGGACTCATATTTGCCACAAGAAAATCCACCTCCCTTCAAGATTGAACAATTTTCTTAGTTTTCCTTGAAAAGCCACTTCATAAATCCAAATTATTATTCAAGAAATGAACATAAAAGCAAAAGCACCCTAGATTTATCCATTTCCACAAGAAACCCCTTTGTTGAAGTAATTATCTAATAATGAAATACAATATAATCTCGGGTTGAAAAACAAATCTTGAAAAACCCAACTACACAAACTATGTAAAAACAATAGAGGGTTCATATACATTTTTTTCAACTAAAAATTGACTATAGTAGAAATCAATTAACTTTAGTTTTTGAAACACAACAATATTAACTAATAATCATTGTAAATTGAGGGGGTAAATCCAAGAACAAATGTTTTTACAAGTTAATAAAACCTAATTGCAAGCAACCAGACATAAGATACTCATGACTTCATTAAGTAGTAAATTCCAATAATTCCCAGAGCTTCCAATCCAAAGAAATCTTACAAATACATATAAAAAGAAAATAATCGAATACATAATGACAAAAAATGTTATGTCAAAAGGAGTTATAAAAATCGAAATAAAATATAATTGCCTGCATTTTCTGCCCTACTTTTGAAATCCACAATACACTTCAAAGCTTAATCAATCGAAAACAATTCCTTTTTTTTTTTTTTTTTTTTTTTTTGGGAAATTCGAAAACAATTCATCTTAGAAAAAATAAATTTGTAAAAACGCAACAATCATATCATTAAGAAAACATGCCTAAAGGACCTAAATCTTAGTAATCAATCAGAATCCAAACTTCTTCGCACTCGGTCAATATTAACAAAAAAAACTGATAAAGAAACATCAACTACACAAACTATGTAAAAACAATAGAGGATTCGTAAACACTTTTTTCAACTAAAAATTGACTCTAGTAGAAATCAATCAACTTTATTTTTTGAAGCACAACAATATTAACTAATAATAATTGTAAATTGAGGGGGGTAAAACCAAGAACAAATGTTTTTACAAGTTAATAAAGCCTAATTGCAAGCAACCAGACATAAGATACTTTTGAATTTCATTAAGTAGTAAATTCCAATAATTCCCACAGCTTCCAATCCAAAGAAATCTTACAAATACATAGAAAAAGAAAATAATCAAATACATAATGACAAAAATCGTTATGTTAAAAGGAGTTATAAAATTTGAAAGAAATTATACTTGCCTGCATTTTCTGCTCTACTTTTGGATTTAAAATCGTTATATCAAAAGAAGTTATAAAAATTGAAAGAAAATATAATTGCCTGCATTTTCTGCTCTACTTTTGAAATCCAAAATACACTTCAAAGCTTAATCAATCGAAAACAATTCTTTTTTTTTTTTTTAAATCGAAAACATTTCATCTTGGAAAAAAATAAATTTGTAAAAACACAACAATCATATCATTAAAAAAAAACATGCCTAAAGGACCTAAATCCTAGTAATCAATCAGAATCCAAACTTCTTCGCACCCGGTCAATATTAACAAAAAACACTGATAAAGAAACATCTAATTGAAAAATCGAATTCATAGTGAAAAAAATCGTTATGTCAAAATGAATTATAAAAATCCAAAGAAACGATACTTTACCTAAAATTAACAAAAAACACGCACCCGGTTAAGATTAACAAAAAACACTGATAAAGAAACATCTAATTGAAATATATAATTTATAACGATATATGAATATACAGAAAACAGAATCTAATTGAAATAGAATTGGCAAGCGAACCACGAAATCAAAAAATACAAGATATTGAAAGATTTTCTGATATTCCTGCACAATTTTTGTTTGGGTTCGTAGAATGTAAAAGGGGATCTTGGCTTACCAGATGTCTCTCAGAGTTTCTAGGTTCTGGTCGTCGGTAGATCTAATATGGGTAACCTCAACGCCGATGGGAAATGGAAGATTTGACTGAGACGATGGAGAGCGTGTGGGGGTGGGGCAGAGGGGGCAATGGGGTTTGTCGTCTGTTTTCTTTATTTTTTGAAGCAAATTGTCGTCTGTTTTCTAGAGTTGGGTGACGTTTTGTTTCCTAAGAAGACCCGGGTGACATTTTGTTAGGGTAACGGGTGGGAAAGGGTATAATTGGTTTAGGCAAAAAAATGTGAGGGTAAATTTGTCAAGTGAAAGATTCTCCATCATTCATACTTTTTAAGGTAGTTTAGATTAAAATATATTATACAAATACCAAACAGAAATGAATTGTAAATAAGGTTCACTTTCTATGTTTATCGGTTCAAGAACATAAACAGAAATCATGTCGACCCTAAAATATGTTAGGACTTAGATCAACATGTCTCAGTTCCTCCCTCTTAAACACATGGACTTCTTGCGCACTAAGACAAACGATCAGCTTGCAGGGTGGCTGTAACGCCCCGAATTTCGTGAAATCCGGGACGTCACTTCGTCCTTTAAAATTGACTTTATTGCGGAAAATAAATTTAATTCAAAGCATCTCATTCATCATTTGAAAACTTTAGCGGAAACTTAATTAATTGGAATATAAATCAATTCATAAAAATTTAATCTCAATTGTTCAGATGGAAGTGACGATAAGTAATTTAAACTAGTATCATTCATAAAATTGACTAAAATATCATCGTTTATTAAATTTGCCAACGCTGCCCTTTCATTCGCCGCCTTCTTCGAGATCTGCAAAAACTGTTAAAATAATGGAATGAGTATTTCGAAAAATACTCAGTAGACTCATCGCCAATAATTAATTTACAGAATAATTGAACACGTAATTATGCAATCATACAGTGACATCATCATCATATTCTTGGACTCTTGTATTTTCAAAATCAAGAATGTTAAAATCATAGGGTGTGGGTAGTCTCGTCTCGTGCACTTAAGGCACATAAGTTATGCATAACATCATCATTTCTCATCTTATCTCATAAGAGATATTCTTGTCTCGTCTCATGCATCAAAGCATGTAAATCACATAATTTCACATAAGACATGCAATTATAATTTAAACTAATTAGTGGGGGCGAGTCTACATCAAATCACGAGTCTGAAAGTTGAGCAAGAAAGTTCACGTTGTTCTTCTAAATGTCCAAGCGTCTCGTCTAGCCAATTTATAAAATAAACTTAAAGTGGTATTTGGAAATCAAACGTTTCAATTGGAAGAGTTTTAAAAGAAGAAATAAAAGTTTAGGGATTAAAATTAAAATCAAACATAGTTGGAATTTAAAATTAGTTGGGACTAAAATAAATTGTTTTGAAAGTTATTGGGCTGAATCATGATTTTAAATATCTTGGGGACTAACTAATTTATTTTAAAAGTGCAGGACTGAATCCAAATATTTTAAAATCAAAAGGTCGAAATAATACTTTTAAAAACTGAAAGGACTGAAATAACTATTTTCAAAACTTGGGGCTGACTTAAAATAAGTTAAAACCTTATTCCTTGAACTAAAACATTTTAAACTAACAGGGACTGAAACTTATTACTTTCAGAATTGGGCACTAAAATGGGCTTTTCGAAAAATTAGTGGGCTGACTTATAAGATTTTAAAATGCTAGGGATCAATTAACTCATTTCAAAAGTGTAGGAATTAATTAAAAGTTTTTGAAAATGAAGGGACTGAAATAGCTATTCTGAAAGGCTGATGTCCAAAGGAAATATTATAAATCAAACTTATATGTCTCATTCCCTATCTCTCTCTACTAGTGAATCATCCCGTGCGATGCACGGGAAGAAACATCTAAATAAAAATAATCATATTCGAAATTAAATGAATCCTTAAACAAAATAAATAACATTCACAAATAAGAGATAAGTTCATCATTTATTAGTTTCATGTATAAACATCAATCTTTTAGGGAGAAGTCATACATGTGAAAATGATTGTGCCTGACTCTTATTGATAGTCATGACATACGACACCATCAATGAAAATTGTTTTTTTTTTTTTGAAATCTAATAAGTATCCTAAAATTCAAATGACTCAACGATATCCTTGGAATAAAGAACTTGTATCCTGCATTATTGTCGGATAGAATTTGACCTTATAGAATATGATCGTCAAGTTTTGTAAAGATTATTCACTATCTCCTCGAACCAAAAATTTTCCTTGCAAAATGAACACTTAAATGTAGTAACTCCAGTATCATGTACTCTAAATATTAAAACAATAGATGAAAAAGTTAATAATAGAAACCATGCATATAAAAGATAAAATTCAATATCTTGACCATTGTCAATAATAATAATAATAATAATAATAATAATAATAATTGCGAGGTTGACAAAGATATTGCATCAAATTTATGATATTTTAGGTTTTCAATATTTATACAACGTAATTATTTTCTGATTGAAATTATAATTTAGTATTGATCATCTCAATTTTTAGTTAAGTAAATTGGGAGACAATTTATATATTATTGTGAAAAAATATCATAAAATTTGAATTAAAATATAGCAAAGAATATCTTAGTATGGTTAATTACTTTTTGAAAATTTTAAATCAACGGTTAGGACAAAAATCATTAATAACTATATCATTTCAAACAATATAGATAAGTTTTTTAACCGTTAATGTTAAAAAATGTGATATGAGACTTTGGAATAAAAAATTAATTAAGAATTAAATGTAATTGTCATTGAAATAATTTTGATAAATAATGCAATATAGGAAAGAACTTTAATATGTATATGTAATAAATAACTTAAAAATAGGATTTAGTTATAAAAAATTTAATACACCGTGATTTATAAAAATACGAATGTGTATAAATTTTAGATATAATTTTAATTGAGAATTTGACATTGGATTTGTATGACTGAACCACATATTTATCCATAAAATTAAGACCAATAAAATATCACAATTATTATAAAAAATTAATTACGTATTAAATGTAATTATCCATAAAAATATTTAATAATTTAATAATACGCTATAAAAAAGAGCTCCAATTTTTAGATGTACTAAATAAATAAAAATAAGATTATTTATAAAAAAAAACTATATGTATGATATGATTTATAATTTAGTACTCCCTCCGTCCCATAAAGATAGTCATCTACTCATTTTCACACAGATTATGGACAAAATAGAATATAAAATATTAATTTCACTCTTAAAAAATAAAGTAGACTATCTTTTTTAGACGGACAAAAAAGAAATTGTGAACTATCTTTATAGGATGGAGAGAGTATTATTTATTAATAAAATTTCAACATAATTTTTAATTGAAAATTTTACTTTGGATTTGTATAACTGAACACAAATATTTATTTGTAAGATTGAAAACGTTAGAAGAACACATTTTTTTTATGAAAAGAGAGGTTTTGACACAAAAAAGACAAATATAAATAAGTAAAATCAAACAAATTATCGTTCTTATATCATAAAAAATAAAAAACAACTTATCGGTAAAAGCAAATTTAATAAAAAATAATAATTCTAGTTTCTTGTTTTTATTATTTTTTATTTAATGTGATATACAATTTCATCAAATATATATACTGACTCATGAATAATATGTTTTTCTTCACTTAACGGCCGAAACCATTAACATATCTATCCAACCCAAAACTATTCTAAATAGCCCAACATTAGTTAACACATTGCAACCCCAACAGAGAAATCTAGAACATAATATAAATAGACTATTAACAAATCCTCTTATTAGTCCAAAATAATTTTGCACTCTATATTGTTTTCGAAGCTTTCTCTACAATATTATTGTTTTAATATTTTTTCTTTTTTGTCAGAAACTCAAATCTATGTTCAACGACTCAAAATATCACAAGTCTTGAAGAAAAGAGTAGTGCCAATCATTTTTACTTTTTCAAAAAATAATTTATGATTTTTTATTTTCAATTGGTTTGTAATATTAATAACTAATAAGCATTACCACCGCACCAGAAATTTTGAATCATAATAGAAGGTGGAGTGGAGTGGAGCGGTCATGTTAAACAGTACACATTTTTTCAAAGAAATAACCTTTTAATTCAATCTTTTATTATTGTGTATATTTTTATAATAATTGTATATAACAGATATGAAAGAGGTTGTATATAGGGAAATTGAAAAAAAAAAAAAGATATAGAAAACAAAAATGAATAAACAGATTTTGAAAAACGGGAAAAAATGAAACAAATTCTGAAAAAGCGAAAAAGGAAAAAAAAATAATAATAACTGGCTTTTCAGTGTAATTAGGCGGCGGGATATAGAAGTCATGTAAACATAATAAATATTGAAAAATGTAAGTAGACGTCAGCGATTTTGAAAATAATAAATAAATATTGAATGCTCAACTATTTTTGAAGTAGGTTTTTAAGTTGATTATTGGAAGGGGGATATGAATAGTGTGAACATGATAAATATTGAAATCTAAAAAATTGGAAAAATAAATAAATAAATAAATAAAATCTGCACATAGTACAAGAGTTTTGGAGGGAAACAGTGAAGTTGACTGAGGTTGACTCATCTACTTTTATATATTATATAGATTTTGGTTTGGAAACGAGAGAGAGGAGAGATGTCGACCGAGAGAAAGAGGAGCACCAGCTCCTCACGGTGGCACTGCTGGCGGTCTGTGCACCGACGTTGGCCGGTGGTGTCACCGCCATCCAGCGGTGGTTATGGGTCTGTGAAGGGGTGGTGATTTTGGGGCTCGATTGTGTGAAAATCGAGGTGGAAGATAAACTTTGGATTGAAGTTTTCCGGCCAAATCTCTGGTCAATGGAGCGGCGGTCGAAAGTAAGTGTTGGGCTTTGTTAAATCTTGGGTTTTTGGTTTGATTTGGGTGTGAAAAAAAAAAGAAAGAAATCCGAAAAGGGCAGCAGCTATCGATCGGTGGTCAGATTGTGGTGCTCCGATTTCGGTGTTATATAGAGGAGGTCGTTGTGTGGGTTTACAGTTGGTTTGATGTGGGCGATTTTGAATAGCTCAGTTGGGAGTGATGGAGGTGGCCGTGTGGTGGTAAACACTACAAGGTCGATTGTGGTGGGTGATAGGCGGCAGATTGGGAGATGGGGAATTGAAAAAAATAGAGTCCGAATAGGAGGCAGTGCGCATGAATCTGATTTCATCGTGGTGATGGTCATGAAATGAATCGAATATGCTTGCAGATTGTTTCAAGAGTGGAGAGCATATATTCTGTGGGTTGTGTATATTGATGGTAATTGGGGAAGGATTTTGGGGTTGATTGGGAGAAATTGCTGAGAGTTTTGGAAGTGATTTAGATAACTGATTAAGGAAAAGAGACAAAGTGAGAATGGAATAAAAGCTGTGAGGTAGGATTTGATTATGGGACATAGGCATGTTATTGGGGAAAATTGTGTGGAAATTGGAGGGGGTTTTGGGGAGGATTATGCTGATGAATTGGTTGGGGAGTGATCATGGGGGAGGAAATGGGGAAGGAAATTGAGTGTCTATGTAGGGAAGAATTATGGGATAAATTTTGGGGTTCAAAATAGTTAATTGAGGGTTTGAAGAGTGATCATGGGAAAGAAGGAAAAAAAATGTGCTGCATATGCAAAATGGAAGTTTGGGGAAGAACTTTAGGAAAATTGGATGAAATCTTGCTGTGATTTAGGAATTGTGGCTGATTTGCTAGCTGTTTAGGGATAAGTTATGCAATGTGTAAAAATGGGAGGGGAGAATGTCTGGGGTTGATTGTGATTAATGTACGGTATATAAAATGGTAATTTGGGTTTATTGTAGGATGGCTGGATTGAGGGAAATGGGAAATTGCTAGCGAATTGGTTTTGATAGAAATCTAAAATGAAAAAGAATAATACTAATTTTTAGGAGTTCAAATTTAAAACATTTTGGACTTAAATAATTTGAATCCAATATTTGAAAATCGGAAAATAATAATGGACTTGGGACATCATTTAATAAAATTTGGAAATTGGAATATGATAAAATTTAAAATAAAATTTAATTTCACTTCACTGGTTTAGACGATCATGTTTTAAAAATAAATGGATAAAGTTGTAGGACACATAAAAAATGTTTATTTAAATTAGTCACGAAAAATTTTTGGTCGCTACAGTGTCTCTCGTTTGCACTTCGACGCTCAAGTCAAAACCCATTTCGAGCAAGTATAGATTGAGTGCGAAAAATATAAATGTCTGTATAAGAGGGAAAAGGGAATGAGCGTAGTATATTGAGTTAAAGTATCGAATTGCTAACCTTTCATTTGGAGACACCATTGACCTATTTATAGTAGAAGTTATTGTCTTAGAGGGTGACATGTGTTGTGCTTTACTCGTGGCCTGCCTCTTATCGTTCATGAGGTAAACCAATTGTTTGGTCATAATCATTACTACCTATTGTAGAGTTACGGCTGCCATCACATCTCCAGTAAAGACACGGTCCCATCAAGTTGCAACTTGCAGAAATGTTGAATCCCACTGACATAATTGGTCAGTCTTGTCGTTAGCCCTAGGCATGTACCTCGGATAACACTACCTCGGAACAAGTAGTTCGGTCATAAGGGGTTCGCCCATATACCGCCTCGGCCATGCAATAACTTGCAAGTCTTTGGACCCATCTAGTAACTGGTGGGTCCCATGTGGGCTCCTATGAGTGACGTATTGAAGAAGTTGAGAGTTGTAATGAGCTAATTGAGCAGAATTAGAAGTTTTGGGACCATAATGTTCAAATTGGAAGTTGAGGACTTGAGATACAAATAAAAGAGAAGGACCATCTTATACAAATTTTAAGTTGAAAATTGCACTGAAATTTTGTACTGCAAGCCCGCGTGACTTCTCGATGAATGGTCAGAACCGAAATATTTTGTCTGCGAGCCCTCGAGATTTTTGCGTGCAAGCCTGCGCAGGCATCTATTGGAAGTCGGGTTGGGCTTTTTTCCGTGATTTTCAATAGCTTTTCCTCCTCTTTCACTTAGAGTTTTCCAAAACCTATATATACAACATATGAGGCACGAATTCAAGACCTTTGCCTCACCTAAGAACATCATAATTTTGGGATTTCAACATCAAATACTTGGGAGATTGGAGCAAAGCAAGAGGCGAGATATAGCCTAACTTTATTATTTTAATTTCATATTCCTTTGTTTTAACAATTTCGTTGTATGTATTGGTTTTTTTTAATGCTTGAATGAACTGGCCGCTTATTCGTGATTTAATGAGTTATTTCCATAATCCGAGAGGTGGGTTAATAACATAGATCAAGGTAATAAATTCGGTAATTGGACAAGAGATAGAGATATACTCTTGTTATTATCTCGGTCGTGTGTGAATTCTTGTGTGTTATACATCTAGATAAGGAATATTCGAACCCTCTGTAGAGATACATGATTGGCTTGTTTAGGTAGAATTGATTTAAACTCGAGAAAGGAATTTCAATATACATTAGTTAATTTGACCGAGTACATATTTAGGAAATAAAACATGAAATTGGAGTTAATTTAATTGGCTAAGTGAAATCGAGATTCCCAACTGCATTACAATTGTTCTTGAAAACAAAACAAGCTTGCAATTTTAATTTTTTAGTTAATTTTCTTAGTTTTAGTTTAAAAAATAAAACTCATTCGTATGTTCAAATAAGGATAAGAACTAAAATATTTCATTACTTAATAGCAGTCCTCGTGGGAACGATAATTCGGACTCATTTTTCCACTTTATTACTTTTCACGATCTGTACACTTGCGTAGATATTTTGCATTGCGAAATATTAGTGAACAAGTTTTTGGCGCCATTGTTGGGGATTGTTAACTAACATCGATAACCATTAGTTCTTACTTTACTTTGAACTTTATTTTAGTTTTAGTTTTTTTTTGTTTTAATTAATCCATGTTAAGAAGGACTAAGTCGTTTGATTTCACATCGCGAAATATTAGTGAACAATGTCCGTAATATCTATGGTAGGCGCAATATGGCCCAGTCATCGGCTGCTTAACGCCTCGACTTCCACCTACTACTTCTGGATCGGTAGAAGGGGCGCCATTGCAGGCAATGCGGAGTGCAAGTTGGGAATGGCCTCTGTAATCTAAGCTGCATAGTTGGATTCGGACCCCGGAAACGAATGCGACCCTCCCCCGCAGCAATTCCCAGATTGGTTCTTATTACTTCAGGTTCCTGGATTCACTTCTGGCTGAAGTCCGGTATTATACCGCTCTTGAGGTTGGCTATCTCTAGCCCTCGCCATCTCTTCCGAGATGATTTCCTCCTTCATTAGATCTACAAGGGCGTTGTAGTCCCTTGGTTTCTGACTCCGGACATCTCTCCAAAATATGCTGGTCATGTCTAGGCCTCTTTTCAGGGCGGAGAACATTTCTGCCTCTGTGGTGTTTTCACAGTTGTACATTTTCTATGTGAATCGAGCTAAGTAGCCCTTCAAAGATTTGCTTCTTCCTTGCTGAAGTCTTACAATCGTTGTAGGGGATGTTGTGATATAGAACAAATGGCGGAGTGGATTGAAGAATAAATAGAACATAAAGGACTAAACCGAAATTTACAGATTTGACGTCCAACCTCCGTTTCGGGCCCATAATATGTCTATTTTGGGTAGTTCGACGAGGCGAGTGCAACTCATCGCTTTTACGTGACCTACGATGGATTTTGGGTGTTCGAGTTCGTTTAGGCAGCAAAAATAGTATTTTAATATTTTAGTGCTATTTATGTTATTTAGTTTATTTCGAATTCTTTTTGTTTATTTGATTTGGAATAGGTTTTATACTTTCCTAGTTAATTTAGAACACGTTTCTTCATTTTATGGCCCTATAAATAGAGGGTTAATTCATTTTTTTTTTATTCATTCAGATTATTAATTAAAATTTTTGAGAATTTTCTCATTCTTCTTGGTGGATTCCAATTTTTATCTTTTACAGATTTCGTTTGAAATTCCTTGCTTGCTTCCGTCCTGCGTCAATTGGTATCAGAGCAAGGATTCGCCTTGTCCAATGGCCAACAATGAAGCCGGAAGAATTCCTCACGATGCTGGTCGTAGGGAAGGCGATGCATATATATGGGCTGCCACAAACGAGCAACGTCAAACGATGGAGAGGTTGGATGTCATGTTACAGCAATCTGCTGTCAACGCTCTTGCTCTTGCCCCTGCCAACCAAGATGGTGTTGAGGGAGTTGCCCTTAGCCGTCATGGGGGAGAACGCCCACCTAGGGTGGCGAGACTTGTGCAGTTAGATGCTTTCAGCGACGAATATTCTAAGGATGATTTTGCAGAATATTCGAATCCGGGGAACCATCAGCAGATCTGAAATCAACCAGATTTTAGAATCCATGCGGACATCCCATCGTTCCATGGGAAATTACAAATTGAGAAATTCTTGGATTGGCTTTCTGAAGTCGAGAGATTTTTTGAATTTACTGAAGTCGCAAAAGAGAGGCAAGTGAAACTGGTATTGTATAAATTGAGGGGTGGTGCTGCTGTCTAGTAGGAAAAATTATCGATGGATAGGAGGCGCCAAGGAAAGGCTCCTGTGCAATCATGGAGATGGATAAAACAACTTCTGATGAACAGGTTCTTACCTCTGGATTATGAGCAATTTATTTTCCAGAGTTATCAGAACTGTGTACAGGGCAATAAATCCGTGGCAGATTATACGGAGGAGTGGTCGAGGTTTTCTGATCGTAATAATTTAAACGAGACTAAGGGACAACAAGTTTCCAGGTATTTAGGTGGGTTGAAGCCTTCCATTCGAGACAAAATTGGCTTGCAGGTGGTTCGGAAGGTAGATGAAGCTCATAACATGACGTTGAAGGTAGAGTTAATGGAGAAAACTCCCCATCGTTTTGACAGTTATAAGAGGGACACGGGTGAGTCATCCTATACCAATACGAACAGGGGCCGATTCTCACCAGTTGAGGGGCAGAATCAACCGAAGAACATTGCAAATCAGAGCCAACGGAACACCGTTGCTGGTACTAACCCTGTAGGAGCCCGTTCATCGCCTACTACTACAAAGGAAACATCATGAGCTCCAAACCCATATGCTAAAACAGGCGGGTTCAAATGTTACAGATGCGGACATCCTGGCCATCGTTCGAATGAATGTCTGGTCAGAGACCAGTTAACCTTGTGGAGACTGGAGGAGGAGATGAAAAAGATCAGTATGAGGAGGAGGAAGGAGCCACGGATGAATTTTTGGATGGGGCAGAGATTGCAGAGGAACAGGGGGAACATGTAAGTTATGTGATACAGCAAGTCACGTGTTCGGTGAAATTGGAAGATACCTCACAAAGGAATAGTATCTTCAAAGTTTGCTGCAGCATTCAGGGAAAAGTGTGTGATTTAATTGTTGACAGTGGGAGTTGTGAGAACTTCGTATCAAAGAGGCTGGTAGAGTATCTAAAGTTGTGGGTGGAACATCCTAAGCCATATGTGATTGGGTGGACACAGAAGGGTCATAAAGTAAGCGTGACTGAGGTGTGCAGGGTTCCTATTTCAATTGGCCAACACTACTATGATGAAGTGGTATGCAATGTAGTCGACATGGAAGCCAACCATGTGTTATTAGGTCGCCCGTGGCAGTTTCACGTGGATGTGACCTACAGGGGACGCGACAACGTTTATGTCTTCAATTAGGAAGATAGGAAGATAGGAATGGTTCTGAGGCGAAGTTAAGTTGGTGGTTCAAACAAGACTGTACCAAGAAATCAGTTGTTACTCTCACTGGTTACTTCAATACCCGAGTTAGAAGCTAGAGTTAAAGAAGCGCAGGAAGTGCATGTCGTGGTAGTGCGAGCAGTGGTGGTTGAAGGGAAGGAAGAGCAGACAGTGATGGTACCAAAGAAAGTGCAGAATCTGTTGGTCGAATTCAGTGAGTTGGTGTCAGATGAATTGTCGAATGACTTCCCACCTTTGAGAGACATCCAACGCCATATTGATTTGGTTCTTAGAGCTAGCTTGCCAAATCTTCCTCATTATTGGATAAGTCCCAAAGAAAACCAGATTCTGTAGGAAAAGGTAGAAGAACTAATGGAGAAAGGGTTTATTCGAGAGAGCATGAGTTCGTGCGCTGTTCCCGCATTGCAGGTGCCGAAGAAAGATGGGAGCTGGAGGATGTGTATTGACAGCCGCGCAATAAATAAGATAACAGTCAGATACAGTTTCCCAATTCCACGATTGGATGACATGCTGGACATGTTGGAGGGTTCAAGGGTATTCTCCAAAATTGATCTGCGCAGTGGATACCATCATATTCGGGTGAAGCTAGGAGATGAATGGAAAACGGCTTTCAAAACGAAGGATGGACTATACAAGTGGATGGTAATGCCTTATGGGCTATCTAATGCCCCGAGTACCTTTATGCGGCTTATGAATTAGGTATTGCGACCTTTCATTGGCAAGTATTTCGTTGTTTACTTTGACGATATATTGGTTTACAGTTGCAATGAAAGTGATCACATGGAGCATCTTCGGGCTGTGATGGAGGTGTTGTCAGAGAATAAACAATTTATTAACTTTAAGAAGTGCAGCTGGTTGACAGAATGATTATTATTCTTAGGGTGCGAAGTCAGCTCAGAGGGAATATTAGTAGATGAAGAGAAGGTGAAAGCCATTCGTGAGTAGCCTACACCAAAAACACTAGGGGAGGTAAGGAGTTTCCATAGGTTGGCAACATTTTATCGTCAATTTATTAGAGATTCAATAGCATTGTGGCTCCTATAACAGAGTGTTTGAAGAAGGGTAAATTTCATTGGGTTGAGGCAGCGAACACAACCTTTGCAATGATCAAGGAAAAATTGTGCACTACCCCGGTTCTTGTTTTACCCAGTTTTGACAAATTATTCGAAGTGGAGTGCGATGCTAGTGGAATTGGAGTTGAGGTGGTTTTGTCTCAAGAGAAGAAACTGGTGGCATCTTTAAGTGAGAAATTAAGTGATGCCCGTCGAAAATGGAGTACTTATGATCAGGAATTTTATGCCATTGTTTTTGCTTTAAAACATTGAGAGCACTATCTGATTCAAAAGGAGTTCGTTCTCTACACTAATCATCAAGCATTGAAGCATTTGAATAGCCAGCGGAGTTTAAGCAATATGCATGCTAGGTGGTCGACCTACCTACAGAAATTTCCATTTGTTTTGAAGCAAAAATCTGGAGCTCCGAATAGAGTAGCCGATGCTTTGAGTCGGCGTGTGAGTTAGCTGGTAACAATGCAGCAAGAGGTTATCGGATTTGAATTCCTGAAAGAATTGTATGATGGAGATGAGGATTTTGCAGAGATATGAAGTAAGTGCGTTCTGAAATAGACTGACGGAGAATTCCATTTGGTGGATGGTTACCTGTTCCGTGGCAATCAATTATGCATTCCAAGGAGTTCATTGAGGGATCAACTGATTAGGGAATTTCATGGTGGTAGTTTTAGCGGTCAACTTGGGCGTGACAAGACCATTAGTGGAGTAACTGAGAGGTATCACTGGCCTCAGTTGAAGCGTGATGTGGGAAATTTTGTTTGGAAGTGTTTCGCGTGTCAGACTTCTAAGGGGCACGTACAAAATACGGGTCTCCACATGCCTTTGCGGCTTTGCCTGTACCGAATGGGATATGGGAGGATATGTCAATGGACTTTGTTTTGGGGCTTCCAAAAACTCAGCGTGGAGTCGATTCTATTTTTGTGATGGTTGACAGATTCTCCAAGATTGGGCATTTTATTCCGTGCCGAAAGACTTCGGATGCATCTCATGTGGCGCAACTATTCTTTCATGAGATTGTACGATTACATGGGGTATCGCAGTCCATCACGTCCGACAGAGACTCTAAGGCTGCGTTCTTTGTGCTTCAGTTTCCTGTTTTCATTTTCGAAAATGTTTTCTGTTTTCCATTTTCTGTGACTTTTTTTTGAAATTGCTGAAAACGCGTTTGGTTTGTTATTTATGAAAACTGTCTTCGAAAATGAAAATCAGGAAAACATGTTCTTTTTAAAATTTTGCAGAAAACTATTTCTGTATACTTGTAATTATATTGCTTGTGAATATAAATGAAATAAAGATGTCATATTTGAGTTGCACAAATAGCCCCAATCACTCAATTTGGTTATGTCAAAAAAATTCAAAAATTCATGTTATCCTTCTAAAGTAATCGTTCCACATTTGGGTAGCAATTTGCCCTTCTAGACTAATCGTTCCATTTAATACTTCATATATAAACATCCTTCTAGTAAGTACTCATAACGTTTAAAATTTAAGTTTCGATAAAATTTGCAGAAATCAATTTACGTTAATCAATGATGTCCTCACAAAATAAGTGTCTACAATACAAAAGTAAAAAATAAATGTTTAATAATTAAGCACATGATACATCATCAAAGATGGTTGAATTTGGAGTTCGACGCAAAAAACGGAGTGCAATTCGAAGTTGTACATCAAAATTTATACATGTTTGAAGACAATGACCTATAAAGCAAATACGAGGACTAAATTGAAAGAAAAGTAAAATTTACGGACTAATGTGCAAGAAAATCTAAAGTTGAGGACCTAAGTTACAAATAAATTAGGATAATCTCGAAAAAAAATTCAAAATTTGAGCATTAAAATGACAAGTTTTGAAAATCAAGGACCAATAATGTAATTAAAAATGACAAATTTTGACAAATTTCAAATTTTTTGATTATTATTATTTTTTTTAATGTGAAAATGCGGAAAATGCTTGTTTTCCACGTTTTCACTTTATAGTTATAATATTCGGAAAACGCGGACCTTTACAAAATTTGGAAACATTTTCAAAAAATCTTTCCGAAAACGGCGCAAGAGAATGCGTTTTCCACGTTTTTGGAAATAGAAAATGGAAAACGGATGGAAAACGCCAAAGAGAACGCAGCCTAAGTTCCTTAGCCATTTTTGGATTACACTGTGGCGACGAATGGATACTACTCTCAAGTTCAGTAGCACTGCGCATCCACAAACTGATGGTCAAACTGAGAACTTGAACCGCACGCTAGGAAATATGATTCGGAGTATTTGTGGTGATAAGCCAAAACGGTGGGATGTGGCACTGGCACTGGCTGAGTTCGCATATAATAACTCGGTCCACAGCGCTACTGGTAAGTCGCCTTTCACTTTGGTGTATTTGAAGCCTCCTAAACATGCACTAGACTTGGTGCGCCTCCCTAAGATTGCTGGTGCAAGTGTGGCTGCCGAAAACATGGCTGAGCAGGTCCATGATGTTCAAGCAGAGGTGAAGGCTCGTTTGGAAGAGAAGAACACGAAATATAAGGCTACCGCCGATGTGAAGAGGCGTAAGAAATTGTTGTGGAAGGTGACCAGGTGATGGTGTTCCTACGTAAGGAAAGATTTCCCGTTGGCTCATATAACAAATTAAAACCAAGAAAGTATGGTCCATACAAGGTGATCAAGAAGATCAATGATAATGCATATGTGATAGATTTACCTGCTGACATGAACATATCTCGCACCTTCAACATAGTTGATCTTTATGAGTTTTGTGATGATGTTCCGCTTTATCAAGATTTTAACTCGGGGTCGAGTTCTTCGGAGGTGGAAGTGACTGATGTAGAACAAATGGCGGAGTGGATTGAAGAAGAAATAGAACGTAAAGGACTAAACCGCAATTTACAGATTTGGCATTCGACCTCCGTTTCGGGTCCATTATATGTCTATTTTGGGTAGCTCGACGAGACGAGTGCAACTCATTACTTTGCTGTGACCTACAATGGATTTTGGGCGTTCGAGTTCATTTAGGAAGCGAAAATAGTGTTTTAATATTTTAGTGTTATTTATGTCGTTTAGTTTATTCCGAATTCTTTTTGTTTATTTGATTTGGAATAGGTTTTATGCTTTCCTAGTTAATTTAGAACACGTTTCTTCGTTTTATGGCCCTATAAATAGAGGGTTAATTCATTATTTTTTATTCATTTAGATTATTAATAAATTTCTTGAGAATTTTCTCATTCTTCTTAGTGGATTTCAAGTTTTATCTTTAGGGATTTTGTTTGAAATTCCTTACTTGCTTCCATCCTGCGTCAAGTTGGTCCGGCCTGGAGGAGACGAAGCCATTCTTAAAAGTCGTTTTCAAGTCTCTCCAGTTGTGGATGCTGCCAGGCAGGAGTTTCTTGTACCATCGAATGGTACTCCCTCCGAGCGTTAAAACAAATGCCTTGCATTTTAGTGCAAGGGTAGCCCCGGCTATTTCTATACTGATGCGGAAGTTCAGCAGGTGATCATTAGGATCACCTCTTCAGGAGTACTTTGTTACTTTTGGCATCTCAAAGTCAACAGGTATTGGGTACCTCCGGATGCCCTCAGAGAAGGGGCTCACTTCCTCATCATCGTCAATTTCATACGTATGGAGTTCGTTGTTGTTTTCGTCATAGTCAAATTTCACCGCACCATGGTATTGGCCATAGGGCTGTTGTGGCTAGTTCCACTCGTGGGGTGATAAAGCCTGGTCATAATTAGGCTTTTGGTAGTTAGGCGGATCCCCTTAGGTCTGGGAGTGAGCCTCTGCGGCTCTTCGCTCCCTCCTATTTCTAGGCTCAAGGGTCAATGGGTATACTCTTTCTGCCCCCGTTTCATACATATATCTAGGCACGTGACCCCGTGAAAGGACATCTTCGACCCTTCACTCACGCCTATTCCTAGGTATTTATGCTTGGTGCCGGGCTTGTTTAGCCCTGCTTTCCTGCCTGCCTCGGAATAATCCTCCTATCCGGATAAAGACAATGTCAGATCTTGAAGGGGCCGCTTCTTCATGATATTCGAGAGGTGGGTTGTATTCTTTCGGTATTTTAAACACAGAGTCCTCTTCGCGTAATGGGAATAGAATCCACCTCGGCATACATTGGTGGTGTGTTATAATAGTACGAGACGGTGCCTACATTAGAGGGTGAATAATGTGCTTGGGAATACTACGATTGTGCTATTGGTTCATTCACTACATATCCCCTGGCCATATAGGCATTCATGACAGCAGTTTGCTCAATTTGTTGCTTTTGCATCTCCAACATTTGAGCAGCCATGCGCGTCATGTCTCGCAACATGCGTCGGTTTCGATGTCGACGAGGAGGATTAGGTTGTGGAACCTCCTCGTTGGCATTTTCACGCTGACTTGCAGGGTACGTCTCCTCGCCGCCGTACTCTTCCTCTCTGCTCCTTCGAGGGTTGGCATCGTTATCACTCCCACTCATTGTTGCAGTAAGTCAGCGGTTACCCCTTTTCAAGGTTGGTAAACTTATGCTTTAAAGTTTCTAGGCCTTTTTCAAGGTTATTAAACTTGTATTTTAAAGTTGTAGACCTTTTTCAAGATTTTTGATCGCTTTTTCCCAAGTGATTTTCGTGTTTAAAGGTGTGGATTCCCACATACGGCGCCAAATTGTTGACCTTAAAATTTGGTAGGGCTTGGATCAACACATCTTAGCTCCTCCCTCTTAAACACGTGGACTTTCTGTGCACTAAGACAAACGATCATCGTGCAAAGGGGGCCAAGATGTCTCCCGTTTGCACTCCGACACTCAAGTCAAAACCTATTTCAAGTATAGATTGAATGAAGGAAATATAAATGTGTGTAAAAGAGAGAAAAGGGAGTGAGAGTAATATATTGAGTTAAAGTATTGAATTTCTAATCTTTCATTTGGAGACACCATTGACCTATTTATAGTATAAGTTATTGTCTTAGAGGGTGCCAACGTAGCATACCTCTTATCGTTAATGAGGTAAACCAATTGTTTGGTCATAATCATTACTACCTATTGTAGAGTTACTGTTGTCATCACATCTCCACTAAAAGCACTGTCTCATTAAGTTGTAACATGCAAAAAGGTTAAATCCCACTAACACAATTGGTCAACCTTATTGCTAGCCCTAGGCATGTATCTTAGATAACACTACCTTGGAACAAGTAGTTCGATCACTATGATCGGACTTAGCCCATGTTTGACTAATTTTATATAATCTTTAAAAGCAATCAAATTATTTTTATTCATACATCTCAAAGAATTAACAAGTATCATTTACCATTGATTCTATCTATTATACAATTGTGCTACAGGAACCGAACAGTGCACCGAAAGTTGCGTACTAAGCGAAAATCTGGTCACTCGCTCATCACATCCACCTCGAAATCTACAGCATACACCAGTTCAGTGCACTTTTTGGTCTCATTTTTCGGTCCCTTAAGCTTAATTCATCTATTATAATTTAGATTGACTTCAAAAACATGCTTACATTAAAAACATGCTTACATTAGATGCATGTTTATTTTAATAGAACTAATAAGTGAAGCACAATATTTAAAAAGATCAATCAACATATAGGCACAGGAAAAAATAAGTTCAAAATATTCTACAATCTCAGAACCTTTATTTATTTTTTATTTTTTTACTAGACTAGACTAGAAGTAACCTACTTGAAACATGGTTTGAAATAAATATTACTTAAAAGTGAAGGAAGCTTAGCCAAATAATACATGATCTAGTCCCATTAAAAATCCCCTTAGAAAGATCCAAATGGACAATGTCAACAGCTACATATTATTACATATTCTTGTGACAAGAAACTACTAAACTAATGAAAGAACTTTGACTGGCACACGTTAATATAACGTTAAGCTCAAGGCTCGAAATTATAAGCATCATTCCACAAATAGAACGAAAATGATATGTTCGGTATGTTGGACTCAACTGTGCAATTTGTGAAACATGCCCAAAAAAGTAACCAGTTGAATCCATACTATCATCCAGGTATCAGGCCGTCGTTGACTTAAGGTAAAATGTCATATGTTCTAAACTCATAATTGAAAATTACCAAGTTGTGGGCCTAGTCATCTCATCTCTAACCATAATTCTATGATACATGCATAGTAAATATGCGACAATTTTTCTCAAGTAAGATTCCTAAAATTGGTTATTGCATATGGTTCTTTAGCTCAATTGAACGCTACTAAACGTACACCGTGCTAAAGTAACGAACATTTAATACAAATATCAATATAGAAAATGTGAAATAATTAAGAAAATAAAAGGGCAAGTATGATGCCCGAGCTGATTAGTCTCCAGTAGAGAATTCAATAGAACATCTACAAAAAGTATTTCATCCTGTCATCCCTTCTCATAGCGTTGTATACTGCTTGAACCTGGAGAACACATATTCAATCACATTATTCATATGTAATGGTGTGTATAAACAGCGTCTTTCGACATTTTATGTTTACAGATAAGGATTCGTAATACACTGTCCTCTCAAAAGTGTTGACACACACACACACACACAGAAGGATTTGCAATACACAAATTGTCCTTTTAATAGTGTTGCACACACGTGCTCACAGAGAGAGAGAGAGAGAGAGAGAGAGAGAGAGAGAGAGAGAGAGAGAGAGAGAGAGAGAGCACCTGCTCACTACAAACTACTTGAACAGGTCCAATGTTCACTGATACATATTTGCCACCTGAGGATGCTCTGTGTTTCACTTGGCCCTGTAGCAGAACCTTGTAACTTAAGAGTCTGTTTGGTAATGTGATTTTTTTCACCTCAACTTTTCAAACTCAATCTTAACCATCCATTCTGAGTCAAGCCGACAGTTTTTGACTCTTGAAATATTTTTAAAATACACATTCATCCAAAAAAAAAAATCTTCTAAAAATCACATTACCAAACACGCTCTTAAGTGACCTACATTTGACAAGTATGGGCGATCAAATAGACATTCAGAACATGGTAACCTTTTCGTGACATTGATGTCTAACAGATAGACATTCAAGTCCAAAATTGGTTGACAACTCATTCTATGGATTGATATGTTTTATTTTCTTAAATAAAACAAAACCACGTCTAAATCTAGATACGAAATATAAATCTGGATCAAGATGGAGTTCAAGACATTGTCTATTTTTCTCTTTGCCACGCCAACTTGATATTGTCCCTATCCACTTGTATTGGAGAATTTTTTTTTTTAAATGCAATATTTTGCTTGTATGGCGCAATTTTTTAATCAATCCATAGTTGCATTGGGTTGCTCTTATAGAACTAATCGAAGTTTAGAACTACCATTTCAAACTTCAGTTACCAAAAGTGCTCCCTCACCCTAAAGTTTGTGCAGTTCAAGTTCAACCTAAAACTGAATTAGTTTCATTTAAATATTTCAAACTAAAAATTCAAGTAATATTACTTCGCAGTCCAACTCCTAAAGGAACTTCTGAATATTAACACAAAATAGGAGAAAATCTTGTGTAGGGCGGGCATACCATCCAATGTGGTATGCCCGTCCAATTAAAAATTGACACGTATTTGAGTCTGCACTTATATACATTAAAATATACATTGGTACTTTCACAAATTCTCCCACCATACACTTCTTCTCAGTTGAAAATTGGACCATTTTCTTTCTCTCTCTCTCTCTCTCTCTCTTGAAACTTCAAAGCTTCCATTCTATTCCTAAAAAAAAGTCTACTTCCATTCAGAACACATTTCCTAGCCAAGCAAAATCACATCCGTTATAATTTTTTATTTCATTTCTTGAAATTTTCCAAATATTTATATTATATGAATATGAAATTATTTATTATTATATTTATTTTGTTAATACATGTTTTATGCAATGTTTTTTTAACGTTTCTAAAATGGTGAAATTTGTGGATATTTGGTATTTTTGAATGATGAATGTATTTAATATATATTATTTTGAATGGGTTGAATGAGTTTTATTGAAATCTTTGTATATTTTGGAATTTTTCATTATGGTGAATGGGTTTAATATGTTAGTGTTTTTGAAGGGTTGAACGGGTTTTAGTTGGCATAGAAGTATTTTTTTTCTAATAAAATAAATAATAGTTTACCACTGAATCAAGTTTTTTTGTCAAATGGAAGATTTAAATAGTAGAGAGAATTTTGATGAAGAGCTCAATTTGAAAATGGAAGTATGTTCTGATGAAGAAGCTTATAATATATGTAATTTATATTCTCTAAGAAAATGTTTTAATATCTGCAAAGGACATATTCGAAGAGATGCAACAAAAAATATTAAACAACGAAATTTTTTATGTTCAAAGTAAGGGTTTCAAAGAGATGTGAGAGTTACTTGAAGTGAGAAAATACAATAGATTAGAGACAATAACAGGTTGTAAGTTTATGGTGCGTTTTACAGTTAAGGGAGAAATGTGGAAAATTTCTCATATCAATACCCATCATAACCATGAACTTGATAGACTGGAAGAAAGACAATTTCTCAGATCAGGCCGTAGGGTATCTAATGCTCAAGCAAATATCATTAATTCTATGGTTAATGCCGGTATAGGACCAACGAAATCATACTTTTATTTAGCAAATGAGGTTTGTGGGTTTGAAAATCTCGAATTTACCGGAGAATATGAGAAATTATTTGCAAAGAAGAAAAGGTAAAATGATTGAAGCTGGAGATGGACAAACTTTGCTAAACCATTTTAAGTTGAAGGAAAGCAAGGATCCTAACTTTTTCTACTCAATGCAAGTGGATCAATTTAATCGGTTGACAATTTTTTTTGGAGGGATAGTGGGTTGAATTTAGACTACGATTGCTTTGGTGACGTTTTATGTTTTGATACTACTTTTCATACTAATAAGTACAATTTGATTCGTGCTCAATTTGTTGGAGTTAACCATCATTGGAAAAATATTTTATTTGGTTGTACATTTTTATTGGATGAGACCACTGAATCATTTGTTTGGTTTTTTGAGTCGTTTAAGGAGTTAATGGGAGATAGACAACCAAAAACTATTTTTACAGATGAGGACAAAGTAACGGCAAATGCAATTGAAGTAGTTTTCCCACATACACAACATCGGTTGTGCACTTGGCATATTGCTAAGAATGCAACGCAACATCTTAGTAGCTATTATGCAAATCTTGAGTTCAAAAGGCGGTTCAATAAATGTTTCTATGGTTGTTATAGTGAAAAAGAATTTCAAATCTCTGGGAATGATATGATTGAAAAGTTTGACCTTGGGAGTCATTCATGTCTAAAGAAATTGTATTCATTACGAGAAAAGTGGTGTCGTGCTTTTAGTTTGGATACATTTTCAGCAAATATTAGGTCTACCCAAAGGAGTGATAGCACAAATAATATCTTTCATCAAATTTCTACTAAAACAATAAACCTTGTTGATTTTATACACCACTATGAGAACATAGATGAAATGAGCTTGGCTAAATTGGAAGAGGATTATCGATGCAAAAATGGTGTTCCTCGTCTCAAAATCAGGTGTAGTATTTTAAGTCAAGCAATTAATGTGTACACTATACTTTTTTTGAAAAGGAGCTAACAAGTTGCATTTGAGTGAGGATGAAGGAAGTGTGTAGAGATTATGAGTTTTATACATATTATTATAATTTTGATTATCTACAAGGAAAACACTAGTAACTGTGTAAGTTTTGATATAGTTCTATATCAAAGAATTTTGTACGTAATTTTTATTTATGGTGTTTGTTTATATTTTTCAGGTTATTGAATTTGGAAGTAGTAGTTTGTACCTGAAGTTAATGTAGAAGATGAAAGGGAAACCCGTTTTGTATTCATTTTGCTAAAAGATGTTGACATTATTATGTATCGCTCTCTTCTATTAACATTGGAGGTATTTTTATTATTTTGTTATTTGTCAAGAACTTTCACCATAAATTTTCAAAAAAAAGAACACTCACTATATACGCACTAATTTGGGTTCTAATTATTTTCATTTGTTTGGTAATAAAAGACTACTTCAATTCTTATCACATGTGATAATTTGGCCAATATTTTTTTATTACAAGCAAAATGTGTGTTAATTGTGAGCAACAACCTTTTTAATTAATTAAAATGAAATGATATTGCCAAAAAAGGAAACAAAGAGTGTACAGAAAAAAGGAAAGAAGACAGCCTTTAATAATCATTATTATTGAATGCAAAACTTTTCACATTCCTACAACAAAAATACGTGTCAATTTTTAATTGGGCGGGCATACCACATTGGATGGTATGCCTACCCCACAGAAGATTTTCTCACAAAATAGATACAATAACTTATTATGCTGTCCAATCATCTTCAAAGCACGGATGTTCAAATAATAAATCAAGAAATAGAGGAACATATTAACATAACTAGTGAATCATCCCATGCGATGCACGGGAAGAAACGTCTAAATAAAAATAATCTCATTCGAAATTAAATAAATCCTTAAACAAAATAAATAATATTCACAAATAAGATATAAGTTCATCATTTATTAGTTTCATGTATAAACATCAATCTTTTAGGGAGAAGTCATACATGCGAAAATGATTGTGTCTGACTCTTATTGATAGTCATAGCATATGACACCATCAATGAATTTTTTTTTTTTTTTTGAAATCTAATAAGTATCCTAAAATTCGAATGACTCAATGATATCCTTGGAATAAAGAACTTGTGTCCTACATTACTTTCAGATAGAATTTGACCTTATAGAATATGATCGTCAAGTTTTGTAACGATTATTCATTATCTCCTCGAACCAAAAATTCGCCTTTCAAAATGAACACTTAAATGTAGGATCTCCAGTATTCATGTACTCTGAACATTCAAACAATAGATGAAAAAGTTAATAATAGAGATCATGCATATAAAAGATAAAATATAATAGATGAAAATTTTACTTTGGATTTGTATAACTGAACACAGATATTTATTTGTAAGATTGAAAATATTATAAGAACACATTTTTTTTTTTATGAAAAGAGAGATTTTGACACAAAAAAACCAAATATAAATAAGTAAAACCAAACAAATTGTCGTTCTTATATCATAAAAAATAAAAAACTTCTCGGTAAAAACAAATTTTTTAAAAAAATAATTCTAGTTTCTTGTTTTTATTATTTTTTGTACAATGTGATATACAATTTCATCAAATATATATACTGACCCATGAATAATATGTTTTTTCTTCACTCAACGGACGAAACCATTAACATATCTATCCAACCCAAAGCTATTATAAATTACCCAACATTAGTTAACACATTGCAACCCCAATAGAGAAATCTAGAACATAATATAAATAAACTATTAACAAATCCTCTTATTAGTCCAAAATAATTTTGCATTCTATATTTTTTTCGAAGCTTTCTCTACAATATTATTGTTTTAATATTTTTTCTTTTTTGTCAGAAACTCAAATCTATGTTCAACGACTCAAAATATCACAGGTCTTGAAGAAAAGAGTAGTGCCAATCATTTTTACTTTTTCAAAAAATAATTTACGATTTTTTATTTTCAACTGGTTTGTAATATTAATAACTAATAAGCATTACCACCGCACCAGAAATTCTGAATCATAAAACGTGATAAATAGAAGGTGGAGTGGAGGGGTCATGTTAAACAATACACATTTTTTCAAAGAAATAACATTTTAATTGAATATTTTATTATTGTGTATATCTTCATAATAATTATATATAATAGAAATGAAAGAGATTGTATATCGGGAAATGGAAAAAAAAAAAGATATAGAAAACAAAAATGAATAAACAGATTTTGAAAAACGGGGAAAAAATGAAACAAATTATGAAAAAGCGAAAAAGGAAAAAAAATAATAACTGGCTTTCCAGTGTAATTAGGCGGCGGGAAATAGAAGCCATATAAACACAATAAATATTGAAGAATGTAAGTAGACGTCAGCGATTTTGAAAATAATAAATAAAGATTGAAGGCCCAACTATTTTTGAAGTGAGTTTTGAAGTTGATTATTAGATGAGAGATATGAGTAGTGTGAACATGATAAATATTGAAGTCCCCAAAAATTGGAAAAATAAATAAATAAAATCTGCACATAGCACAAGAGTTTTGAAGGGGTCATGTTAAACAATACACATTTTTTCAAAGAAATAACCTTTTAATTGAATATTTTATTATTGTGTATATCTTCATAATAATTATATATAATAGAAATGAAAGAGATTGTATATCGGGAAATGGAAAAAAAAAAGTTATAGAAAACAAAAATGAATAAACAGATTTTGAAAAACGGGGAAAAAATGAAACAAATTCTGAAAAAGCGAAAAAAAAAATAATAATAATAACTGGCTTTCCAGTGTAATTAGACGGCGGGAAATAGAAGCCATATAAACACAATAAATATTGAAGAATGTAAGTAGACGTCAACGATTTTGAAAATAATAAATAAAGATTGAAGGCCCAACTATTTTTGAAGTGAGTTTTGAAGTTGATTATTAGATGAGAGATATGAGTAGTGTGAACATGATAAATATTGAAGTCCCCAAAAATTGGAAAAATAAATAAATAAAATCTGCACATAACAAAAGAGTTTTAGAGGGAAACAGTGAAGTTGACTGAGGTTGACTCAGCTACTTTTATATATTATATAGATTTTGAATTCTACAGAGAGATGCCAAATTACATAAATAATTATTTTTGAACTACCGTGTCTAGAAACTCAAGTTGTTAGTGAAGAAGAAATATTTGAATATCAATCTCATCTCTGAAGTGAATTTTTTTATTTATCTACCAATACACCCCTAACATATACGTCAATTTTTTTTTTTTTTATTATTATTATTTAAAAGGAGTGACCGTACACAATCTTCATAAAGAGGGACTTGGAACCTTTGCAGGCTTCATATCATTATAAACCCTCTTTTAAAATTTAAGCTATGGAGATAATAAAAAATAAAAAATAAAAATTTAATTCATTTAAATTACGTTTTCAACAATTCTTTATTATTTTTATTCCCATCCCCAGGGGCGGAGCCAGCTCTAGCAACTGAGTTGGGCCTGTCTTAACAATTGGGCTAGACCACTCTTTGTTTTATTTTATTTTTTAAATCTTACAGGAATTTTTTAAAGTGGGGTGGGCCTAGGCTAGTATGGCCCCCTAGTTCCGCCCCTGGCCATCCTTATTCCCTATTATCCTCTCAAACTATTGTTGAATTTACTAGTTTGTTGAGATTCGATCCCATGAATCACATTATCCTATGATAATATGCAAACCTTGAACATAATACATTAATTCATAAGATTCTAACTTACGTGTATGCCTATAATAATATTATTATCTAATTAGTCTACATTTGAAAAAAAATTATAAATCATTTATAAATGATCAAATTTCATGTTTATGAACTCATCCTAATGGACCCAAGTATGATCCACTTATCCACCATTCATTTTTATCTATTTATAAATTAAACGTTTTTTAAATTCTTTCCAAACAGAGGTTTTTCAATCTTTACATTTTCCTTGTTTCCTATCATAAGCGTCATTTTTTTCCCCCAATTCTTATAGCACCATGGTAGACAACCTTAAGTGAAACTTAAAGCTTGTTTGAGAAGTGTTTAACTATTTACATTAATATCCACCTTCTTCATCACCGATTGAGTAGTCGAGTTTGGATAATTTGCAGGAGAGACAACAAAGGAAGAGAAGACACAGAGAAAGAAAACTCAAACGATAATTTATTAAGCACCAGAAGTGCCTTTAAATTTTTGGTGCCATATTTCTATTAAAATTTGATGAGTATAAATGTATTATATTCTTCTACTTGTCGAAATGAAATAAATAAATGACACATCTCTTTGTTCCTTCATTTTTGTTTCATACCTTAAGAAATCCCCTCATTTCCTTTCATCCTCGAATATCCAAACACGAAAAAATAGCAAAGTCAGCTCAAGAAAACTATAATAACCACATCTCAAATTCTCAACAGATGGTCCATTAAGGCATTAACTAAGCCTCTATTTGGTAAGAATTTTTTGTTTATAAACAAAGAATGTGATTTTTTTAAGGTTGAAAAGTGATTTGAGAAAATGTGTGATTAAAAAGTGATTTTGAAAAAAGTATCATTTATAAACAAGTTTACCAAACAGTGTAAACTATATGTGCCAAAAGTGGACACTTTTATGTGGTCATTATATTAGATAGGAAATTTTGAGATAGCTGGCACGTGTTACCAATGTTTAAAAAGGCGGAACTACGTACTGAGGCGGTTTTCTTTTGTGAGGCGAGGTGTAAGCCTCGAGGCGGATTGAGGCGAAAGCCTCAAAAAAACCAAAAATTCAGTCAAAAAATTATTAGTTTAATTTAAAATTTATTTTTGTAGTCTTTAAAATATTTTAATGTAATTTTTAAAATTTATTTTTATTTTTATAGTGTAAAATAATTTTTATTTTTTTAATCTAACATACAAAGTAATGAGTTGCTTCAAATATATCTTTATATATACACATTATATGTACAGAATTTGGTCTATAAATTGATACAAACTTCCAGGCCCATTTACTATATATATATATAGAAGGGTTAATTGCATAAATTACTGTTTTAAGGTAACAAAACGGATTTTTACTGCCCAAAAGAAAAATTCTGAAAAATACTACTTTGCTCGTCATTGTCCAACCTACTGTTTGACCATCATTGTCCCTGACTCGCTGCTGCACTGTTGCTTGTCTTCTTTCCAAACTTCCTACCACCGCACAACCACCAAATTACCACCGCCACCACCCTTATCAGACACCAGCTAAGGTCCAAATGTGGGCACATTGAATTGGCAGCTCGTGCAGGTTAGATCCTCCTCGTACCAGTTGGTTTACCTAGCGGAGAAGCTGTCGATTTTTAAGAGGACGAGGAGGAGATCGAGGCCGTTGCCAAAACGACGACGGAAGATTTCGAGGATGATGACAACGTTGGCATCACTGCTGGCCAAGAGATCGAGGACAATGAGCATAGAGTGAAATCAATTACTGTTGATAGGGAAATTTTTTTTTTCTTTTTTTTTTTAACTGAAATTTGGAGAATAGAGGTGGAGATGCACAATGACAGATCTATTTGTCCTGCTTGAAGTGAAGCTGGTTGTTTACCTTTTTCTTTTTCCACCCAGGTTTACGTTTTTTATCTTTTGGAAAACTCGTGAAATTTAAGCGAAATCAATTGGTTTTATGTTTTTGGTTGGCAATCATCTTGGTGGTGTAGGCTATACCTGAAAATGTAGAAAATAGTATATGAAAAATGTTTGATTTTATGTTTGAGACAAAGTATCATAAAAAATTGTAAAGTATCAAGTTTTGATACTTAAAAAATTTAAAAGTATCATATGTATCATAATGTGATACTGACATATTTGAGAAGTATCAGATTGTGATATTTCACGAAATTATGAAGTATTTTTCAATTTTTACGATTTTATTATAAGTAATTTTCAACTTTTATAAAATTTAAGTAAATTTCAGTTTGATCCTTAAAAATAGGGTAAGAAAGGTCACTATGAGGGTGCTGAGTTTTATGTCCAAAAAGGTCAAAAGGTAGTGAATAGTGAATATCACGGTCCTTGTATGTAAATTGTTTGATTTTATGTTTGAGACAGTATTATAAAAATTTGTAAAGTATCAAACTGTGATACAAAAAAAGTGTATGAAAATTGTTTGATTTTATATCTAAGATAAAGTATAAAGTATCAATATGTGATACTAGAAGAAATTGAAAATTATCATACTGTGATACTAAAAAAATTGAAAAAGTATTATAAATATCATGTTGTGATACTAAAAAAAATAGAAAAGTATCATAAGTATCATACTATGATACCAACAAAATTATAAATATCATACTGTGATACTAACATATTGAAAAAGTATCATAAGTATTTTTCAATTTTTAAAATTTTATCATAAGTAATTTTCAAGTTTTATAAAATGTAAGTAAATTTCAGTTTAATTCCTAAAAGTAGGGTCTTTTTGTGATCAACCCTAGTCTATTAATTGATACAAACCCGTCCATACTTCCAGGCCCATTTATTACCTACCTAACCCCCTTCACCCCAACAACACTCTCAAGTCTCTCTAACTCTAATTCTACGATAAAACACACCCAGAAGAGAGGCCAGAGCCGCTGCTGAAGGAAAATGGAAGAAAGATAGCAGCCCCTTGCTGCTCCAATCGACATCTTCTCTGCTGGAGGCTTCTTCGACGACTCCGACGCTGCTCCAAGGTAAGAAAAATCAGTATTTCTTCTTCTTCTTAGAGAGGCGCACGCCTCATGCCTTGTGAGGTGCATGCTTTGAGGCGGAAGCCTCTGTTTTTTTTGCCTTAAACTTACCGCCTCGAGGCATAACCCTTGCGCCTCACTTTGAGGAGCGCCTTGAGGCGCGATTCCGTTCCACCTTTTTAAACCATGCGTGTTACGTGTATTTACAATAACGATGGGAAAGATCCCAACCTAAACCCACTCAACATGATCTTTTTGCCAACTACCACGCCCTTCACATCAAAAGGTATCACATTGCAAACCCTAATTTCTTCGCTGGTGCCTCTAAAACATCTATTATCTCTTAAACTTGCTCAAATTGATGATGACAAAGCAAACTAAAGACAATTCCACTCACGTTGAAGAACATCTTGCTGAATTATTTGTTATTTGGATAAGGATTCCGTGTTGGTGCCAGTATGTGTCCAAATGCCTATCCTTGTAACCTCCAGATTTATTATATTCGGAATAGGTAAGAATATCAATATCTTAACATGTTTTCCTTTATAAGATGCAAAATGTGTCCAATAAAATAAAAAACGGATAAAAATGTACATCAAAACTATGTTACTCGGATTCTTCACTTTTAAAGAAGTACCATGTCAGACACTCGGGTATGGGACATGGGTATAGGATTCTTCTCGGATCTTTTTAACCAAAAGATGATATTTTATATAATTTAAATCAAAAGATTATCCTTCATAAATCCAAAAATGCATTTATTATTACTAATACATAAATTTCTAAAGTAATTTGAAGTTTATAAGATGTATTCATGCATTTATGCCAAAATTTTGAGTCTTTTTAACCATGTCCCCATATCCTAGGTTTTTAAAAAAAGGTTCGACACTTAGATACATACCCATACCCATAGCATCAAAATGTAGTTTAGTTAAAGAAAAATTTAATATCTATGATATACTTTATAAATGTTTTTAGAGATATAGAAGGGACTTTATTGCATGTAAGAAGAGAGTGCAAAGCATTTGAAGGCAACCCGTAATCAATGTTTCAGAGAATAGAGGGATTTTATTGCATGTTAAAAGAGAATGCAAAGCATTTGAGGGAAACCGGTACAGGGACTCAATGTTTTTAGAGAAGTAGAAGGGATTATAATGCACTATGTTGCACGAATATTTCAGATAGGGTAGCGTGTTCGTATCCGACACGTGTTGGATACCGACACTCTACCATGATCATTCTTAATGCTTTAACAAAAATATTTTATATTTCTAACTTAAAGTTAATATTAAGTTTCCGTTCTTTAACGCAATCATTACAATTTATAAACAACACGATTTCTCAAACCACTTTTAATCACGCACATTTTCTTCCTCCATTTTTCAATCATACATTTTACCTCAAAAATATAAATAAATTAATTTATAATTGCTACATTGCTGCCAAACAAAGCCTAAATAAAAAATACATACTCATATTTAAAAGATTTCAACAAGAAAAATTATAGCAATTATAAAACTAAATTTATACTTTATAAATGAAGAATTTTAAAGATTTTAATCAACGTGTTATTTTTGTGTTTTTTTGAAAAATTGAGTGTCGATATATCCGACAAGTGTCGTGTCTAAAAGTAAGAAATAAGGAAAGATTATGTAACTTGATTTCAGTATATTTTCTCTGTATGAAAATGAATACAGGATGTCCTATTTATACACAGCTATACACATCAATGAAAAAGGAATGATTCTTCATCAATCAATGAGAAGAATATACTCATTACAATGAGCTGTAAATCAGCTGGAATTAAGGAGAGAAAAGTTATTCCCAAAAGTTGATTGATTCTGTTGGTTTGTTTAGTGCATGGATGCAGGTTTGATAATTTTAACAGCCTCCCTCAAGCTGGAGGGTACGGATGTCACTCCAAGCTTGCCCTTGAGAAATTCAAACTGATGATGAGACAGAGGCTTGGTTAGAATATCAGCATTTTGGTCACATGAAGGAATATACTTGACATCTAATTCCTTTGCAAGAAACTTATCTCTGATGAAGTGTACATCCAATTCAATATGCTTTGTGCGTGCGTGGTACACTGGATTGGCTGCAAGTGCATTTGCTCCTATATTGTCACACCATATTATCGGAACATTCTTCTGAGGTATATTCAGTTCTTTGAGTAGGGATTGCATCCAAGAAATTTCAGCAGCAGCATGAGCTAATGCCCTATATTCTGATTCAGTGCTGGAACGTGCCACTACATGTTGCTTTTTGGATGACCATGATACAAGACTATCACCCCAGTATATGCAGTATCCTGCTGTGGACCTGCGGTCATCTGGACAAGAGGCCCAGTCCGCATCAGCAAAACCATTAATGTCCAGTCTATCACTACTCTTCAGCCATATTCCTTGATTAATGGTTCCTTTCAGGTATCTGAATAGTCTTTTTAAGTACTTCCAGTGTTCATCTGAAGGAGATTGTAAGAATTGACTCATTTTATTTACCACAAAGTTGATGTCTGGTCTCGTGTGGCAGAGATATTGGAGACCACCAATTGCACTTCTATAGACAGAAGGGTCTTTCATCGGTACACCATCTGATTTTGACAACATTTTGCTCGTGATCATAGGAGTGCTGCTGGGTTTAAGATGATCAAAACTAAACTTCTTGAGTAAATCAGCAGTATACTTTGTCTGGGTGAGATGCAAACCACTGGAACTTCTATGCACTTCAATGCCCAAAAATTTATGAAGAGAACCCATGTCTTTGAGTGAAAAATCAGTGTTTAACTTGCTTATAAACTCTTGAAGCACCTGACTGTTGTTACCTGTAACTACTATGTCATCTACATATACAAGTGCAAAAATGACATAGTTAGTTTCAATAAGATAGAACAAAGAACAATCTGCCTTGGACTGATGAAATTTCCACTTCAATAAGGTATGTCTTAATCTATCATACCAGGCCCTTGGAGCCTGTTTTAATCCATATAAGGCTTTCCTCAACTTACAGACGTGATTTGGAAACTGTTGATTGATGAACCCTTCAGGTTGGTGCATATAAACATCCTCTTCTAGTTCACCATTAAGAAACGCATTATTAACATCAACTTGCTTTATTTCCCAACCTTTTGAGACTGCAAGGGTTAAAATAATTCTTAGTGTAGATGCTTTAATGACAGGACTGAAAGTCTCATAGTAATCAACTCCTGGAATTTGAAGGAAACCTTTAGCTACTAGTCTAGCTTTGTACCTAAGTATTTTTCCTTCACTGTTGTGTTTGATTCTGAATATCCACTTATTTCCAATGATCTTATGAGCTGGTGAAGAAGGAATTAACTCCCAAGTTTTATTCCTAATAAGGGCATCATATTCTTCACTCATAGCTAGCTTCCAATTCTTATTATTCAAAGCATCCTCAACACAGTTTGGTTCACTGCAATCCAGATTTTTATTGACATCGTATGATAAAGCTTGACCAATATAAGTTTTGGGTTTGAAAATACCAGCTCTTCCTCTGGTGATCATTGGATGAGTAGCCACATTATCAGTGCTCTGTTGTTGTACTTGATCATTCCTTTCTTCAGTGTTGATCAGAGTTTCAACTGAATGATTTTCATGATGGTTCTGCTGTTGACTTTCTGCAGTGTTAATTTCTGTTTCATTGTCATTTTGCAGTTCATAATCTGATTCAAAAGAAGAAGGATTAGTTGAAGGAATAACAGTAGGAGTTGCTACATCAGTCTGAGCACGGCCCATTCCTTGTTGATAGATGAATGGTAGGTGACCCCATGTTTGAGTATTGATGACCTGAGTAGAAGCTGGTTTATGAAGAAAGCCGGATTCAAATGGGAATTCGTGTTCATTGAAGACTACATGCCTTGATACATATATTCTACCAGTAGGACTCAGGCATTTATATCCTTTGTGTGAGTCTCCTACCCCAAGGTAAACACATTTTTGAGAGTGAAAGCTGAATTTATTAGGTTGATAAGGTCTTAAACAAGGGAAACAGGCACATCCAAAGACTTTTAGAGATTTGTAATCGAAGTGTTTCTTGAACAGGGTCATGAAGGGTGTGTTCATGTTCAAGATAGGTGTAGGTAGGACATTTATAAGTTGTGTGGCTGTTTTAAATGCTTCCCACCAAAAACTTAAGGGTAATTTGGCTTGTGCAAGAAGGGTAAGTCCCATTTCTGTTATATGTTTGTGTTTCCTCTCTGCCCGGCCATTTTGAGCTGATGTGTGAGGACACGAATGTCTCAATTCAATGCCAGACTGAGCAGCTATGTTTGTGAAAGATCTAAATTCACCTCCCCAGTCTGATTGCACTGCTTTAATTTTCTTTTCAAATTTGTTTTCTACCATATTTTTGTATTGGAGAAAGGTTCCTAATGTCTCTGATTTGTTTCTTAACGGATATATCCAGGTATACCTGCTGTAGTCATCAATGAACACAACATAATATCTAAAACCAGATTTGGAAACAGTGGGAGATGGTCCCCATAAATCAGTGTGTATCAGCTGTAGGGGTGTTGTAGCATGAGAAGTGGACATTTTAAAAGGGAGAGCATGTGATTTTCCATATTGGCAAGAGTCACAGAAAGATGTGAGTTCATTTTCCTTTAGTTTTTCATTACACTGTTTTAGCACATGAGACATGATAGCATTGGAAGGATGCCCTAATTTTCTATGCCAGAGATCAGCATTACAGGTAGTAAATTCATCACTTTTGAAAGAGACATTGAATACACTTTTGCACGTTTTATTTGAGGAGGTTGAGGTGCTGGAATAACACTTGGATTTGGGAGTAGGCAACTCTAACTGATATAGTCCATCCTTCAGTTTCCCTTCAAGCATTACCTTCTTCGTTTGCTGATCCTTGACAAAACAACAACTAGGATGAAATTCCAGATAAACATCATTATCCATAGTTAATTGAGACACGCTAATCAGATTTTTCTTGATTCTTGGGACATGCAAAAGTTTATTTAAAAGTAGAGATCTATCACTTAAGGTAGGTAAGCAAGCAGTACCCATATGAGAAATTAGTAGTGAATTACCATTACCAACTGTCAATTTTTCTTTACCACCATAGAGATTTGCACCTATCAGATTTCCCTTGTCATCAGTGACATGGTTACTGGCGCCAGAATCCATGAACCAAGCAGGATCAGCAGTATTTCCAGGAGTAGTGATGAAGGCAGTTGGTCCATCAGAGTTGCTGATTTGTGGTTTAGAACCCATATACCTCTCATCATAACGGTTGTAGCAGCTGCTAGCTTGATGATTATTCATCCCACAAATTTGACAAGGTTCTTTGTCACCATAGGACCTCATGTTTCTGCCTCTAAATATGCCTCTCCCTCTCTGATTCTGAGATCTCCCATAGTATCCACCTCTAGATCCTCTGTTACTGAATTTCTGGAAGTTTTGATTTCCAGACGTCTGAGTGAGATTAATTGAGACTGGAGCATTTTTTATAGAGTGCAGATGTTCCAATCTGCTTTCATAGGTCATGAGAATGGATTGGAGCTCATACCAGCTGATGTTGTCTCTGCTGTTGATTTGGACTACAATTGGCGTGTAGTCGTCATCCAGGCCGGCTAGAACTTGAGTTATGAGATCAGTTTGGGGAATGTTTTTCCCCGCTATTTGTAGATTATCAGCTATTTGTTTGACGGTAGTAAGATACTCATCAATACTCATAGAACCTTTCCTGGTTCTAAGCAATTCTCCAGTCAGAAAAGTTATCCGGGATTTGTTCTGTATACCAAAAGTTTCTTTGATGGCATTCCACAGCAGATGCGAGTTTGAACATCCCATGACTCTCATAGTGATTTCTGGAGTCATTGAAGAATAGATCCAGCCCATCAATAGCTGGTCTACAGACATCCATCTAGTGTATTCCGGATTGAGACTGGCTTCAGATTTCGCTCCTTCAGCAGTAGGAGTTTCTGCAGTGATGAACTTTGGTGGACACTCCTTTGTCCCCAGTATAAATTCTTCAAGATTATGTCCTCTGATGATGGGCAGGACCACATTCTGCCATAGAAGAAAGTTGTTTTTGTCGAGTTTTACTGAGGAGGTTTGGGTGAGATTTAATCCAAATGGAGAAGATAACCCATCTGTAGCAGTATGGGCCATCAGAGAGCTACTTCCGGTTTGTGGTGTATTGATTGGGTTAGGAGAGTTGGGGCTATAGTCGGCCATGGTTGAAGGCTCTGATACCAAGTAAGAAATAAGGAAAGATTATGTAACTTGATTTCAGTATATTTTCTCTGTATGAAAATGAATACAGGATGTCCTATTTATACACAGCTATACACATCAATGAAAAAGGAATGATTCTTCATCAATCAATGAGAAGAATATACTCATTACAATGAGCTGTAAATCAGCTGGAATTAAGGAGAGAAAAGTTATTCCCAAAAGTTGATTGATTCTGTTGGTTTGTTTAGTGCATGGATGCAGGTTTGATAATTTTAACACTAAAACATGTGTTCATGTCTGTGCATCATAGATATTGCACTTTAGAAGAAAATTCAAAGCATTTGAGGGAAACCGGTACTCACAGTTACAAAGAAAGATTTCATTAAAACATGAATTACATTCCGACGAAGATGAAAAACAATTAAAGAAATTTCAGTGAAAAGCTCCCGAAGCTTTTGCTCAAGATAATGCAAAGAGTGATATGTCATATGTGACACGAGAATTAAGGAGTGGTGATCTGATTCTGAAAGACCCCGTGTCAGGGCGTCATTTCTCTTCGTCCAAGTATATCTTAAAATGCATCAGACTTACCTGAAACAACAACTCATTCTCCAACCTAAAACCAAATCTTCAGAAGTTAACTTGCAACATCTTTTCTACAGGCTTTCTAACTTTTTTTATAAATGCAAATATCAGCAAGTGTTCAATATCATTTGTCCAAGTATCAGGTGAGGTCCGACCCAGGTACTACATACAGTTAGAAGAGATGCGGCAGTGTAGAGGAAAGAGTTCAATGATTTTATGTATCTATGCATCAAACATCAAAAATACTTTTCAAAAATAAAATTATGTTCAAGAACAATAAGTAGATGCTTACTTCTGGGATTGTCTTCTGAAGTACGGATTCAACAGCAACAATCATAGCTTGCACAAAATCTTCACCTCCAGTTCCAATTGCAGTAAAGCCTCTAACAGTTGGATAGGAGTTTACCTGTGTAGTAAAACATTAAACCCGCTCCAATCAATAATAATCAATGCAGGCTAGGACCAGAACTTTACCTGTGTAGTAAAACATTAAACACACTCCAATCAATAATAATCAATGCAGGCTAGAACCAGGAGATCCCACTTAAAGACTCAGCAAAATGGTTTGTAAAACAGAACAAGATATATTGCGTTTCAACATGAAGAAGCATAGGAATAGCATGCAAACCAAAAATTCAAAATGTTAAAATAGCCCAACAAGAAAATTTAGACACCATAGTGCATACCTTCTGATCTAGAGCGAGCCACTCATTTGTAGAATCGTCTGTCACTGTACCTCCAATCACCACATTAGTTGTTTGTCCTACCCTTCCTTCCGTCTTCGAAACTTCTGAAAATCCCCCAAGATTTAGTCGAAATAAATTTCAATCCCAACTTCCTATGGATTAATTACAAGAAAAATACTAAAAGTACATCAATGTTTTCCCAATAACAAATTAAAACATATACTAAAACTGAACTTTTGCATGTTACAAGTTCAATTTTTATTCTTAATTAAACAGGATAATATACGCATATAAACTCAACAAATCAGTTAGAAAAGTTAATTTAAGGTTTAAAAAAATAAAAAATAAAAAATTCAAAAGCCCAGTAAACAAATTCAAAAAAGAAAGCACCAACATCTCACAAGGAATCTCGAAACTGAAAACAATAACATGTACCTGAAATGGCCTTTAGAACAACTTCTTGAGGCGGACCTTGCTCATTATCATCATCAGATGAAGACGGATTTTCATTATGAGAGCAATTCAAAGGCCGAGTCCTCCTTGCAAAGCGAGAGTTGCTTCTATCATTGGAAATTTTGCAGCCACGAAAGGAATCGGATTGCGATATTTTGTGCGATGAAATGAACGGTGATGTGAAAAAGGGAATTTTGCTTTTATTAGGCAGAGGCCGCAATGGCTCTGTTAAGAAGACAGTTCTGAACACACTCCTGCATGCCATTTTTGAAATTCTTTGTCCTAGATTTTGATTATTTAACGCTTTTCTTGAGATGAGTTTGCCTTCTAATAGTTGAAGGTGTCAACAGTTTGCTGTGAATTTGTTCCTGATGAAGTTTTGGGGAGAATTTTCTTGCGGATTGCAGTGATATGAGCACTGAACATTTGAGGAAATACATATCAATACCCTTAAAAACTTACCAATTTTTGAAAATACCCTAACAATTTTATATCTTTTAAAAATAGCCTTAATCACTATAAAATACCACAAATATCCTTATATATCATATTTCAATTAAACTCATTAAGATTTAGAAAAATTACAACCTAGTCCTTGAAATTTTATTAATTTTATTTATGATTTTATTTGATTTTTGTTCGCTCATAGTAGCACCCTTACTTGTGGTATCAGAGTCATATGACAGATCTAAAAGATAAATATTATATGACAAAAAATAAAAATGAATATATAATATATACATCAAGATTTATAATTATGCATACATTAATACTACCCGATAATTATAAAATAGAAATTTTAAACACTTTGAAAGATTTAGATAAAGATGTAAGAAGAGAAATATATGATCTAATAAATTTCGACATAATAAAAGAAGATTTTATCATAAACGAAAAATTAGATTTAATCCACAAAGATATACTAGAAGAGTTATATAAAGATTATAGAAATGGATTATCATAGAGCGGATCCTCAATTAATTAGATATCTAGACATAGAAACAAATGAAAAATTAGATTTAATAGTAAAACAAAGAAGAAATTTAATGGACCAAATAAGAGAAGAAAGAAATATAAAACGACAAGAAAAATTAAATTTAAAATTATTGGAGAAAAAGAGAGAATATTTTGATAGAATTTTAAAACAATTACCAAAAATTCAAACGATTTTAGAAGACAAAGAAAAAAACTAGAAAAGAAAAATATGATAAAACAAACACATTGGAAGACTATCTAAAATGTTATAGAATATATCATAGAAAATCAATGATTGGATCAATAAAAGAATATTGTGAATATCAAATAATGAATTATAAAGAAGCAAAATATGAAACAGAACTTATTCTAGAAATCGAACATATTAAAGGAAGAAATTAATGACAGAATTTCCAGAAATAAAATTTGAAAAACAAATAATAGAAAATATAAGACTTCCAGTTGGATCTTATCAAATAAAAGGAGCTAATACAACTATGTTTCAACCATTAAGCTCATGGGGAGAATCTGATGGATTTCTTAACATGCAATTAAATTGGATAAGTGCATTTTTATGGCAAACATATAAAAACATAAATTTACAAGATAAATTAGCTATCGGAGAATTACAACAATTAAATATACAAGACATGAATATCAAAGAAAAATTACAGAATATTCAAAATAAACTAACAATACAATTTAAAGAATTAAAAGAAATGATAGGAGAAGTTAAAAATATAGATGAAGAAATCTTAAAAGAATTCCAAAGAAAATCAGGAGAATTAATTAATCAAGATAAAATTGAAATAATTATAGAAAAAATAGATATGTTAAATGAAAAAATAAGAAAGAATGAAAATGAAAAAATCATATCAATAGAAGAAAGAATCAAAAAGCTAGAAATAAAAATAGATGATATGTATGACAGACTATTTAAGGTACAAAAAACTCAAAAACCAAGAGTATAAAATGTCGATAAGTGAATATATTGAAGACCTAAAAATATTAATAAAAACATTAATATGTGATGTACAAGAAGTAAAAAATGAATTAAAAGAAGTAAGAAATGATATAAATATACTAAAACTAGAGATTAGAGAATTCAAAGAAAATAATAAAAGTAAAGATAAGAAAATAGACAAAAAACTCATAGAAAAAGAAATATTTAGAGTAGGAAAGAAGCATTTCGAACAAGAAAAAATTATAATAGAAGTAGGAAGTATGGATGATGAATTTAGAAGAAACATATTACCAAAAATACTAGAGGAAGAATTAGAATTACAAAAATTTATAGAAAAAACTTTAGGAAAATTAAAAGCTGAAGAAAAAATTGAAGAAGAACAAGACAAAAATGAATGAAGAGTTAGACTTACTTATAGAAAATTTTGACCAATTAAGTATAGAAAATTTTAATGAATACCAAGTTTTAATGAATACTGGAGGAGCACCTAACCCTGCTCCAATAGGAACTTCCAAACAAGAATTACCAGATCCAGATGAAAGTTATGCACCCTTATATAGTAAACCACACCGGCAATATTATGATAGAGTCAGAGATAGACAACCACCTAGAGGGAATAAATATAAAGATAGGTTTGAACCAAATAATAATTATGATAAACCTATTAATCATGGAGGAACAAAATTAGATTTAGATTGTAAAATAGATACTAAAAGAGCCTTATTAACTTGGGATGATTCAATGATACTATTCTTTTTATACAATAAAGATGATACATGGGAAAATACTGAAAGAATGATAAATTTTTTAATAGCATCTTTTGAAGGGCATGTTAGAAATTGGTGGGAAGGAATAAGTAGTGATACAAAAGCATTAATAAGAAGAAATGTACAAACAGAACTAATAAAATCAGATAGAAAAGGAATAGAAAAATTAGTAGATTATATTGCGGATGAATTTTTAGGAGAAAATTGGATAAGTAATTCTGAAGCAGAATCAATAAGAGAAAAAGATAATGCAAGAGTAAGATTAATAAATCTAACAATATGTGATATGTGTAAAATTAAAGAATATACTTTTGAATTTAAAGAATACTATTATGTTCAATTCTATAGTAATGAAAACCAAGAAGTATATAGAGATATGTATTACAATAAATTACCAGGTTCATGGGGGAATATACTTTAAAATAGAATTTGAAAATTTTATTAGAAATAACCCTGGAACACCTAGAACATTAGGATCAAGGATAAAATTCTTATTTGAAAGATTAGCACATATATGTCAACAAAGACAATTATTAAAGAAATCAGGAAAACTAACTAGAATATGTTGTGAATATATGGAAAAACCTACCCAATGAGGATGTAACCCTGAAAGAAGAAAAAATAATAAAAGAAAATATAAAAATAGAAAGTTTAAAAAATTCAGAAACTTCAGAAAAAGATATATAAAACCTAAGAGGAGATATTACAAAAGAAGATACAATCCAAATAAAAAACAGAAAAATAAAACTTATAAGAAAGATAAAAGCCAATGCAAATGTTGGAATGTGGAGAAATGGGACATATAAGCCCTGATTGTAACAAAAAGAAAGTTAAAATATTACAAAATGAATATCTAGAAATAGAAAGTGAACTAAGTGAAATATCAGATATTGAAGAATACTATGATCAAGAAGTCTATATAAGTGAAACAGATTCAGAAAGCAATGAATCAGAATCAGAATAAAGAAATAGAAGAAATAGAAACAAATAAGAACATAGATAAACAAGAATATGAAGGAATAGAAGGTTATGGATTAAAAGTAACTTTTGATAATAATAAGTTCAAAAAAATACAAAAATTATCTTTAGATTTGAAAATAGGAAAATGGGAAATATTAGACAGAATATGGAAAAGAGAAAAAGTAGCAATAAATGAATATCATAAAATTGAAAGGGAAATAGATGTTAAAACCACCCAAGGAACACACAAATTAAATCTTTTAACAAAAAATACAGTTACAGAATTATTAACGAAGATCAATAGAAAACAAAGTGAAAAGATTCAATATGTTTACTTAGTAGGTATCCAAATAATGTTTAAATCCCTGTTTAGAGAAGGATTAGATTCAGCTAGGTTGGGTTTCCACCATGATACTTTTCAACGTCTTAGGCTGCATGCCCATTCCCCTCGATGCTTTGACGACTAGCTCTCTAGTTAACCCTTTGGATAGTGGTTCCGCAATATTATCCTTGACTTCACATAGTCTAGAGTGATAATACCTTGTGAGAGTAGTTGTCGAATGGTATTATGTCGTCTTCAAATATGTCGAGACTTACCATTATACATATTGCTCTGTGCCCTTCCAATTTCTGATTGATTATCGCAATAAACACAAATTGCAGGCACAGGCTTTGACCATCTTGGAATATCCTCAACAAACTGCCGAAGCCACTCCGCTTCCTTAGTTGCTTTGTCCAAAGCAATGAACTCTGATTCCATTGTAGATCTTGCGATGCAAGTTTGTTTTGATGATTTCCAAGAGACAGCTGCACCACTAAGAGTGAAGACATATCCACTTGTAGACTTTGAGTCGGACATATCTGATATCCAATTTGCATCAGCATACGCTTCGATTACAGCTGGGTACCTAGAATAATGCAGTCCAAAATCACGAGTGTACCTCAAATAATGTAACACCCTGAAAATGGCTTTCCATTGGATAGCACCTGGGTTACTCGTGTAGCGACTCAGTCTGCTAACTGAGTATGCTATATCCGGTCTCATACAAGTCATTAAATACATTAAACTCTCTATTATCCGAGAATATTCTAACTGTGACATGTCGTCACCAGTATGACTCAAATCCATTGGAGTCCTGGCCACAGTGGTATCTGACTTGTTGAACTTGTCAAGTATCTTATCAATATAATGAGATTGAGATAACACAAGTAGGTTCGATGTTCGAGATATTTTTATTCCCAAAATGACATCCGCGAGACCCATATCTTTCATGTCAAACTTTGAGTTTATCATATTCTTAGTGGCTTTGATAATCTTATCAGAGCTGCCGACAATGAGCATGTCATCAACATACAGACAAAATAGGACATATCCATCATTAGCGTCCTTAACATATATACACTTGTCGCACTCATTGATTCTAAAGCCACTAGAAAGCATAGCATTATCAAACTTCTCATGTCATTGCTTCGGTGCTTGCTTTAAACCATAAAGTGATTTAACAAGTCTACAGACTTTTCTTTCTTGACCTGGAGCCGAAAACCCCTCTGGTTGCTCCATGTAGATTTCTTCATTCAAATCTCCATTTAGGAAAGCTGTTTTTACACATCCATCTGATGTATTTCAAGATTTCGCAAGGCTGCAATAGCAATTATCATCCGGATAGACGTTATTCTCGTCAAAGGAGAATAAGTATCAAAGTAATCTAAGCCTTCTTTTTGCTTATAACCTTTGATTACTAACCGAGCTTTATATTTATCAACGGAACCATCCGGTTTCATCTTCTTCTTGAAGATCCACTTGTAGCCCAAAGGCTTACAGCCCAGTGGAAGATCTACTAATTCCCAGGTATGATTCTGTAGGATATAATCAATTTCACTCTTGATGGCTTCTTTCCACAGATGACCATCGGGAGAAGATATAGCTTCTTTATAGCTTTGGGGATTATTCTCCATCAAATATGTGAGAAAATCAGGGCCAAATGTCTTAGAAGTTTTAGTCCTTTTACTCCATCTAGGCTCATCCCCACCTTCTTCAACTGGATCTTTACTGCTGCCAGAAGCAGAAGATTCCATAATCCGTTTAATAGGAGTTAACTATTTAGGAGATTTACAAGGAAATATATTCTCAAAGAATTTTGCATTCCTAGACTCCATGATCGTGTTCGGATCAATATCAGGTACATTCTAATAATGTACAAGAAACCTATATGCACTACTATTTTGTGCATAACCAATGAACACAAAGTCAACTGCCTTAGGTCCGATCTTGACCTTCTTAGGAGGAGGCACTGCGACCTTCACAAGACATCCCCACATTCGTAAGTATTTATACGAAGGTGTTCGGCCTATCCAAAGTTCATACGGAGTCTTATACATATTCTTTCTTAACACTTTATTCAAAATGTAATTCATAGAAAGAATAACTGCTCCCTACATGTTCTATGGTAATCCAGAACTAATCAACATAGCATTCATCATTTCTTTCAACGTTCGATTCTTGCGCTCAGCGATTCTGTTCTACTGAGGTGAATAAGGTGCAGTGGTTTGGTGAATTATTCCATGTTTAGCACAAAATTCACCAAATGGTGATTCATATTCACCACCACAATCACTTCGCCGCACCTTCATTTTCTTGCTAAGTTGATTTTCAACTTCATTCTTATAAAGAATGAATTTTTCAATAGCTTCGTCTTTGCTTTTAAGCAAGTATACATAACAATATCTCGTGCTATCATCGAAAAAAGTAATAAAGTACTTATTGCTGCCTCTTGTTTGGACAAATTTCAAGTCACACACATCACTATGGACTAGTCCCAACGGCTTGGTACTTCTTTCAATACTATGAAATGAAGACCTTGTAAGCTTTGCCTCAACGCATGTTTCACATTTGTGATTCGAGTCAATTTGAAACCTAGGCAAGTAGTTTAGTTTCCTTATTCTACGTAATGCATTGTAATTTACGTGACCTAATCTACCATGCCACAGATTAGGAGACTCAAGCAAGTAAACAAAAGGAGTTTTGTCATTATTCATAATAGTTGGGGTTACAGAAATTACATTTAATTTAAACAGGCCATCAATCATATAGCATTTCCCAACATAAACTCCTATCTTGCTAATCACCAGCTTGTCCGCCTCAATGATCATGAGGAAACTATTCTTGCTCAGAAGAGACCCAGAAACCAGATTCTTGCGAATCTCTGGCACATACAGCACATTGGTCAGAGTAAGCTCTCTATCAGTGGTCATCTTCAGGATCACCTTGCCTTTACCAAGCACTTCAGATGTCGCGGAGTTTCCCATGAACAACTTTTCACCATTTGCAATTGGTGCAAAAGTAGTGAACATGCTCCTATTGGAGCAGACATGGCAAGCAGTTTTCAGCCACCACTCCTTTGGGTTAGACCCCACCAGGTTAACCTCACTAATCACCGTCGTAAGGTTTAGGTCAGGCATGTCATCTGAGAGATGATCTCTCTCATTTCCAACCATATTAGCCTGAGGACGCTGCTTGTTATCCCTCCGAGGTTGGCGGTAGTATGCTGATCGATGCCCACCTTTGTCACAATTGAAGTACTTTCCATTGAACTGGAACTTGGCCTTCTTTCCTACCCCACCGGTAGGATTCAATACATTAGCCTTCTTAGAGTAAGAATTCTCCGATTTACGTTCAGCCAGGTTGTTATCCTCCTCAATTCCCAGCTTGATAATTAAATCCTCGAAAGACATCTCTTTCCTCTTATGCTGCAAATAGCTTTTGAAAGCCTTCCACTGAGGAGGTAGCTTGTGAATAGCAGTAGCCACTTGTAGGGATTCTTACATAGTCAAACCCTCAACATGCATTTCCTGCAAAAGCACTTGGTACTCCTACACTTGGCTCACCACTAAACGTGAATCCACCATTTTGAACTCCATACACCGACTGACTAAGAATTTCTTAGACCTAGCATCCTCGGTCTTGTATTTATTTTCTAAGGACTCCCAGAGCTCCTTAGAAGACTTCTTTACCACATACACGTGATACAGAGAATTCCGTAGGCCATCCAGGACATAGTTACGGCACAGAAAATCAGAACTTTTCCATGCATCCCAAGCCGCACTCCTATGCATATCAGTGTCGTTTTCAGCCACGACAGGGGTATCCTCAGTGAGGAAACGTGCAAGGCCCAAAGTAGTAAGATAAAAAATCATCTTATTCTGCCATGTCTTAAAATCAGTCCCCGCAAACTTATCCTGTCAAATAGCATGATTCATTGGAAATGGAGCCGGGAACGATGGCAAAGGTACCGAGGTCGCAGCCCTAGGTACTGGCAAAGGTACTATGCCAAATTGGATTGCCGAGGCCGTAGGCAAAGTGGGGTTCACTTCAACAGTGTTGCTTCCATTATTCATATCATCATGTCCATATGACGCCATTTATACCTTAGAACAAGCAACAATAAATTAGGATAATTATAAGTTCATATATAAATTCGAAAGACGTGTTTTGTCTTCAAATTTAAGAAAATTCACACTAGAGACAAAGTCAAATCAAATAATAAGGAAGTAATTATTAATAATAATAAAAAAAAAGTTAGCAATAATGTTATAATAATGAGGCAATCATGACTTATTCACTAATTATTGTAAAATTGTACCAAACCATGCAAAACCACCATGCAAACATGCAAAACCACCACTCAAAGACAACTTCTCGTAAATTGCCCTTTTTTTTCTGATTTCAAATCTTATACGACCTAAGTGTAATCTTTAAAGTAATTTATGTAAATTTTCAAAAGAATCAAAAAAAAAAAAAAAACATGAACTGAATTTTTTTTTACTAAATACGATTGGAAAATTAGACAGAACCAATATATATATTTAAAACCATTTAATTGTAAATCATGCAGAGGCAAACTTTTTCAAATCCATATACATGCAAACTAAACTTCCATGCAGAGACAAACATCATGCAGACAGTAGACATAAGCTATATATAAAACCATGTAACCAACAAAAAGAAAGAAATCACGCAGTGAAAAAAATATTCCAGAAGACGACTGTTTTTTTTTTCTTTCCTTTTTTTTTTTTCAAAGATTCAGGCCTACTAAAGTTTCTGTTAGTTTTCGGCAACAAACAGATTATCAACGTACAACAGTTTTAAAAAAATAAACTGACAGAAAATGAAACTGGAGAAAAATGACAGAAACGAAACCCAAAAAAACTGATTCTCTAAGATTTCCCGAAACGAATTTGATTTAAGTTTGTTGGAAAAAAATTTAGAGAATCAATCGAAAATATAATCGAATCGAAGGCCCGTGTTTACACGGTTTTCTTAAATCGAATTCGTCGTCTCACCAGGATGGACGAGATTTTGATTGGTGTTTGATTCCCAGGATACAATAGGTTGTCAGTTTACGTTGCACTACGTTAACCGCCTATCGAACTAGTGTGTCTTTCTCTCGAAGAACTTTGGCAAAGGAAGGAAAAAAAAAACCAGGCTGCTGAAACGGAGGAGGAAGAGGAAGCTGAAAATTTCTCTTTCTTGTGTTTGCTGTGTGTTTTCAACCGTGAGGAGATGTGGCTATTTATAGGCTCTTTGGAATCCGAAAATCAGTAACATATTTTGAATGTTTGAAACTGCCATTAATCACAATTGAATTCACAATTGAAACCGACACAATATGAATGCTGGAATATTGAAACTGATGGTGGGTTTAATTTCCATTCAAATTTTCCAACATATATAATAATAGAATACATGCCAAAAAAGGAAAACCCCAATTTCCCGCCTAAACTCCTTTCTAAATATAGAAACTTTAAGGAGTCTTTCAAAACAAGCTTAATTAATGTAGAAATGTGCTATTGAAAATTTTCCTTTTCATTGTTTTGAAATATTGGTCTCTTTTTGTTAAAAATTTTTTGTTTAAAAATATGTTTTTTTTTTTTATATTTTCTAGGTAAAATGTATGATTGAAAAGTAGTAAGAGAAAATGTGTGTGATTAAAAAGTGATTTTGGAATTGTGTTGTAAAAAGTATGTTTAAAAACATATTTATCAAATATTTATATTTATAAATGAATCATCATTACAATTTGACTGTATGTGTCATAACTGTCAATATCCATTTTCTACCTATAAATAAATTGCAGATAAGACAATTGAGTAATTTCATACATGGATAAAAAATACAGTCAAACATATTTATTCATCAGTAATATCTATACATATATAAGAATATAGTACATGTAAAAAATAACACACGCATAGTTTATCACCCAAAATAACTTTCTAAATCTGGATATCTATGCAAAAAAAAAAAAAAATAATATGAAAAAAATAATGTAACAAATATTTTAGCAATTATTATAGTACATAACATTAGAATTTGTGTTATGCTATTCATGACGTCAAAATTTTAATTTATTTTAATGTATAAACAATTTTTTTGTTTTGTAATAATAATTATTCACTAAATAATTATTTTATTATATTAATCTATACATATATGAAAATAAAGTACATGTCAAAAATACACACACATTGTTTTCCGCCTAAAAGTAATAAGAGAGAACAAATTGTAAAATTGTCTCAAAGATCATATGTAAAAGTTTTTAAATTTTTTAAACTTAATATTTCATTCATTTTAAATTATATAATTTAAGTTCTATAATACTATCTATAAACTATTTTTTGTATTAATTAATATTCTTTTATAATTATTATTGTATTATTTTAAAGTCGAAAAAATATGCAATATGAGTTTCAAATCGAAGATCTCAACTAGAAGTCTAATAAAAAATAACAAGTGAGAGCAAACTGAAAATATATTGTCCGTAAAATCGTGTCAAAGACCAAATCTTCCCAAAGTTTCTTAGTCCATCTTCTCATTTTGAAAATCAATTACAATTTTTTTTTTAAATTCGCAAAAAAAAATGTTGCCAATATCACAAATATATCTATTTTTTCACTTATTACAAATTCTATTTAAATGTAATTTTTTTTCTCACTTGAAGCAATAAGTTGGAGTGTTCATCGGTCTATTTTTTATATTTTTAAAAAAATTTGAGCGTATATCACAAATATATCTATTCTTTCACTTATTAAAAATTCTATTTAAATGTAATTTTGTTTTCTCAGTTTAAGCTTTAAGTCAATTTATATTACAATGTTTAAAAAAACTTCATGAAATGGTAACACATACGAACCGTCAAAGAAAATTAAGATATGTTTAATTGTACATTTTTTGTAATTAATTGTTTTCCTTCGTTTCTCATTCTTAATTAAATATTCATTTCATATGTTAACATATGAAAATCAATTATATATATTTTTTAAATTTGTAAAAAAAAAAGGTTATCAGTATCACATAAATATTTTTTCTTTAAAAGAAAATAAAATAGAGCGTTCTATTTTATTCTTTTTCATTTTAATAAAATTTTAAGCATAAATTTCCTAAAATGGAAAACATACGATCCGTAAAAAAATTAAGGCATGTATAATTTTACCTTTTTGTAATGAATTGTCTTTCTTCGTTTCTCATTTTTAATTAAATATTCATTTCATATGTTAACATATAAATTCGATACATGTGAGTAACAAATGATCGTGCATCGCACTGGTGTAACACTAGTTAATTTACAATATAAAATATACCCGCTAGTATACAAATCGTGAAAAGTAATACAGTGAATAATAGAGTCCGAGTAATCATTCCCACGAAAACTGCTATTAAGTATCGAAATTGATTAGTTCTCAACTTTATTTGAACAAATGAATGTTATTTTGTGTTTTAAACTAAATTAAGAAATAAATGCAAATTTGAAGAAACTAGAATGTCAAATTGTTTTTCTCAAGTGATCGTAAAGTGTTAGGATTCAAGATTTCACCATACCTAATAATATTAATTTCATTCCTCAAATTTTATTTTGATATATGTGTTTGATCGAATTCACTAATATATATTGAAATCCATCTCTCGAATTTAAATCAATCTTATCTAACTAAGTCAATCGAGTATCTCTACAGAGGGTTCGAATTATTCCTTAATTAAATGGATTAAACATAAGAATTTAATATTGATCACATGCAACCACAAATCCATATCTCTATCCTTTTGTTGAAATTTTCGAATTTATTATCTTGATCTAAGTTACTAATTCACCTCTCGAATTATGAAAATAACTCATGATATCATAAATTAGAGGTCAATTAATTCACGCATTAAACAAAATAATAAATCAACACATGCCACATATACACAAACTTGAAGTTTAAAATTAATAAAATATAATTAGATTACACCGTTCATCCCAACTTATAGTTTAGTTACATATCACAAAGAAATAATAATTGCAATAAAAATAATAGTAAAACATGATGGAATTTATAAAATTAACAATAAGAAAAGAAATTTTGCACCAGGAGTTGATTTCGCGTGGTTGCACGATACAGTGCAATTTTCAACTTTCCCATGCCATTTAAGCTGGGCATTGTGCTTTATTTGCGCGGCAACTCATCTTCTAGTTTGATCATTTTGACCTAAGAACTTCTGGTTTTCTTCAATTGAGTCCTTTCTTCTCTTAATTTCTTCAATTAAGCCCTCAGTCCTTTGACTTCTTCCAAGTTAAGATCAATTTAGCTCCAATTGCCTTCAACTTGACCTTTATTTTTCTCAATTGCTTCATTTTCTCACTTTTTGGATAAAATCTGAGATAACAATAAATAAACACAACTTAGATAAAATTTATTCTTAAACCACAATAAAATTTTCTAATTTTGACATATGAATAAGTGTATAAAATGCACTTATCATCATGCAACTTCATAGGACTCCCAAGATGTAAAGGTTCCAAAAGTATATAAGGTCCAATAATCTAATCTGGTAAATAGCCCAAGTTTTTGAATAAAAATGCTCAATTAATATAATTGTTAGTTTTTTCTTCTAAATATGCTAGAAGAATAAATTTAATTTGAATTCCTGAAGATTCACATTATTATTGTAGTAATTTTGAATAATGTTATTTAGTAATTTTTTTTTATCAATGCTTCATTTAAAATCTCATATAAATGCCTCCAATTCCCAGTGCCGGCCTTTGCCAAAAAAGTAGGAATTTTCAACAATTCTACTTGTACTAACAAAAGCTACAAACTAGTGTACAAACACTACAAAATACCTATTATAACCTTTGAATATAAAAGGAATTACTTAATAAATCTAAATATTATTTAACACATTATCCGACTAACTTTTATACATAATTAAATTATAAAAAATATTAATAATTAGAATAATAAAAATATCAATTATTTTAACAATATTATGCTTGTTTACGACCCTCAAATATTTCACGAAAAAAGAAGAAGATTTAATTAGAAGTTTACATAGTGAAATAGAAATAACATGAAGAGATTTAAGTACAAAAGCTATAGAAATAAATGATAAAATTAGAAGATTAGTAAGACAACGTAACGAATATCTTATATTAATAGAAATAATTAAAATTAGACAAGAAGGAAACAAAAATATAAATGAATATAGAGAAACAGCCTTAAGAAGAGTCAGAAGAAGACTATTATATAATTCCGCAAAATTAAATTTAACGATCCGATCCAGTGTGGTATCGGAGCCAGCACCAAAGTAAAACAATTATACTTAGAAATTTATTAAAAATGTCTAAAAAACTACCAATAATCGAACCTGGAGTATATAACTATAAATCTAAATATTTATCTAATCATAGCCATTGACCATTAATAACTGAAACATATGGAAAATGTATACCATTTATACTATTAGGAGAAGGAGGATTTGGAGAACATTAACAATTAAATTGGACAAATTTATTTTTACTAAATAAATTAGGAATTAGTTTAGATAAAACTACGGAACAAAATTTAGAACAAGCTAAAAACCCAGAACAAGTTCAAGAAATTATGAATAATTTACCATTAGAAATAAGATAAATGATAAAAATAACTAATGATTATAAAGATATAAACAAAAACATATCAACACAAATATTAGAAGTAAAACAAAGTGTAAATAACATATCAAAACAATTAATAACCTTAGAAAACCAAATGAAACAAATAACTGATAAAATAAATAAAATAGGAAATATGGTAGGAGTAAATGAAAACCCCATAGATTATAGAACAAATAAATATGATTAGAATAATTAAAGAAGAAGATATATGGGGAAAATGATTTACACAAAAGACTAGATAATATACAACAAAATATTGAAATTATAAATCAAAATATAACAAAAAATTTATGACAAAATAGAAAAAAAAAACCTAAAAGAATAATAACTAAGACTTAATAGCTGCCAAAACCTATAGCTTCACAGGCTATTGAGTGCCAGGGGTAAGCATTATCCGAAGCCTTTATAGCCGGACTAGTTATGCCGAACTAATACAACCCGAAGTGGTACTCATGTCCGATGAATCGCCGATTAGTGTGTTAGACTGATGTGACCCTCCCTGTCAACCATGACTTTATGTGACAGTCCCTTTATAAGGGAAGTGATGGGCGTCACTTCCCTCTAGTAGGCAGTAATGATTATACCCAAACAATTGGGTTACCTCTCCAACGGTTAAGGGTCTAACACATGTAAATCATATCACGTGTTGCCATCTAAGACAATATCCTCATCTATAAATAGAACACACTTGCCTCCAAGAAAAAGGTTAATAACTTAACACTTGAGCTTCATATATACAAAAAATATCACTCCCCTCTCTCTCTTTCGTACACTTATATCTCCAGCACTCAAATTATATTTACTTGAAATGAGTACTGACTTAAGTATCGGAGTGCAAACAGGAGCCACCCTAGTCCACTTTGCAAGCTGATTGATTGTCCTAGTGCTCAGGAGATCCACGTGTTCAAGAGGAGGAGCTGAGACATGTTGATCCAAGGTCCTACCAGATCTTGTGGTCAACATTTTTGAGCCGTCTGCGGGAAACCGCACTTCTAACCATGAAATCACGTGGTATAAAGTGAGAAAACCTCTTGAAAAAGACTAGTAACCTTGAAAAATGCTCAAAACTTTGAAAGATAAATTTACTAACCTTAAAAAAAGGCTGAAAACTTCGAAGTATAAGTTTACCCACCTTGAAGAAAGGACAGCACGAAATCACTACAATCATGAGTGAGAGTGATAACGATGCCAATCCCCAGAGGAGTAGGGGAGCGTCATGATGACGAGGAGATGCATTCAGTTTATCAGCATGAAAATGCCAACGAGGGAGTTCCTCGGCCCAACCCTCCTCGTCGACATCGAAGCAAACGCATGTTTCGAGATATGACGCGCATGGTAGCTCAGATGCAGGAAATGCAAAAACAACAAATTGAGCAGACTACTTCTATGAATTCTTATATGGCAAGAGGTTATGTGGTTAATGAACCGACCATACCACCTCACTACCCGTAGCCACACTATTCTCCTTTCGAGGCAGGCACCGCATCGTACTATTATAACGTGCCACTAGTGTATATTGAGGCAATTTCTGTGCCTCTCCACGAAGAAGACCTGGTGTATGAGAAGTCGGAAGAATAGAGCTCAACCTCTGAACACTTTGGAGAAGTAGCCCCATCATGGTCCGATGGTGTCTTTAGCCATATAGGGGGACTGTTCTGAGGCATGAGGGAAAATAAGGCCGCAGAGGCCTTGCAACAAACACACTTGCCTAGGAATAGGCCCGGCAACAAACACACTTGCTGAGGAAGCTCTTTCACGAAATCACCTACCTAGAAATAGGTACAATGAATTGCCGTCATATGAATTGGACGATGACGAGGAAATAAGTCCTTTCACAGAAGGCATTCGGACGTGTCCAGTACCTACCGACTTCGAAATGCCAGAGATAACCAAGTACTCCGGGAGAGGTGACCCTGATGATCACCAATTGAACTACCGTGCCAGTATGTAAATAACCGGAGCCACTCCTGTGCTAAAATGCAAAGCCTTATCCTTAACACTTGAAGGGAGTGCCATATGGTGGTATAAAAAACTCCCTCCGGCAGCATCCACAGTTGGAGAGATTTAAAGACAGCCTTTAAAAATGGTTTTGTCTCCTCTAGGCCAGGTCAACTCCCACTCCAACGCCTTCATGATCTAAGGCAGGGCATGGATGAATCTCTGAAAGGCTATTTAGCCCGATTCATGGAAGAGATGCACAACTGTGAGAACATCACAGAAACAGAAATGTTCTTCGCCCTAAAAGGGGGTCTGGACATGACCAGCATGGTTTGGAGGGATGTCCGAAGTAGGAAACCCAAGGATTACAACGTTGTCGTAGATCTGATGAAGGAAAAAATTATCTCAGAAGAAATGGAGAGGGCCAGAGATAACCACCCCAGAAAAGATACAACACCGGGCCATAGTCTGAAGCGAATCCAGGGATTGGAGGTAGTAAAAACCTGTCCGGCAATCTGTGAGGAGGTGGCGCACGCCCATTTCCAGGGATCGGGTCTAATTACACGGTTGAAATCACAGAAACCATTCCGAACTTACACTCCGCACTGCCCTCAGTGAATCCCAATATCGCTCATGAAGGAGCAGGTGGAAGTCGAGGTGGCAAGTAGCCAATGACAGGTTCATACTGCGCCTATCATAGATATTATGGACACGCGACAAGGAGTGCAAAGAGATTCAGATGTTGATCGATCAGAAGGCCCATGAAAGAAAGGGAGGCAACTTTGCCTCGAACAGAGGTAGACCAAAAAATTTGAATGATCAAAAGTTCAACCAAGTTAATCGAAGGGACCTTGGAAAGAATCCTCCAAGAGGAAGGAATGATAATCGCCAGAGAGAGCGAAGTCGGGACCGGAACAAACCCCTGACACACATGACACATGATAAGAATGTTAGGGAATTACCTCATCCTCTAAATGATCCACCAATCCATGACATAATATTTGGAGGACCCCATCCAGGTGGGAGCACAAATAACTCCCAAAAGTGATACATCAGGGAGGCCAAAGAGTCCGCCAATGTGAATTATCACATAAATTCAAATACAACCGGGACTTCAACGATTGAGCCAATCATGTTCACCTTGAAAGATATGATTGGAGTGCATTTTCCACACAATGATGCGTTAGTAATACGGATGGTAGTAGCTAGAAATGGGTTGTCCCGGATGCTGGTAAATGATGACGCCTCGATAAATGTGATTTACTGGGTAACTTATGATAAGATAGGGATCAGCCCCCCACTTAATCCAGCCTCGGACCCCATATATAGCTTCACTGGGGATAGTATTGTCCCAAGAGGATCCATAGTCCTTATGACCGAGGTGGGGTAGGCACCAGCCATTTATAGGATCCTAATGGAATTTCTGATCGTAGATAAGACTTCCTCGTATCATGGTTCAATTGGGAGGCCCTTCCTTATCGACTTACGGCTGTCACCTACAAAAAATACATCTGCATGAAATTTCTGACTAAAAATAGGATAGCTACTGTCAGAGGAAGTCAAATCGAATCGCAATCATGGTATATGAATGCTATCCGAAAGTTCTAGGATCGAATTGTTAATATGATCAGCGACATAGCAATGGCTGAGGCCATCACAAATCCTAAAAAATTGGATGCAGAGCCTGCTATGGATACGGATATCACCTTGGCAGAAAAAGAAGATTTAGCTGATTTGGATACTAGGATGATGGGTGCGGACTGTTGCACTGCCCCGGCTGAAGAACTGGAATGCTTCTCCGTAGATCCGACAGACCCTATGAAGGAGTTGCAGATCGGATAGAACTCAACGGTAGAGTTCAAAGGGGAGCTGAAAAGCTTTCTCCCTCGGAACCTTGACGTGTTTGCATGGAAACAGCGACATGGTGGGGATAGATCCCAAGGTAGCCTTCCATAGGCTCCAACTTGAACCAAGTCACCCTGGACATAGACAAAAAAGGAGACCTATGAGTCCGGGAAAATATGAGGGCTTGAGAGAAGAGCTGTCGAAGCTGTTGAAAAATGGCTTCATCAGGGAATCTCGTTATCCAAAGTGGGTATCCAACCCTGTACTGGTCCCCAAAGAAAGCGGGAAGTTGCGGGTGTGTATCGGTTTTCTCGAACTTGAATCAGGCATATCCAAAGGATAGCTTTCCTCTGCGTCGGATTGACCAACTAGTTGATTCCACGGTGGGGCATGAAATGTTAAGCTTTATGGACTCCTATTCTGGATACAATCAGACCCCAATGCATAGGTTCGATGAAGAACACACATCTTTTATCACAGACATGGGACTCTACTGTTACAGGGTATGCCCTTCGGATTAAAAAATGCAATAGCTAAGTACCAACGATTAGTGAATCAGATGTTTTCAAAGCAACTCGAAAACACCATGGAAGTATATGTGGATGACATGCTATTGAAAAGCATGGTCACCTCAAAACATGTCCACCATTTATCAGAGACCTTTGGTGTATTGAGAAAATACCAAATGAAGCTCAACCTCACAAAATGTGCCTTCGAGGTAGCATTGGGAAAGTTTCTTGGTTTTATGGTGAACAGTAGAGGGATCGAGGTCAATTCGGATGAAATCAAGGCCTTGCTTGACATGTGCTTGCCCCGTGGTCCCAAAGAAGTGCAAAGCTTGACTGGAAGGCTTACCTTTCTTCAAGGTCCTTAAAGGAGAAAAAATGTTCCAATGGACATAGGAGTGTGAAAAGGCTTTCGCTGAATTGAAGGAGTTTTTTGGGATGGCCCCCATTGTTATCAAAACCAAAGATCGGCGAGCCGCTTATCCTTTATTTAGCGGTCTCCAAAGAAGCTGTCAGATCTGTCTTGGTTAGAGAGGAGAAGGGGGATCAACTTCCAATATATTACGTCAGTAAGGCCATGGTAGACGCTGAAACGCGATACCCTGACATGGAGAAGCTCTCCTTAGACTTAATTACAGCTGCCCAAAAACTCCGTCCATATTTTCAATCACATTCGATCCGAGTACTTACAAATTTTCCCATGAGGCAAGTACTGCAGAAACCTGACGTGTCCAGAAGATTGATGAAATGGGCAATTGAAATTAGCCAATACGACTTGCAATATGTGCCCCAAACTGCATTGAAAGGCCTATCTTTGGCAGATTTCATAGCAGAGTTTAAACACCCGCATGAGGTGGAAATGATTGAGAACATGGAAAAAACTCATGAGTGGGGACTATTTGTTGAGGGTCCTCCACTGAAGGAAGGTTCGGCGCAGGAATAATACTGATAAGCCCAAAAGGACATAAATTGCACAGTACGGTTCTGATAAGTGTATTTTATACACTTATGTGTATGTCTAAAGTAGAATATATTGTTGAAGTTTTGGAATAAGTACTATTAAATTAGTTTGTATTTGTTTACTTTTCAGAAAATATCCCAAAGGTTGAAGAATGAAGCAATTGATTTGAAAAATGCACAAATAGATGTAAATTAGAGTTAAATTGAGCAGATGGGGAGTGATAACATCAACCGGGAAACCTACATGGTACCAAAGAGAAGAAATCAAAGGTTGGAGGAACTAATTGAAGGATTTGAGAGCTAAAATGGGCAAATCGAGAGGAATATAAAGTTTGGGGACTAAATCGCAACAATCAGAAGTTAAGGATCAAGGTGGCAATAAAAAGGCAGGGACCAACTTACACAATCGCGAAAAGATGACCATCACGATCGCCGGATATGAATAGGGAGATCGCATGAAGGTTAAAAAAAGAGACCCGAGAGTTTTAATGTTAGCTGCGCGATCGCTAGGGTATGAACCAAGCGATCGCGTGCTTATCCGACTGAGCTGACAGTGGGCTTTTTCTCGCGATTTTTAACAGAATTCTCTCTTTCTTGACCTAGGTTTTCTCCAAAACCTATATATACAACCCATGAGGCACGAGATTAAAACCTTTGCCTCTCCATAGAACGAGCCACAATTGAGAAATCAATATCAAATTCTTGGGGAATCAAGCATCGTAAAGGAGCGTGAATTGAAGATAATTGAAGATTCAAAACTTGGTGCAAGATTTCCATTCTCTATATTATTTTCAATGAACGTTTATCTTTATTGCTTTTTTTATTTATTAATGATGTGTAACTAAATTTAATGTTGGGATGAACAATGTAGCCTAGTTATATTATTTTAATTCCAAATTCCCTTGTTTTAATATTTTGTTGCATGTGTTGATTTATTATTGCGTTTAATGCGTGAATGAACTGGTCACTCTTTCATGATTTTATGTGTTATTTTCATAATTCGAGAGGTGAGTTAATAACATAGATCGAGGTAATAAATCCGGTAATTGAATGAGAGATAGAGAATTTAATGTTGGGATGAACGATGTAGCCTAGTTATATTATTTTAATTCCAAATTCCCTTGTTTTAATATTTTGTTGCATGTGTTGATTTATTATTGCGTTTAATGCGTGAATGAACTGGTCACTCTTTCATGATTTTATGTGTTATTTTCATAATCCGAGAGGTGAGTTAATAACATAGATCGAGGTAATAAATCCGGTAATTGAATGAGAGATAGAGATATACTCTTGTGATTAGTGCAATCGTGTGTGAATTCTTGTGTGTAATGCATCTAGATAAGGAATATTCGGACCCTCTATAGAGATACAAGGTTGACTTATTTAGGTAGGATTGATTTAAACTCGAGAGAGGAATCTCAATTTGAATTAGTGAATTCGATCGAACACATATTTAGAAAATAGAACCTGGATTTGGAATTGATTTAATTGGCTAGGTGAATTCGTGAATCCCAACTACCTTACAATCGTTTTTAAAACAAAAACAAATTTGCAAATTTAATTCTTTGGTTTAATTTCTTAGTTTTAGTTCACAATCACTAATTCTCTTTATCTGTTCAAATAAAATTTAGACCTAAAATATTTCGGTAATTAATAGCAGTCTTTGTGGGACGATAATCCGGACTCTAAGGTCCACTTTATTACTTCTCACTACTCATACACTTGCGGGGATATTTCGCTTAGCGAGATATCGGTGAACAAGTTCGCTTCGACTTTAAGGCGTCAAATAATTTAGCGGAATATGAGGCGCTCCTAGCTGGGCTAAAGCTAGAAAAAGCTTTGGAAATCAAGTCGTTGATAGAAAATAGCGATTCTCAGCTCGTTGTGAGCCAAGTCAATGGGCAGTTCTCCACCAAGGAACCGGCGATGATCGCATACTTGAAAAAAGTAAAAGATCTGGCCACCCATTTTGAAAGACTCGAGGTGATCCATGTACCCAGGGCTGAAAACTCCAATGCGGATGTGATATCTAAATTGGCAAGCAGCAAAGAAGCTGAGCTTCTCAGGATGGTACCCATCGAACATTTGTCGATCTCCTCCATTGAATTAGGAGCGGAGATATGCACAGTAGAGGAAGAAAATTCTTGGATGACTCCCATTCTTATTTACTTGAAATATCAAACTCTACCAGACGAGCCAAAAGAAGCTCGAAGATTACAGAGGTATGTGGCCAACTTCGTCCTTCGCGATGGGGTACTCTACAAGCGAAGTTACACTGGACCTCTATTACGATATGTCGGTCCGACGGACTACAAGTACGTAATGATGGAAATTCATGAGGGCACCTGTGACAATCATGCCGAGGTGTTATCTTTGGCAAGAAAAGCCCTGAAACAGGGGTATTTCTGGCCCACCATGGGGAAGGATGCACATGACTTTGTTCGCAAGTGTGATAAATGTCACTGATAGGTTGCCATACTGCACCAGCCACACCATGAGTTGAGGGTGGTGACCTGCCCGTGGCCCTTTGCAAAGTGGGGAATTGACATTATTGGTCCCATGCCCCGAGGAAGCAGTAATAATTTCTTCATGATCGTTGCGATAGATTACTTCACCAAATGGGTCGAAGCAGAACCCTTGATGAAAATCACCGAAGCCAACACTTCCAAATTCATTTGGAAGAACATTATCTTTAGGTTCGATGTTCCACATTCATTGGTAACTGACAATGTGAAGCAATTCAAAAATAGGAAGGAAGATGAGTTATGTGATGATCTGAGAATCTGTAAGTTATTTTCGTCCCCACATCATCCACAAGTAAATGGTCTAGTCGAGGTAGTCAATAAGACCATCAAGAACACCTTGAAAAGAAAACTAGAGTCAAGTAAAGGTGCTTAGGTTGATGAACTTTCGCAAGTCTTATAGGTGCTTCGGACTACCTCTCATATCGCGACAGGAGAGACCCCTTTCTCAATGGCTTATGGATCTGAAGCAGTAAATGAGGAGGCACAAAGGGCAGATCTAGATTTCCTCTTAGAAAGAAGGCATGAATCGCAGGTTGTGTTAGCTCGCTACCAAGAGAAGATGGCTAGCTACTACAACAAGAAAGTAAAGAAGAAAGTCCTACCTTCGACCCAGGAACCAGGAGTACGGACTCTAGGTTCTAATTGGGAAGGGCCTTACAAGGTCATCGTCGAGGTAGTGCCAGAGACTTATAGGATAGAAGATCTATCTGGAGTACCCTTGCCTAATCCTTGGAAAACGGATCACCTTCGTCGCTATTATCAGTAAAGGGAGTTTCCCCTGGTTTGTAATATCCACATCAAACTTTATGGAATTTATGTAATAAAGGGTTCCCTTACCAAAATTCGCACCAAGCAAACTCATTGGTATCACCTGGTCTTCGGCCAAAGGTGACAAACCACCAACATATGTTGCATTTATTTTACTTAAAAGGAAAATGACAAGCTTCTTCTTTAATTAAGGAGATGCCGCGACCAGGTTTTGATTAAAATTACTTTGGAAGAAAGTAAGAATGAACCTTTGCATAATGGTCCTCGTAGTCAAAAGAGCCATAATGGTAAAGTGATATGCACTAGGGACTATGGTTTAGCTAAGTTCAAACATTTATCAATCATACCTAACCAGTGAAGATGAATGTCTTAAACTGCCTAGGTCCGAGGCACTATCTATCATAAAAATATCATATAAATCATGTAAACTCGGTCATGTAAATGATGAATTTCAAAGAATATTCCAATATTTTCAAAGATCCTCTGCATAAGCCCATATTCTTCAGTGTTCTCGAATGTTTCCTTAAAATTCTGAATACCCTTGACCACTTTGACTTCCACATTCTATTCTAGAAGCTTGAGCTTCTCCTCTGCCTAGGTCAAAGATTTTGCATCCTTTTGCCAAACCACCTTTGCCTCCTCCAAATCCTTCTTCAGAGTGGCAACTTCATCCAAAAGTTTCCCTTCAGAGCATTTATTTCCGGAAGGGCTTCATCAGTTACCGCCTGTGCCTGGCATGCATTAACATACTTTTTGCAGAGGTTGGCCACCTCCGCCTCTGAAGAGATTAGATCCTTCTTCATCTTTTCATTATGTTCCTTTAGAGCTCGTGAGGAGTTCTTCTCTTCATGGAGAGATTTTTCAGCCTGCAGGAAGGGCATCTTTCAATTCTCTAATCTCTTGCACCATGTCATCTGCACTGCACAAAGCCACTTTAACGCTTGCTTCCCTCTGCTCTAATTCCATAACAGGCCTCTCCAACTCATCGGCGAGGGCTAAAGTCCTAGCACTCAATGCCTTGATAGCAGCTAGCTTCTGGCCTGACGAGCTTTTTTCAGCAAAGGACTCCCAACCTTCCGACCAGTAGCTATCCATTGCAGTTACTGCTTTAATGGCATAATCCGAGAGGGAGTTTAGAGCATCAGAACCCATAATGGATGGCTTGGGAGCGAGGCCTTCTTTAATTTGGGCCAATTCCGAGGCAATTTCCTGTGCCGTCCTCTCCACGTAGTCTGGAGGCGGAACATTTGATGCCTCTGCGCCTTTGTTAGGAGGGGGTCGATCTGGAGATGGGACACCTAAAGGGGCATCCACCTTATGTGACATACCTTTTAGGCCCCTCTTCAACCTCTTTAAAGGTGGTTGATCTTCTGCGGACACCTCCACCACCTCGTCATCGTCACCGGCTCCCTCGAACGAAGCCTGCTGAAGGTTCACTTGCTCCTTCTTTTTGGCCTTTTTCTCCTTCTCCCGGCACTCAGCAAGTTTTCAGCCATGTTCCTTCTTGAGAGTAAGGAGTTGTGGCCCAGAGTGAATTAAATCCTGTGGAGGCAGAAGGGCTTGGGGACATAGAGATTCGAGGGTAGAGAAATCCTCAAACACCTTTTTTGAAGCCTCGGCAGCCTTTTTGGTCGCTCCCAAATGGAAACCCGCAAAGACGGACCTCTGCTTCCTCTCCTCGTCGCTTCCAGCAGCCAAAATGGGAGGGATCTTCTTGGCCTTTAGGCCCTTCAGTGATATTTTGGGAAATTCTCTCGACCCTGCAAGGAATACATTGGGTCAATGAAAATTATAGCATAGTTGGATACGTTAAAATAGGGAACGAGTCAGGACATTCCCATCTCACACATTAGGCCATGTTTTAGACAGAGCCTCTTGGAAGTTATCACTTTCTGAAAATTCGGCCATGTATGGTTGAAATGAATCTTCTTTGTTGTTAGAATCACTCAAAGATATTATGCTACAGAACTGCCGTTCCCTTTTCTGATGAGATTCGAAGCGCGGAAGAAACGCCGAAAAGTTTCGAACTCAGGTTGTGGTTGGACGGATGAATCATGACCTGATATTCACGATGTGATGGCTCGACGATGCGGAATAAAGAACCACGACTTTCGAAACGCCACAAGGAATTGCCCAATCTCCCTGATAAGTTTCTGGTTTTGAACGCCACAAATATTCTAGCAAATATTTGATAAGTTCGGGATGAATGCCACAAGATGATAATCTTGATAAGTTCTATGAAATATAGGAATCCACCTATATGTTTTATTGAATCACTCAATAAACTGTTTAATCAAATCAAAACTGATTACAATGAACGGAAAATAGAATATAAATAAGCAAAACTAAAACCTATCAACCCTAACTGGCTCAAAATAGAATTCTAATTAAAGTAAAATACTAAAATAACTAAATAAAAGAAAAGAAATTAAAAATCTGCAAAATATGGAAAATCCCGAAAATCTGATCCGCTAGCTATTTACGGCCGTGCAGAATCCAGTTACGGCCGTAAGTGATTCTCTGATCCAAAATTGATGTTGCGTGTTGCGGTCGTGATTGAATTTATTACGGTCGTAAGATTTCCTTCCTGTGAATGTTAAGGCCGTGACAGTTTGTTTACGGCCGTAAGTGTAAAATTGAAATCTTGCATCTTAACCAGTAACAATTTCATTCTTAATCATATCCTCGCTACCCAACTCCACCTTCTCCTCATCAAATTTTGGAGTTTGTTTATTTGTTTTTAATTTCAACTCTCCCTCCTTCTTATCAATATCCTTATCCCCACGATGCCTCCTATTACACCACCTTTCACTCTCCTTCCTTACTCTCCGTGAATCTTCTAGTGCTTCCTCTAATGTCATCCCAAAAGCCCCTTATGGGTTTAGCCACCACCGCCAACTCCTTCAAATCCACACTCCCAGATCTTTCCATGTTCCCCAAAACCAAACTTACCCACAGGTGCAACACACGAAAAGAAATGCACCCACGCACTCCTAAAAAGGAAAAGAGAATGAAAGGAAAAAGCGACAGAACATACAAATGAAAATGAGGAGTTACCTGTCAAATAGGAGGTGAGAATTCTTTGGATGGGCGATGCGGCAGGAGGAGCGACAATGAGCAGTAATCTCTGGCGAAAGAACAAAGGGCTCACAATGAAGGAGCAAAGAAAGTCATGAAGAGAATTTCTTAGAGTATTTAGAAAAGGTAAAATGAAAAAACGAAGGAAGATAAGGGTTTTATAAGATTGTGTTACAGATCAGGCCCGTTGGATGATGAAGTCTGAGTCAATCCTGGCCCTCCACATGCAAACTTGGGGCAAAAGCTTTTATTGATAGGCTAAATGAAGAGCCAAACGGTAAGAATTTGAAAGAAAGAAAACCGTCTATCTTCTTGTGTACAACACAAGCGCCACAAATACTGGGAAACCCAAGTAACAACCCAAACTTGTAAATAATTGATTATTTGTGCAGGTACCTACATATCCCACTTATTTCGAGGCTCCAGCTACATCACCCTTCCAAACTTGCTCCGGATGAGTCAGCTCCGGATCTTGGGGAAGCACAACCTCCAAGGTCGACATGACAAGGCGAGTCCATTTATCCGTGTTTAGCAATTATGGTTCGCACATAATGAACCAACCATATTTGAGGGACTAATGTTACGAACCTGCTTAAATGAACATGACACGTAATCAGCAAGGGCCCATAAGAGACTTAATTGCTGCCAAAACCTATAGCTTCACAAGCTATTGAGTGTCGGGGGTAAGCATTATCTGAAGCCTTTATAGCCGGACTAGTTATGCCGAACTGATGCAACCCGAAGTGATACTCTTGTCCGGTGAATGGCCGGTTAGTGTGTCAGACAGATGTGACCCTCCCTGTTAACCATGACTTTATGTAACAGTCCCTTTATAAGGGAAGTGATGGGTGCCACTCCCCTCTAGTAGGAAGTAATGATTATACCCAAACAATTGGGTTACCTCTCCAATGGTTAAGGGTCTAGAACATGTAAAGCATGTCACGTGTCACCATCTAAGACAATATCCTCATCTATAAATATAACACACTTGCCTCCAAGAAAAAGGTTAGTAACTTAACACTTGAGCTTCATATATAAAAAAAATCTCACTCCCTCTCTCTCCCTCTTTTGCACACTTATATCTCCCGCACCCAAATTATATTTACTTGAAATGAGTATTGACTTAAGTATCGGAGTACAAACGGGAGCCATCCCGGCCCCCTTTACAAGCTGATTGTTTGTCCTAGTGCGTAGGAGATCCACGTGTTCAAGAGGGAGGAGCTGAGACGTTTTGATCCAAGGTCCTACCAGATTTTGTGGCCAACAAATATGATTATTGAACAAATAGAAAAATTTATGGAGAATCCTAAAGAAGAAGGTGAAGAAGATTACATAACAGAAGAAGATTATATAAAAAATTAAAAAATCTTAAAATAGAAGAAATTAATATGAATGAACAATAACGAGCTTTAGTACCAGCAGGACAAAATCGACCAGAATATATACAACAACTAGGAACTAATCAAGTTAAAAAAGAAACTAAAAGTAATACTAATCCACAAACTACACTAGAAATTTATGAGTCAAAGGTAAAACCAAAATTTTAGAACTAATAATTTTATACCATAACAAAAAAATTATACCAAGCCTAGAAAAAATTATCCTATAAAATATACACCATGGAGAAGTATGGAAACACAAATTAGTTCAAAAGGAAGATGGTTAGATTTAGGATGTGTGCAAGATGTAGATCATGAATTAGAATTATGGATGAAATATATGGCTATGATGGCCTATACTAGAGAATTAACAGGAAAACAATTCCAATTAATGTTAGAAAATACATTTATAGGAACCACTGCAAGATGGTGGAGAAATTTAATAGAAACATAATAGAACAAGTTAGAGGAAATGACCAAGATGAAATAAGAACTATACTTAGCAGATATGAAGATGCATTAAAAAGAGAATATACATTAGTATTAGACAGAGATACTAAAATTAGCTCAAAACTAAGAAATAAATATTTATTAGAAAATTTATCAATATGTGACATGTGTTACTTTACACAATTTGCATGTGTATTTAGAGAATAGTTTGAGAAGGCAGAATATAATCAGGAAACATATGGTATGGAAATTATGAACCAAAATATTTTTTAAACTACCAAACCCATGGAATTTAGAATTATTTAAAGAATGGGAAAAGTTAGAAATACTATTGAGTAATAATAGTCTAGGAGCAAGAATACAATTTATAGAAATGCAACAGAAAGAAAAATGTATACAAGCAAATTACATGATGAAATTTCACAAAGCAAGTAAAAAATCATTATACTGTGATAAATTACAATATAAACCAACCCAATGGGGATGCCATCTACAAAGAAAATATAAGAAAAAGATAAATTTACAAACAAATTTAAAAAATTCAATAAATATAAAAAACCATATAATAAAACATTTAAAAGGTAAAGAGTAACATATAAAAGATATCTAAGACAAAAACAAAAACAAAACAAAACAAAACTAGAACATACCATAAAAATACTAAAAAATGTAAATGTTATTCATGTGGAGAAGTAGGACATATATATCTCTAGAATGTCGCAAAAAAGATAAAAAGAAAAATATGATGTATATTTCATTAATAGAAAAATAAAATTACAACCTATTATTTGTTGAACAAGAAGAAGAATGGGAAGAAATTCCCGAAGATGAAGAAATTTATGAATTAGAATAGCATGAAATAATAAATTCTATTATGAAATTAGAATCTTCAGAAAATAAAGGAAGTGAATCTACTAAATATAGTGAATAAGAATATTTATACATAAATATGATTACACAAATAAGTGAAGAATGAACATCTAAAGAATATGAATACCAATTAGAAGAAAATGAAGAACAACTAAATGAAAGATTAATATTTAATCCTAAAATGTATGAAAAGATCTTAAAATCAAAATTAGATGTAGAACCAAAAGAAATATTTAATTTATCATTTCGACAGAAAAATAAGGAAATAACATATGTAGCAAGAAACCATAGTCACCCTATAGATAGAAGAGATTCTACAGGAAATACATTAATACCTATAATAAATGAAGAAATTATAAGTCAAGAAATAAATCTATTGAATCCTGAATTAAAAGGAAAAAAACATATATTTAGGAGTTGTACAAATTATTGCAAAAGTCTATTTTAGAGAAGGAATAGATACACCAATAAAATTCTATATTATGGATGATAGAATTGTAAGATTAGTACAAGATGCTTTAACAGGAATTGTAACAAAAAATTTAATATACCAAAATGTAAAATTTACAATAAGACCAAACTTTATTATAAGAATGGGAGAACAAAATAAAAATAAAGCTTCAACATCATATTACAAATTAAGAGGAATAACCAAGAAGTAAAACTACTATAAGTTTAACTATTAGAACAATATATATGCTTTTACTAGTAAACATGAAGTAAAAATTAAGAATGCTAGAAAAACACATATAATAAAACCTATATTTTAAAATCTATTAGAATACAAACCGGTTAAAGAAAATCTAAGAATGACTATACCAGAGATATAGAAATACATTTTAATCAAGCTAGACGATTAGTAAATATGGATAAACCACAAATAAAATTTGGAAGAAGATCAATTAGCCTAAGAATAAAAAATAGTACATGATCATTACCTGAAATAGAAAATAGAAATGATTCATAAAAACAAATAATGAAAAAAATACCTAGAATGAACCTATCTAAAAGAAATGACACAAAACAATTTGAAGTTTTGATAGAATTAAAATAAATGGAGAATGGAAAGATCAGAAAGTATTAATAGATACTGGAGCAACTGTATCCCATATAAAAGAAATTATAATAGGAGATTTAGAACTTAAAATAACAAATAATCCAATCCAAATACAAGATTATTTTGGAAATATTCATCCCATTGATATCTATGTAGAATTACCAATTAGGATAAATAAAAGGAATAAAATAATTATAAATATGTATGTAGAACATACAGGAAAGGCAAACACATAATTATTATTAAGACCAGATTTCTTAGAACAAGTAAAACCATATTATATAAAAGATGATAGAATGTATTAACAATACAAAATGAGAATCTAGTTATACCAAGGTTATTATGAATAGAATACAAGGAGGAAAATAACATATTTATATATTAGCTAAAATGAATCACAATGGATATCTCAGTAGAAATTATCATGCCTTGTTTGATACAGGAGCATCATCTTGTTTATTTAAAGAAATTTATTAGAGAATCCAATAGTAAATATAGTAGTCTAGCTTTGATTGTAATAAAACATTCAGAACAAAAAAGAGAAAAGTCTAGAATGGTAATTAACTATAAAAGGTTAAACACTTATACAAAAGAATTAAGTTATCTAATTCCAAACCAACAGATATTATTTAACCAAATTAGAGGAAAGAAATAATTCTCTAAATTTGATTTTAAATCAAGATTTTATCATATTATGTTAACAGAAGAATCTAGACATTTAACAGCTTTTATAGTACCACAAGGATTTTATAAATAAAATGTGTTACCATTTGGATTTAAAAATAGTATAGGAGAATTTCAAAGATATATGGATAAAATATTTAAAGACTATTACCATTTTATTACAGTATATATTGATGCTTTTCTTATTTACTTTGAAACTAGACAAGACCACTTAAAACATCTTAATATTTTTATAGATATTGTAAGAAGTAATGGAATTATATTATCAATAGCAAAAATGGAAATAGCTAGCTAAAGAAAAGGTAGAATTTTTAGGATCCATAATTAACCAAGAAGGAATTAAACTCCAGAAACACATTGGTATAAAAATACAAGAGTTTGACAATTATATAAAAGATAAAACACAATTACAAAGCTTTTTAGGACTTGTAAATCAGACTAGAAAGTATGTACCTAACTTAGCAAAACATTTAATTCTATTACCAAAAAGACCAAAAGGAAAAATTAGATGGACACCATGGTCCAAAGATGAAGAAGAAGAAGTGCAAAAAATTAAAGACCTTTGTAAAGATTTATCAGAACTAGAATTACCCAAAAAAGAATGTGAATGACTAGTAGAAATCGATGCATGTGAAACAACATGGAGAGTAGTATTTAAATATATTTATCCAAAAGAGGATGAGAAAAGAATTGCACAATACACTAGTGACAGTTTTATTCAAACTCAAATTAATTATCATATTAAGGAAAAAGAACTATTAGCTAAAAAATTTGCTATTAAAAAGTTTGAATTATTTATTGTTACTACAAAATTCAAAATTAGAACCGATAATAAACAAGTCAAATTTTGGTTAACTAAAGAAATTGATCCAACTATTGCAAATAAAAGGTTAATTAGATGGCCATTATGATTTTGACATTATTCATATTAAGGGTACTGACAATGTTATTGTAGATTATTTATCCAGACATGAAGGAACTACTTAAGAAAAAATTAGAATAAATTAATTTGGCCATGAGTCAAATGAATATTAACTATTCAAATCTATTCAACCATGTAAACACTTGCATGGCGTAGATTGTACAAATTAACAGTGAACTAGCTTTTTACAAATCAAAGGTTAATTCTCTTAAGGAAATGTACAGAGGAGGATCTCAATCCTCTCTAGTGAAGAATTTATCTGTAGAAATTCCTATTGAGGAAGAAATATCTAATGTATCAATTATTGAAAGTTCATCTTCCAAAGCCATTAGCAAAACTATTGAACCATCTAAAGAAACTTTTTTAGAAGCTGCGAAGAAACCAGCAGTTGTAACAAAGGAACTATCAAAAAAGGAGAAAGTCATGAAGAAACTAAAGACATTCTTGAAATATTTGGAGTATCTAAACAAGAGGACAAAAGAAGGAGAATGGCTAAGGACAATTAGCCATCAAAAAATCAATAAAGTAATTATTTTTCCAGGAGCAAAACCAGGAACAGTCAGGGGGCTGTTTGATCAAGGACTTATTTAGTGCTTCTACCCAAGCAAGGATATGAAGGAAATATTATTATTACCTAATTCTATCAAAGCAGTAGTTAAAACATACTTTGAGATTACCAAAGCTAAAAAAATTTATGTCAGGATCTACTCAGTCATTTCAGAATTTATTGATAAGGACTATCTTAAGGCAGAACCTATTGTAAAACTTGGAGTAACTAGCAAAGTTATTCTTTCAGAACCAGAAATTAATCCATTTAACAAAGAAGAACAAATACAAGCTATTCCATAAAAAAGGGTATTGGGATTTAGAGTCATGTACACCGAATTAAGAGATACCTTTACACAAACTAATGTTTGGGCATATGAATCTAATGATGACAAATTATTAATCTGCGACATTGTAAGAATTAATCAAGTTAATAGTCAATTATGGAAATTAAGAGATTATACCGAGAATATAATTGTCAGCATTTTGGATCTTATCAAAGGAACCTATGAATAACTACATCAACTAATGGAGATTGAAATGGGTCACAAGTGTAATAACTGTGGCGACCTACTCAACTAAAATGAAGATGAAGCTTATCTTTTTTGAACGTGAATTATTCAAGGCATGGGGGTCCAGACCCATGTGAAACTTTAGAAAAGTAGTAGAAATTATTGTAATCTTATCTTTACTTTATCTACCTTAATTCTTAACCATGTATGAAAAAGTTAGGGAATCTTATTTTGTACCTCAACTTTGTTTTTATCAATTCTAAAATGAGGAGTCTCCCCTCATTGTAAGCACCCGAAAATCATATTGGTTTTCAGCAATAAAAATCTATATTATTTCTATCTATTATCTTTCTTTTCGTTCATAGTTCAAAATTTTCTTTCATCAAACCAATTCAGAAACACCTAACAGAATGTATGAGCAATTAAACTCCACCTAGATATATATGAAGTCATTAAATAGTTAGTAATACTCTATTTATTTATGAGTCCATAAGTTTATTCTTTATAAAACTTTTGTTAAAAGAGTACATCTAGAGGTAGGAAACGAAACTGGATTGTGCTGAACCTCTTTGAAGTGTTCGTTTAAGTATTAAACAGAAAGTATTGGAGTAAGTCTTTCGAGCATCCATTAATGCCCGAGTCTTTCGAGTAGCAACGATCTCCTATGGAGTTGTGTTTAATAATTAGATAAATAACTAAAGAGTATTTGCTCAAAAATCTTTTAAAATCAGATTTACAAAGAAGTGTGATAGACCCATAAATAGAAAGAAGTATTGTTAATTATTTATGGTGGATTATATATCACTTCTATCATTGTTATTGTTCAAGTCTTGTTATCATAATTTTAATTTTAAATTTATCATTTTGTTTATGATATTCCTTACATGTCTTTACATATGTTGAAAAATCTGTTTTTACTATTCCAAGACTAACTATTAGAAGAGAATTGAAATTAATCTAAGATTCAGAATTTAATAAATAGAATTAATAATTAAAATATTTAGTTTTATAATTTATGAATTCAGAACCTTTAATAGAATTAAATCCTTCCGAAATAAATGACTTTAAATATTTAAGGGAAGAAACGACTAAACAATTAGAAACTATAAGAGAAGATTTAGGAAGAAATTATAATTTATTAGATTTTGCAATAAAAGAACCCTCATTTACAGATTTCTCAGAATTTACTAGAATTACAGTAAATAGAGGAAGAATAATTTGTGATTTGGACAAAAAAATTGAAGAATTAAACATAATTATTAAAGAAGAAACTTTAATAGATAATATTATATATATTACGCATTTTATGTTAACAATAAATTTAGAGATATAGACATATCATAAGAAAACTAAAAGATTTATAACTAGAAGGATAACATAGTAATTATACATTTATAAATTTTGTTTTTTAGCTGTTAATATAGCTTGTTAGTACGTATAACAAGGTCCAGGAATTTTTAACAAATCTTTTCAAATCTTACTTTCCAAACGTACATCCTTAAATTTGTTGCATGACTGGTTTTAAAGTTAAGACAAGACGAATCAATCTATCAAGAAGATTATAACTTACTGATTTTCTTGTCAATGTCAATAGTTAGCACACATCGGGACGTGTTGTCAAATATAAGACTTTCGTATTATTAGTTTTTAAATAATGGATTGTCTAGTTTTCTAGTTAAATATAAGACTTTCGTATTATTAGTTTTTAAACTTTAAGTTATTGGGCCAATATTTGCCAATTGAAAAAAAAAATTAAAAATTTTGCAAGGGCGAAACCTAAAAATGTACTACAAATTGACTAGGAGTAGTGTACCAGTAGAAAATGTTGGGGACCGTCACCACCCCTGCCCCCTCAGCTCTGTCTCTGTATCAGAGGTTATTGATAGTGGTATATACTCAAAATAGCCATTCAAATTTGCCATTTTATGAAAATAGCCAAAAGTTTTATCAAATCATAAAAATAACCTTAGACATTAGAAACTACCAAAAATACCCTTACATATCATATTTCAACTATACCTATTAGAATTTAGAAAAGTTGCAATTAAGTCCTTAAATCTTTACATCTATATACTTTTAATTAATTTTGTTTACATGATTTTATTTGATTTTTGTTCGCTCATAGTAGCACCCCCTCCATTGGTATCAGAGCCATATGGCAGATCTAAAAAATAAATATTATATGACAAAAAATAAAAATAAAAATATTATACATACACCAGAATTTATAAACACTCAAACATTAATATTAACTGATAATGAAAAAATAGAAATCTTCAGAACTCTAAAAAGTTTAGATGAAGATATAAGAAGAGATATTTAAGATCTAATAAATTTCAATATATTAAAAGAAGATTTTATAATAAATGAAATATTAGATTTAATAGAGAATGACATCATATAAGAATTAGTACAAAGAGACATCACAAAAAATATGGAATACCATAGAGGAGATCATTTATTAATCAAATATCTAGATATGAAAGTAAATGAAAAACTAGATTTAATAACAGAACAAATAGGAAATCTATTAGATCAAATGATAGAAGAAAGAAATATAAAAAGAAAAAGATTCCTAAGATTAAAATCATTAGAAAATAAAAGAAAATACTTTAATACAATCCTAAAACAATTACCTAATATACTTATGATTCTAAATGACAAAGAAAAAATCAATATGGAAAAATATGATATAACTGGAGAAACAAAATACTATATAAAATATTATAGAGTACAACAAAGAAAATCAATGCTAAGATCATTTGAAGAATTTTGTGAATATAATACAATGATATGTAAAGAAGTAAAATATGATATGGAACTAAGGTTAGAAGTTGAACATACCAGAGGAAGAATTTAATGACGGAATTTTCAGAAATAAAATTTGAAAAACAAGTAATAGAAAATATAGGACTTCAAGTTAGATCTTATCAAGTAAAAGGAGTCAATACAACTATGTTTCAGCCATTAAGCTCATGGGGAGAATTCGATAGATTTCTTAATATGCAATTAAATTGGATAAGTGTCTTTTTATGGCAAACATATAAAAATATAAATTTACAAGATAAAAATGTCAAAGAAAAATTACAAAGTATTAAAAACAAATTAACAATATAATTCAAAGAATTAAAAGATATGCTAGGAGATGTTAAAAACATAGATTAAGAAATTTTAAAAGAATTCCAAAGAAAACCAAGAGAATTAATTAATCAAGATAGAATTGGAATGATTATAGAAAAAATAGAAAACTTAAATGAAAAAATAAGGATAAATGAAAATGAAAGAATTATATCAATAGAAGAAAGAATCAAAAAATTAGAAATAAAAATAGATGATATATATGACAGACTATTTATGGCACAAAAAATCCAAACTACTAAACCAAGAGTATAAAATGTCAATAAGTGAATATATTGAAGATCTAAAAATACTAATAAAATCATTAATAAGTAATGTTCAAGAAGAAGTAAGAAATTATATAAATATACTAAAACTAGAGGTTAGAGAATTCAAAGAAAATTATAAAAACAAAGATAAAAAACTTATGGAAAACGAAATGCTTAGAATTGGAAAGAAACACTTTGAGCAAGAAAAAATTGTAATAGAAGTAGGAAGTATGAATGATGAATTTAGGAAAAAAATATATTACCAAAAATACTAGAAGAAGAATTAGAGTTACAAAATTCATAGAAAAAACTTTAGAAAAACTAAAAGCTGAAGAAAAACAAGATGAATGAAGAATTAGACTTGCTTATAGAGAATTTTGACCAATTAAGCCTAGAAAATTTTGATGAATACCAAGTTTTAATGAATACTGGAGGAGCACCTAGCCCAGCTCCAATATGAACTTTCAAACAATAATTACTAGATTTAGATGAAAGTTATGCACCTTTGTATAGCAAACCACATAGACAATACTATGATAGAATCAGGGATAGACAACCACCTAAAGAAAATAAGTATGATGATAGATTTAAACCAAATGATAATTATGATAAACCTATCAATCATGGAGGAACAAAATTAGACCTAGATTGTAAAATAGATACTAAAAAGCCTTATTAACTTGGGCAGATTCAATGATATTATTCTTTTTATACAATAAAGATGATGCATGAGAAAATACTGAAAGAATAATAGATTTTTTTACAGCATCTTTTGAAGGACATGTTAGGAATTGGTGGGAATGAATAAGTAGTGATACGAAAGCATTAATAAGAAGAAATGTACAAACAGAACTAATAAAATCAGATAGAAAAGGAATAGAAAAGTTAGTAGATTACATTGCGGATGAATTTTTAGAAGAAAATTGGATAAGTAATGCTGAAACAGAATCAATTAGAGATAAAGATAATGAAAAAATAAAATTAATAAATTTAAAAATATGTGATATGTGTAATATCAAAGAATACACTTGTGAATTCAAAGAATACTATTATATCCAATTCTATAGTAAGAAAACCAAGAAGTATACAGAGATATGTATTACAATAAATTACCAGATTCATGGGGAATATACTTTAAAATAGAATTTAAAAAATTTATCAGATAACCCTGGAATACCTAGAACATTAGGATCAAGGATAAAATTTCTATTTGAAAGATTAGCATATATATATGTCAACAATGACAATTATTAAAGAAATCGGGAAAATTAACTAGAATATGTTGTGAAGATATGAAAAAACCTACTCAATGGAGATGTAACACTGGAAGGAGAAGAAATATTAAAAGAAAATATAAAAATAAAAAGTTTTAAAAATTCATAAACATTAATAAAAGTTATATAAAACCTAAGAGAAGATATTACAAAAGAAAATATAATCCGAATAAAAAACAGAAAAATAAAACTTATAAGAAAGACAAAAGTTAATACAAATGTTGGAATTGTGAAGATATGGGACATATAAGCCCTGATTGTAACAAAAAGAAAGCTAAATTATTACAAAAAGAATATCTAGAGATAGAAAGTGAACTAAGTGAAATATCTGATATTGAACAATATTATGATCAAAAAGTCTATATAAGTGAAACAGATTCAGAAAGCAATGAATCAGAATCAGAATAGAGAAATAGAAGAAATAGAAAACAATAATATAGATGTACAAGAATATGAAGGAATAGATAGTTATTGATTAAAAGTAACATTTGATAATAATAAATTCAAGAAAATAAAAAAATTATATTTAGATTTGAAAATAGGAAAATGGGAAATATTAGATAGAATATGGAGAAGAGAAAGAGTAGCAATAAATGAATATCATAAAATTGAAAAAACAATAGATATTAGAACAACCCATGGAACACATAAATTAAATCTTTTAATAAAAAATATTGTTACAGAATTATTAACAAAGATTAATAAAAAATAAAGTGAAAAGATTCAATATGTTTATTTAGCAGGTATACAGACAATGTTTAAATCCTTATTTAGGGAAGGAATCGATTCACATTTGACTGTGAGTTTACATGATGGAAGAATATTAAATTTAAAAGATACCCATTTAGGAACAATAGAAGGAAATTTAGCCTATCAGAAACTAATATTTACATGTTACCCAAATATTGTGTCTCATTGAAAGATAGAAACTTTAACTAAGTCTTAGGACTACATTTCAAGCTACATAGAAATGATATAATGCAACCAAGATACCAAATCATGACAATAGAATATAGAGCGTTATACACATTTACTAATTCTAATTATGGGAATATTTACTCTAAAAAACCATACATTGAGGTTCATAAAGAAATCAGAATGTAAAGATATCAGTAAAATCGTGGAACCAAGTAAATAAATAAATTTAATTCCAGAAGAATATGAACTTAATATAACAAAAAATAAACCAGAAATAATAGATTTAAGAGAAGAAGAATACCCTAATAATAATAAAATAATATTTGAAGATGGAAGATTAATTAGAAGCTGATCAGCAAGTGTACCTAAACAATTAGGAGAAACTAGTAATACAAAAGAAATAAAACTTTATAGAAATGCTGGAAATATGAAAATAGAAGATGAATATTTTAATGGAAAAGAACATGTGAAAGGATCAAATAAATTAATTGACACTGGAGCTAGTGAATGTCATATAACTTCAAATAGGAAAAAATGATTAATATATCATAGAACTGATCCGTATAGATATATAAATTTTGATGGACAAATACATATGACTGAACTTGAAGTTAAAGTACCAATAAAGATAGGAGGAATAAATCTCTTAATACCATGTCATATAGATAACAGTATGGTAAATCTTCATATAATGTTAGGAATGAGTTTCCTAAATCGATTAGAAGATTATAGTATAAAATGTGAAGGATTATACATAACCCATAATAGTCAAACTATACTATGTAGAAAAACTGAATAACTGAATAAGTTTTTCATTAGCTGTTTATATACAAGTTACCATTGTTGAAACAAATAAAACAACTTGTGCATTAATAGACACATGAAGTGGTATAACAATATTCAAAAGTTTCTTAATAAAATCATGAAATACTAATAAAAAGATAAAAATTGAAGGAGTAACAGGAGAAATTACCCAAATAATTAATAGTGCTGATAAAATTGATATAATACTTGGAAGTAAACAAATAGTTGTAAATAAGATATATAGTTATAACAACTTAGAATGTAATATATTACTAGGAAATGACTTTATACAACAATTTCAATATTATAAACAAAATAATTACATGATAATATTACAAACATCTAGCGAACATTTATTAAAATACCAAGAGAATTTAGACCTTATAGAGTTCAGCCAACACATCATGATGATAAATGGGAGAAGAACCTATTATACAAAATGAAATAAAAAATAAAAGAATAATATATAAAAAAAAGTTTTGAAAAAAAATATACAAATAAGCATGGGAAAAATTATTGATCAAATAGAAAAAACTTGTGGAGAAAATCCATTATTATTTTGAAAACCACATCATCCAAAAGACAAAATAGAATTAATAGAAAATTTTATTATAAGAGTAAGACTAATGATGTAAACTATACAAGATACACAAGAATTCAAAACCCAAATAAAAGAATTGTTTAACCAAAAATTAATCAGACCTAGTAATAGACCCTATAGTAGTCCAGCTATTATGGTAATGAAACATTCCAAACAAAAAAGAGGAAAAGATAGAATGGAGATAAATTATAAAGAATTAAACAAATATACCAAATTTGATGGATACTTTTTATCAAATAAAGAAGTACGAATAAATCTTGCAAAAGGAAAACAATACTATTCTAAATTTGATTGTAAATCAGGATTTTGGCAAGTAAAAATGGAAAAAGATAGTATTCAATATAGAGCATTTAGGATGGGGTTTCATAAATGAATGTAAAAAGGAAGTAATTGTTCTTTCAAAAAATAAAGTTATAATAGAAAAATAAGAAATTGATTTTCTTGGATTATCTATAGATAAAAAAGGAATAAAACTACAAACCCACATATCTAAAAAGATAGAAAATTTTTCTAGATAAATTAGAATCAAAAGAACAAATAAAAAAATTCTTAGGATGTTTAAATTATGCAGAAGGATTTATTAAAAAACTTTTAAAAAAAAAGACATAAAATACAGATTTTACTTAGAAAGACAAATATGAATGGATGGAGTAATGAGCACACAGAAATTGTAAAATCACTCGAGGAAGAATGTAAAAATTTACCAAAATTGAGATTACCAGATGAAAAAGATAATCTAATAGTTAATACTGATGCATCAAATAAATATTGGGCAGCAATATTAAAAACAGATCTTAATGAAATTTGTAGATATTCTAGTGGAACGTTTAACCAAGTAGAAATAAATTATACTACCCATGAAAAATAATTGTTAGCAATTATCAGAGGAATAACAAAGTTTTCATTATTTTTATTATCCAAAAAATTCATTGTTGAAACTGATAATTCTCAAGTTGCAGGCTTAGTTAAAAATAAATTATCACTAGAACCTCAATATAGGAGGCTCCATAGATGGCAAGCCTATTTGGCATTTTATAATTTTGATATAATTTATATTACAGGTGTCAATAATTATTTTGTAGACTTTCTAAGAAGCAATATAGAATTTGCAAACGGATGATATTAAAGAGTCATTGATGGACGCCAGAGTGCGAATGAACTTCCTCATAGAGGAAGCTGAGAATATAAAAGATGGAATCGAACATATGGTAGAATACCTCCAACAAAATGTTAAATTGTTGATGGAACTTTCTGTCTCTCATACCAAATATACCAAACAATTGAGCGACAGAGTTAATGAAATTGAATCACTATTCGAGTCATTAAATACCAAACATGTTTTACCAAATATACCAATAGGTACAATACAAACAGGTACATCCTCTGAAAGTGGTGGTGGAACAAAAATAAAAAGAGATGAAACAAGTCCTAAAAAAGTAGCAATCAATGCCAAAGACGAACAAACAACGGGTAATTAAAATTCGTGCTGAAGAGGAAGATGATTCCCTTTTTTTACCAAAAGAAGACGAATATAAAACTACTACCAAAATTATATATGAACTCCAAGAATGTGATTGTTATTACATTTCGTCTGGAGATCATGTATACCCACGATTAATCGTTACTTAGGGAGGAGATCCCGTTATGACAAAAATGACAGGGGATTTTGGATTTTTGGATCTTATCTATCCGGGAAAAGATCTGAAAGAAATTGAAAATCTTGATGATTTATTAAAAGGAGAAATTTTAAAGTTTACCCAAGGAAGATCTATATCTTTAAAATTTTATTCAATCAGTCCTGAAATTGATGGAATGATGTATTATCCTGTAGAGTATATTATTACAATTGGATATATTGTTCGAAATTTTCAAATTGAAGTTGGAAAAAATACCAAGCATGTACCGAATATTAAAAGATCATGGTTCAGATCCCGCAGAGTGTTAGAGATAAAAGTCCTCTATAACATTGCAAAAAATTTGTATGAGAAAAAATTCAAATGCTTATGTTAATATGAACAATGGACTCTTGTCACTAATGGAGGCAAGGAAAAATCAACCATCTTAAAAGAATACACTGACAAGTTTGATAGACATCAGATCAATGGAAGCTTTACAACTCTACAAGAGTCGTGTATAGCCAGGAATTGCCCCCGCATGCCAACAGAATTGATGGACAGGTGGAAGCTACTTTTAAGATACCAACAAAGATGGAGATAAGATGGAATCTGCTTTTTGAGAAATGTAAAGACAACACTATGTGAGGACCATGGGAAGCTGGAAATAATAGAGGGACAGGTGTCCCTATAATATAGCCATGTGAAGATAATAGATGGACAGGTGTTCCTATGATGTAATATAAAAGTGTAAAATTGAGTCTGATTATTGAAGCCAGTGATGTAAGCAATGATGAAATTGTATTTCATATAGTATTATAAATAAAAGTCTTCTAACTAGAAAAAGGCAAAGATCACTTAAGCACTCAACTTGTGAGAAAGCCAAAGAAATCCTCTGTCTCAGAAAAAATTCTCATACCAAGTCTTGTACCAATCCTATTTAAATGAATAAAATTCCAATCGTTTTATAAAATATTATCAAGAAAACTCCCTACGCTTTGTCCAAAATATTTTCCAGAAGAATGTTATACAGTGAAGGTATGGATTCGGGTGAGACTAATTACCCATAAAGGCAGGAGGTCGTTGAAGGAATGATGATAGGAACCTGTGAGCTTGAAGGTCACTAATATTAAGGACCAGTTAAATTAAAGTTAGGAAATAGGAACTTGTGCTATTGTTCTTGATTTTTCAGTATACTTTTTTTGTATCTTCCCCATTAATCAATGGATCTGCTCATTTACGAGCATAAAATACAGAGCATTTAAAATAGTTAAACGATTTTTTTTCAGTTCGCAAATGAAAAATAAAGGAGATAAAAAGTGACAAAACCATAATAAAAGGGTACAAAGGGTTTGCAATACCGACGAGTATCTACAGACCTGGTGGTATAGACAAACAAGATTAAAGATCTGTGATAAAATATAGAATATGTGCGTGAGATGATTAACAATGACCGAATCATATGTAAATTCAGATGGAATCATATTATCTCCATACCTCGGATCTGTCATCACATCACGGATCTTTCTCAACTAAGTTTAAAATTTTCCACACAGCATATGTAAAAAAAAAAATGGCTTAAAATTAAGATCGGCCAAAGTAAAGACAGTATGAGAAAAAATGTGAGTGATGATCTGTGATCGGCTCCAAATATCAATAGATATGGAAAATATGAGCTCCATTTATTAGCCCATCTAATAGATCAACGTCATTTTCACAACCGTTTGACATTTTCCATTGTGGCATTAAAAAATCTTGACAAAGATTTTTTTTCACTGTGAAAAAATGCTCAGTCACTTTTGCATAAAAAAAGGGGGTAGGGAACTGAAAAGAAAAAAATAATACTAAGCAAAGGAGGTAGAACATGGCATTTTTTAAAACCATAACGGAATATATATTCCGACCATGTACATTCCTGTCCAACGGAAGCATTTTCCATACTTCATATGGATTTTCCGTCGACCTTGTGTGGTGACACCACAAAACGCAGAGGTTGTTTACAATATGTGAGTGTGTGTGTTGTAGAAGAGCTCTCAATCTAAGTGGTGAAGGAATGTGAGATTTCAGGGATGAAGACGTTCGGACAGTTGCGGCTACTCAAATGAAGTCTACAAAAGAAACCCTTAGCTAATAAAGGAGGCTTATAATGATGTAGTTGTGGATCCAAATGTTGGGTTTTTTTTTTTTTTTTGGGCCGATATAGTTGTCTTCAGATTTTAATTGGTGATCCATTTGGGCTCTTTCAATTAAAAGTTAGGATATTTATGTATGTGGGCCCATAGAATTGCCAAACATTTTTCTTTCTTGCTTATTTTTTTCTATTTTTTATTGTAATTACGATAATGAATGTTGGCATTTTTGAGCTGTTGTAAAAATATTATGATGAGATTTTTGTGGAAAAATTTATATTTCTCATGTGTTTCTTAAAACATTACATTTCATTTTCGTGTTAATATGTTGCTTAATTATTTTGGGATGTGTACTGTTGTGTTAAATTAATTTTTAATTATTGTATTTTATTGGTTAAAGGTATTGAAAAATGATTAAGATTGTAAACTGACATTTATTTTAGCTTATGTTAAAGGGACTCGATAAGTTTTTTTTTCTTTATAGGTTTTTTTGTGGTAACATAACATTTAATGATATAATTTTGTAGTCCCTTGCTATTATACATATTTAGAGCAATGCGTAAATTCCATCATTTTGATGACTTTTTAAAATTATTTTTTCCTATATCTTAATATGCATCATAATTTATGTTACGTCTCTGTAGTATATATTTTGCTTCTTTTTTTTTTTCCCTTGATAACGAATTTATTCATAAATCACATTTGCAATGTCAATTTATATTCTAAAATTGTTCACAGGTTAATAATAGATTTCGTAGTTACTTATTTTAATAATTATAATTTCCACGTAATTCTGTTAATAAATCGTTTATACATGCAGAATATCTAGATATTGGTGATCCTCGCTATAAATGTGAATTTTGCAAGTCTATTTTTTGGTTTGACGAGAGAATTGACAAGCTTTATAAAACCTCTCAATCACCAAAGTTTTCATTATGCTGCATGCAAGGCAAAGTTAAAATTCCACCAATGGATGATCCTCCGCAAGTATTAAAAAATTTACTAAACGGAAGTGATGAAAGGAGCAGACATTTTAATGAAAACATACGTTCTTACAACATGATGTTTTCGTTTACATCTATGGGAGGGAAGATAGACTCGAGTCTCAATGCTGGGAGGTCTCCTACTGTGTTCAGGTTTCACGGCCAAAATTATCATCTAATTGGCAGCTTATTACCTACAGAAGGTTCTTCTCCCAAATTTGCTCAGCTATACATTTATGATACTGAAAATGAAGTGGCAAACAGAATGAAGGCCATTGGGTAAGATTTAAGTACATGTTTATCTTATTTGTAATCAATATTATTTATCAAATCTGTTTTTTAAGTTGAATATATATACATATTTTTTTATGTAGCACGTCTTCATGTGGCAACCACTTGCATGAGGATGTTTCTGATTTAAAGAATATGTTAGATGAACATAACATTTTGGTACAATCATTTCGTATGGTGAGAGAAACAATACGCCATAAGTCCACTGGGAACCTCAAACTACGGTTAATTGGGAAGAGGAGTAGAGATGGAAGGCAATACAACATGCCAGAGAAGGATGAAGTAGCAACATTAGTTGTCGGTGATTTTGAGACATTACCTGGTAGTAGAGATATTGTTGTTGAGACACGAACTGGGCTACTGCAGCGTATAAATGAACTGCATGCGTCATACTTAGCACTACAATACCCCTTGCTTTTGTATATGGCCAGGATGGCTACAGGGAAGACATTCTTTGGGATGATTCAAATTCCAGATCCTCTGGTGGTCGAAAGAAACTAAGTATGAGAGAGTGGTTTGCATATCGATTACAGGAAAGGGAAACTAAATCTCCAAATTTTTTATTTTCAAAGAAGCTGTTCCAACAATTTTTAGTCGACGCTTACACTATGGTCGAGTCTGCACACTTAGCTTACATACGTAATCACCAAAAGGACTTGAGATGTACAAGGGTTTGACCGAAGCACTTTTAAGAGGTGAAATGAATCCATCTTCTACTGGAAAGAGAGTGGTTATACCCGCTTCTTTCACCGGTGGTGCACGATATATGATTCAAAACTATCAAGATGCAATGGCCATATGTGGGTGGGTAGGGTACCCTGATCTGTTCATTACATTCACGTGTAATCCAAAGTGGCCAGAGGTTGTTCGATTTTTAGAAAGCAGGGGTTTACGTTCAGAGGATAGACCCGACATTTTATGTAGGGTATTCAAGATAAAATTAGAGCAGCTCATGAAAGATATACAAAAAAACAATTTGTTTAGACCAGTTAGAGCAGGTACTAAATATATATATCTTCGTGCTTTGAACCTTTATTATTATTTACACAATCATTTTATAGTTTTATTTTTTTTATCGATTTTATGACCTTGATATTTTCTTTTCTTTCCAGTTATGTACACCATCGAGTTCCAGAAACATGGTTTGCCACACGCACACATACTACTTTTCTTGACTCAAGATGTCAAGTTTCCTATTGCGGATGCTATTGACAGAATTATTTCAGCTGAAATACTTGATGAACAGACATATCCAATTTACTATGCAGCGGTACGGGATTTTATGGTTCATTGTCCTTGTGGAAGATTAACAATTGATTCTCCTTGTATGTCTGATGGTCGTTGCACAAAAAGATTTCCTAAAGATTATGTTCACTTCAAGATTGTTGATGAAGATGGGTATCCCGTTTACCGGCGTCGAGACAATGGAAGAACCGTGGATAAGAATGGTATTGAGCTTGACAACAGATATGTTGTTCCTCACAACCGATATCTCCTATTGAAGTACGGTGGTCACATCAACGTTGAGTGGTGCAATCAATCAAGGACAATCAAATATCTTTTTAAATATGTGAACAATGGACACGATCGGGTGATAGCAAGCTTATACCAGGCTTCCAGTGATGAACATGCTTAGGATACCGTGGATGAGATAAATATGTACTATGATTGCAAATATATCTCACCGTGTGAGGCCGTTTGGAGAATGTTTGGTTATGATATTCATTTTAGGGATCCTGGCGTGGAACGATTATCCTTTCACCTTCCTGACGAGCAGAACATAATTTTCTCAGATGCTGATCCTATAGATGAAGTTTTGAATCGTCCTACGGTTAGACATAGTATGTTCACTGCATGGATGCAAGCAAATATAAAGTATGACTTTTCCAGGGACCTTACCTATGCAGAATTTCCAACAAAATTCGTATGGGATGCATCATGAATTGAGTGGCACCCAATAAAGCGTGGTTTTTGCATTGGTCGCATGTTTTATGTCCCTCTTGGAAATGGTGAATTGTATTATTTGCATACTTTGTTGAACGTAGTTCGTGGACCAAAGAGCTACGATGATATCAAGTGTGTTGATGGTATAAGGCACAAAAACTTTAGAGATGCTTGCTATGCTCGAGGTCTGTTAGATGATGACAAAGAGTTTATTAATGGAATAATTGAAGCAAGCAACTGGGGCTCGTCTAATTCTATAAGAGGTCTTTTTGCAACATTATTGATATCAGGTTCATTGTCTCGACCTGAGTTCATTTGGCATAAATGTTGGCAGTACATGTCAGACGATATATTGTACATGCGCAGATCCGTCATTGGCCATCCAGGTATCATTTCTTTAGTGTACATCGTTTTTTGTGATAATTTTTTATTTTATTTTGTTGTCATTGGTTTATATTAACATTTTTTTATAATAAGCTGATCTCATGGATAACTCGATCATTATTAATTGGTTCTTTTTTTTGTCGTTTTATGAATTCATTTTTTTGTGTTCATTAAAGTGCACTATGACTTTCTGATCACAGGTTTGGATATGAGTGAGGAAGAAATTAAGAATTATGCCCTTTTAGAGGTTGAAAATATCATGCAGAGTAGGGGCAAAAGTCTGAGTGATTTTGAGTCGATGCCATTTCCAGAAAAAGCAGACACGACACCCTTTCAAAATAGACTTATATGTGATGAACTCATGTATGATAGAAGACAACTAGCCGGTTTGCATAAAGAGTTTGTGCATATGATGATAAATGAGCAGATGATTGTTTATGATCAAGTCATGCAAGCGGTTGATACTGATGCAGGCTGTGTGTTTTTCTTATACGGCTACGGAGGGACTAGAAAAACATTTATTTGGAAGACACTTTCTGTAGCCATACGTTCGAGGTGAGAAATAGTTCTGAATGTTGCGTCCAGTGGTATAGCCTCCCTTCTATTGCCTAATGGCAGAACAACACATTCTAGATTTGCAATCCCTTTGAATCCTAATGAAGACTCCACATGTAATACAAAACAAGGGAGCCCGCTTGCAGAATTATTAGTAAGAACAAAGCTTATAATATGGGACGAAGCTCCAATGATGTACAGATACTGCTTTGAGGAGTTAGACAGGACTCTGAGAGATGTATTGAGATTTACTATTCCTCATAGTCTGGATCGACCTTTTGGAGGAAAAACAATTGTTTTTGGAGGTGATTTTCGATAAATACTGCCTGTAATTCCAAAAGGCAGCAGGTAGGATATTGTTCTTGCAACTATCAATTCATCCTATTTATGGAAACATTGCAAAGTTTTGAAACTGACCAAGAACATGAGGCTTCAGAACATCGACGGTGATGATGAAGGTGCTAAATTGAAGACTTTCTCTGACTGGATGTCAAGTATTGGAGATGGGACAATTGGTGGAGAAAATGATGGCCATGCGACTTTAGAGATGCCGGATGATATTTTGATAAATCCATCAGATAACTTGATCCAATCAATTGTTGAAAGCACATACCCCTCATGGTCGACCATGACCGATGCTGCTTCATACTTACAGGGAAGGGCCATTCTTGCTCCAACATTGAATGATGTTGAAAGCGTAAATGACTACATGATTTCTACTAATCATGCTGAAGAAAAGATATATCTGAGTTTAGATACAATTTGTAAATCAGATGGCATGGAAGGTTTGTTCGGAGACATTCATTCAACAGAGTTCTTAAATAGTATAAGGTGTTCTGGTGTGCCTAACCACGAGTTGAAACTACGAGTAGGTGTTCCGGTAATGTTGTTGAGGAATATTGATCATGCTTCGGGATTGTGCAACGGAACAAGGTTAATTATTTCTAGACTTGGATGACATGTATTAGAAGCCTCAATTCCGTTGGGGACTAATGCAGGGCAGAAGGTGTTGATTCCAAGAATGTCGTTAACTCCTTCAGATCCAAGGTTACCTTTTAAATTTCAAAGAATACAGTTCCTATTGATAGTATCTTATGCCATGACTATCAATAAAAGTCAAGGACAATCATTGTCGCACGTTGGTCTTTTTTTGAAAGGCCAGTGTTCAGTCATGGGCAATTATATATTGCAGTATCTAGAGTTACAAATCGTTCTGGTCTGAAAATGCTTATATGCGATAAAGATGGCAAGCCAACCAATGTGACTGCAAATGTAGTATTTAAGGAATTTTTTCAAAACTTGTATTAATTTATGTGTTGTGTAAACATAATTTACAATATATATATATATATATATATTTAACATTGTCCTAACGTAATATATTTTCTCTACCATCTATTCAGTGCAACGCACGGGTGTAAACAAGTTTTGATAAAAATTGATGGGATTCTTTATTGAAAAGCCGTGAATCTCATAAAATATATGGTTAAGACTAAATTTTGACTTAGAATTTAGCATGTGTTTGGTAAATAAAATAAACTGATCCACACAATTTTTTAAACTACTTTTTAATCACACATATTTTCTCTCTCCAATTTTTAACCTCTACTTTTTATTTCAAAATCATAAATAAATCAGTTTATAAGCCAAACAATGTTACCAAATTAAAATCAAAATTTTAAGTGTTACCAAACTTGAGCTTATTCCTGGGTTTGTTTTTCGTAATTTTATAGGGCATATCAAAGAGTATCGTGATCTAATGTTTTGTTCAGTTTGGTCCCATTATAAACAAGACACATTTTTCTCTCTTCTTTTCAATCACAATAAAAAATTATTTCACATAAATAGGAGTACATATCTGCAAAATCATTAGTACTTCTTCATTTAAATGTCAATAGATCTAAATCTAAATTTTTCTCCAATGGATTTATGCAAATTAAAAGATTTAAATTTATTTTTTTCATATTTTTTTAACTCGTAAATTTTATGTTAATCTATTTTTTATTTGTGCATAAATAAAAATATTACAAACAAGTTGACCAAAAAATTTCAAAATTTAGTTAGATAATTGGGTAGGGATGAAAATCCTAATTAAAGACAACTTAGGACGGGCGGATTCAGGATTTTATATTTGGCCGAACTAGATTTTAAAAATTGTAAGGTCGACAATGATGGTCTTGCGATTTTCGGGGCATGACTCGAACTTCATAAATTTTAAAATCTAAATTCTAAAGCAAAATCAAAACCTAAGTCCAATAATCTAAAGCAAATTTGCATTCTAAAATCATAATGTATTTGCTTGTATCTGAGATTTCCACAAATCACAAAATAGCACTAAACACGTTATAAATGTCATTATAAAGCAATGCTGCAATACTTAAAATCACATTCTAAAAAGTAAAATTTAAATCGGATTCTCAAACACATTCTAAAGCAATTCTCAAGATTCTAAGAGAATACTATAGTCGCATCCTTATTCTAGAAACCAAAATCTAAATCACATTCTCTCATACTGAAAAACAAAGTGTAAAGCATCTTAATTTCTAAGTCATATTCTAATGCATTCTAATTTATAAATTACACTCTCAAAAGCTCAAAAATGCACTCTAATTTCTAAACTACATTCTCAAAATAATACTCAAATTTTTTAAAAATGCAATATAATTTCTAGATCACATTCTCTAAGGTCAAAATCAAATTCGAAAACTCAAAAATCAAATATGAACGTTAGAACATAGAACGTTTGAAAACTCCACAAACCACAGTCAAAATATCGAAATTAATTAGGATATATAGGCAGCAAAACTAACTTCTCAGAAGACAAAACTGAGCAACTAGTCGTGGACTGTGGAGTAATGGAGGGTTCACCCGTTTTGAGAGGGGCAACCACGTGGTGGCTGGAGCGGACCCGCTTCTTGGCTGTTGCTTTTGGGAATGACTATTAAGTAGAAGTGCCAGAGAAAATGAAGACTAGAAACGCCCGAAGTAGACATACTCACGTAAAAGATTCCCTGAAGGAGAAGAACCCTCTCAAAGTAGAGGAGCTGCAATCTCCGGTTGAGACAAAGTTGGATGGATTGTTTGCTTTGAATCTGAATTAATACCAGAGGTATTTTGGAATTGGGGATAATGACCATTTTTTATTTAGGCCTAAGGCGGTGATTTTAGATTTGGGACAAGAATGGATTGTGGGTTTGAGTTATAGGGTTATAGGTTTGTCAATGGGTACAAACTAAAACTAGAATAAAAATAGAAAAATGCTAAAGGTCTTATTCTACTCTTCATAACCTTTTGGTTTGAGCAAGTAAACTTGTATGAGTGTTAAAACCTGATATCCTAAATTTAACTGAATCGAGAGTTATCAACCCAAAACTTATTACATGGATCAATTAGAAAGCTTAAGGAAGAATGGACTTACACATCAGATAATAAAACATCTTTAAGCTTTTCTTGTCGCCTTTGTTACTCTAGTTATTAACTCTGGGGGGTTCTGTGAACTTGGTGCCCTAAAGTCGTCTGACTTGGGAGTCATCGACCCAAAACTCACTTAAGGGGTCATATAGAAAGTAAATAAGAAAAGTATTGCACAAAGATGATAAAAGATAAGACAATAAAAAGAAAAAGTGGTCCAAAAAATCAAAATGCATGGTATAAACATTGTTGACTAAAACTGTGGAGATTAAGGGTGTAGAATTGAGGATTACTTATCATTGATTTGTTGTGCATGCATATTTCTAATTCTGACTATCTTGTATGAAAAAATGCAATGAAAAATGTTTAAAAACCACTATTGATAAAAGTTAGGGACGCTTGAAAAAAACAGTAAGTTGTGATCATCCATGAGCAATGCAAGGAAAATCATTAGGTTATCATAGGTTGACCACATGGAATTCGGATTTAATTCTGTTTGATGAGCTACACAGTGTTAAGTATATCTTTGCATAAGTATGCATTTAACTTTGGCTATTCACACACACACTTGAAAATCTGGCATGAGATAACTAGAATTGTTTTTACTTTGTTGTTCAAAAATCTATGTTAAATTACGACATGATTTGGATTATTGAGGCATATGGTAAACATGTTGACATGACAAAACTGTTTGTTACTTCGCTATTTTTTATTGGTTAGTTTAATTCTACATTGTTTGAGGACGAACAACAATTCTAGTATGGGATATTTGATAAGTGTGTTTTATACGCTTACTTATAAATCTAAATTAGAATGATTTATGGCCATGCTTGAATAAATTCTACATAATTGCTTTCTATTTTGTTTACATTATAGAAATATTCCCAAATTCTTGATAATGAAGCAATGAAGTGAAATAATGTACAATTGGAAGACATTTTGAGCTAAAGTGGACAAAGTGGATATTGATGTTGTCAACCGAGAATTCCAAGAGAAGCCAAGTAGAAGCAATCAAAGTTCGAGAGTTTAATTGAAGATAGATTGAAATTTGGAAGAAGAATTGAAGTGATTTGGAAGTTCAAGGACTAAATTGTTGCAATCAGAATATGAAGGGCTCACTTGTAAATAAAGTTCAAGGACCTACTTAAACACATTTGAAAGATGGAAAATCACGCTGAAGAAGTCAAATGCGGGGCCATGCTAAACCTACCTAGGTGGTCGCGCATTCAGGCCAAATTTCAATAGATCCCATTTTGGATGGCCTGCGCCGCCACCAACATTATACCTGCATGGCCACGCAGTTATTTGACCTAGCAGGAAAACAGGCCCATGCGTGATTTAAAGTTTGGTTCACACATATTCAAGAGGCCAAATTCATCATCATAATTTGGAGATTGTTGAAGCTAATTGGAGGCAAATGCGTGAGGATTGAAGATCAACACATGGAGGCTACTTCTTGGTGCAAGAGTTTTTTCACTTTTTTTATTTGATATACTCATGATGTTGTTCTTTATTATTATTCGTGATTTTAATTCCAACGTTATCAACTACACTTCTTGTTGGGATTAGCGTAGTTTTCCACTTTTAATTGCATTGCTCAAGTTTTACGTATGGATGCATGTGATGGTTTTATTTGTGATTATTGCGTTAATTAACTGACCACTAATTCATTGATTTAATGGGTTTTTTTTTCATAATCCAATAGGTGAGCTTACGATCTAGATCTAGGAATGAAATCCGGTAATTGAACGAACGACAGAGATATACATTTGTTGTTATTGCGATCTTAAATTGAGTTCTTATGTTCCATTAGCCTAATCATTATAACTTGCTTTCTAAAAATATGGTTGACTGAATTAGGTAGAGTTAAATTAAACTCGAGAAAGGAATTTCATATGCATAAGTGAACTCGATCGATCACATTATTAGATTAAAACTTGAACGATGGAATTAAAAGTATTAGCTACGTGAAATCGTGAATCTCAACTTCTCATCCATTGATTACAAAAACACACTTTGTTTTATTGTTTAATTTCTTTTAGTTAAATAATTTAGTTTACACAAATCCTTATTTAATTATTCAAATAAAGCGAGAATTAGAATAACTTCGGTAGTTAATCATAATCCTTGTGAAATGATAATCTGGACTTTTAGGTCCACTTTATTAATTTAATGCGACATCGTACACTTACGATTAGCACACATCAAATAGCCCGTTGGTGTAACCCTCAATGCTAAAAGGTTTGCAAGGGAAATATATTTTCCTTGGTAAATATCAATGGATGTTTGGTCGTTGGTAATTTGCAACAGAAATTTATGTCCATTGGAAATTACCAATGGCTCCTTGATCTTTGGTATTTGCAATGAAAATAGCTGTTGAAATTTCCAACCATTATGTAATCTGTTGGTATTTCCCAACGGAATGATTCGTTGGAGATTTCCAATGAATTGTACTTTCCGATGGAATTTTATTAATATTTTTTCTCATTTTTCAATCATAAATCTACATTTGCATTTTAATAATGCTCTCACCACTCCTTAATTTTTAAGGTGTATTCCACAAAAAAATCATCAAACACAAGAATCAATAGGACACTATAATTAAGCAAACACAATTCAACAATTTTTCAGCATCTAGTAGATATTTTATCAAACGTTCAAAATGAAAAGTTCTTGATCAATTACTACAAAATGGAGATATGATTTTATAATATTCTCATCACTTTATCGAGTGAAACAACTTGAGGAGAACATAACAAGATTCAAAATCTAATGTTGCATCCAATCAAAAACCAATAACTTCAGTTGCCTTTGCCATAACTCATAAGCTCCTTGCCAGCCCTTCTCAACTTCACACTAACATCTTCATCGTAATCGCTATGAACCTAAATAATTAATAAAACATATTTTAGTGTTGAGACATTTAAAGCCCAAGCAAAAGAACAAAATGATTATCTTAGCAATAAATTCAAAACTTAATAATCAGTATAAGTAACTTTGAGAGCCAATTTCATGTTAAAATGTGGACGAGCTTAGTTATTTATACCAGCAATAAAGATATTGATTACACTAAAAACCTAGCATTCACATCAAGGCTATAATTTTGAAGAACTTCATCATAAGGTCCAGATCAGTGACCATTTAAATTTGACCCATTAATAAATAGAATTAATTAATGAAATGTTTAGAAAGACTAATAGTAAGCACGTGCTTTGCACGTCTTATATATATATATTAAGAAATAATCTGATATCATAAAATATTAGAAAAATCAATAATTATTTTATAAAATTTTATGATAAGTCGCAAAAAATATGAAAAAAATGTGCATAGCTAAATTAAATTATTTGTGAGCATATTTTTATAATGAAAAAAAAAGTAAAATATTATGCTCATGTTTGGGAGAAATTAAAATAAGATTTCACTAGTACAAAAATATCAAAAAAAAAAAAAAAAACAAATTAGCGTCGTTTTTCAAGTAAAATGACGTCTGTAAAAAATGCGGTGGCAAAGTCGTAAATAAATGTTTAATAAAGGCGTCGATTGTTAGGAGACAACCGATGCCAATTAACCGGGTCAAGTATGGGCGTCGGTTCTTACATAAGAACCGACGCCTATAAATCACGCCGTCGACACCGTGCACCACCAACCCTCCACCCGACAGTCAGCCTCGCGCCACCAGCCCGAGGTTCCACAGCCCACTGCGTGCGCCACCAGCCACTGACGCCTCCGCCCCCGTGCGCCACAGCACCTGCGCACGCCACCAGCCCCCGACGCCACCACCTGGCACGCCACAGCACCTGCGCGCGCCCCACCAGCCCCCGGCGCCACCGCCTCTGCGCGCCACAGCACCACCGCTCCACCACCCACCCAAAAATAAGGTTTCAGCATTAACCTTGTTTTTGTCTGCATTCCATCTGCGTCTTTCTCTATGTGGAATTGTTTCCACTAATTTTAACTTGTTCTCATCTATTTTCGAATTTATTGTGATCAGATAATTATAATTCTTTGGCCTGTTCTGCTCTTTATTCTTAAAAAATACAAGTTCCTTTGATATCTGCATTCTTGATTGCTTTCCTTAGTTTGTATGTGCTTGTGTTTATTTACAGTGACAGTATAAAAGTAATTATATGGCGTTTTACAGGTAAACCAAGAGTTTCTTGGAGCTGTAAACTATTATTTCTGGAACATTTGTGCAATACTAAAAGACAACACTATTGCTCTCTGGGTTCTTATTGCTTAATCAATACTCGTTTCAAGATTCATTAACTCAATTATTTTAATCCTAATCTACTAACAACCAATCCTTCCATCTGTTCTCTCTCTCTCTCTCTCTCTCTCATTTATTTTTTCAAGATTCAGTTCTCTATGTGATTTGAATATGGAAAAAATTATTTGCTCATAAGATTTGTGTACTAATTGCACAGCAGGAGGTATCACCACGCACTTCTGGAAGGCTATCCCACAGCAGTGGGCCTCTTAATGGGTGTGGATCTCTCACTGACAGCCCTCCTGTGTCTCCCCCTGAATTGGATGACACCAAGGTCTGTCTAATTTACTTTCAACAAGTTAAATCTTTTGTTTTCTAGCTGTATTGCATTTGCAAACCACTAGTTTTGATGCCATGCCACTGAGAGAAGCGTAATATCAGATTTTCCTCTTTAACCAACAACATACTCTGCTTGTTAAAAGATCTTCATTCATATTGACTTTCTTGTATTTTTTTCCTGTTTACTGTAATTTGTGTCAAGATTTGATTAGTGAAAAAAAAGTATTATGCTTTTATTATAGAATAACTGCAGATTTACTGACCATTTTTGTCTTTATTTACATGTGGTAAGAATGATATTGTCTTGGAATTACATGTTTGTTCTTTCAATTGCCTATCAGAATGGGAGTATAGGATTGATTGTTGGGGGTACCCTATAGTTTTAATGTTCTTTCATCCTTCTCTGAGAATATGGTCCTAATATATTATGTGCCTAGAGAAACAGGTCCAATATACTTGTGGGTGGTGGGTTACAATGGATCGCATTAATTATAATTAATAGTGTTTGGTAAACTCGTTCACATTTCCCCAAATCACTTGTTCATTCGTGGCTTAGAAGTGCATTTCCAGATTTATTTTGTTGCTTATTTTACCATGATGGATGTGTTATGGCATCGAAACCCTATCTATCGCGTTGTTATATTAGTATAAATGCTGAAGATGGATCGTGTTTGCAGTACTGTCGACTGAACCCAATAAATAGCCAGTATCGTGGAAGTCCAGCTAGTGGTATCACCATGAGTGGCGGTGGAAAGACGGTGGGCAGGTGGTTGAAGGACATGAGAGAGAAAAAGAAGGAAGAGAGTAGAGCACAGAATGCTCAGCTCCATGCTGCCATTTTCGTCGCTGGGGTTGCTGTTGCTGTTGCTGCCATAGCCGCTGCCACTGCTGCATCATCTGGGGCAGGAAAGGATGAGCAGATGGCTAAAACAGACATGGCTGTGGCATCTGCTGCAATTTTGGTCGCCGCACAGTGTGTTGAAGCAGCCGAGTCAATGGGAGCTGAGCGCGAACACTTGGCCTCAATTGTTAGCTCGGCTGTCAATGTTCGGTCAGCAGGCGATCTCATGACCTTAAAAGCTGCTGCTGCCACTGGTATGCTTTCTTGGATTTGTATTGGGGATTTGATGAATTGAATTTCGTACTTGTTATTTATCTGGAAATTTCTGCTGATAGTATTTATTGGTATATTAGTGTGTTTTGTTGATTTTCTCAAATTCTCTAATCAAGTTATATTCTATAGCTCTGTGAGGTGCAGCCACATCAACTTATTATTATTTTTATAACTTATTCATATTTATTGAAACTTTAGGGCATTTCGAGCTTTTTGGTCATTAGGAGGCAAGAGGCCAACATCCAATGTAAATTGAAAAAAGATCTCGGTATGCAAACTAGAATTTTATAAATTGCTACAAATTCTCATATTAGTTTAATATATATTCACTTTCATTCGATTATTAATAATAGTTTTAATTTTAAATATTCAAATTTCAGTGTCCTCAGCAACCTGGAGGAGATGAGTGGCTATTATGTTATGAGAAACATGTCCCAGATAGTCACAGCCTATTCTCAACTTACTTCTCTACACGAGGTATAAGTTATTGAAGATAATTGTTTAATTACAATTTATATGTAATTAACATAATAATTATTAATTCTTATTAATTACTTTTAGGCATTTCAAGAGATTTACTCAATAGAGGAAATTGACAAGGTTCAAAATTTATGGGCCAAATACTTCGTCGAAGAGTGTATGTAAACTCGGCCCATTTTATGTTTAACATGTACAAATTTTTTAACAATATTGTGAATACAAGATTAATTAATTCGAAATTCTGTTTATTGAGTTATTAAGTTTTGTTCTGCATTCCTCGATTATATATATTTGTTGAAGATAATTTTTTGATGTGTACATGATTGTTATAGTTTATATAGGTATATAAGGGAAATAAAAATAAATGAAAAAAAAATATTTGTAAAAGGCGTCGGTTATTAAACAACAACCAACGCCTTTACTGAAGAAAAGGCGTCGGTTGTTACTTAACAACCGATGCCTTTTCTCAACTAAAGGCGTCGGTTTTTACTTAACAACCGACGCCTTTAGTTGAGAAAAGGCGTCGGTTGGTTTACAACCGACGCCTTAAGTATGCATTTTTAGCGTCTCTACTAAAGGCGTCTCCTGTACAACCGACGCCTTTTCTGCTTTACAACCGACGCCTTTGACTCTTAATGTACTAGTGTTTCAATCCAAATCAAAGCCAACAATTAATTTTAACTGTACATTTCATTGGTCCCACAAATCTTCAACCACATTTTATTAATTCCTATAAAAATTTATTAAAAATCTGATTTTAATCATCACTAAACAGTGACTATATAAATTTAAACTAAAATTTCATTTTTTACTTTTTTTTTTTCTTTTCCAAAGAGTTTTGAAATTCATTAAAAGCATAAACGTGTTTTTTGAATTGTTCAAAGAGTGCATTTATAAAAGAAATAGTATTTCCCAACAGAGGACTAAAAGATAATTGTTTGAATTAAAAATGAAAAAAAGAATCTATTAAACGCATAACACACTCTTTAAATTCTTCAATGGAGTTATCACGAAAAATGAAATTTGATGGGACAATATTCTAAAAGTAAATTAAAAGTAACAATGTTAAATTGATATTAATTGAGTAACTAATTTCGATTTAGTCAACGTTGATAAATTAATATTTTTGAAATAAGAATTAAAAAAATAAAATGTACAACTATGTCTAGTTTTGATTAAAAAAAAGTCAAACATTTAATTTAAAATAATCATCTTCTCTTCTCTATATTTATTTTTCTAAATCTTCTTATTGTTCTTTTTATTTTTTATTTTTCTTTTCAATTGACATTTACTTATCCAACAATTAGCAAAATATAATTTCTCACACTTTTCATTTCTAATTCAGAAACATCTTTATTCGATTACAGAAATATCTGTATATATAGCATTTTTTTAAGTTTCTGGGTTTGGGCTGTCTAAATACTCGACACTTATGAAAAGGAGGGCGGTTCAGATTTAATTTCTTGTAATCATGTGAAAAAGGAAGTCAAGTTGATCCAAAACATTCATTTTTTTTTTTCAAAATGTCATTTTACGGGAATGATAATGAAACTTCTCAATGAAATTATTTTCATATGCCACAACAAGACCTTAATTCCAGCATGAAGTCAATTTGTAACAATATTAATTTTTTTTAAAGTTTAAATAATTATTATTTTTATTTTCATGGTCTTTAAAATATTTTAATTTAATTTTTAAAATTTATTTTCATTTTTATAGTGTAGAAATTAATTTGGGTGGATGATAGGTGTGAGTTGAGGGAGAAGGAAACTCATGAATAATTTGGATTTCTGGTGTACAAATATTTATAATTTTTTATTTTATAATAATTAGTTAAGGATATATTTGTATATGTATTGTGGTTTATTTATTAATTTTTTTTTTATTAGTGGTGGTAATATAATGGTGTATATAGTAGAATTTGTGGTGGTAATATATTTAGGGGTTATAAAATTGAAAATCCAAAGGGTCATGGTCGGATTTGTTGAAGAATTTTTCCTTCATATTTATGGTTTCAAATCCATCAAAATCCTTTTAATTCCATTCATATTAGAAATTCGCTGAAATTCATAGATTTTTTAGGACACCAAAATTTTATGGAATTAATTAAAATCTATATTGAGGACCTTGAATTTTGATAGATTCTTTAAAATTCCAAATTGAGGATACGTGGAATGTTATGAAATTCTAAAATCCCTCAAATTCTATGTTGGGGACATCTCTCTATTATTGAGAAAAAGAAAAGAATGTGATGATAAATGGGAAATCAAAAAATTCTCACTCATCTACACTTTTAAGATATTGTAGATAGATTAAACCACAATAGGACGACATTACTTCATTCCAAAATCTAACATACTAATGGTTAGTGTTATGACCATGCTCAAATTAGCTTGACACATCATTAGTAAGGGCCAACGTAGGGCCCATTGGACACCAATGGGTCCCCCGCGTCAAACAAGTCATTGTTGGCCGATGCATCATGCTATCCGAAGCATTAAATAGCCAGATCTATATTGTCGAGCTGCATCTGTCCGAGGTACGTACTCTGGACCGATGACAAGATTAGTCACTGTGCAAGTCAAGCACTATGTTACAAGGGACGTGACCTTTTTGAGCATTGCGGCTTGATGAGACAAGCTCTTTAACGGGATGTGACACCTACTTCAGTCCCAAGACACATAGTAATGATTATAACCAAATAAATGGTTTACCTTTATAATGAATTATGAATTACGGGCTTGCCACGTGGAAAAAGTAACACATGTGACAATCTTGAGCAAACTACTCTTACTATAAATAGAATCCATCTGCTCCAAGAAAAAGTTAGCAATTTTATAATCTAACTTAATATACTACTCTCACTCCATTTTCTCTCTTTTACACACTTATATTTCCCGCATTCAACATATATTTACTCGAAATGGGTATTGACTATGGTGTTGGAGTACAAGCGGGAGCCACCTTGGCCCCCTTTGCACGCTGATCGTTTATTTTAGTGCTCAGGAAGTCCATGTGTTCAAGATGGAGGAGTTAAGACGTGTTGATCCAAAGTCCTACCAGATTTTGTGGTCAACAGTTAGTAATCCAAAATCTAACTTCTATCCTCAAGCAGTATTTCAATATTAAATTCAATTGACATAGAAACATCATAGAAACATGTCTTTATCCCATAACCGAGGGTGATGGAAGAACACATGATAAGAAAATAAAACTTTGAAAATTTTAAGTATTAGATAATATAGTTTCTACCACATTTTAAAAAAAATATGTAAACCATTGAACTTTTCATTAAAAATATTGATGCTATAAAAATTATTGAACTTGGGGTGGCAAAACCAATAGCTAGGAGATTGCTGGAAAACTTGATCCGAATTGCCTGCGATTGACCTATAAAAAAGGCTGGGAGGAATTTCCTCCTCGCCCATCCAGTGTAAGAATTAGTTTTCTAGAGAGAGAAAAAGTAAAGAGAAGAAATCTAAGGCTGATGATTGTAATAATGATCCGTGTTTGATCAAAGGAGCTTTATTTATAGGGCCTCAAAATACGTCACATTCTCCTACTAGGAGAGGGAGTCCTTATCGAATGAATTTACCTTATAGAAGAAGAGTTCATGTATAGATTGGACTTTTCTTTTTGAGAAGTAGTTTTCAGATGGGAGTATATCTAACTTCTTGGATTCAAGATATCGCCCATTTATAAAGCCAGAGGTCCATTTAGGTGGACCTTAAGTGCATTATAACCAGATAAAGCGAAGCTCGAATATTATGGTCAAGGAATGGCGGTTAAAGGTCGAGCAAATGGACCGACCTGGTCCAATGGGAAGGCCTGAGAATTATGCCCGAACTTATAAATGATGATGGGAAACATCTGGATATGATCGAACAAATTGCCCAACCTTGACTAAATGGGTCAACCTTACCAGGAAGGCCGACCTTGACCTATGGATCCATATCTTTGTTTTTTGATTGGGAAGATTGTGATTTTAGGACGATCAATGGCCGCGGTGCATCAGAGATTGGGACTAGATCTTTGAGCACATTTATGGTTGACAATTGTCATGCGTTTTTCCAAATAATAAATATTTTATTGTATGTGAGAAAATGAATAGTCTATGATCGGATGTGAGACATGTGGCAAGGAAAAAGTAGGGACCCCTCCACTTTCTCGTCAATTTAAGTCCTATATGTATGTGGTCCCTATCCTCTCATTCTTTTTACCTGACAAAATCTTTAAGAGAGCAGAGAAATCCTTGGGCAACCCTGCGCGACCTACTTCCCCAACAAAAGTCTAGCTTTTTCAGGTAAGATCGACCATCCCCGACCTATTTGATTTTATACTTTATTTCCTTAAAATATGGTTAGACAAGTGACTGTGGACGGCTTTAGACTAGGGGAAGAGTTAGATATGAGGAAGTTTAGACTGTCTAGTGGGTTCCTATCTAGGGTCTCGGAGGTAGACGGGGTTTCCTACCATTATCGGAAAGGGGAAGTGGTATTATTTCATGACGCACTAGTGGCCAAGCTTAGATTTCCCCTACAACATTTTTTTGTTGACTTCTTACTGACCATGAGTATAGTCCTGGGCGAGCTCACTCCCAATGGGTGGAGGATTCTTGTATACTTTTTGTATTATGTAGGAGCTTAGGCATCGAGCCAACCTTTAACCTTTGTAAATGTGTTTTAGAATTGAACTATTTGCCTTGGTGCAATTGCTTCATATATTGAAGTGGGAAGGGCAGGTTTGAAGTGTCATGGGTCCCTTCATCTATAAAAGATTATATCTCTGTTTTGAGAGTTTTGATTTGTTGTTGTCTCTAAACTTCTACTATATATACATATCGAAATAAACTACCTACTACTATTTGAATCTCTAACTTGCCGCCTTTACTTTGTAACTTGCATGTAGTAACCGTCGTCCACCATGTTGTATAACTGTCGCCCACTACTTTAAACCAACCAACTTCCCATAATCTCCTTCAACTGCTAATGATGCGGAAACCGTTTATAGATAACCATATGGATTGTTGGATGAGTTGTAAGAACCGTTCCTTCACTCCTAACTGGCTCGATCACCCAAAGATGCTATTGTAATCGTTCAGACTCCTCCACATTTCCCTGTCATTTGTAATGGGCTCTTATGTTTTGGACCTTCATGTTGGGCCTTCAAATTGGGTATTTTTATGTGTTAATAGTTACATATATCGTCCTATCGTTTCTGTAATGGGAAAAAAATGTATCTTTTGAATTCTACGACACATAGGTGTAAATTTGACCTTGTGGACAGCCCTTACTGGCACGCATTTGGGTCTAAAATGGCATGTGTTGGGTTGGAATATGCCGAGCATGGGCCTACTGGCCCATTTGCTTGATCTTAAAAAACTACTTGTATAAGTTTTCATACAAGTAAATAAATATGGAAATTACGTCTACACCTATATGAGTATCTATTCACCCACTTTCCCTCTAATATCTTTGTATCCACTTTTTGAATCTACATTAAACATATTCCTGCAGTTTTCGATTCTTCTAATTTCTCTTCGTTTCCTCTTATCCATAATTCTTCTTATCATTTCATCTTCATGAGCATTCTTCTATAGAATAAATGATAGTTTTAAAAAATAAGTTGGGGGGGGGGTTCAACTATATCTTGAAATGCTTATTCAATCTTGAAATGCTTATTCAATTTTCAAAACATTTTTTTTTATTTGTGTATAAGTTTTGATGACTGCAGAAGGTGATGGCGTGGTGGTTGCTGGCACTGTTGCGACGAAGAAAATGTGTGATTAGTTATATCGAGTGTGTCGTAGGGAAAGAGTTTAGATCTAATGCCGCCACCAAGTTTGTTCACCACCAACGTTAGATCTGTGTATATGAATACGAACTTGTAACTCCGGTAGATGATTTAATTTTAAAGATCTTCATGTTGCGTCGGTTTGTGTTGTTGAGTGTGAAGTTGTAGTGCAGTGGTGACAGTGACAATGATGGGTTTGGGGTTTGGGATCTAGGTTTGAGGCTATTGAAGTGGTAGTGTGATGGCGGCGGCGATCGATGGTTTGGTTGTCGATGATAAGGGTTGGGATGTTGGGGTTGTTTGGATGGTGGTGGTTGGGGAGGGGCGGCGAGGGTAGTGTTGGTGGTCGTGACCCATGGCCTAATTTTTCTTTTATTTTCAAACTCCGATGCCAACATGTGGTGCACAGTAATTTGCGAAAATACTTTTTTCCTTCGTTTCATAATTCAGTGACGTAATGAAACATCACTTGATTGAGATTTCAAAATCACTTTACTTTAAAATAAAATCCTTTCATTAAAAAAGTAACGATAAAACATTTAATTTAAGATCTTGGCTTTAAAATCTTTTAGATAAAAAGTAACAATAATAAAATAGTGAGTTTGGCAGTTTAAACACAAGACCATATTCAGTGAATTCACACCTTACAGGTCGTCACCTAGCGCAACACTATCTGACCTTTCTCGCCGTTTGAAGATCCGCGTCAATCCCTTTTTCATTTCTATTATTACCTAAAATATTAAATATGTCGTGGATGAGCATACACTTGTCCATCGAGTGAAGTATGATGCACATGTGTTATTGCACATAGACAAGTTAACCTCACTTATTCAATATTCTTGCAAGTTTTACTTATTAAACCAATCAACCTTATATTCACATTGCGTCAAGTTTAAGTCAAGTTATATATTCACGTCAAACCATATATCTAATTCAATTCCAGTACCAAGTTAAGTTCAAGTCAAGTTAATTTAGATTATATGTATTTCGAGTTATATCCAGTCTAGTCAAATTAATTTCACATATTCTAGTCAAGTCAACTTCATATATTTAAGATCAACGTAAATACATGTCTTACATATTTAAACCAGTTAATTCCTATGCTCAAGTCATTTAATCAAGACAAGACAAGTTTAGGCAAGACATATATTCAAGCTAGGTCAGGATAATATATTGAAGTTCATATGCATTTTCATATTAATCAACTCCAGTAGTGTCAAGTTCATATACTCAAGTCAAGTCCATATAATCATGATTGGTGCAGTTGCATGTCTTTTCAAAAGAGCATGACTTTTAATGGGGTCCATATTACAATCAACTACTATCCCAAGAGCACATAAACAGGGAATGTAACCCCAAGATTAAGCGTGGAGTTTATTCCACGAGTTCTTTTATAAGCGTGATTTCTATACCATGGGTTTCAAACAGGGAGTCGAGATCTCTAAAATTCATTAACAAGCGTAACCACATCGTGATCTAATTACTGGACTCTTTGGTACGTATATCAAGACAAGCGCCATATGCGTATTAACAAGTGGGATAGAGTGACTGTGATACTAAGAAATTCCTTTCTATGCAATACATAAGGAAAAACATGAAAATCCTTTTAATGCCATGCAATGCATTTAATATCACATTAACAAGTACAAGTTTTATATCAAGTACAAGTACCATTCACAATTTCTATAAATAATCGGAACAAAGATTATTCATGAAGTATCACACAATTCAAATAATACTGAGTCAAGTATTAGTTATCGATATATATTTATATGTATCGATACATGCTCAATGTATCGATACATAAAAGATAACAGAAACATTTTAAAACTTCAATGTATTGATATATATGGTAAACTTACTTTTCTTTTACTATTATCGTTTTCACTCCAAGTTAATGAATTTAATATCACATCAATAAGAACAATGTTTATTCAAGATGTCCAACTAATACAAGTTAACTATGTTATCATCATTTTATAATAATCAAACGATTCACGTAATATAATATTAGTGATGATCAATCTCGTTAGTCATTATTTTAACTTAAACAAGTGGATAAAAATATTCAATAGCTATAAATGTTATGACCAGATTTGCAATATTATAATAATAATATTGAAGTCAAATATGGAATACTTATAACGAGATCCTATCAAACTTATATCAAGTAAACAAATAAGTATATTCCGCTCACCGCGATCCAGAATGGTCGAAAAGAAGTTCTTTACTTTGTATATGTATTAATGCTGTCACATGCATTGATACATGCTGTTACATGTATTGATACATGTTGTCTGTTCTGATTTTTACTGTACATGTATTGATACATACTATAGAGGTATTGATACATGCTGTAGAAGTATATGTATCGATACCATGTATCAACACTTGTAGGAATTTCAGTGTTCTGAACTTATTTTCTGAGTTCTCTTCAAAGCTTTAACTATTTTCATTCGATTAGAACTTTACTCAAGAACATATTGGTCGAGAAGAACTTCATTCAGGGTATCAAGAACATGTTATTGGATTAACATGTCTTAAATCCTAACAATAGATCATTATTCTATAATTTTTGAAGAAAGAAAGGGAGTCATTCACGGTTTTGTTGGCTTAATATTTGGTTTTAAGAATTCTGTTACAGAAGATGTCCATTTATAGCCAAAACCAATTGCACAAAGAGGAAGAACTCTCTACCTTAGGAGAATGCTACAATTTAAGAATTGATGGTGGGTTTAATCAAAGGAGAAGGTGGAGGATCTCCTACATGCAAACATGACATGCCTTCTCCTAATTGAATGAGTAAGAGGAGCTACCAAGAAGGAAGTGGATATCTAAGGTCAGCCGTGTAAATGGATTGAATTGCCACCTCATGCTTAAAGTCCCAAAATTCAGTTTCATGGAGACACTTTTGAGATCAGATTCGAGGCATCAAACGAACTCAAAACCGAAAGTTCTTGGTACATTTTCTAAGTACGCATATAGTACTTTAATTTGCAATTTACGGTGCAAGAAATGGATAATCGAGATTCAAGGAGCAAGTTATGACTGTCAACACAATATAACCTCACATAAATCATATTTGCAAGTAACAATAATCACACGTAACGAAGAATAATAATAGCAAACATTTTTTTTTCACAGAAAGGTAGAACTGGTCTCTGATACCATCTGTAACGACCCGGGTTCTAAAGCACCAGGAACGCCATGTCATCGTCTTGTCTAATTTTCAAAATAATGATTTAGCGGAAAAATAATTAATTTTTCTCATAATTGGAAACATTTAATAAAAACCAAATGGTAATTAATATTTAATGACTTGAAATTTCTTGAAATAACAATTCAAAAGAAATCTTTTAACAAAAGTATAAAATTTGCTAGCAATATAAAATTCTCAAAGATCCATTACTACTATGAAAAAGATAAATGACTGTGCTAAGAATAAAAATTTCCATTATTTAATTATTACTGCCACCACTCCATCATGTGCCTCCATCTCCGAAATCTGTAAAAGCTGTTAAAAATGGAGTGAGCATTTCGAAAGAAATACTCAGTAGACTCATCGTCAATAATTAATTTACAGAATAATTGAACACATAATTATGCAACTTATACAGTGACATCGTCGTCATCATCATCATCATCATCATCATCATCATCATCATCATCATCATCATCATCATCATCATCATCATCATCATCATCATCATCATCATTTTATTTTTAAAAATCATAGGCTCTTTAAAAACATAGGGTGTAGGTAGTCTCGCCTCATACATTAAAGCACGTAAGTTATGCATAACATCATTTCTCATTTTATCTCATAAGAGATATTCTTGTCTCGTCTCGTCTCATGCATCAAATGCATATAAATCAAGTAAAATCGTATAAAGACATGCAATCATAATCTAAACTAATTAGTGGAGACGAGTCTACCTTAAATCACAAGTTTGGAAGTTGAGCGGGAATAATCACTTTATTCTTTTAAATCTCCGAACGCTTCATCTAGCCAATAAGAAAATTAATCTAAATTAGTATTTTGAAATTTAAAGTTTTAAAAAAAATTAAAAGCTTAGGGATTTAGATTGAAAATCTAGGATAATTGATTTGAAAAGAGTTGGGGCTAAAATAGATGATTTTGAAAAATTGTTGGGCTGACTCACAGAATCTAAAACATTTGGGATGACTAATTTACTTCTCAAGAGTGCAGGGACTAAAATTAAACACTGCTTTAAAATAATCTGGGGACTGAAGTAACTAGTTTATAAAATAAAGGGATGCACTTGAAATATTTTTAAAACATAACGGGGACTAGATTAACACTTTTTTAAAACTCGGGGCTAAAGTAGCATTTTAAGAAAAATTTTTAATAAAAACAATATCTCTCATCTTTCTCGTTCAATTAGAGAAAAAAAAGAGACACAGAGAGAGAGAGAGAGCGATGGCGGTCGACACACCAAGAAGGGACCAAGTCCCTGGCCGGTTTCAGGCCGCCGGTCGGTGGCGGTGCCACCTGCGTGAGGTGGGGGAAGAAAGAGTATTTTGGGTTGTTTTGGTGTGGTTTGGTGCGAAGAACCGAGAATAACCGAGGCTTGATTTGGCGATTTTCCGATGATAATCTGGTCAACATGGGTCCGGAGGTCAAGGTAAACATCTTGGGTTAACTTTATTGCTAGGTTTTAGGTTTGATTTTGGATTTTGATTGGGGATTGATGTTGGGGTTTTTCTTGGGTAGTGGCGATGATGCCCAATGATGGTGGTGGTCGGTTTGTAGTGAACTGGGCAGATTGATGGTTTGCTCGGTGGTGAAGAGGCAGTGGTGGATTGGGCTTTGTGTGGACGAAGGTGATGCTCGATGGGGGTGGTAAACTGTGGCTGTTTGATTCATGGTGGTCTGGTAATGGGTGGTAGCAAGGTTCGGTTGGAGCTTGTGAAGGGGCAGTACTTGTGGTTGTCGATTCTGGGTTGCTGACTGAAATTCTTTAGGTCAGTAATGGAGGTGATTGCCGGTTGTGGAGGAGGAAGTAGGAAGGTTGGGAATCGACTGTGTTTTTCTTTTGACAAATTTGGTTGCGAAAATTTGATGATAAGTAGAAAATCGATTTAGAATTATACATGTTCCTGCTCCGTTGTGAGTGAATTTGACTGGGGAAAAATGTTTGTATATATAGATTGGAATGGAAAGTGTTATAGTTGTAGTAGAGTTGTAAAAGCTATACACAATTAGGATACTAAATAAATTATGACTTCTAATGGGACAAGAATTGTATTAAAAATATAATTTTGAATAATATCACAAATAAATTAAGATTTAATTTAAAATAATTTTGGGAATTAAAAATAATATTTTGGAATTAAACATGATTTTGGAATTTAAAATAATTTTAGAAACTCGGAATTGACTTAAAATCAAATTGGACTCGATTTCATATCTTGGCTCGAAAATACTTGACATGGCTAGACGAACACGTTTCAATTTAAATTTAAAATAGGTGAGATCGCAGTGACACGTTTTAAATATTTTAAATAATTGTTTAATATTGGAGAAAATTCTTGGTCGCTACAACCTTACCTCCTTAAAAGAAAATTTCGTCCTCGAAATTAGACTTATTTGATCTATGATGTTTGGATACTTGGCTATGATCTCTTCTTCCTTTTCCAAGTAGCCTCATCATTATTTGTCCACCCTACTGGACTCTGACTAAAGGAATCTCTTGGTTTCTAATGACGTAGACGTCTCTCTCTAGGGTGCCATATCATATTTCAAGTCTGGCCGAGTACTACAAGATTGAAATTCCTCACATGGTTCGGCTAAATAATAAGTCACGTTCTTGGTTCTTTCTAGTATCTTGAATGGACCCAGAGTTATGTTTCCAAAACTAAATCATCAAGGTCAATCCACTCACAGTCACTAGTTCACTCTATCTAGGCAGCGAAGTCGATTAAAACATGTTTAATAATGCTAGCGATAGTATACCTGCATTCCTATCAGAATCTGGATTGGCGTCCTCAAGTGTCATAGAAAACACTCGGGCATTCCCTTTCTTGTTCTGATCTACTTTCCTTTTCTGGTCAGAACCTTAAGAAGGTGTAACACGACAATCATGTGCAAAGTGGCCCGCTGACCACAGTTGTAACAAACTCCTCTGCCCAAAAGACATTCTCCTTTATGCATCTTTTGGCACTTGGGACATGGTGGCATGTAGTTAATCACTTGACCTTTGGCGGGCCCTGTGTTTGGCATCTTATTGGATGTCCGATTTCTGTCCTAATTATTATTTGAATCATGCCATTTTCTTTTTCCCCGTCCATTCTGAGAATCCTGTCCTTCATATCCTACACCAGCATAGGCTACTGCTTGAGCCTTCTTCACTACTTCCCTATAAGTCGGCAGCTCATGAGAACTAACAATCTGTCTAACATCTGAGCGTAAATCCCTTTCAAATCGGCATGACTTTTTAGATTCAGTCTCCACCAGGTGTGGAGCATATCGGGACAATTCTTCAAACTTTCTCTCATACTCGGTTATATCCATCTCACCCTGGACTAAATGCAGAAATTCGGATTCCTTGTGATCTCTAAGGGCTTGTGGAAAGAATTTGTCCCTGATTTCTGTTTTGAATTCCTCCCAGGTCAAAGCTGCTTGTTGTTCTATTGTCTTGGTTCGAGATGCAGATTCCCACCAGAAGCCGGCTCTACCGACTAACATAAACTCGGCACAGATCACTTTCCTGTCTTCAGGCTAGGAAATGTGCCTAAAAATCTTCTCAATGGTTTGAAGCCATTCCTCAACGGCTAAGTGATCATTTCCACCATCAAAATTAGGCGGACGGTATCTCCTAAATTGTTCAATTATAGGCACCGAGGTACCCGCTGGGGCTTGCCTCAAGTCCTGAATCGCCTGAAGTAAGTCTCTAATGATAGTGGCCTGGGTCGGGGGATCTTGCCTTGGAGTAGTCTGACTATGGTTGGTCTAGTTCGGTGCATTTCTATTTACGCGTCGAGACATTTTCCTTAACCAATTATGCAAAGTCCAGTTAGGGTTCTTTAACTTCTTTTCTAAATTCGAGAACAAAAATATTTATGAAATCATTCTTTTAATTATTCCCATTATGCTTAAAAATTCATCTTTTTTTCTTTTCTTTTCTTTCTAATTCGGATACAATTTCTTTCTCTTTCTTCTAAGTCTCATAAATCAATTAAAATAGGTATCTGAAAAGTAAAAATAAAATAACATTAAACTTCATAAACATCTTTACCTTCGGAGTTGGCGGATCGAATGATGGCAGTGGAAACTTTAATTAATAATAATTAAATAATGTAACATGTTGTCTCAATTTTTTTTTTTGAAAATAAATAAGTTTAAAAGTCTACAGAAACGCTTTTAGGAACTCTTAACTCTGATACCAAACTCTAACACCCCAAATTTTTTAAAAGTTGAAGGTTCATGTGAATATTTTTTTTTAAACACCACTATACATGGACGGTCAACAAAACATAACCTCACATAAATCATATTTGCAAGTAACAATAATCACACGTAACGAAGAATAATAATAGCAAACATTTTTTTTTCACAGAAAGGTAGAACTGGGCTCTGATACCAAACTGTAACGCCCCAAATTTTTTAAAAGTTGAAGGTTCAAAGCGTTACCAAATTCATATTTTTATTTATTTGTTCTAAATAATGCGGAATATAACATGATTTTCGGGAAAATAAATATTTGCCTTTGTAAATTTAAAGAAAACATCAATAATTAAACACAATTTAATGAAACAACAACACATAACATTCAAATAACATGACTTAACATCGACATAAAGAAATATAATATAAATAGGGCACAAATGCCAGTAGCTAAATAATATTCCAAAAATAAAAAAGCAGAAAATACTTAAAATATTGTTGACATAAATAATAATAAATCTAGAAATTTATATTTGATCTTTTTACTTGGCATCCCATAGGCACCCACTCTTCCAATCTTCCACGCGTCCAACACGAACCATATAAATCTGAAATTTTTAAAATAAGAGTGAGTATTAAAAATACCCAGTAAGATACGTGCAAATTATAATTCGTCATAATATATATATAAAGCACATTCATACCAAATATTTTTTCTCGTTTAGAGCAGCTGACTGCGATAACAACTAGCTCAAGGAATTACTTAAGAATCCCCACATCGATCCCGAAGAATTTAAAATAGAATCCCAAAGGATTTAACATAGCATAGACCCGAAAGTATTAAGACATTAAAAGTAACATTATATAAACATTATGAAGAATTTAGAATTATACCACTTGCACGTAATGTATCTTACCTTATCAATAAAATGAAAATTTGCTAAGAATCAACTGCCGGATATTTCCAAATAATATTTCCTTTCAGACGTGAATCAATGCTAAGTACATATAACAATTACCTGTTGTATCTTCTGATTTGTGTCGGTATTTATAGATACGAAATATAATACTCAAATAGAATCCTAACAGAATTATAACTATTTGAAAAGACTATCACAAAAAGGATAAATATCAATAGAGACCCATTGAACTACGATTGTGATTTTATTATTATTTTTATTTATTTATTTATTTTTTGGAAAAGGATTCTGATTGCTCAATTCGAAATTAACGTGTGAGATGGTATCACACGTAATCAGATTTGGACTTTGGTATTTAAAGATAAATTCTATTTAAATCTCTGTTCTTTCAATATAAACAACTTGATGTGGTTATATCCAAAATAACTTTTGATCAAGTCAGAACTCCTAATTAATTATGATCTTCAAAACGAGTAGAATATTGATATAGTAATTATCTCTTTATATATATTTAATTATCTAACCAAAATAAAAATTTATCGTCAAAACTTATTTATCTTTAGTCCCTCAATTTCTAAAATAAAAATATTAAAGGCTTCTAGGTAAAATCCGTATCGCTAACTAATAATAAACCGTAAATTTTTGGGTTGTTACACTCTCCTCTCCTAAAAATAATTTCGTCCTCTAAATTTTCAAAATTGAAAAAAAAAATTTACCTTTCATGGGGGTCGAATCATCTATCGTCGCATCTCGAGTTAAAGCAAAAACTCTTTTATTATTTCTAGACATTTCATCATAGATTCAAGTTATTAAATGATTAAATCATGCTTGAAAGATAACATGGAACATAAATTTTTTTCCCTTACCTCGATTTTCGTCGGACGGTAGTTGACTGGAGAGGGTTAAATGCCAAGGATCTTGTTATAATATTGCACATATAACTATACTATGATGCACATATAACCTAAATGAGTTCATTGATTGTGAATATATTTTATTTTGTTTATTTTCATAGATTCGAGTAACACGCAACCAAAGAGCTTCCAGGTGAGGACGGGAGTCACGAGTGGACTACTTAAATCCCAAGCTCTTCTTAGACAGTTTAGGTCTTCGTGACAAAGCCTTTAATTTTTCTATTACACCAATCAAGAAAATTTTATCAATAATTATCCACATTTTTTCCCATGGGTTTAGGGTTTGGGGGTTTGGGGTTTTTGGGTTTTGGGCTTAGGGTTTAGGGTTTAGGGTTTCGGGTTTTTTTTTAAGCAATACCACTAGTGTGGCTTATTTTATATCATAAAATGCAAAAATACAAATAAAAGGAGGGGGGCATAGACCTGACCTCCAGCAAATGTAAAGTACGACAATGGAAATAGAAAGTGAAACTAAAAGCAGTAACTACAATGAAGAATAAGTGTGATCATGGGCACTCCCGAGGGTCCACCCTCATGTATGTCATGGACCTAGTCATGCGCCTGCTCTGGTACATGTCCTGATCATAGTAATCCGAGTAGTCCACTGTGTCCTCTGGATCACTACCTGGTGATGGATGACGTCTGGGACGTGGAACCTCTCTGATGGAAAGAGGATCACCCACCCATGGACCACAGGTAGGTCGAAATGAAGGTGCCTCTGATCTCAAGATAGGTCCCATATGTGAAGTGGCTGATCTAGTGACTGAGGGGACCTATGGTGTAGGTGTTCAAGATGAAGATGTTGTAGCTGATGGTAAATCTGCCTCAGTATTCTGCTTGCAGTCTCCCAAACCCATCCCATCAATATCACCCTGGATCTGTGCCTTCACCTTCACCTTATCCTGTCTCAGGGTAGGAGAAGGAGTGGATGCAGGTGTAGAAGTCTGAGTACTCGAGGGCTCGGCAGATGGGGTCTCTCTAAAGAGCTTGAGTACCAAGTCTTCAATGGCAAACCTCAAGGAGGATGTGATCTTCATGAGGTGTTTTGCCTTGAAGTGGTCTAACAAAAGCTGCTTAGCCTTGGAGTGCTCTGAACCTAACTCTGTCATATACCCTGGGCAAGAAGCTGTGGACCTGTCCCTGCGAACCCATGAGATGACTGTGCTTTCTTTGCAGAAGGTGGGGAGCTGATGTGTGTAGTAGCTATAAGTGGTGCCTCTATAACAGGTGCAAGAATAGGAGTGATGGGAGGTACCTCAATAGGAGCCTGTGGAGGATGCTTAGCTATGGTAGATACTATCACTGAAATAGGCTCAATCGGTGTAGGAATGATCTGTGTAGCCTCTGTCTGAACTTGTGGTATGATCTCAAAAGTAGGAGCAGGTAATTGAGGAATCTCTGGGGTAACCTCAGTAGGTGCAGTACTGAAAGTCAAAACAGCCACAAGAGGTGGTGTCACGATGAAAGATTGCTGCTGCTGTAATGGGTGAACCACTGGCAAAACAATAGATGTAGAAGGAAGCTCCTGGATGCTCTAGGTACCGCAACCCACTGTTTGGGTTGATTATCAATCACCATCCCCTTACCCTTCTCCTTCACTGTATCAGTAGGTTTCGGAAGAGGGCCAGAAGAAGGGGGAGGGGGAGCAGGAGCAGGAGCAGGAACAGTAGTCCTACCAATCAAACATTTCTCAACATTATGACCCAATTGTCTGCACCGATTACAAAAAACCAGCTTCTTATCATAAACAACTGGCTGCCAATATCCCAGATATTTCTCACGCTGGATCCAAATGCGATCAGGTAGAGCAAAAGACAAATCAACTTCTATGCAATCCCGATCCTCACTAGGCCTTCTCAAATCAGTAGTGGCCTCATAAATGCGCAAAGGAGTCCCAATAGCCCTAGCTAAAGCAAACAAAGCAGCTTTCGCACGAAAATGTATAGGTAGAAGAGGGAAAGAAACCCAGACAGGCACAATGGGGCTCTCATGTGCAGGATTGAATCCAGCAATCCATTTGATGACCCTCATAAGGTGCCCGTCAATATACCAAGATGGCTTCAGGAAAAGCCGAGCATAATCATCCTCGTGCGATAAGTGAATGAGAATGTGGTGTGCATCAATTAAACCAACAGAAAATTCACCACAAAAACCAAATTTAAGGAAGCTCTCACATATCTTAGGGATTGGAGGCTTCCTATTTATAAACTTACCAACAAGTGTAAACTTGTTGTAGTAGTAGAATTTTCAGCAGCACGAGGAGAGAACCATAGGAGCCTTTCCAAGGGGCTTAAGAGCTGCCCTATTAGTAGGAATAGGCCTGGGAACTTTAGTTGGGGCTACAGGAACAGAATTAACAGCCTCTTTTTGCGTGCTCGAAGGCACGCTTCCCAATGCAGTGGAACCGGGAGGATTAGCTACCAAAGCAGTGACTCCAACCATTTGCTGCTGTTCTGGAGCTGGTCCCATGATCAGATTCGCAGCAGAGAGCACAGAAATCACCGCCTCGATTTGCGTGCTAGAAGGCACATTTCCCAATGTAGAGCTATTTACCACAGTTGAGGTAACGGAGACCAAATTTGGGTAATTTTTGGCTACTAACATCAGTGGTGCAACTGGTTGGCCGAAATTCTGCCCAGGATTCCCATAAATCGCTGCCTTGAAGTGCGTGCCATTATACACGATTCCCAATGCATCATGAACCACAACATTTTCTGGAATTGATGACATTTCCATGGTTTTCAGGTGCTCTGGAACTGATGTTGGTGGTCTCGGACCCAAATTCGTAGCAAAGCCCGCCGCCTCGAAATGTGTGCCAAATGGCATGTTTCCCAATGATGAACTACGCTCAAAATTAGTTGAATCTGGGACTACCATGGGGTAATATGGGGGCTCTGAATCCAATGGCATAGGCCCCAAAACCAGATTCTGATCAAAACAGTGTGAAATCGAAGGGGCAGCTGCGGGCACGCTTCCGAATGTGAGATTTCCGGATGAATTGGATGTAAAGGGGGTTACCCAGTGGGTTTTTGGGTGTTCTGAAACCAATGGAATCAATCCCAGTACCTGAATCAAATTGGAACAACCTGCACTGGAATGCCCTAAAATCGAGGCTAGGGTTTTGAGGTAATCCCTATGCGCCGCAAATGCCAAAGGGGGAAGTTGGGGATGATTTGTGGTTGGTTGGAGGGAGAAGGTGGAGCGGCTGGATGGGGGGGACGGAGGTGGATGTGGTGCAACGCCAGAAATGTCCCCGATTGTGGCGGAAAGTTGGGTAGATGTGTACGGGTTATGGGGTTGATTTTGGGCAATTGAAGGGTGGTTTGTTGGTGGAATTGGACATGGATTGGATGAATGGAAATAGCTTGAGGAGCCGTCTACATGGGAGGTGGTGGTCGGCCGATTGGAGGGCGGATCCGACGGCTTTGGTGGAAGGGATGACATGGCTGAAAAAATTACCAAAAATCACCGTAGGGTGGTTTAGGGTTTGGGGTTTGGGATTTAGGGTTTTTAGGGTTTGGGGTTTTAGGTTTTGGGGTTTGGGGTTTTTTAGGGTGTAGGGTTTTTTTTATTAGGTAGAGCCGTTCACATTTTTAGGGTGTAGGGTTTAGGGTTAGGGGTTTAGGGTTAGGGTTAGGGTTTAGGGGTTAGGTTTTAGGGTTTAGGGTTTAGGGTTTAGGGTTTTTTGGATAAACCACACGTTGGTGGCGATTTTTATAGATTTTCAAAGTAAAAACAGTACAAAGGAGGGGGGACACGGCCAAAACCCTCCCAATAACAAAACAATAGCGAAATCATAAAATTAAAAAGATAACAAAAAAAAGAAAGCAAGGTTCAACAATGTTCTCGATGGCCTATATCAAGCCTAAAAAGATCCTTGCCTTCGGTGACTTCTTTTGGGACTTTCTCCCCACTTTCTTCGGTGCATATCGTCAAAAGTTGATCTTTTGAATAAGAAATCGTCCCCAACTTGTGGCCTTACATCGATGCCATCATCATCATCATTGGACCCGGAATACCATGATTCATTGTCATTTAATCCAACACTAAGAGGGAATTCATTCTCTTCATCGACATTATGCATTTGGTTCTCAGAATACCTTGGGTGATTTGAGAAATGTGTCGATTCATAAGCAACAACTTGAGCTCGAGCAACCTCCAAGCTATCTTTGGTTGATTGAGAAGGAATGCTTCAACATTTAATTCACAATTTCCAAATCCCATACAATCCATATCATCATTAATTCTTTCCACAATTTTGTTTTTGGTACAAACACTTGGTGGAGAAGCAACATTTGATGAAGAATTTGTAGAGTCACCCACAATATTTTGAACAAGCTCTCCAATTGCATGTTTAAAACTAGGTCCCACTTTAATTCGATGATTTTTGAAATGTTGAATGAGGCCTTGTTTCAAAGAAACACTATCCCATGGAATAATAGCATTAGAACCAATTTGACTTAGGGAAGGGGAAGAACCAGAATTTTCGGATGTTTGCACACAAGTCCCCACCTTTTCCAATTCTTTCAATTTGGTCCCTGAACTTTTGAATGATTGCAATTCTATCCCTCCACGGTTCAAATCAGTCCCTGAGATATTTGAAGCAGCCAGGAACACCCCAGAATCTGAGTTTTTCAGATTTTGCACTTTAGTCCCCAAGTTTTGAACATTTTGCCTTTGAGCCCCCAAGCTTTCAAAAACTTGCAAACTGGTCCCTTTGTCGAAATTCCGCCCGGAACCACTGTCAATACTGTTGGAAATATGTGAAACTGATTCAGATTCTGAAATTTGCACAGCAGCCCTCATATTTTCAATTTTTTGCAGATTAGTCCCCGAACTTTCAATTGTTTGCAAACTTGTCCCTGCTTTTTCTGTCATGTTCAGCCTGCCATCATCTGCAAAACCCTCAGAAATTTCGTCCTCCAACACAGAAAAAGCATTAGAGCTAGATATTTCATTTAATGCATTTGACTTTGGCACCTTTTCTTGATTGTTGTTCCCAACACAAGACTTGATTGACAAAAAAGCTTCATCATATGTCTCTTTCCTTGCATTAAATTCCTTGTCCTTGTTTGGACAAGAGTCACCCCCATTTTCACAAGAAATCATGTGAGCATTTGACTTAGGACCCAACTTTCTCATATTTGCTTTCTCACTCTCGGTTGCAACAACCACCAAAGAGTCAATATTTGATTTTTGAAAATATTCCTTGTCCTTTTCTTGTACCTTTGTCTTCTCACCAATATTTTGGTCCACCAATTTTGAGGTTCCCTCCAAGATGCAACAATTTGAATTTTGTAATACTTCACCTTTTTCAACATTTTTGCTCCTAATTACCCATGTGTCCTTATCTTTGAGCTTCTTAATGAAATTTCCCCTACGAGCACCACCCAAAACGTCCCCTTGTACCACCTCCGGTGGTGGTGCTACCGCCGGCTCCTTCAATTTTTCAAGTGTTTTTGTCTTCAATTTATTCTTCTTTCCATCCCTCTTCACTTCATCTAATTTACAATTCAAAACTAAATGGCCAAGATGGTTACACTTGGGGCAGTAGGGTGGTATTTTTTCATAGTGAACCTCTGGCCAAAAACCAACAACACCTTCATCCCCTTCAAATTCAATCCACACTAATTGTTGTAATTCCTTCAAGAGATCAACTTCCACACAAACTCGAGCCCTATTAAATTTAAACCCCTCCGAGGTGGATTCGTCCATTTTAATGGGTTTTCCAATTGAGTTTGCAAGATAAAACAAAGAAGACTTTTCATAGAGAAAAATTGGAAGGTTTGGAAAACTAATCCATAGAGGAACAATGGATGGTTCAACACTTGATTCAAAGTAAGGAGTCCATTTTAACACTCTCATAGGAAATTTCTCAATAAACCATAACCCTTTTAACCAACATCTACTATAATCATCTTCATTTGCAAAGTTAATAAGAATATGTTTTCCATCCACATGGATAATAGAAAACTCACCTATGAATCCAAGAGCTTGAAGTCCTTTTCTAAGCAACATCATAGTAGGCCTTCCATGTGAGAATTTCCCAACCAAAGCATGCTTGAAGGGGGATGACAACTTTGAGACTTCATCTTTTGAATAAATGATGGCCGGCTTTCCTTCTTTAATAAATGATGGTTTTTGACACACAATAGGTATGTGGTTTTGCACAAGGAGGGAGGCAAAAGATTTCTTCCAAGATTTTTGAGCCTCTATTGGAAGAAGTTTAGATGTCTCTCCAGTGGAAGGTGGTGGTTCTCCATCGGAGAGTGGTGGTTTGGTGATGGGGGGCGGTTGAATTGTGGTGGTGGGTGGCGGGTCCGGTGGCCTAAGGATTTTAGAGAGAAGGAGGAGAGAATTTTCTAGAGAGAGAAAGCTTGTTTGGGGTTTTGGGTTTGGGTTTGGGTTTAAGGTTTAGGGTTTAGGGTGGCAGATTTTTATAGATTTTCAAAATATCAGTCAAACACAGACAGAAGGGGGGACTAGGCCAGGACCCTTCCAACAAAGAAAGCAAAAAAAGAAACAACATGAAATGCAAAGACACACATCCTAATACAACTACTCCAGAGGGGGGTAGGTGTTTATTGACATAAACAACACAACGCAAACACGCACAAATAGAACCACCAGACTGCTTGCCCAAGACACCAACACTGGCTTGGAGCCAAATCAGAAGTCATCAAACCCCACGTCCTCCTCCTCTTCGTTGTCTGAGAGTTCGCGTAGTCCATCGAATGCTTTTGCCCTCAAGTATCCATAGAACTTAGCAAGTTCCAAAGCAGACATTCTGTGGTATTGTTCTCGTAGAATTCGTCTCTTAATTTGCAGGTGCTCCATCGGGTTGTTCATAGCAATCTGGGAACGGTATTGCTCTGCCAGGAAAATCATGGCGCGAATTGGAAAGAACCTGATGTGTTCAATGTCAAAGAGATTACACTCGAAGAGTCCTTCAAAGAAATTTTCCAGCACTGCATCCCTTGTGTGAAGTGAGTCCATGTACACGAGTGGATGGTGCATGATATGAAGAAGAGCATCTGGGAATTCATCATCCATGAATTGGAAGTCAGTAATTTCAAGTTTATGATGTATTCGAGCATACACCATAAGCAACGCTGGTTCCACAATAATCCTCATGCTGCTAAGAGTTGTTGGCTGGTGGACGGTGATGATAAATTTATTAGCTTTAGTTCCTTTGATCTTCAGCGTCGGGCGACCATCAATCTGGCTCTGGTCCCCTTCCGGTTGAGCCACTTGGGTCACTTGAAACAGTTCCGGCATTGGGGAGTACAACATCAGTCCATCGTTTTCACCGGGAACCTGCACAGGGAGCAAATCTGGGGAGGGGTTGTTAGCCATAACAGAGGGAGGGGATGAGGGAGCGCACAAAGTGGAAATGGGTAATGGTGAGGATGGTTTGCTGAATTGTATGATTTAAAGGCCAGGGAATCAGTCAAAGACATTGAAGAGTGAGGCAGCAAATTGCAGTCAAATGCTGTATTAAATTTTTCAGGGGCAGAAAAGACCAGAAGTACGGGAAGCAGGGTCCTGGGAGAAGGCAAGGGTTTGGTCAAGTGATTCATAAATGCAACTTTACTGTGGTATTTCTGGGAAAGAGTAGGAGTATTAAATGCGTATGGATGGGAATTCAATTTTATCCAATGTAACTCTGCTTTTGACTTCGACAGAAAGTTCATCCTCATCAAAATATTTATCAACTTTAAGATCCCCACCTTCCTGAGCAAGATAATCTGCCACCCAATTTCCTTGCCTAAAAATATGTGTGGCGGTAATAGCATTATTCACAAGAATAGTTTTAATTTCTTGTATCTCCTTTTCAAGATTTCATGGTCCTCTATCAATCCCTTCAATGATGCGAACCAGTTGCAGACTATCAGTTTCCACAATCAATCCCTGCAGATCTGTTGGGGTGCATTCTGCCTCCAAAACTGTGCCACTTCCATAAAAATCATGGTATGCCCAAACTGGGCAGCCCTTTTCATTTCTGAGAATTCCTCCTCCAGAAATGTCTCCAGAGATTTCATTTCTAGTTCCATCCGTGTTAAGTTTTAACTTCCCTGGTGGTGGCAGTTTCCATCTCACAATTTTTAATGGTTGACATTTCCTTCTAGTTTGCCCAAAATATTCAATATTGTTCTCATAACCTTTCCAGTCATCCTTCTTTAAAATCCTTCCTTTGTTCATGATATTAATAATGTATTCAACTCTCTGGATAATTCTTCCAGCATCCATAGAGATACTTCTGTGTTTAGCATCATTTCTTTCCACCCATATGAACCAATAAACAAAGAGCGGGAGTATAGTTCTGATATGCCCAGGTTTGATCCTTCTATGAGACTTTATCCAGTAATGATAAGACGTTCGAGGTGCCTGACTTCCAACTTGGGTCACTCCAAAGATCCTTCTAAAATGTGTCCAAACCTTGACTGCAATTTTGCCATTAATGAAAAGGTGCTTGATTGTTTCAACATTTTCACAGCATTGGCATTTGGAGGCCATCAAAATCCCCATTCTTTTAGCAATGGTTTCATCAACTGCAACCCAGTTATGCCACAACTTCCAAACAAATATGGAGATTTTTTTTGGTATTGTTTTATACCAGATAAATTTCCACTGGTCATTTTCAGGTTTCTTCTCTCTAATTTTATCCCACATATCTGAAATTCTAAACATTCCATGTGGAGAGTATTTCCAAAAGATTTCATCATCCCTTTCTTGGTCAATTCTCCTTTCATCCAGGTCCCTCAGGACTTGACTAGGTAGGAGAGTCCTCAAATCATCTGTCCATTTATCATCTTTCCAGAATTCATAAACTTTCTTTGAATTCGGTACATGGTTAGGCATTATTCCTTCCAGAGTAAAGTCTCCAATCCATCTATCCCACCATAATTGTATTTCCCCCTGTCCCACCTTCCAAGCAATTCCATCCTCTATGTTTATAGCCCCCTTAAGCAGTCTTTTCCAGCCCGGAGAATCACTCCCTTTTTTCCTGATAACTTTCGGATGCACTCCTTTGCAATACTTGTCTCGCATGACCTCAGTCCACAGTGACTTCCTTTCCCGGAATCTCCACCAGAGTTTAGCAGAAAAGCATTCAATCACATCTTTCAGATTTCAAGTTCCAATTCCACCTTCATTTAAAGGTTTACAAACATCACGCCATTTAGCCCAATGCATTTTCTTTCCATTACTGCCATCACCCCAAAAGAAGCATGCTAGTAGTTGTTCAATTCTGTGAACCACTGCATTAGGTGTATTCATAATCTGAACAGAATAAATTGGTATGGATTCCAAGACACTTTTAATGAGAATCAATCTCGCACCAGGAGAAAGGCAATTTTTTTCCCATCCAGTAATCCTTTGTTTGATTTGCTGAACAATCTTGTCAAACAAATATATGCGTTTATTCCCCACAAATAATGGCATACCCAAATAAGTCGTTGGAAGCCTAATTTTCCTGAACTGAGTTATCAATTCAATTTTCTCCAACAATTTCCGATTTACATTCTCCTTGACAATGAAGCCACTCTTATCCTTATTAACTTTCTGGCTAGAAGAGTGTTCATACTTTTCCAACAAAGAGATGATGCCTTTGAGAGCTTTACAATTGCCATTCGAAAAGACAATAATATCATCAGCAAATGTGAGGTGAGTGATTGGGATATCTCCTCCATAGTTGAACAACCAGGATCTATTTTCCTCAAAGATCTTATTCAGATTTCTCGAAAGAACCTCTGCAGTAATAATAAATAATGCTGGTGAAACAGGATCACCTTGTCGCAGCCCTCTATATGATTGGAAAAAACCCACCTGAACTCCATTAATAAGCACTGAAAACCAGCATCTTTGGATCATTCTTTTGATCAAATCCAGCCATTGAGCAGCAAACCCAAATCTCAGAAGAACCTGGTCCAGGAATTTCCAGTCAAGGCGGTCATATGCCTCAGCCATATCCAATTTCAAAGCAATGTTTTGCCCTCTAATCTGTTTGTTAAGGCTATGCATAAGCTCTTGTGCAATTAAGATATTATCCGAAATAGCTCGACCTCTAACAAATCCGCTTTGGTTTTTGGAGATGATTTTAGGCAATAGGTTAGCCAGCCTATCAGCAAGAATTTTCGATAGGAGCCTATTAAAGACTGTGCACAGGCTGACTGGCCTAAAGTCTGCCCATTTTTTCTGCTGGTCCGTCTTTGGGATGAGGCTAATAGTGGTACTTGAGAAACCACGATGTATAAATTGTCCTTGGAACATAGCACGTATTCCTCCACAAACTTCTTTTGCAATAATTTCCCAGCAGCTTTGGAAAAACAGTGGCGTAAAGCCATCAGGGGCAGCCACCTTGTCTCCATCCATACTCATCATTGCTGTTTTAATTTCAGTATCACTTGGGGCCTCCAGCAAAATCTCATTATCCTCATCAGTAATGACTCTCGGGATACATGTAAATAATGATTCATGGCATTGTGTTTCTTCTGCTTCATAAAGCTTAGAAAAAAATTTCACTGCAGATTGCATAATAAGGGTTTCATCTGTGAGCGTTTGGCCCTCATCCTCAATCAACCATATTTTCTGTCTCTACCTCTTACAATTAACAACTGCATGAAAATATTTAGTATTCTCGCCCTCTCGAAGCCATCGAATACCAGATTTTTGTCTCCAGAAGATTTCCTCCTCACTAAGAGTATAATTAAGAACAGCCTGAGCTTTATGTAACTCCTCCCTATCGCCTGGAAATTTGGTTTCATAAAAAAATTCTTTCTCTTCTAGTTACAGCAGCTTCTGCTTCTCGAATTTGGCAAAAAATATTACCAAATACTTCTCTATTCCAAACACGTAATGCTTTCTTAAGCCTGGCAAGTTTATTCCAAAGCAGAAGCATTCCATTACCCTCAGCGGCATCCTTCCAACTAAATTCAACCAATTTCAAGAAACTATGGTGCTTAGTCCATGCGTTAATAAATCGAAATGCAAAGGGTCTACAAGGCTTCGGATCAGAATATTCCACAACCAGGGGGCTATGATCACACCCAGCCCTGTTTAGAATACTAATTTTGCAGTTCCCCAAGCCCGCTGCAAAAGCAACATTACCCAGGACTCTATCCAAACGTTCCCAGATTCTTCCATTAGTCCAAGTAAATTTAGGTCCAACTCCCCCCAAATCAACAAGTCCACAGTCGAAAATCATTTGTGCAAATTCCTCCGATTGTTTAAATCTTTTGATTCTTCCATCACTACGCTCATCGCAACCAACAATGCAGTTGAAGTCCCCACCAACCAACCATTTACCTCGATAATTATTAGCGATATTCTTCAAATCATTCCAAAGGTCTCTACGCTTGATATATGAGCAACTAGTGTAAACAGCAGACATCAAAGTTTTATCAACCAAAGTTGATGTAGTAATATCCACATGTAAGCTTTGCTCCGCATCAAGTAAAATTTGGCATTCAACATTCCTTCTCCATAGAATCCAAATCTGACCCACTTGGTTAACCAAGAATTTCTTAAAACCTAATTTGAAAGCAAACTGGCGAATTTTACAGCTCTCCACAAAAGGTTCAAACAGTGCAACAACATCAATTTTGTGTTCCTTCACAAGGAATTTAAGCCTTTCTCTGGCATTACGTTTAGCAACACCTCTGATATTCCAGAATAGGCAGTTAATCATGTCAAATTAGATAGATGGGCATTTTGATGGCCTACCAGAATTAGGCCTTTTTTTCAATTTTCGCGGGCTCGGAGTGTAACCCAAAGAGTCATGCCCCCATATCAGTTTTCTTCCTTGGGCTCTAAGATACCTTTCTTCCAACAGCCCATCTTTATAGTCCGGGCTTTCAATATCAATTTCATCCATCATATTCTGCATACAATATGTTTGGTCCAGAAGGCCCGTTTGGTTAAGCAGCTCGAATGGATTGTCAGTTAACCTTTCTTCTTGTTGGGCCAGATCATCTTCACATCTTGATTCCGTAGGATCCATATATGGTATAATGGTCCAATTATTTTTATTCTGATACTCCACTTGGCCATGATTGAACTTGTCAATTTTCTCCTCTTTTCTTTTATTTTTTTCATTTCTCGAGCCTCTCCCACTTTTCCTTATGTTAACAACAATAAAAGGAGCAGGTTGATCCCCTTTTTCATAGTCAACTTTTCGTTCTGTCTGTAACACTATTCCATCATTTCCCAAGATGTCAATGCCGGCTGTCACCTCCTCAGTAGCCTCTGCTTGACTGCACATACAGTCTTCCAAATCCTGACTTTGACAGTCTATATTTATCAGATTTTGCGCAGTGTTTTCAGAATCCCGTACTACCCCACTAGCCTTTTTGCTATTCGTACTGTTAGGAGCATGTATCACAATGCTTTGTCCAGAAGTCATGGACCTGTTGTCCTCAGTAGTCAGTGCAATCCCTTCAGACTTTTGAAATGTGTGAATCAATGGAGCTGGTCTTACGCGCCACCACCTCCTCCACTCTCTCCAAATTG